>JAKRGK010000014.1:0-600000 GCA_022392925.1 Ophiostoma tasmaniense | reverse complement strand
GAGGATAAGGATGCCAAGGACAAGAAGCGCGTCCAGTTCGCCAAGACCCTGGAGCAGGGCCCTACCGGCTCTGCCGCCAAGGAGGGCAAGGATGCTGCCAAGAAGACGGGCGTCAAGGTCGTGCAGGGCGTCACCATTGACGACCGCAAGGTCGGTTCCGGCCGTGTCGTCAAGAACGGCGACCGCGTCGGCATGCGCTACATTGGCAAGCTCGAGAACGGCAAGGTTTTCGACTCCAACAAGAAGGGTTCCCCGTTCTCTTTCCGCGTCGGCAAGGGTGAGGTCATCCGCGGCTGGGACATTGGTATCGCTGGCATGTCCATTGGCGGCGAGCGTCGCCTGACCATCCCCGCCTCGCTGGCCTACGGCAACCGGAAACTGGACGGCATCCCGGCCAACAGCACCCTGATCTTTGACGTCAAGCTGCTGGAGATCAAGTAAGCGTGTCTCGCTTAAACTTGTTTGACGCTTTATTTCCTTTGTCTTTTTTTTACTTGTTCCCATTTGACATTGTCTATGTTGGTTTCACTGGTCATTATCTCTACGGTTATTAAAATTGGGTGTCTTATTTAATCAAACTCTTTATCATATCTTTGCATGCCTGTCTGTGATTTCTCTTTATATTATGCGGTCTGCGATGTGATTGTCTTTGTCTAACCATGTAAGTGATGTCTTTGTTGGCCGGTGTAAGTTGGTCTTGTTGGTTGGTGTTAGTGGTTAGTGTCAACATGACGCCTAGCTTGTCTACGCTTGTGCAAAAGTACTTGCAGTGTACCTCCATTTGACTGTGTCTATCTTAGCTATATGCAGGGCACGTCTGCCGTCATGGCCGCTCTTACCCTTTAATGATCTTGAGATCGTGGCTACCACGTGGCTGCCCGTGACTGCCCGTGGCTGCCCGTGGCTGCCCGTATTGTCCGAATGGCCATCGCTCCTGCCATACCGGCCGCATCCCCCGAGACACCGGAGAAAGAGCACCGCGCAGGAAGGCACGGCAACGTAGAATGGAAGCCGCGATCAACACGCCCAATCCCAGTCAACAACCTTGTTTTGATCGCCCCTCTTGTCCTGCGTCATTCTGTTTCCCTTCATATTCTATCTCTACACGATCATCACTACGTCCATGTACTCCTCATAGGCGAGCCGACCAACAGCTTACTTCATTGTTTGTCTTGCTGTATCTTTGGTCAGCGCAACGTTCGGCTTTCACCTTGCACTTCTCCTTGTATCTTACCCGTCGTTTTGTTTCCCCTGAATAACCTCGCAATACTTTTTTCCTCCACCTAGACCTTTGACACACGCATCTCTTTATTGCCTTTTTTTTTCTCGCCATTGCTTTGTTATTTGTTCTTTCGACTTTGCAAACACGCTCTCGTTGTGTGCATTACTATACCCTCTGTTGACGGCCTCTTTTATCCTTTCATCTCTTCTCCGACCAGACTACAACGCAGACGGCTCTTCCCCCCCTGAAAACCACGCCTATGCTCTCGCAAGCCCAGTCACATCTCTGTTAAGGCCCAACTCGGAACGGCCGGGGCCAGGATTCGGACTTTTGCGCCGTTCGTATCTACCCGCCATCTGACAATGGATAACCAGGATACTCAGGACCACCAGGGCCAGGACCAGGAAGACCTCTCGGAACAGGTCCGTGCCATTACAAACTTCCTAGAAGCCGAGCTAGACGGTGCTGCCGACAGCACTGGGGACCGTCCACGGTCGCCCGTCACAGCCAATATTTTTAGAGATCCGACCAGCAAAAAGCAGTCTCTGTCCAGCCCGATCCAAGTCTTCCGTGTTCCCACAGCAAAGGCAAACTACTACATGGAATATGTGCAGTGCCCCCCTGGAGAAGGCTACCACAACGTTGGCATTCCTGATGCAAAGCCAGCCTTGCCGCCCATCAACGAAGGCCCAGACTCTATCGGCGGCTCGACCTTGACGCCGTCGTCCAATGCAAGCAGTGACAACAGCGAGCCAGCCGCATCCAGCGACTCGGCAACTACCCCGTCCTCCCAGTCTACGGTTGACGAGTGCGGCTGTCCTGACCCAACAAAGGCCGACGCCTCCTGCACAGCATCTGGGCATCCTGGCTATGCCGAGCCTTTGAGGCGTATGGGGAAGCACCTTGAACATCGGCTGGACACTGGCTCCAAGTTGGACGAGCCGCTCCTTCTGCGACCGGCTCTACAGCCCAGGCCTACAGCTGTCACGGTCGAGCTTGCTGCTGCTGCAAAGATCTACTTGGAGACCTACTTCAACGAGCTTCTCTGTGGCCCTACACCGCGAGCTCGTCGGGAACAGCACATGGAGAACTGGCTGTATACGAAAAAGAACGCCGACACCGTGTCAAAACGGCACTACCGTGAAGCCTTTTACCGGGCCGAGTCGAATCACTTGCGTGAATCCCGGGTGCTCAATGCCAAGAGCCTCAAGTCGCTCATGTATGCACAGCTCGGTACCAAACCCCCACCCAGCTTTACTCGTGCTTCTGAATTCCACCTCCTGAAGGTCCTTGGCAAGGGCAGCTTCGGCACTGTCCGCCTGGTCCGCGAGAAGCCAGATAAGAACGACAAGCCCAGTGTTGCGCAGGCAAAGAAGAAGCAGACCTACGCCATGAAAGTCATCCGCAAGTCCAACATGATTCGGTCCGGCCAAGAGGGCCATTTGCGGGCCGAGCGCGACTTTTTAGTCGCAGCCGAAGGATCCAACTGGTATGCCCCCTGCACTTAAATATTTGACTTCTTGTGTGACTAATTGACGACAGGATTGTACCTCTTGTCGAGAGTTTCCAGGACATACACAATCTGTATCTGGTCATGGAGTACATGCCAGGCGGCGACTTCCTGTCACTCCTTATCCGTGAGAACATCCTAGATGAGACCGTGACTCGGTTTTACATTGCGGAAATGATACTATGCGTTGAAGAGGCACATGCTTTGCAGTACATTCATCGGGACATTAAGCCGGACAATTTTCTGGTCAGCGCATCTGGTCACTTGAAGATTTCCGACTTTGGCCTTGCCTTTGACGGCCACTGGAGTCATGATTCACGGTATCACAGCAGCACCCGCTACTCGCTGCTGCAGAACCTCGGCATTTATGTCGAGGGTGACAAGCTGGATCAAAGAAAAGACGAGACTCTCGACAATCCTAGAGCAATGTCGTGCAGTCCTAGTATGCTGGCGGGGATCACAAAGCACCAACGGGAGCCAGCAGCCGAGGCGAGCGGAGAGCCGATCCTGCAATAGCGGAACAGGTGTAGCAACCATGTAACGGCCAAGAGTGTTGTTGGCACAAGCCAGTACATGGCGCCCGAGGTGGTGAGAGGAGACGACTATGACGGGCGCTGTGACTGGTGGAGCATTGGCGTCATTCTCTTTGAGTGTCTGTACGGCCATACGCCGTTCCTTGCCGAGGAGGGCCGTCACCAGACCAAGAGAAACATCCTGGACCACGAGCTCATGTTTCACATTCCGCCGTGGCCACCCGTGTCGCGCCGGTGCCAGCAGCTACTGCAGTCTCTGATCACAGAAAAGTCGCATCGCCTCTGCTCGTCGCGGTACCATCTCAAGGACTCTGCAGTTGCAGATCTGGAAAGAATCATGAATGGCGGCAAACTGGACACGAAGCATACAAGCAAGTCATACCGCGAGCGAGAGCTGCAATCGCTTGCCATGAAGAAGCAGCTGGCACGCCAGTACGTGTTTCCATACGACGCCGAGGATATCAAGGGCCACAAGTTTTTCAAGAACCTGCCATGGCAGCACCTCCATATGATGCCGGCTCCCTTTGTCCCTCGCCTCCGTGGCGATGATGACACTCGGTACTTTGACGACGATGAAGACGTTTCTGATTCGGATGAGAGCTCGCAGTCGTCATCGCGAGGCCATGCTGACGGCGCCGGTAACGGCAATGATATGGACTTTGACAATGCAGCTGAAGAGGCCAACGATATTGAGGCAATACTCGACAAGTTTGACGCCTCCATCCAAGTAATGGCACTTGAATGGATCGAGACACCATACGACTCGTCCCGGTTGAAGTGGATCGAGTCTGAGATCAATCAGCTCGTCGTCCACGGGTTGCCTCTTGCGGGCGCGGATATTCTGCATCGGTTTGTGAAGCGGTACGGTACCAAGGAAAAGAAGCGCCCGCGAGATCGTCTGCTGCGGGACAGAGACACCAAGGAGATTAGCATGGAAGCGCGCAAGCGGGGTGCATTTTTGGGGTATTCGTGGAAACGGATGCCTCCAACGAGGCCGAACATGAACATGACATAAGGCTGTAGGTGCCAGAGTGTCTTTAAGGTGGGAACATGGAAACATGGAAACAAGAGGAACAAGGGAGCATACGTTACTGGGTTATATGTATTATTAGGTGTATTAGTTATTAGTTTGAATATACGGTGCAAGGTGCACTTTTATGATTATATACTGAGGGTGAAGAGGGTGAAGGGGAGGCAAACACGGTTACAGCGAGCCTGCAGACTTGTCGGGTATGAGTGGTGACATAGTTGGCGGGACTTGGGGTGAGAGAAGAGACTTTGCGGTTGTGATCTCCCAGCAGAACTCTTTGAGATTGCGGATCTCAGAGCCAAAGAAGAGCAATGAGATCAGGCCATCGACGACTCCGGCGGCAAGGCCAAGGCTTGCGAGGAGTGTCAGCAGGAAGGCAACAAAAGGGCGCGGGCTAAACCAGACGGCAACATAGCAGCCAATGGCGACGGCGACGGAGGCAAAGAAGTGGATGCCGCGCCAGTACCGCTGGTTGAGCTCACGCAACATGTACTTTTCGTACTCGTGGATGAAACGGTCGTAGATGGATGCGGCGTTGGGCAAGACGTCCTTGGTCTTGGTGTTCTGATCTTGGGAAACGCGGGCAAGAGTCACCATGTAGGGCAGGTGGTCGCTGACAGTGCAGCCGACAGTCGGGTGAGGCTCGAGCATGACCACCTGCGCCGAGGCCGTTCTCCATGTCGACGTCTTGGGCGAGGCGTAGAAGATGTAGTCGAGTCTCTTGCCGCGCGGATCGGGAGTCTCGGGGTCGACCATGAACTCTTGCAGTGCCGCGGCAACACCCTCCTTGTTCGCCTGTGCATGTGACTGTGCCTGCTGCTGGGCATATGCCTTGTGCAGCCGCTGCTGCTTGTCCTTGGTCCACCGCCAAGTGTTGTAGACATTGTCTGACGTGGTGCCGTTCTCCTGCAGGTTGTAGATTGCCGTTGGCACGGGCCGGTTGCGCGCCATTTCAAGCGGGTGGTCGGCCGGTCCGAGCGACGAGTCAGGGTGCAGCTCGCGCCAAGTATCCTGGAGCACGCCCGCGCCGAGTCCTGCGCCCGCCCCCAGCCGCAGCGAGTTGTACACCAGCGAGTCGGGCGTCATGTTGAAGTCGCCCATCGACAGCACCAGCCGCCCGCGCTCCGCCGCCGCCCGTGCCCGCTTACCCATCTCCCACGTCTCCGACAGCTGGTGCACCAGGTACGAGTCGTTTGGCAGCCGCGACTCGTACGGCGCGTGCGTGTGCGTCACCAGCACTTCCACTTCTGTTGTTGCATTCACGCGAATCGTCGCACTCGCAATGCCCTTGCCCACAAACCAGTCGCCGCGCCAAAACGCCGTCGGCCGCCCGCACAGCGGGTACGTGTATATGCTGCTCTCGGTGATCGGCCAGCGCGACAGCACAGCCAGGCCGGAGCCCCAGACACCGCTATGGAAGAACTTGGCGTGCGGCAGGACGTGCTGCGTGAGGGCATGGATGGCCAGAAAGTCGGCGTAGACCCAGCACTCCTGGAGGCCGACAATAGAGAGGTCGGCGGTCTCGGCGAGGCCAGCGATGCGGCGGCCAATCTCGGGGATGCGCTCTGCGCGGAGCTTCGAAATATACTTGAGCCCCCAGCAGTTGAGCGTGAGCGCAGTGATTGTTTCTTGGGGGGCAGCCATGGTGATGATAGAGGTGTCCCGGCTCGGCCGAGGCGAGGCTGCGATGGCGGCAGAAAAGGGGTCGATTCGGGTTTGCAGGTTGGTGATATAGAATAACAAAAGTATGAAACGTCGGTTCTAGGTTTTAGGTCTTAGGAGGAGAGTGTAGAGATGTCGACCCAAGAGTGGCAACGGACAAAGGAGAGACGTCGTGATGACGCTGAGAGCTCAAGTGGAGCCCCAAGTAGCTGTGAGTTACAGTGCATGTGGCAGTCCAACCCCCTGAAGCCGCAAGTCACAGCGCATTTGAGCCTCACAGCTGGGCAGGCGCATTTGAATGCACGCAAATGGGAATTCGCCACTCGATATGATACTGAAAATTATAAATTTAATCTCATAGTATAAGCGATATAAAAGGTAATTTTCAAATATACTTTTCAAGATTACAACTGAAAACTGACATTGCAGTAGACGATGCGAATTTGAGAGTGTGAATAGCTACTTTAATGTGACATAGATGCTATAATTCTATTGGCACCATATTGTTGTTCCACTTATACTCACTAATTTGGCCAATCATATGGCGATTGACGTCCTAAGACTCTGGCGCCCTTACAGTAGCGCATCTGGCACCCGTACACTGCCCACGACCACTGAAGACTGTAGGAACGCCACCGACGTGCCACGTCTCTTTCCTTTCCTTCCCAGGTCGCACCTTCCCGTCTTCGTTTTTCCACATGGCCCAATGAGTGACGACTGTCTGCGCCCTGTCGCCCCTTCCCGTTTTAGCTTTTGCTTCTGCCTGACCGTCCCGACTGCAATTACGTCCCTCGTCCCTTCCCTCTCTGTCCCTTGTCACTCGTCACCCATTACTCGTCTCTCGTATACCCAGCGCATGCAATTTTGACTAAGCACTGGCGTCTCGTGTTCAGTGTGTCCCAGAGAGAGCGAAAAGAGAAATAAGACATTGCCGGCATCCGTTCACGATCGTCCCCCCTCTCTCCCAATCTTTCCTCTACATCCGCATCCGCGACACCTCGTCACCACACCACCAGTCTCCCCGCCATTCTGCATCTCATTTGCATTCTTACCCACCAGCGTCGACGTTGTGCAACCCTCTCAACAAAACAGTGCGCCACCTCGCCGTCGACCTTTTCGCTGTCTTCTGGTCGCCCTATCTCAGACATTATTCTTTCTCGTCTGCTACATTCTCGTCATTCTTACCTCACTTCCGAGCCAAGTCCAGCGCATCCGACCATTTGACTACCGTACGGAGGCTACACAGACCCAAGACTCTCTGGATCAACGTGTTTGGCTTGCCTTGTTCTCGCGTCTCCTCGCCCCTTGTCGCCCTCTGCTCGACCAGCTGCTGTGTGCCCTACACTTGGCGACTACCGCCCCTTTCTACGGCGCCAAAGACAAAGAACCATTCGGTCCCTGATCTCAATCGACAAACAACCAACAGCAATTCCACAGCTCCCGGCTACCACGCTATCACTCTACACTCCACGACCACTACCACTCTCCCACCTATAATACCTACTCTTAATCACACATCTAACGCCATGGCTTCGGACTACCCGAATGCCGGCGCTGGCGACGAGCGGAGGGGCAGCCTCTACAGCCAAATGTCGCCCATTGGAACTTTTGCACCAACTAGTCTGCTGGGCCCAGACCCTGCAGACGGCGCCGCGGCGCCAGAAGCAATTGGCAGCGGCGGTGGTGCGCCCACAGCATCTGGCGATGCTCCGACAGTGACCAGCCCGACACAAGCAACCGCCACGCACGAGGTGCCAAAAGAAGTGAACGAGGTGCTCCAGTCAGAAATCGGCATTGTCACGATGCTGAACCGTCTCAAGCAGAGCATTGGAACTGCCAAGGTATGTAGACTGATGTTCCGATTGGGTTCTCAAAAGACACTGACAGCCTAGGAATTTGGCCTCTTCCTCAAGAAGCGCGCCCAGCTGGAGGAGGACTACTCAGCCGGCATGCGCAAGCTGGCCCGGTCGACACAGGACAGCATTGCGCGTAGCGACCCGTCGCAGGGCAGCAGCACATTTGGGTCGGCATTTGGCGAAATGATGGACATCCACAACCGCATGGCAGACAACGGCTACCAGTTCTCCATGTCCTTGCACCAGATGCACGAGGACCTGTTGGAGCTGGCGTCCATTGCTGAGAAGAACCGCAAGGGCTGGAAGCAGACTGGCCTGGCTGCCGAGCAGCGCGTGGCCGACCTCGAGACAGCGACACGCAAGTCCAAGGCCAAGTACGAGTCGCTTGCCGAGGAGTACGACCGCGCACGCACGGGCGATATGACGCGCCGTGGTGGCTTCGGCTTCAAGGGTCCCAAGTCGGCCGCCCAGCAGGAGGAGGATCTGCTGCGCAAGGTCCAGGCCTCGGACGAGGACTACCACAACCGCGTGGACACGCTGTCGCGTGAGCGTGCCGAGCTGCTTGCTACCGGCCGGCCCGAGATTATCAAGGCGCTGCAGGACCTGGTGCGCGAGTGCGACGGCGGCATGGTGCTGCAGGTGCAAAAGTACGCGTCCTTCAGCGAGAAGCTGCTGCTCAGCAACGGCCTCAGCATCAGCCCCATCAAGTCGGCGCAGAAGCCCGATGCGCGCAGCCTGCGCGAGGTCGTCACGTCCATTGACACCGAGCGCGACCTCAACAACCACCTGGCGACGTTCTACACCAAGGTGCCGCCCAAGACAGGCGAGCCCAAGTACGAGCGTCATGCTGTCCTGGGCGGGCCCACCACCTCGGCCGCTGCTGCCGCCGCAGCAACAGCAGCGCCACCGCAGTCGTCTGCCGGCGGTCCGAGATCGCACCAGTTCTCACAGTCCGTGTCGCAGCCTCCTGCTACGTCCAGCGGTATCCCGCCAACATCGTCCTTTGCAGTCGAATCAGACTCTCTGCAGACAGGGCCGCCGCCGCAGACGGCCAGCAGCCAGATGTACGGCTCAGTCGGCCAGTCTGGTTTCCGTGCCAGTGCTGGTGCTGGCGGCATGACAGTGCCGACTGCCAGCCACGAGCGCAGCTTTAGTTACAGCAGCGGCTTTGGTGGACCGTCGGGCGCCCAGCAGGCGGATCAGTCCCAAGGCCCGCAATCTACTCTGCAGATCCGTAACGCGTCCGGCCCTGCTGGAAACGACGGCGCTCCGGGCTACTCGTCAGCGTCAGCTGGCGGCCCCAACAACAACTCGGGCCCTGGCGGTCCCCAGGCTAACCGCTTCTACAACAACTCTTCCATGGGCCCTACTGGCCCGCCGCAGCTGGGCGCTCTTCCTTTCCAGACGGGCAAGCCAGATGCCAACAACAACTCTGGCTCTGGTAACCCGCTGATGCAGCATCCGCCTTCGTCAGTGCCTGCTCCCTCACAAGGCCTGCCGCCGCCAAGCAATGCCAACGCGCAGTCCCGCCCCATGTTTGGCGTGTCGCTGGACACGCTGTACGAGCGTGACAGTCTGGCCGTGCCTATGGTGGTGTACCAGTGTATCCAGGCTGTCGACCTGTTTGGTTTGTCCGTGGAGGGCATCTACCGCCTGTCTGGCTCGCAGCTGCACGTGAACAAGCTCAAGTCCATGTTTGACACGGACGCGTCGTCGCCAGCGCTCGACTTCCGCAACCCCGAACACTTTTACCACGACGTCAACAGCGTGGCCAGCCTGCTCAAGCAGTTCTTCCGCGACCTGCCCGACCCGCTGCTGACGCGCCAGCACTACGACCGCTTCGTTGAGGCGGCCCAGCACGACGACGACACGATGCGCCGCGACTCGCTGCACGCCGTCATCAACGACCTGCCCGACCCCAACTACGCCACGCTGCGCGCGCTCGTGCTGCACCTCAACCGCATCGTCGAGAACGCCCATGTGACGCGCATGACGTCGCAGAACCTGGCGATCGTGTTTGGCCCTACGCTGATGGGGGCCGGCAGCGGCGATCCCGAAAAGGGACGCTGGCACGTGCGCGTTGTCGATACCATCCTGCAGAACACGTACCAGATCTTTGACGAGGACTAGGTGCCGGCCTAATTTGGGGGTGTTGGGTTTTTTACTCTTGTTTCTTTTGCCGCATTTTGTTCCCCAGGTATTGATTGACGTTGTTATGACTTGGCTGCTGTCGATCTCGCATCAATTCTTGGCCATGTTTTGATAAACCCGCTGCTCAATACTGCTAGGATCTTGTATTATTATAATCTGTTCTCGTGCTGCCTGCTTACCATGATTGCCAATGCATAAATATGTAATGCATTGCTGTGATGTGATTTTAGTTTGTTTATTCTAGAATAATCTGATCTATTTTAATTTCGTTTGATTTTTAAAATAAAATTGCAATTTTTTGGAAAATGTCAAGCAATCACTCATTTGCAAATAAACAGCATGGATTGTAGATACACAATGTACTAAAGTCTGATAATCACGCTTTGATGAACACTTTTATTCCTTCTTTAGATGACTGCTACATTTCACCCCAAATATCAAAGCTTTAACGTAGTAATATGCCATGCAATTTGTTTTAATATTTTGGAATTATTGGCATGGATCATGACAGCACAACTCGCTTCAATGGGACCAACACCAATACGGCCCGGCACCGGTATGCTCGCGAAACCCTTCAAGTGCCACGTAGCTTGGAAGACCACATCGATCTCGCCAATCGCCCTATTGATACATGGACCGCGTCTGCGTGTATGGCTCGTCCTCGGGCTTTTTTGAGTTTGGTGATCCAAGCAGTCAAGATTCACCAGCCCGCACCAGTTAAACGACTCTTGGAGCATCCCAGAATCTACACCATTGCATTGATAGAGTTGGGAGAAGCTCGCACGCGAGCATTCACAAATGAAGGGCCACCTCACAGTTCAAGGGCATCGAATCTGGTGATGCTCTCCAATACTAAAAAAACTTTGCCTAATGCCTTACGTAAGCTGCCACTTGACGTTCTGATCTCTGTACTGTGCCTTCTCTCTGCCCGCTCCTTCCCTTTCTACATCACATTCTACACCCGCTTCTTTCCTTAGGCCTGCTGTTCAATGCACCTTCTTCTTGCAGATTCTTCCTGCTTCCTCGTCTCTGTGCAACTACAGTGGGCCCACCTGTGATTCACTGCCTGTAGGAGTCGCCATTGACCTGCCACTTCCTCGGTCGTTTGCTATTGTCCTTGTGGATGCACGTATTAATTACCCGTTCGGGAAGGAGCGGGTCTCCACTTCTCGCAAGGCCACCAATCAGGTGTACTAGTTGGCTAGACATCACGGTCGCTCCTTCCGCTGTTTACGTTGTTACAGAATCTGCACAACTCTTTGCAGAAACCGTTGTCAAGGAAGGCACGCGTCCATACACGCAGAAGTTGCAGAAACGGAAGGTGCGACCGGTCTGCTTTTTGCCAAAACTCTGCAGAAGCAGTCTGCCTCTAGGTCTATATATATCTGCCCTTTCCTCCTGTCTCTTCCCATCCTTTTCTCCCTCTTACATCCCCAACCCCACAAACTTCACACCTTTGACGACTTTCTGCACACTCAACGACTGAAAGATCCCAACTTCTGCCTTGCCCTCTCCTTGCGAGACCATTCATCTCCTTCTCTTTTTGACGTCTTTTCGCTTGGCCCTCTTAACACTGGCTTGACTTTTCCCTTTTGCTTTCGCGGCGACGCTGACCGTCTGCCTGCCCACTTCATTTCTCGCTTGGTCATAGTCATCGTCGACAATTATCTTATCCCATCACCACATTCACTTTGAGCCCAAGAATAGCTCATTAGTGGCATCTACTTCCTCCTAACACGCGCTCTCCGCACACTTCTTGCTGCTTTTGTTGTCCACCGACTTCCACCGACTTCCATCTTCTACACTCGACGACCGCGGCGCCCTACTTTCATTCACTCTTCTCACTTAGATCCAGCCGAAGAGGCCCTTTCCCCCCCAAGACTGCCACGATCCACGTCATCGAGTGTCGAACAAGCATGCTCATTCACTAGCAAGCCCCAAAAGCCCCCTCCGTCGTCAACTATAAAGTCTCAGCCTCCCTCCTCTATCTCCTCTTAGATCTCTCCTGAACTCTCCCTTCAACAACCCTCTTCTACACTAACAACTTCAGGCCATCAATCAAAATGGCTACGCCACCCACTTCCGATCCCGTCGCAGAGCATGCCGCAAAAATTGAACGGATGCGCGCGGCAATGGCCGCTTATGTCAAGAAGACAGCCAAGGCCGAGGCAAGCACATTTGCCATTGCCGACTTTGCTGCTTAAATCAGAATCTAACAGTTAAATAGACTTCCCAGGACACCACCACCAATGCAGCCCCAACTGTCGCTCAGGCCGTTCAGACTGTCCAGAATGGCCAGCCACGCCCCAAGACCCCCATGGCAGAAGTCATCGTTCGCTTCAGCTCTGTCCAGAGATTCAAGGAGGTCCACAAGGCCGCCGCCGAGTTTGAAGATGCGCTTGAGTCCAAGGAAATTGAAGATCTGAACAAGGGCGAGGACGGCTTCATGGCCTGGCCTCTGCTCAAGGTTGCCGATTCCAACGACGTCGACCTCTGGGTCATCCTCATCGAGCCCAAGCCAAGCATCGCCACTCGCATCCCCGGAGTCGGCGAGCGCTGCAATGTGCGCATCGTGGACGAGAAGAACGGCAAAGTGTCTGCTTGGTGGACCGCCAAGCGAGTCTACAACAACTTCGCGACTGCTAGTGGCTCGAAGAAAGCGTGGGGAAGCCTCCTGGCGTTCAACGTGACGCTTGTCAAGTCGGAGGACGACTCCAACACCATTATCAAGTCCCTCATCCCCGAGGACACGGACCGCCAGAAAGCCATGGAAAGCCTGGAGCTCACAAAGGACAATGCCTCCAGGATCAACTTTTTCTTTACAAAGTCCGACGCCACCTTTGAAGCCGAGATGATGTCGCTCAACAAGCTCGTCAAGGCTGCCATTACAGAGAACAAGGTCCCCACCAACGACCAGCTCAACCCCTGCGACCCGGCCAAGAACACAATGGTCCAGAACTGGCTCAAGTTGACTGAACGTCTGACATCTGAAGACGGCTCTGTCAAGCTTCCTGCCGACAACGACAAGATGGTCCCCATGCGGCCCGGCGCTCTTTCTGTGCCCAATCCCGGTGCTGTTCAGCCTCAGCAAGTTGCCGCTTTCAAGTACCTAGTTGACTTTAGTGAGCCCGAGTTCACGACCAACATTTTCCGGCGTTACCCTCACATGATCAACCCCGATCGGCCCGGCTCCAGAATTCCCCTGTACATCCGGAAGAAGTACACACGCATGAACCCCCATCAGCGTGAGGCATACAACGGCCTGCTCTCCAACATGCCTTGCGGCATTGCAATGCTCCCCGGTGGGCCTGGTGGCGGCAAGACAGACTGGGCCATGACTGTCATTGGCATTTTGCAGAGCAAGACCCGCGCCAAGGTCCTGTACATGCTTGACATCAACGATCCGCTTGACGACGCGACAGCCAAGTACATCGGCCTCATGAAGAATGCCAGTCTTCCCAAGCGCGCAATCCGCATGCGCAACTTTGGCACTGAACTGAAGAAGAGTGTCCGCGTCGACTCTGTTCAGAGACGCTCCCGCAAGGTCCAGGTGGACAATGCCGACGAGCCGGAAGTTGACTTCTCCAAGGACTTCCTGGCTCTCTACACCCAGCACGAAGCAGGCACGGCCCCGACGCCCTCCAAGACCCGCCACCAGCACATTATTCCCACCCTGGACGAGGCTGCTTGGAAGCACTACGAAGAGAACAAGAACCAGTTTGAGGATCTCACCGAACTTTTGGAGACATGCAACAACAGCGCTCTGCAGAACCGCGATCTCCGCAAGGAGATCTACAACCTGTACTCGACTGTCCTCCACCTGGCCGACTTCATTGCCACCACACCCTGCGTTGCGGCCTCCGCCTTCCGCCGCATGTTCAAGCCAGACCTCGTTGTCCTCGACGAAGCTGCTCATGCCCGCGAGCTGTCTGCTCTGATTGCTATTGCCAACTTTAACCCCAAGATCGGCTGGATCTTCATCGGTGACCATCGCCAGACCCAGCCCACCGTCAAGAGCAACAACACCAACCCCTATGGAAAGCAGCTCGCTACGTCCACCATGGAGCGCGCATTTATGGCCGGTGTTCTGAAGCACCAACTCCTCATCAACCACCGCGCTTACGGCGGACTTGAGCGACTCCCTTCGAAGCTCATCTACGACGGCAAGATGAAGTCTGGCATCCCATTCCAACAGCGCTTCCCCCGCTGGGCAGTGTTTGTGCGCCAGTATCTCGAGCGCATGGCCAGCCAGAACTGCCCCATTCCCCGTGTGATTGCTCACCTTGAAGGTGTTGGCAGTCCCACCAAGGTTGGCACCAGCTGGTACCACGCGCAGCACACACAGTGGACAATGGACCGGGTCCTGGAGCTCATCAAGGACCATAGATTCCGCAGTGCCGAGAACAGCGCCAACGCCGGCACAATCCTCCTCCTTGCGCCTTACAAGGCTGCCGTTCTCAAGTACCAGGAGGCCATCCAGGAGCTCGCTGAGAAGCACCCCAGACTCCGCATTCCCCAGCGCGTCGAGGCTCGCACCTGGGACAGCTCGCAGGGCCACGAAGCCGACATCATTGCCATCGACTACGTCCGCAGCTACCCCACTGAGTTCATGGACGGCATGTACCGCTTCAATGTCGGTCTGACCCGCGCTCGCCAGGGCGAGTGGCACCTGATGCACCCCAACATGCCCAAGTCGCTGTCTTTCGGCCGGACCAAGTACTTGAGCAAGTTGTACTCCGCTTGCAACGACTTCAACGAGGGTTTCAATGAAGGCCGCGTCGCCAACCTAGTCTGGGGCATGCCGACCAACTTCCTGCCCCCCAAGATCGCCAAAGTGACTCCCAAGCCCACCACTCCTATCACGACCGCCGCGCCCGCCACGCAGGGCCTTGCTTTGATGACCATACGCTCGCATAACATTGTTGATCAGGGCAACAACGACAAGACTGACAAGAATGGCGAAGCTGTTCGCGCCCCTCCCGCAAAGAACACGGGGTCTGACAGCGAGGAAGAGCTGAGCTGCAGCTTCGATGGTGACTGCGAGCCTGCACGCCGGTGGTAGGCGCACCAGCAAGCCCACGCACTGCAACAACAACAGAGGTACGCTTCCGCGGCATGGCCTGGAACTGCAATGCAGATACTGGCGAAGAACATCAACGCGAGTGGCATTGCAGCAATGCAATACCAGAAGAACTGTTGGACGAGGGTGGGGATGTGCTATTCCAGGCAGGACCAGTTTGGCAGAAGAGTTGTATGCATATCACCATACATGTACCGGAGCTGGCCGACCACCACAAGATTTGTTTCCCCTCATGGGTACTATGGTGCAGCCCGATAGCTGCCAGTGAGAGCACGGGGTGGTGGAGTTATTGTTGTGAATTTTGACAAGGTGTTGTATGCTCAATGACAGGACGATCAGAATGTCAGGATAAACTAGATTCTAGAGAGGGACAGGAGCATATTTATACTCGAGACAGGCATACTCGAATTGGTACAACGCATTTATGACGGATACGGATATGGTTACGGATATGGATATGGATATGGATATGGATATGGATGGTTAGCAGAAAACAACTCACTTACACTATTTTGACCACACTTTGTGAGACTGTGATTGATGATGATCATGATGCAATGCCTGATGCAGCATCGGATGTGATTCATATTAGCTGTTACTTATTATGACTATGGTTTATGACTATTTCAATAGGACATTACTCTTGAGTTACAATTTCAGTTCGGTGACGCTGGTGAGCAATAACGCAACAATCGTGACAAGGCGTTTATTAATATGTAGAGCACATCTAAATCTAAACTGTGATCTCGGTCTATGCGTCGCTCGCTGTAAATACAACTCATGTGAGTAACTATGCCATGTAATGCCACCTCTCAAAATCGCTGGTCGACCTTGGGCAGATTGTAGCTCTGCGGCACGACAAAGAGCGCTCTTGCGTTGACATTGGGCGGGCCGACCTCGCCGTTAGGCTGGACGACTGCCAGCGTCGCGTTGCACCACACCTTGCGCTGGTCCAGCTTGCCGTTCTTGAGCTGCACGCCCTCGGGAAGATCGGGCGTGCAGGTGATGACGTAGTAGTTCCGCACCATGCTTGGCCGCTTGTAGTTGAGCGACAGCCGCGCCGTCACGGCCGTGCCTGCCTCAAACAGCTGAATCGCACACCGGCCCAGCGCCTCGTCCAGAATTGTCGCCAGCGCGCCACCATGCACCACCCACGGCCAGCCGGAGAGGCTCTGGCCAATGTGCACAATGCTCACAATCGTGCCTGTCGGGTGGTGCCGGAAAATGCGGTGGCCACAGCCCATGCCGTCGACGCCGCCCATGGGGCCCGTCGTGAGGCGCACGCGGCCCGTGGTCGCCGCGCTCTCCGACGCCGGACCGCCGCTCGCATCCATCTGCCACTCCTCCCAGTCGGGGTCGGCCTTCATCAGCTGGACAAACTCAAAGGTGTCGGTGTAGGCAATGCTCTCCTTCTGGACGAGGGCGGCTGTGCGGATCTCGTCAGGCGTGACGGGCTTGCTGGCATTGAGCTCGACAAAAACGACATTGTTCAGGTAGTAGTCGGCGCTGAGGTACGAGACGGTGGTGGCAAAGAGAAACAGGCAGCGGTTGAGGGTGAAGATGCGGAAGCGCCAGCGCGGCGGCGGCGGCGGCGGCGGCGCAAACTCTTGGATCTGTGGCTGCTGGAACTGCTGGAACTGTGGTGGGATCTGGCCGTTTTGGTAGCAGCGGCGCTGTGCCGCCGGCAGTGTGCGTGTTTTTGAATGTGGTTTTGATTGTGATGATGGTGTATGTGAGGGTGTCTGTGATGCCCGGGCGAGTGCCGAGACAGGTCTGGCAGACCTCGTCGTCGAGGAGGCCAGCCGGGAGGCTATTGTGGCCGAGCTTGACCGGAGCAAGCTGGCAAAGGCACTCGTTGGCATTGAGGGAGCCATTGTTGCTGTGTGTGTAGATGCCACTGCTGCGTGCACTGCTGCGTGCACCGAGTCCTGGAACGAGCTGTATCAAGCCTCGATGCTACCGAGGTTCGCGCTGACGATGCAGCCGGTTCCCCAGATATAAATGTGGGACCCATGATTGGCCAGCACCCTGGATTAGGAAACTTATGTAATCTTTAAAGAGGTCATGTGACTTGGCGATGAGCTCAATTGCAACCCGCGTCAAGATCAATCAAGTTTTGCATTCTTTGATGCAATTGCTTTTGGTGCAGAATGACTCGGTCAGTTTACGATAATAGGCTCGATCTCAACATAGTCTCTACACGTCTTCATCGCACACGGTACAGTTCATCCGTCATCCGTCCGTTCTTTGTTGGCGAGATCACTAAGGGGTCTTTTAGGCGTTGAACTGCCCCAACGGCTCTGTATTAGTGCGCTGTCTTGCTGGGGCCTGACTCCCTGTCTCCTTGTTTCTGGCGGTCCCGCTAGGCAGGATAGGAGGCGATAAGATACCCAGATTTTCGATAGGCGCTTCTCCGTTCCTTCCTCGAGATTTGCGTAACTTTTGTATGTATGACAAATTTGGATTCCGACTCGGACCCTTCTGTCCCACCCCCGACGAGTGCCTTTTCATGCTTGATCGATTCAACACTGCAACCCTACAGCAGCATCTACACAGTTGTGTATTCCAGACCGACCAATCTACACACACATCTACACACACACAACATGGCTTCTATATCACCGCTGCGGCGGTTTGCACGGACGACGCCAACCCTGGCCGCGGCCGCTCGCCGATCGTTTGCTACCGAGTCCAACGCCCTCCCCTCTGCCGTATCGGCCACCTCGTCTACCGCTTCTACAGCCTCAAAACCGGCTTCTTCTTCTTCCACAAACGCCGTCGGCCCCGGTGCCACGAAACGGTCTCGGCCCACCTACTTCAAAAACACAACAGTGGCCTCCTTTTCTGACTTTGTTGGCGGAGCACCTGAGCCGCCCATGGCTGCGTCGGATGCGTACGAGCTGAAGACGGTCGAGGTCGGCCCCGAGGGCCGCAAACGCACGGTCACACGCCTGCCGCCGTGGCTGAAAACGGACATCCCCAACCCCGGCAGCAACGACAACCTGCGCAAAATCAAGAGCGATCTGCGTGGCCTGGGCCTGCACACGGTGTGCGAGGAGGCGCGGTGCCCGAACCTGAGCGAGTGCTGGGGCGGCTCGTCGCGTGCGTCGGCGACGGCGACGATCATGCTGATGGGCGACACATGCACGCGTGGCTGCCGGTTCTGCAGTGTCAAGACGAACCGGAAACCGGCGGCGCTGGACCCGCACGAGCCGGAGAACACGGCCGAGGCGCTGGCGCGCTGGGGCCTGGGCTACGTGGTGCTGACGAGCGTGGACCGTGACGATCTGGCAGACGGCGGCGCGCACCACTTTGCCGACACGATCCGCCGCATCAAGCAGAAGAAGTCGACGCTGCTGGTGGAGGCGCTGACGGGCGATTTCATGGGCGACCTGGACATGGTGCGGATCGTGGCGGAGAGCGGGCTGGACGTGTACGCGCACAATGTCGAGACGGTCGAGGGCCTGACGCCGTACGTGCGCGACCGGCGCGCGACGTTCCGGCAGTCGCTCAAGGTGCTTGCGCACGCCAAGGAGGTGCGCGGCGGCATCGACTCGAACCTGAACAACGGGCTGATCACCAAGACGAGCATCATGCTGGGTCTCGGCGAGCAGGAGTCGGAGGTGTGGGACGCGCTGCGCGAGCTGCGCAAGCACAACGTGGACGTTGTCACGTTTGGCCAGTACATGCGGCCGACAAAACGCCATCTCAAGGTCGAAAAGTACGTGACGCCCGACGAGTTTGAGCTGTGGCGGCAGCGCGCGCTGGACATGGGCTTCCTGTACTGCGCGAGCGGCCCGCTGGTGCGGTCGTCGTACAAGGCGGGCGAGGCGTTTATCGAGAATGTGCTGCGGAAGCGGCAGGGCGGTGTACAGGCGGCAGCACCCGCGGCGGCGGCCGAGGCGATGGCCACGAGCTCTCTGTAGATGCCTGTCAATCTGCAGAGATCTGGGTTGTCCTGCTCTGTTCCGATATTCTGTTTCTTTTGCATTTCGCATTGTGCATCTTGCGCTTTAACATCTACATATTAATCGCTTCATAGCTTTGTCCATCCGGATGCATACATTGTTCAACACTAGACGGTCGCGCTGCTTACGAATATACATGCTTTACGATATATCTGAATTGCTGGTCTCTATGCATGCTGTCGGCTGTGAAGATCGCGGTCTTGATGCCGTCTGAAGTAGTCGTCGGATATACATACGTCTCATTCCTCCTGACCAACGACTCAACAATGCATACTCTCGCCTGACAGCATGCATCGCCTTTGAATGGCATCAACCCACCAAGCCCTGCCCGCCATCTCGAAAAATGACAGCCTTGCAAGGACATGTGTCTAAGATCAAAGGTACATCTGTATCCACCTTATCTGCACACATTCTGATGTACTTTAAAGTGGGTCATCATATTCACCTCAAATCACCATCAACTCGTCAGGACACTCGGTCTTCTCATTTACAGAAACAAACAAGTCCTACCAATAGTTGTTTCAACAAGGCCCGTCCGCGTCTCGTCTCCCTGTCGTTCCGTCCCCGTTGTTTGACTGCTACGTGCTCGCCGTCCCCTCGTCATGTAGCAGGTCTGTTTCATCGTCGGCGTCTACTTTGTCAAAGTAGTCTACTTCGTATGTATTTCTCCTTGTTCTGTAATTGCAGTATTCGTATCAATGACATCCCTATCGCAGGCTGTGCACATCGCTATTCTATTCTTGTTCTCTGTCAAGAGATTCAATGAAATCGCCTCGTATAAATCATCTGCCTGGATGTATCTTTTCGCCATTCTCATACAAATCATCACCAAAACTAGCGTGAGATACTTGCCGCGCATCATTGTGGCTGGGCTTCGCCCCTCTCTTGCCTGTCGTCCTGTCTCTTAGCTCTTGCCTTTTGTCGCCTGGTCTCCTGGTCTCCTGGTCTCCTGCCCGTTGGCGCCCTGTTGCCACTGTCGCTCCTGCCTAGACCCGTTTTTGGGTCTATTCACTCAGTGCCTTTACCAGTTGTGCCTCAGTGCTTTCAGCATGGCAACCGCAGGACCCACTCACGACGGCCGCTCCTTCCTCCCTCTCCCAGTCCGCCCAACCACTTGCTTTTCTGGGTTTCTCCATTTGTTTCTAAAAACAGCGGCCGTGCCCACTAAACCGCCTAGACTGCATAGAAACAGCATGGAAACAGCATAGAAACAGCGTGGAACATGCCAGATCAGTGCTCAACCCACTCTAAACGCCCTAAACGCCCTAAAGTCGATCCCTAAACAGCGCTGACCCTGAGTGCCCTTGCAGCTGGCAGACTCAATACGAGCCCTGCTAGCCACTGGACGGCCGCCCAGAAACCCCCAACCCGCTGCTGCCACTGCCACGCTACCTCTATAAGATACCTTCCCACTTTAGCATTTAGCACTGTATCTGCCGTCACCTCTGACCACATTGGCCGTTTCCAACCACTCGCATCCCCCCTGCCGTTTTGGTTCTGGTTTGCTCCTTCCCTTTTCTTCCCTCTGGCCTTCTCTCCTCTTTCTGCCTTCTGTCTTGCTTTGCTTCCTCTCTCCTTCCTTCTTTTCTCTCCATATTCACATCCAATCGTCGCATACTCATTGCTGTTCGCTCCAACGTCGTCCTTTTTCTTCCAACTCAGTACTTTACCGACTAAACCTCCAAACCCAACAAACCGCCATCATGCCCGAGGAGACCCCCTACGACCCCTACATTCCCAGCGGCCAGGCCGCTCCCGCAGGACAGGCTGCCGGCGCTGGCGGTTCGCGGACACAAGCTCTGCAAGCGGTAGGTTTTTGAAGACAGTGGTTCTTTGGTTTCTGTTGTTGGCATCGTCGTCGCCGTCATGGCATCATTCGTCATCTCTATCGCATGAGACAGATCACATGGCAATGTGTCCATAGCGCAGGCAGCAGGATAACGCTTGCGCATCATCGCATTCCGAGCTCAGCACCAGCACCAATCATCAAATCGAGCATCAAATCGAGCTCAAATCGACAGACCACCGGCGTCATCGGCCATCGGCATCATCGCCGTATTCACTTTCTCATTGCCGGCGCCTCGTTTTCGCATTGCTGGCATTCCAGTGTTGCGCTACGTCAGCTGTTGCAGGCTCCCAGGCTCCCAGGCTTAGATTAAGATTAAAGCCTTCGGACACTGCGGAACGGCTGACTGCGCCGCCAATCACGGCCACCCACGATCGACATCAGCCTCACCATATCGAATGCATCAAATGCTGAACGAAGCACGATTGTGTTGCACTTGCGATTGTGTGCGATTGATGTCGATTGATGCCGACGACGACGCTGCCAATACACCAGACAGAGCATACAAGAAGGTACAATGCTAACATTCCTAGCAAATCAACGAGACCGTCGATGTCATGCGCGGCAACATCACCAAGGTCGCCGACCGTGGTGAGCGTCTCGACACCCTGCAGGACAAGACCGAGGGCCTCGCCGTGTCAGCAGAGGGCTTCCGGCGCGGTGCCAACCGCGTGCGCAAGCAGATGTGGTGGAAGGACATGAAGATGCGCATGTGCCTGATTGCTGGTGTCATCATCCTGATCCTGGTTATTGTCGTCCCAGCAGTCGTTGCTACGCGCAAGTAGATTGTTGACTTTGATCGTTTCTCTTGTCCCCATGTCTTCTCGTCTCCTCGTCTCCTCGTCTCCTCGTCTCCTCGTCTCCTCGTCTCCTCATCTCCGACCTCTCTCTCTGATACCCTTGCGGCGGGCAGTTGATGTGCTGATAGACTGGAATACCATTCCAGCCAAGTCATCACCGATTGGGTAGCACGCATCGGACGGACTTCTTCTCGGACCTTCTCTTCTATGACCACGTTCATGACCACGACTGCTTTTCTGTACTCTTCTTCTGGTGGTGTTGATGGACACTGCTGGGAAAAGACACGCACCGATCCGATGCGTATGTCCTCTTGTGCTTTATGGCGGCACCTTTTGTCGCTGTGTGATGGATGCTTGTTTTTTTGTTTGTGTTCCTGTTGGTTATTGGATTTGCTACTATTATTGCCTGTTGTTTATTAATTGATTCTTTACCTCGCCTTGACGGTGCAGCAGTTGGCCTGGCCTCAGTATTGTGTTTCTGTGTGTGATGGAGAGTGTCGACTGTTGACTGTTGACTGTCGACTGTCGTTGACTGTTGACTGTCGACTGTCGTTGACTGTCGTTGAGTTGCCGACATCTGACAAGATTGGATATGACGCGGATAGTTTGGGATTCTCCTGCATATAACTGCATCTCTTGCGTCTCTTGCATATACAGTCTTGGTACATGACGAAAGACGGCAAAGACAGCACAGACAGCACAGACTGGCAAGAGATGCAAGAGACGGCAAGTTGCGAGAGACTGCACGAGATGCAAGTCCAAGACTGCAATGCAACCGGATCCTCCCTCTTCTTCGTTTCTGCTCGCTCGGCCGATCTCTCGTTCTCCGGCCATCGCCGCAGGGACAGCACCTGTATGTACGATGGATGGCAGGCGTTTCACTCTAATTTCACTTTCCAATCAAACCTTTTCACTAAACATTGTTATACATACTCGCGAACCACGAACCACGAGCACTGCCGAGGATGATGGTCGAAAGTGCCGCAAGTAGCAAAAACAAAGTGTACAATGTCATTGTGCCGGCTCCTGGGCACATTGTAAGAAACAGCCTGCAGTCTAGCATTGCGACCTTACAAAAAGGGCAATGATGGCCATGTCATGTCCGCTGCGTGGTCTCGTCGTTTTCTCGTTTTCTCGTTTTCTCATCCTCTCATCCTCCTCCACGTTTCTCCATCACGTCGGCTACGTCTCTTGCGTCGGCAACGATGACGAAGGCCGGATGGATACACTCGTATAAAGTCTTTTTCGTCTTTTTCGTCTTTTGATCTGATTACCGTGCAGCGTGTGATTTGGATGTCCTTGCAGATGATCCTGTCGTGGTCTTGATTTAATTCTTTTATTCTTTTTCTTTTCTTTTCTTTTCTCTTTTTTCTCTCTCAGTCACTCTTCCTCCTGGTTCTACCAAGCAGTAAGCAGCCAAACACCTTACTCCGTACTGCTCAACGGCCTCAATGGCCACCCATCATACACATCCCAACATCTACTTCCCCATATGTAAACGTAATTCATCTCACCATCCTCCCGTTTATAGCGCATCTCGAGCTCTGCCGGTAAATCTAATCACGACCCACTTATTCCACCACGCTGCGAGGTCGGTCCAATTTTTTCTTCCTCTCCTTCTCCCGTCCTCCTTCCATTGATGGGCTGCACTTGCCTCTTTTGCCCTGATGGCACTTGGCTGTGCCTTCCTTTTTCTGCCATTGCTACCACAAGCCTGCATATGACTCTTTTCTGAGATTCCTGAGAATATTGAAATCTCTGAGAAGAAAACTTTTATATCAAAGATTTCACGTCAGTTTTCAATGCAGTCCCATGTCGGCAGTCTTCTCCGTAGCGTAGGTACTTGACGTATGTAACTGGGGCTTTTGTGACTTAACCCCTCCTCCGCCATTTGAGTGGTCGACGCCGATTTTAGAGTTTTTTCACATTGGTTCATCAAAATAATGAAAATAAATGCTAAAATGCATCATTGACTTTTCTCTGTTCATGGTGTACTTGGTATTTCTATATCGTTACCGAACTGCTGTGTCAATCCCTTTATCAATCGCACATCGTCGATTCATTTATGCATTTAATTGACTTGGTATTTAAATGCTTTATTTGCCCGTTGCTCTTTCCTTTTACTCTCTGACTCTGACTGTGACTGACCTCCCGCCTTGGTCTAGACAAGAAAGAGCGGCCGGCCTGTTGATACCCACATCTTTCCTTTTCTCTCCGTCATTTTACTCCGAAGCGAACTCCCTCTCTCCTTCCTTCCCTTTCGGTTCTTTTGTCTTTTGTTCCTTCTCTTCTTTCGGTTTCCTTGTCCCTCTTCCCCATCTACATCGCATTAGTATCACCACTTTACAGCTCTCGAGCTCACTCCGGCGCTTTCACACCCCGTCTTCTACGCTTCCCACGGCCCCCTCTCTCTGCCAATCCGGCTGAGAGGGCAGAGGATCTCCACCTCCTCGTCATAGTCATATCGCTACTCCCATCACCCGCCATTGCCTTGTGACTCTTACTCTGCAGTCTCTCGGTCTTTGACTCGTCGACTTGACACTCTCCCCTCTACACATCTATCAAATCAAATTCGGCACCATGCTGTCCTCTGTTCCCCGCGCTGCTCTCCGCGCCGGCGCCCGTCGCTGCGTGCGCACCCGTCTGCCCTCGACCGCCGCCGCCCTCCGCACCAACTCGACCCTTTCGACGGCCAAGCGCTCGCCTGCTGCTCCCACCGATGTCTCGACCCCCTCCTCCACCGCGGCTCCCGCCAACCAGCGCCGCGCCATTGCCACCTCTTCTACCCGCCAGACCGAGCTCAGCACCCGCGGCCTCATGATCCAGGCCCTGAGCTCCATTGGCTCCAAGCGCGAGGCCCAGCAGTACCTCTCGCACTTCACCTCCGTCTCGTCCCAAAAGTTTGCCGTCATCAAGGTCGGCGGTGCTATTCTGACCGACTACCTCGACGAGCTTTGCGCCAGCTTGGCTTTCCTGTACCACGTCGGCCTGTACCCTGTCATTGTCCACGGTGCCGGTCCCCAGCTCAACAAGCTGCTCGAGGATGCCGGCATTGAGCCCCAGTTCGAAGAGGGCATTCGCGTCACCGACGGCCCTACTCTGGCCGTTGCCCGCAAGCTGTTCATGGAGGAGAACCTCAAGTTCACCCAGCGTCTGGAGGAGTACGGCATCCACGCCCGCCCCATCACCTCGGGTGTCTTCTACGCCGACTACCTCAACCGCGAGAAGTGGGGCTTCGTCGGCAAGGTCAACCGCGTCGCCACCGACGTCGTCGAGTCTGCCATCAACAACCGCTGCCTGCCCATCCTGACCTCGCTGGCCTGGACCGAGTCGGGCCAGCTGCTCAACGTCAACGCTGACGTCGCTGCTGTCGAGCTGGCTCGCGCCCTGGAGCCCCTCAAGGTCGTCTACCTGTCCGAGAAGGGCAGCCTGTTTGACGGCGACGGCAACAAGATTTCGGCCATCAACCTCGACGAGGAGTACGACTGGTACATGAAGCAGGAGTGGTGCAAGTACGGCACGCGCCTCAAGATCAAGGAGATCAAGGACCTGCTGGAGACGCTTCCCCGCGAGTCGTCTGTGGCCATTATCCGTCCCCAGGACCTGCACAAGGAGCTGTTCACCGACTCGGGTGCCGGCACCCTGCTGCGCCGTGGCACCAAGCTGGTCACTGCCAGCGACGTGACCTCGTTCTCTGACGTCGAGAAGCTCAAGAAGGTGCTGCTGCGCGACCGCGACGGCCCCAACGCCCAGCAGACTGTCGACACCTACGTCGAGTTCCTGCGCGAGAACCCCTTCCGCGCCTACTATGACGAGCAGATGAACGCTCTGGCCATTGCCTTCCCTCCCTCGGCCGAGCGTCCTTTTGCCACTCTGGCCACTCTGACCATCTCCAAGTCGGGCTGGCTGGGCAACGTTGCCGACAACATCTTCACTGCGATCCGCAAGGACTTCCCCAAGATGATCTGGACCGTCAACGAGAACGACGAGAACCTGACCTGGTTCTTTGACAAGGCCGACGGCAGCCTGGCGCGCAACGGCAACGTGCTGTTCTGGTGCGGCGTGGACGACGGCAACGAGATTGTGCAGTTCATGAAGGATTTCTCCGAGAACGGCCGCTCCATGCTGGGCGATGCTAACCTCGAGGCCCGCCTGCAGCGCGCCGCCGAGCGTGCCCGCGTTGAGGCCGGCGTCGCCGCCACTAGTGCCGCTGTGAACGCCGCCAAGCAGTCGAACCCGCTTAACCAGCAGCAGGCTCGCGCATTCTCTTCTTTTGCCACTGCTGGCCGCCGCCCCATGACTGCGTCCAAGATGGCCAACGCGCGCTTCGGCCGCACTGCCGCTGCCGGCTTCCACAGCTCGCGCGTCAGCCGCATTCCCGAAGACACCACCAACCCCAACCCTCCCCTGGGAAAGAAGAACGCCACCAGCAGCCGCAAGGCCCGCGTCGCTCTGATCGGTGCCCGTGGCTACACTGGCCAGGCGCTGATTGCGCTGCTGAACGCGCACCCGCACCTTGACCTGACGCACGTGAGCTCGCGCGAGCTTGCGGGCCAGGAGCTCAAGGGCTACGACAAGGACAAGGTTGTCTACGAGAACCTGAGCCCTGAGGACATTCGCGACATGGAGAGCCGCAGCGAGGTTGACTGCTGGGTGATGGCACTGCCCAACGGCGTGTGCAAGCCGTATGTGGATGCGATTATTGAGGCGCGTGCCGAGGCGGGTGACAAGTCGGACAAGAGCGTGATTGTCGACCTGTCTGCCGACTACCGGTTTGACAACACATGGACCTATGGTCTGCCGGAGCTGGTGCAGCGCGGCCAGATCCAGAACGCGACTCTGATCTCGAACCCCGGCTGCTACGCCACGGCGGCACAGCTGGGCATTGCCCCTATGCTGGACAACCTTGGCGGCACTCCGGTCATTTTCGGTGTGTCTGGCTACTCGGGCGCGGGCACGAAGCCGTCGCCCAAGAACGACGTCGACGTGCTGACGAACAACCTGATCCCGTACTCTCTGACGGACCACATCCACGAGCGCGAGATCAGCAACCAGCTGGGCCACAACGTGGCGTTCACGCCGCACGTTGCCGTTTGGTTCCAGGGCATCTCGCACACGATCCACATCCCGCTGGCCAAGCCGATGACGTCGCGCGACATCCGGCAGATCTACCAGGACCGGTACGCGGGCGAGAAGCTGGTCAAGGTTGTGGGCGAGGCACCACTGGTGAAGTCGATCAGCGGCAAGCACGGTGTTGAGATTGGCGGCTTTGCGGTGCACTCGTCGGGCCGGCACGTTGTTGTGTGCGTGACCATTGACAACCTGCTCAAGGGCGCGGCCACGCAGTGTCTGCAGAACATGAACCTGGCGCTGGGCTACAACGAGTTTGAGGGCATTCCGCTAATGTAGCTTGTTTTTTGAGTGTGTTGACTGATTAAAAAGGAAAAGGGGGTTGTCACGAGCGCAGCCGTGTATGCACATTGTTGAGTATTTACCATTTTATTATTTATTATTTTATTACTTTATTATTTTGCTTTAGTTTCTAGTTATTACGTCTGAATTGATGTTGTGATTACGTAATTTTATGTAATACTTTCAGTGTTCAACACAAATGTAGATGAACTTGATGCTGTTTTCTGTCCACAGTTGTCTGTCAACATCGTGGACCGACTCGTTCTGTATCGTATGAGAGAATCTTGCGACCTTACGTCAACCTCTTGTGTACTGCTGTCTACAATCTGGCTTCATTCCAGCTGAGATTGTCTCGAGAATGACAGCCGGTTCTTTTCACAGCACTTCCCTGTTTTCAGGACCCATACTTGTGTGTTCCTGCTGTATTCTGCAACGGAGTATCTGGCTTCTCTATTCATGCAGTTTTATCGCCAATAACAAGTTCATAGTCGAATCGAATGATTACATAATCAACAAAATCCAATCTCGAAATCACATCACGATCCAGCCTTACATCCGCTCTCCGCTACCCTATTTGTCTACCGTTGGATCTACCACGCCCTGGTAATGACGATGGAGATTTGCATTGTCTGGCATTCGGCCTTTTTGTATTTTGCAGTCTTGAGGCATGCCGTCGACCTATATACAGTCATGAGCACAGCGCATGTACTCCGTCCGGTCCTCGGCCAGCGGTAGATCTCCTTCCTATCCTGCCATCCAATAGCCTACTATCCTGCTATGCTATCCTGCTACCTGCTACCTGCTACCTGCTATCCAGCCAACACTGCCAGCCACACAATCAATATCAATATTCTGTAGCACGCATTGCCTGTGTCGCCCCAGTCGTGTCAAGTACCACCACAGCAGCCACAGCCTCTGGTGAATGCTTGATATCCATATACTTTGTAAGAGATGCTCACACCAAAGAAAGGGGTGTTCTACAGAATACTCCGCTGTCTGCAGTATTACTCGAGTCTAGCATTGCTATGTGGGATCAGAGGTGGCCCAGACTGCCCTGACTAGGAAAGGGCGTATCCCCCTGTCATCTCCCTGGTTCTCCATCGTGTGCCTTACCTTAGCGCAGGTAGTAGTAGTTGCAATCAATAGCAACGAGTTTTGCCCGCTACAGAGGTGATCGCTCCTGCCATTCCATTCCTCTCATTTACTCATTTAACTTTATTTTCCAATTTAATTCACTATTTCTTTTAATCCATTGAGTCGCTAATATCCCTACTAATCGCTATTGATCGCATTAATCGCTATTAATCTTCATTGTCGCTAGTAATTCTACTTGGCTTGCACTATTACCTCTTCTTCCGTCCCTTGGTTTTCTTTTGGAGTCTTTTGGTCTCGGTTTCTACCCAGTATTACCCAGAGCTCATCTCCCGCGCCGTTCATTTTGCCGACGGGCCATCTCGACTCTTCAGTTCCTTCCTAGTTCGACACCCATTGTTCGCCCGACGCTTGACGCTTTGTCATCACGACTTGATTGATTTGGACAGCCTCCAATCGACAACACGCGCTCTCTCTCCTCTGCACACCCGACAGCAGACGCCCGTCCCCGATCTCTGCGACAGCTAGCCCATCTGTTCGTCTCGCCCTTGGACTCTCCAACTCGCAGAGTACTCTAAATCGCGCGCAACGTCATCGACTCGGCTCTCGGCTTCGACCTCCTCGACGTTGACTCTGTCGCTGATCTCGCCTTGCGACATCTCGCACTTGCGCATCGACCCGCGACCCGACCCGTGATCCCCCCTCCACCCATCAGCACAATGCCGTTCCCGTGTGGCGGTTCCAAAACCGTTCAGCGCAAGCTGGTTCTGCTGTCAGTTGCCCCCGTGTACAAGATGACTGCGACCTACATCGTACTAACAACACAGTGGCGACGGTGCTTGCGGCAAGACATCATTGCTCAACGTCTTTACCAGAGGCTACTTTCCGACTGTCTACGAGCCCACCGTCTTTGAGAACTACGTCCACGGTATGAGGGACACAGACCCTTGCCAAGCCCAACAACAGCAATACTAACTGCCCAGACATCTTTGTCGATAACGTCCACATCGAGCTGTCTCTCTGGGACACGGCCGGCCAGGAGGAGTTTGACCGGTTACGCAGTCTGTCATACGGTGGGTTCTCCGACTTTGCCGTCAATCCGTCAATCCGTCAATCTATCAATATGTCAATCTAACAAAACAGATGACACCGACCTGATTATGCTCTGCTACAGCGTCGACAGCCGCGACTCGCTCGAGAACGTCGAGTCCAAGTGGGTGGGCGAGATCGCCGACAACTGCCCCGGCGTCAAGCTGGTGCTCGTCGCCCTCAAGTGTGACCTGCGCGAGGGCGGCGACGAGGACGACGAGGCTGCAGCCGACGGCGAGGGTGCTGCCGCGGGCGCAGACGGCGCCGCCAAGGCCGGCGAGAACGGCGCGGCCGACGCATCCGACGCAGCACCAGCTGCCGGTGCCGCAGCACAGAAGAAGCCCATGATCAACTACGACCAGGGCCTGGAGGTTGCGCGCCGGATCAACGCGATGCGCTACCTGGAGTGCTCGGCCATGCGCAACCGGGGCGTCAACGAGGCCTTTACGGAAGCGGCGCGCGTTGCTCTGAGTGTGAAGAAGGACCGCGAGGGCAGCAGCTGCACCATCATGTAGGTGCAGTGTGTCTGTCTCTGATCTGGTCTTTGACCCGGATCACTGCTCTCGGATCTGAACCCCAAGTCCAGAGCATGCGTGGGCAGGTCATGCTGCGCACTTGTAAATATACGTTTGTCTGTTTGTCTGTTTGTCTGTCTCTTTTCTCTTGCTTTTCCTTTGCTTCTACTCTTCCTGTCATTCTTTTGTCACTCGTTTTTGCTACATCCTCCTTCATCTTGGTATTACCCC
This sequence comes from Ophiostoma tasmaniense, assembly GCA_022392925.1. Lineage (NCBI taxonomy): Eukaryota > Fungi > Ascomycota > Sordariomycetes > Ophiostomatales > Ophiostomataceae > Ophiostoma > Ophiostoma tasmaniense. The sequence continues at coordinate 570,003 of JAKRGK010000014.1, read as the reverse complement.
TGTTTGTCTGTTTATTACCCTTATGTCCCTTAATTTCTGGCTCTCGAGCTGCTCGGATACACGACAACTTATCCATTCTATTTAATGTGTTGGCATCATTGGTGAATGTGTTTTGACTGCGTCTCGTTGACTTATTGCATGACGCTCCGTTGTTGGTAGACACACCACATTCACTGGCGAATCTGTTGCATTGACATATATGCACGTCACTTGATTCACTGCCATTGAATTAACAGCTTGATTCATTCTACATCTCTTCATCTGCATAAAGTCAGAGTTGCTGCACCTCAATGTCTCCCGCTCACATGCACTGACATGCAAGGCTGACACTAACCAAGCGCATCAGCACACTTCCTCCACTGCTGGATTTACATTAGCGGCCGCGGGATCCACTAAAACTTTTTTTACAGTCCTCAGAGGAGGGGCCACAATGACGTGCGGCGAGACTTCTTTTATTCTTTTTGCTCTGGTTGTGATTCCTTTTGCTCTTTTTCGTCTGCTTGCAACACAATCACAACATGTCTTTCCTCTCCCAGGCCAGCAACAGCCGCCCCTTGCAGCTGGCCGCCACCGCCGTCGTCTCGGGCGCCGTCGCCGCCAGTCTCCTCCTCGGCTTCCAGCAACACGCACACGCCTCCCGCCTGCGCCGCCTCAAGGAGGACGTCGAGGAAGAGGTTGCCGAGGAAGAGAGCCGCGAGCGGATCAGAGAGGCCAGAGACAAGGCCCATAAGGAAGAAGAAGACATTGAAATCACAGACCCCGAAGACCTGCGCGCCCTCGCCCTCGCCCGCCGCGCCCAGGCCGGCGACTACTCTGAAGACGTCATCCTCGAGCAGCTCACGCGCAACCAGGCCTTTTTGACTCCCGAGGGCCTCGCCAAGGTCCGCAATGCCACCGTCATTGTCGTCGGCTGTGGCGGCGTCGGCTCGCACTGCTGCGCTGCCCTCGCCCGCTCCGGCGTCGCCCGCATCCGCCTCGTCGACTTTGACCAGGTCTCCCTCAGCTCCCTCAACCGCCACGCCGTTGCCACCCTCGCCGACGTTGGCCGCCCCAAGGTCCATGTCCTGTCGCGCCGCCTGCTTGCCGTCTCGCCCTGGGTCCGCTTCGACCTGCGCCGCCAAAAGTTCGACGCCGAGTCTGCTGCCTCTCTGCTCGGCCCGTGGCGCGATACCGACGACGCCGAAGAGCGCCCCATTTCTTTCATCATCGACGCCATTGACAACATTGACACCAAGGTCGAGCTGCTGCGCTACTGCCACGCCAACAACCTGCCCATCATCGCCTCCATGGGCGCCGGCACCAAGTCTGACCCCACGCGCGTCGTCGTCGGCGACATCGGCTCCAGCTCCGACGACCGCCTGTCGCGCGCTACCCGCCGCCGCCTCAAGCTGCTCGGAATCACGTCGGGCATCCCCGCCGTCTACTCCACTGAGACCACGGCCGTCGCCGGCGACGGCCGCGCCGCGCTCCTGCCGCTGTCCGACGAGCAGTTCGCCAAGGGCAAGGACGCCGTGCGCGAGCTGGGCGCGCTGCCCGACTTCCGCGTGCGCATTCTGCCGGTGCTGGGCACCATGCCGGCCGTATTTGGCTACACGCTGGCCAACCACGTGCTGCTGACGCTGTCGGGCTACCCGTACGAGTACTCGGCTGTCAAGGGCCGCGAAAAGCTGTACGACCAGATCATGGCGTCGGTGCACAAGTTTGAGGAGAAGCTGGTGCGGCACTACGAGGCTGCGTCGCAGCCGGTGACGGAAGAGACTGAAGGCGCAGACAAGAAGAAGAAGGCCAAGAACAACGTCAACAGCCTGGCGTACGGCCTGCGCGTGCCGCTGACCACGGGCGACATTGCCTTTTTGGTTGAGGAGGTCTACCGCGGCCGCAGTATCCTGTCGGGTCTGCCGACGCGCACCACCCTCGTGCGCTGGGAGCTGCCCGCGGCTGCGTCCGAGAACGACGTCGAGTCGCTGTTTGACCGCGTCCAGCCCGCCGCCGAGGACCTCGAGGGCGACATGCCGCTGCAGGCCGAGCAGCGCTGCTCGCGCCTCCAGCTGTCCGACCTCGTGTGCATGACGCGCGAGGAGGCCAGCCGCCACCAGGACCTGGTGCTGCTCAAGGGCCAGGCCCCCGCCACCATCTACGACGCCGCCACGCTCGCCGCCATCGACGCGCGCCGCAAGGAGATTGCCCAGTACGAGCAGTACCGGCTGCGTTGACGTTTCTAGACATGTAGAGTAAAAGGGATAAATAAAAGTCAATATTTGGTATATAAAGCTAGCAATGCGTAACAAAAATTAATCCTCATCGCGCTGAAGACCTTGCCGGTTGCGCCCAAGCCGGTCCGCCAGACCCATGTCGCCCACTTTCTGCCGCAGGTTGTTGCTGAACACCGTCGTCGACCCCGCCGACTTGTCGCGCGCCTGCTCGTCGGCTGCGCGGGCGGCCGCCTCCTTGGCTTCGATCTCGGCCAGCCGCTTGCTGCGCTCTGTAGCTAGGTCGCTCGCATTGGCCTGCATGGCCGCCAGCTTGCGGGCTCTCTCCTCGTCGGCGTTGCTGTTGCCATTGGAATGATCGCCGTTGGGTCTGCGGTCGCGGTTGTTGTCGCGGTTTGGCCGATGGTTATTTCTCCAATCACCATTCCGGTCACTATTGCGATCACGGCGGTCATCTCTCCGGTCATCTCTCCGGTCACTGCGGTCACTGCGGTCACGGTTGTCTCTCCGGTCGCGATCGCGATCACTTCGGTCTCTCCTCGGCGACTGCGAACGCGTCTTGGACGACGCCCGTGGACTCCGCTCGCGCCGTCTGTCGTCCCGCCGGCTGGGTCTATCGCGGTCGTCGCGGGCGCGGTCTCTCGAGTCTCGCCGTCTTCGCTCCCGCGAATCATCGTCCCGCCGCCGCCGTTTGTGTCTGCGGTCGTCATCGTCGTCGCGGTCTCGTGTGCGCTCGCGCTCTCTGTCTCGCCGCCGGTCTCGGCTGCCGTCGCGGTGCCGGCTGCTGCGGTGATGGTGTGACGAGCGTCTGCTCCGGTCGTCCTCCTTTGTGTCTTTGTCCTTGATTCCCGCCGCTGCCATCATCTGTCGCCGCCGCACGGGATCGTTGGCCATGGCCTCGTAGGCCTGCTGTTCTTGCCGCTTGATCGCCAGTAAGGGGTCTTCGCGGATCTTGGTGGCCATGTCGCGTGCCGATGGGATGCCGAGAGGTGCAATGGAGGATGGCCCTGGCGCTGAGGCGAACCGGTCGTCGATGGAACTCTTCTCGAGCTGCTTGTGCTCGTCGCCCTTGATGAGCGTGTCGATGCGCCGCTTGCCGAGCAAAAACGCCTCGGCCTCTTCCGTGACCATGGCGCCGCCGTCGCCCGAGCTCGGGCCCTGGTACATCCAGTCGACGCGGTCAACACGCCGCTTGCCACCAGCCTCCTCGAGCTGCTTGGCGAGCTCCTCCTCCTGGCGCTCTTTGCGCAGCTCCTCGAGGCGCTCATTGACCTTTTTGCGCTCGGCGAGCGCGTTCTGCTCGCTCTCCCATACTTTCTTTTGGTTTTTGAGATTGACGACGTGCCAACTCTTTTTCGCGTTGAGGTCGCCGCTGCCCATTGTGTCGGTATGCGATTGTTGGTGATGATGGCGAGAAGATGAAGATGGGCCAAAGCAAGAAAAAGTTAAAGGCAAATACAGTGTAGTTAGGCAACATTGAAGATTACATAATATACGCTAGCAACGACAGCCATGCCGGTTTAATGTGGACCCTTCAGGGCGGGGCCGCCACAGGCTACAACAGCTACAGCTACTCAGTATGCTTGTGAATCCCCTCCATCACCAACGTCACTTTACCAACAAAGAACGATACCCTTGCCACACTGCCTCTTGGATTATACTCTGCATACCCAGCCCTGATAAATACAGATCAAAATTTATTGACCTCGAAAACTCAACTTCATCAGCTCTACTCCATCAGTCACCCCACATCACCACACACCTCACATCACCATGTCGGACGACGACTTCATGCAAGACTCTGATGAGGAGTACGACTTTGAGTACGAGGAGGACGAGGAGGAGGCCGACGCCGGCGAGGTGACAATCGAGAACAAATACTACAACGCAAAGCAGACGAAGCTGTCGGAGCCAGAAGAGGCAATCGACGAGTTTCTGGGGATACCGCCGCTGGAGGATGAAAAGGGCGACTGGGGCTTCAAGGGACTAAAACAGGCAATTAAGCTGGAGTTCAAGCTGGGGCGGTACGAGGATGCAGTCACGCACTACAAGGAGCTGCTCACATATGTCAAGTCGGCGGTGACGCGCAACTACTCGGAGAAGTCGATCAACAACATGCTCGACTTTTTCGAGAAGACGTCGGCGGGCAAGAAGGAGGCGGCGCAGTTTATGGGAGCGTTCTACGACCTCACGCTCACGTGCTTCCAGAGCACAAACAACGAGCGGCTGTGGCTCAAGACCAACATCAAGCAGGCCAAGCTGCTGCTGGACCGGCACAGCTACGTCGAGGTGACCAAGAAGCTCAAGGAGCTGCACGCCAAGTGCCAGAAGCCCGACGGCAGCGGCGACGACTCGAGCAAGGGCACGTACCTTTTGGAGATCTATGCGCTGGAGATCCAGATGTACGCGGAGCGCAAGAACAACAAGCAGCTCAAGCAGCTGTACCAGCGGGCGCTGGCGGTGCGGTCGGCGGTGCCGCACCCCAAGATCATGGGCATCATCCGCGAGTGCGGCGGCAAGATGCACATGAGCGAGGAGAACTGGACCGAGGCGCAGAGCGACTTTTTCGAGTCGTTCCGCAACTACGACGAGGCCGGATCGCTGCAGCGCATCCAGGTGCTCAAGTATCTGCTGCTGACGACGATGCTCATGAAGTCCAACATCAACCCCTTTGACTCGCAAGAAACCAAGCCGTACCGCAACGACGCGCGCATCGCGGCCATGACGGATCTCGTCGAGGCGTACCAGCAGGACGACATCCACCGCTACGAGGCGGTGCTCAGCAAGAACCCGGACCTGCTGCAGGACGCGTTCATTGCCGAGAACATTGACGAGGTGACGCGTAACATGCGCACCAAGGCAATTCTGACCATTATTGCGCCGTACACGAGCATGTTTACAAAGTGGATCGCAGAGCAGATCCGCATCAGCGACGCCGAGGTGCAAGACATTCTAAGTTATTTGATTTTGGATGGCCGGATCAAGGGCACGATCGACCAGCAGCTGGGCGTGCTGGAGCTGGACGGCGACGACGAGGTCGGACAGACGCGCGAGTGGGCGGCGATGACGGAGGCGGTGGCGGCGCTGTCGGAGAGCGTGTTCCAGAGCACGGAGTCGATGCTGCAGACAGAAGCCAGCGTGGATCCCGGGTTCTCTACGATGCGGCAGTCCAACTCGAAAGCACGGACGCACCGGGTACACGGCGCCGGCGGTACTGGGCAGGCACGGACACCGGTCAAGGCCTAGATGCACGAGCCTACCATCAGAGTGAATACGTTTCCGTCATCTCTGACGGTGTGAGATGGGAAGTGAAATACCAATTATACGAGCATGAACATCAGCAAGCAGTGTTAGCTACATTCTATCATTCTATCACCAGGGCATTCACGAATAGCGGTGTAGGCTGCGGCCAGTGCACTCGTCATTATTACAATCATTTTATCGTCATGATTGGTCACTTTTGCCGTCACTTTTGCCGTCACTTTTGTCGTCACTTTTGTCGTCACTCATGCTCACAGTGTCTGAGTTGCTGTATCCCGTGACGTGTAGTATTGAGCCATGGGCAGCCGTCGAATAGATTGCCTGCAGTACACCCTCTGCTATCATGACAATCAAACCAAAAACACCACACAGCCCAGCTCGGCTCCGCCATGCCATGCCCCTTGTAGGACCGGTCAAGGCGTCCTCAATAGCAATCTATAATACGATATCATGAAACCGGCCATGGTGGCAACACTCTACGCATGCTGTGCGACGGGCCATGGGCACCCGCTGTTGTTGCTGTTTCTCTAGCTGATCCTGTTCTGTTCTCTTGCGGTTGCTTCCCAGCCAACAAAGCCACTGTGCTTCCTGTCGGCAGGCGTCGTATAGTATGTTTATAGTGTATTTGACCGTCGACCCTATTTCGATTTGTTTGTATATCTACAACGCCAACTCTGCTACAAAGCCGAAAAGGCGGGCCTCTGTTGGTGTTGGACAAGGCGACACGGAGGATTTTGTTGAGGCGACATGTCATTTTCCTGGGAGCGAGTCGATTGCAGGACAGCGTGACACAACCTCGCAGATGTTGCACAAGACGCACAGAAGACAAGCTCAAATAATAACAAGATCGACTGCGGCAAGAATTGATCAGAACAGGCAAGCCTCGCGTGGTGCTGTTGCAGATACGAGGTTTGACGTGGTTGGCATCGGCTTGAAGTGGTGCTCTATACTGTAGATGTATTAGATGTGTTGGATATAAGAGATAGTGACGGTACACCCGCTAATTAGTATGTATATTAGTATCAGCAGAGTGATTGAGCAAACACCCGTGGTGTATTGAAGCCACAGAGAAAACACTAAACTGCCGCCATCATCGACTTGTTTCCATGGGAGACCCCAGACCACAGCTCCCCGTTACACATACACGCCAAGCTGCAAGACACAAGACGCAAATAATAAGAGACAGTGGGACTAGGAGACAAATCCTAAAGTGCAACGGAAGTCGCAAAGGCCTGGTCGTGGCATAGCAGGGTAGAGTCTGGAGGAACATCTGATGCAGGCCCTTCCTCAGCCCGACATCCGCCTCTTTGATTGCATCTTTTAACCCAGTTCTGTGGTTTTCACAAACCTGCTTTCATGACAATTTTGGGCCGCCATATTGCACGAGTAGTCACCGATACAAGCCTTCTACTCAGTAGATGACATGCTCTTTTAGACAACCAATGGCAAGCTACACGGACGGCTACCCCAGCTTCGTCCAGATAAGCTATTCTGGCTAGTTTAGGCGCATTCGCTTAGTCGAGAACATATCCCGTCTCCCACATTGTAGCCCGACAATGTTATGATCAATCCTCTCCTCTCAACCCCCCGCATCCGGAGCTTTCTGGGCTGGTAGGAGGAATCACCAAGACGAGCTAGACGAAGCAATGTCAACATGTGATTTGGCGTATATCGACTTCACTCGGACTTGCTGAATATCGATGGGTGATGAAAAAGTACCGTGCATGCGTGACGGGAGGGCACGAAAAGAGAAGAGACAAGAGACGACAGAAAGGCTCAGCATCAGTCAGCAGGTGTGCCTCCTCTGATGCCTCCATTGGCGCTTCCTTTGGACGGGGCTGAGAAAGAATGCAACCCTTTGCCAGTTGATATTGGGTGGCCAAGCCTGTTGTAGATATACTGTATTTTGTGTTGAATAATTATGCATGCAATGCACTGTAAAAGTCGGCCTTTGCCCAAAGAAGCCAGTGGTCTGGCCAGGCATAAACTCAAATATGACCGATGCAGCGGCACTCAGTAGACCATACAACATGCAAGAGACGCTGTTCGAAAGGTGAGCGCCCGTCCCTGCTTTGCGGCCCCCATCACACTGTGATTGAGCTTGGTTTTATGGATGACTCGTCTAGTGTAGGTCTGAATCTTTCAAGGTCAATAATCTGCTCCTGGGGCTTGTTATTATCTTAGTCAAGTACTGTCAGTTAAAGAGCATTCGTAGAGTAACTACTCCAGACACATCACCAACATCGCCAACGGTCATCCTAAGTAGGCCTTGTCTACAACACGCCTGATGACCGTCCCTTCTCCCGAGTGGCTTCATGGGCTGAGTATGGCTGAGGTAGTTGGCACGTCTTGTGTGATCGAATTGCCCCCCAGCCTAGGACGTCATGACGTAGGCCAACGTTCACCTACAGGAGGCATTTGAGGGGGCACACGAAGATGGCTCAAACTTGGCCTGAAGTTTTCTTCCCGCAAGTTGGTCGTACAATTAATAACGCTCTCGAGAAACACAGAGCGGCTGTAGATGAGCCACATGAATGGCATCGATAGTGAACCGCGGTAAAGCCGACTTTTGATGGACCTTGTTTTGAAAATCCACCAGACATAGTAGAGATATTACCACTTCCAGTCAACAATTTGTGGTCGGCCTGAAAGCTGCAGTCAAGCTTGATCAACATAGTTTTGTGCTTGGAAACTACTCATCATAAAATGCCATGTCATATTCTAGGCGGCGGCCCGGACTCACGCAATATGACCGTACAACAGCGGGCGGGCGGGTTTGACTTTGTGGTGACCTTGGCACACCCGTTTTTTCTCTTTTTATTCATTTTTTCCGCTGATTGCCTGTGTTGGTGTATTTGTCTTTCTCCAAAGATCTGCGTCTTCGGCGCTCTGGCCACTAGCTACCCGCTTGCGCCTAGGGTGGCTGGCCATCACTTGACAGCCCCAACGTGGTATTTCGACGTGCTTGGCTCGGCAGCAAGTTATCTTTGGTAGGATTGTGTGTGTTTTGACTGGGGAAGACTGCCGTTTTTTTATGCTTCTGCCTTGTCTGTCCGTGAGCCGTCCGCCAAACTGCGAGGAGCTGACGGTCACAAACAAAACTCAAAATCAAATGAAACAATCAAACACACTTCCACAGCTGCACTGTTGATCTGCTGTGCTTGTCCACTCTGGACCCTGTTGGATCCTCCTTCTGATATGGTGCTTTCCCTAGTTTGGTCTGGTGTAGCTGTGCGATGTCTCCTCTCCTGTCTGTTCCGTGCCATGGCCGATTCCATACTGGTTGTTTGTGTCTGTCTTTTGTGTGTTTGATTACTTTTGATTGCTTTTCTTCGTTTTCTTTCCTTTTTCTCTCAGCTGATCAGCAGCCACCCTGTTTGTGATGAAGAAAACAGGCATGTCGATAAGATTCTCATCACATCGCCAGCTGAAGAGATAGATTATGGTTCTGCAGCAATCTGTCGATGAAGAAGCGAGCTATTAGAAACGGAAGAATTGCATGGACTATCGATTGTTCGTCGTCTCATCGTCCTCTTGTCGTGGGATGCCCTATCCGAGATGGGGCTGCTATCCGCTCGAGCTAGAAGAAGAGTGGAATAAGTAGACTGGATGAATAATACTTTGTAGACAGAGATGCCAAGAGTGGAAAAAGTCGCCAACATGACAGGCAGAAGAGAGAAAGAGAGAAAGAGAGAAAGGCCAAACCATCACAAGTGAGAATGATGATCCTAGTACGAAACGGAAAGAACGGCCGCGGAACTGCATAAAATAGGCAGGGACGATGCAAGACGGACGAGAAGAGGCAAGAGCAACTCTGTACAAACAGGCGCACAAGACGGAAAGCTGCCATCGACGGGCTCCTTCCCGATCGTCGTAAATAGAACAGACCCGATAGAAACGGAGAACACACAGAAAGCAGAAAACAGAAATGGAAGGTGCGAGAGCACAGCACGCGCAACACAAGATACGATACGCACGTTCACAGCAACCACAAGATGGTAATGAATATATGGCAAGATGATAATATGACAATGTGAGCTACTTTGCAATAAATAGACATCTGACACCAATAATCAACTCCACTGGCCAGGCCTGGCGGTCACTCTCGTCCTCGTCTCTCATCTCTCGTCTTCCGACGTTGTGCGCCGGACACTCCATCCGCCATTCGCTCCTTCCATATATTTCCATAATATAATTAGGACTTAATCCTACCTCGCTCCCTCTTTCCTCTGCACTGGTCGTCTTGTCTCTTCCTTCCCGTTTTGTTGGTTTCCTTGCAACTTGGATGCTCCTTCCCTTTATCGATTTCTTTTGCCTCTTCCAGCGTCACTTGGTTCGGAGGGCACTTGCTGCTACTTCGTATCTTGCTATTGCTACTTTGACTGTCACGGCTACACCTAATAGTCTACGTACGGATCTTATTGATTCCCGCATAGGCTCTTCGCAGCCACAAGCATCCTTCATTCCCTCTGCTATTGCATCTTCCTGTCTGATATCTTCTCTGTGTCTCTGTTACTCTTCCCCTCTTTCCGTGCCTCTTTTTAATGCTTCTTCGTTATTTGGGCTGATGTCTCCTCCTTCTTTCCTCAATTAGCTTTGCTTCGCCTTCCTTCGTGCCTTCCTCATGCTTCGACATCGTCACTCAGCCGCCTTCTACTTACAGTCTTATCGCTCTTTCCTCCAGCTTCTCTAACACAAACCCGCTCCTGCCGTTCAATATGTTCAAGCCGCCAGCGGCGCCGGTCTCCGTTTTGGAAGCTCCGTATCAAATCACCATCGAATTTACCGACTATGCAAGCTACCAGCACCACCAGATCCGACGACAGCAGTACCAGCAGCAGCTCGAGATACAGGAGCGGAATCGGCGGCACGAAGAGCACCAGCGTCAGTATCAAGCCCATTTCCAGTCCCAAATGCAGTCTCAACTGCACTCGCAAATGCAAACCCAGCTTGCCCAGCATGTTTTCCAACAGCCATTCCCACCACAGCAGTCGGCTGCCTTTGTCGCGCCATTCCAGCAGCCGTTTCCTCAAGACATTCCACCAAACCTGCCGCCAGGTCATCCATCAAATCGTCCGTCAGATCTTCCGTCAGCGCCAGACTACCCGTCAGACTTTTCGTCAGGTTTCCCTCCAAGCGTTTACTTGGAACTCCCAACACGGCAGGGACTTGTAGCCTTCCCGCGGCGGGAGCGACCGGCGCATGCCTTCACGTCTGTAAACAGCAGTATCCAGCAGCAAAATTATATTGCGGAAGCCACCGTACACGGAAGGAGCAACTCGTTGCCAGGGACTGATATTAGCGCCCACATGCAGGAAGCCGGTGGCAGCGGGTCGACGCCCTTGACACACTCAGCGACAAACGGGTTCTCTGGTCATGGCCAGGTGTTGGAAATGCGACACAAAAGTATCATGTACCACACAGGATACCTGGCACATCACAGCCATCAAGCTTCCCAAAGCCTCCCTATAAACATCCACAACGGGCAGGCACCTCATAGACCTAGGCCTCATCACCAGGGACAGCTCCTTCCCGCTACGCCAACCAACGTCGAAGCTCCTTCCCCAATCGACCCGCTAGCACACACGCCAACAGCGGCCCTAGCCACTGCCACCTTCCCTGCCAATAGCCCGCCAGTGTGTACTAATACCGATATTCAACACTTCAACTCGGCCTCCCCCACTTATTTCGCTCCCCCTCACAATCAAAACAGCACCATCACCGTCGCTCCTGCCTCCTCTTCTACCATCTCGTCACCACCTCATGCCACAGTCATTCCTACAACACCGGCATCGCCAGACCCGGCGGGCAATCCTCTCCGTCAATTCTCGTATCTGCGTCGCCACCAGCTTCAACTTCAACTTCACGTCAACTACGGCGCTCTAGACAACCAACGTCAATCATCCCCGCATCCCCACCCGTTCAATTACCACCAGCATCTGCAACAGCAGATCCAAGAGCGTCGCTTGAAAAAGGCGCACACCTTTCCCGTCATCCGTCCAGGTGTCTACGCATTTCCCGGCGCACCTCAACACAGCTCAAGTGTCGGCTCACTTCCGTCTCAGCTTCTCGAGCAGCAGCAACCGCAAATCCAGCAGCCGCAGATACAAGGCCACGAGAACTTCAATAGCTCGCAGTTGATATACCCCACAATTCCACCCGCAACCATGTCGAACAACTACGACCCGGTCGAAGCTCTCGACCAGGACGCCGTTGAACTCGAAATTGCGGCTCAGCAGGCAGCAGCGCAGACTTACCAGCCGGGCACAGATGTGCGTTATTTTAGACTATCTTGTACTTTTATCTTTGAGTCCCGACCACTAACAAATTCAGTGTCCAGCTATCGACGACATCCATATCACTGAAGACCTCCATCAGCTGTACACCAATGCTGATTTTTCTTATGTAGAGAAGACTGCTGTATGTAATACTACGCGATACATGCCGGCTTCGCTTGCTAAGTTTATAGAAACTCCCCAGAGCATTCCCACTCTACCGGCCGGTGCGCGGTGACGGCAACTGTGGATGGCGAGGTAAGCCACACTTTTTCTACTTGTTGTTTCTACTGTTTCCCGTTTGGCACTTACACCCCATACCGCTCCGACAAAGGTCGCTAACAATTTCAGCCATCGGCTTCTGCTACTTTGAGCTCCTTGTCGAAAGCCAAGATGTAAACCTTGTCACGCAAGAGCGCGCTCGCTTGAATGGCCTCAATGAATACATTCAAGACATTGGCGGCTACAGCCCGTATGTCTTTGAAGACATGGTCGAGGAGACCGACATGCTGTTTGACAAGATCCTCAACCTTTTCCCCGACTACGAGTATGCCATGAGGGCCGTATCCGAGGCGTTCAATGAAGTTGGCCCTAGCAATGCCATCATCTACCATCTTCGCCTCCTTGCTGCATCGTACCTCAAAGAGCATGCAGAAAAGTACGAAGGGTTCCTCGCAAGCGAGACCGGCGTGGATGGCTACTGCCAGGAGTGGATCGAGCGGCCCAACTGCGAGATTGACCATCTTCGCATCGAACTGCTGGCCAACATTCTGCTCTCGAGCAGCGATATGGTCTTGGAGATTGCCTACCTCGACCGCAGCGAGAGCGAGACTTTGCCAATGTACAGATTCCCCGAGTCAAACGTCGGCCGTCTCGAGAACACGATCAAACTGCGCATGTCGCTTCTCTTCCGCCCAGACCACTATGATATCCTGTACCGCCCAACGCTCCCTTCAAGGGAGGTCGCCGAAGCCGTCTTGAGCCGGTTCCATGAACCCGAAGATGTTGCTATTGCGCTTACGGTCAACTGGCCCTGGGCAGCCACGATTGTTGCCGCGGAGCTAGAGGAGGAAGACGCAGAGCCGGAGCCAGTCCCGCAAGTGCATGCACCTCACCAGGCCGTCGCCAGCTATGATGATACACCTGACCTGACTCCCGGATCGTCGATACACTCGCCGGCCTTGTTCCAAACCAAGGGCGAGCCGCTGACGCCCGTTCTTGCGCCTTCTGGGGTTCACCTTCAACCCATCCCAAGCTCAGCTCTTTCCGTGTCTGTATCAGCGACAGCAGATCCTGTCCCGCCACCCATTCCCAGCGCCAGCGCCAGCGCCGACACTATGACGCCCACTGCAGCCGTCCCTGACCCATCTTCGAGTGGTAGCCGACCCTCGGACACGTCCAACGCCCCGTCGTCTAAGAGAGTAAAGTTGGATAATGGGGCTTCAGCGGCTAGCGAGACCTCGACCGAAAGACCAAGCGTCGAAGAACAGACGAGTTCAGCCCCGGCAACGACAGACGCCACTGCATCTTCATCGTCGGACGTGCCGACATCCAACGACTACAAGGTGTTTCATGTAGGAAGTATCACCTGCAACATGCCCCCTTCCAGCCAACCTAGCCACCCAAGCATCACTGTGGGCTCCGACCTCTATGCATTTCTATATGGCGGCAGCGCCCCGTCCGACACCAGCTCGGCATTGTTTGGTACTGGCAACTGGTCGTCGTCCGCGCTGCGTTCACGCCACGGCGAAGCGTTTGCGACGCAGCCCTTGACGGCACCGCAGCCGAAATCACAGGCAAGCTCCGTGCAAGTTCAACATACACCTGTCGAAAACGCTACTACTTCTGGTGCCCTCCCTACATTGGACCTAATGCCCCCGCCACCAGCACCGGCTGCCAAAACGGTAGAGACGGCCAAGGAAGCCGAGCCTGGAACTCCTGGTTCCACAGAGAGCCACCGTGAGCATTTGGTGCGATTCACACAATGGCACTACGAGGAGAAGAGGCAGTCACACAATGCCATGGACCGAGACTCTACGTCGTTCCGCAGCAAGATCGGCACGCAGTCGCATTTTAACTCGAACGAGTTTCAGCCCGACATGTACAATCCTGCCGGTGGTGGCCGCAGAGTTGGTCGGTTCCAGAAGCACGAGGAAGAGTCTGATGCTTGAATCTGTAGGGTCGGCTATTCTCTGGACTTGTTTTCCTTAGCTACAATAGTATGATGTTATGATGGATTTGGGCCAATGATATCTATAATGAACGGTTCTTTTTACTTGATGCGGCTCAGTCAGCGCCTCTTCTACAGCTAAACAGCAAACGAATAAGCTTTGACGATCTGTTGTTAGTCTAACACCCAGCCGGTAGAAGTACCAACTGCCTCCCTTAATTAATACGCTCTAGAGTCACACATTTTGTCGTGATCAACCGCAAGCTCTCGCCTCAAGAGATGCCCACCTGCACTTAGGGTCAACATCATAAATCGTTAAGGTTAAGGGTAGGAATTCTCAGCAGAAAATGCCCATTTTTTCAGAAATACATCAGAGTTTAGTGGCTTACGGGAACTCACGTTTGTGCTGTAGTACATAGCCGTCAGAAGCATCTTTGTAAAGGTGACTTCCTTTGGCTTTCTGTCGAGCCTTATAGATGATCGTTTTTGACTATACGCGTTGATAAGCTAGGATTAGATAGGGATGTATCTTATCATAGTAGTGATTTAGTTGTTTTGATTGTTCGTATAGCTAAAGACGTAAGAGAAGATTATGAGATAGTTTTTGTTAAGAAATAAAGTAGTAGTTCTAAGCTTTCATATTCTTTAAACTACTCGTATGCTGACATCTTCGAATAAGTACCTTTTCGGCAGATGTTTTTCTTAACCTATCGTTAACTTGATTTATGATGTTGGCCCTAATTACACAAGTTATCCGCAGTATCCGCCGGCACTAGCCTTAGTGAAGCATCGCCAGTGCTCTTGGGCAGATAAGTCGTCACGCTTGCCATTCACGGTAGATCAAATGGCGGTGAAGTAAGCTCTTGAACCCCCCGTTTCTTCTCTCCCCGCCAGCTGCAAACGGGAAGGTCTTGTCAGCTCTGCTGCGTATTTAATCCTCTTCCTCCTCCTGACTTGTTCTCTTGAACTCTCTCTTTTTCTCCATCACAACACAACCTCACCCATACAGCACCATCCAATTCTACCACTACCAACATGAGCGGCTACTCCTACAATGGCTCCGGCACCAACAGCCAGGTAGGTCTGACTGTACATCCGGCGCTGAGCTCAACTGACTTTTCAAAAACAGGGCAACCACTACTGCAGCCGCGACTACGACAATGGGTCCAACTCGTACCACTACTCCAACACGTATGTATCTTTGGGGGGCTTAGATGCCACTCGAGATCTAGACTAACACCACAGCGATGGCTCCTACTACTACGCCAACCCCAACGGCAGCACCTACCACAACAACGGCAACGGTGGCTCGACCTACACCGCGCCGAGCGGCCAGTCGCAGTCGTCTGGCTATGGCAACAGCGGCAGCAACAGCGGTGGCAAGAAGTAAGCACTGTCTTTTGGGCAGCAGCGACTTCAGTCTGATACCGACAAGGCTCCCATGAGCTATGATGGTATGCCAGAACAAAGACATGGTCAACTGCGAGAGAGTAGAGACTATCACGACTATGGACGACGCAGGGCTCTACATGCAGCACAGTGAGACCTGAAAGGTCTAATAATCTCATTGAATTATAATCAAACAAACAAGATATGTCGCAGAACAGTATCAGTGCCAGTAGGAGAATACCGAAAAAAAGAGTAGAGACAGCAAGTAGAACGAAAGTACACCACCCAAGTTGGCCCGTAATACTCTGATCGCAGGCCAAGGCCACGACCTACTAGAGACAGAAGCTCCTGCACTTAACAGGGCAATGGACCCTATTAGCTCCACTTCCTATTTGGTACAGCTCTTAGCTTATAGTCTCGTTATCACAAAATGTCATTTCTTCGGCATGCGTCTTTTGACACCCATTGCCGGGCCTGACTTTGGAGTCTCACTTTGTAGAATTCGCATCATTCTATTTGCGCGTGTAAACAAAAAGGATAAGTTGTCAGATATGCACACTGATGTCATTGCAGGCCGGCAATCTGCTATCTGCACTATACCTCTCCAACGGGCGCCTGTAGGTCTCACTCTGACAGGTGTGCTGCAGTGGGTCAGAATCACGCGACCGCCATGCTGGGACGCTGTAATGGGTGGGGCCAGCCTGGAATCAGTCTCCAGATAGCACCCTAGAGCGCGTGAGACCCGCTATCACTTACTCTGAGACGACTCAGTAAGTGCTCTTGTCCGATTGCGGCAGGCACAGTCGCGTCTTGAAGTCGACCCGGATGCGGGGCGCTCAATTACGGCTGCAGAAACGCGTCTCGCCGTCCATTATCAACAGAGAAGGTGCGATCGTGACTACCCCATCTGTAGCCTTCACCCGGCGATCCGACCTTTTCCCGCATTCTTCGTCCATTGTTGTTCTTCGCCTTAGTACCGCCTCTTCCTACCTCATTTCGCTCTGATTCTAGCTGGTGTTGCGCCTGTATCTTGGTATCTGCATCCCGCATCACGTCTTATCGCATTGTATTGTCTCGCACGCCATTTCTGTCTCACTCCTCCACAACAGTTGCCAGCCAGACATCCATATCCTTGCAGCACGCTCTGATCGCCATCGCCGGCCTCAATTCCAGTGTTTCAATCACTCTCAACAACCAATTCGTCTCCGGTCGCGGCCGGACGGCGCTGGCGAGTCGGTACCATCTTGTATCTTTGTCATCCAGCAGTCCTTTTTACGTCTTTTTTATCTTACTTTTTCCGTTTCTCTCTCTTTTATCTCTCTCTACTCTCTCTTTATCTCTCTTTTTTTACTTTTCATTCATTTCATCATCCCTCTCCTCATCCTCACCACATCATCCTCATCATCGCCATGTCTGACGAACAGACAGAACCAACCCTGCCGCGGTTCCCGGCCTCCAAGGCTGCCGATGCATTCTTTGGCCCGTCCCGCAAGCGCGTGCGTCCAGACATCTTCGACGGCCACAATGGCGGCTCGACCATGTCTGCCCACCAGCTGATGCTCAACAACTCCAGCGACCCAGCTGTCTTTTCCAGCGACGATGACCCCGCGCTCGACAACTACGCTCCGGACCCGGCCACTGGCGGCCACACGCGTAAGAAGAAGCGCTATGTCGGCGCGTGGTTTGCGCAACACCCAGCATCGACCGACTCGACCTTTGATGGTGGCGAGCAGACTGGTCATCGTAACGGCCAAGGCGACGGGCTAGTCGACGAAGAGGATGTTCAACGCCTACCAAATATGAGACAACAGTCGCCAGTTCGTTTACGGCAAGCCAACTTGCCAATAATATCGTCTCCGCTGCGCCCGCAAGCGAAGCGTGCGTTTGAGAGACAGTTTGACAGCGGCATTTACATGGACAGAGACGGCGGGGGTCTCAGAGGCGCCAGGGCCATCGAAAGGCCAGAGGAGGATGGTGATGAAGACGGGAACATGGACGAGGATGAAATGGCCCGGAGGGCCATGGAATCATCACCGCCACCTCCATCTCAGACATCAGAGTCCTCACAGCTGTCTCTGGCACCGCCACCACAACCTCCAGCAGATACCGACTTTCCACCTCCTCCCCCGCGGCAACGGCGCGTCTTCCAGCGTGTATCGAGTCTTGCCGTTGATCATGCGGAGCGTAAGGCTCGTTCTGTGATTCAAGAGTGCATTGAGACAGGCAACGAGAAGGTGTCTCTCATTGGGTTGGGCCTGAACAACCTCCTGAACGCAACAATTGAGCCGCTGTCTGGCCTGGTGCCGTTCCCTCTTGTTGCTGAAGACGTTGCTTTTGAGCAAAAGGACACAGAACTGAAGCTGTTCCTCTCAAGCAACTCGCTATCGAGGCTGCCGGGCGCTATTTTCAACATTGAGCACCTGACAGTGCTGAGTCTGCGTGGCAACCGCCTCACCGAGATTCCGCCCGCCATTGGCAAACTCAAGAACCTCAAGTCGCTCAATGTGTCTCTCAACCGACTGCGGTATTTGCCCGCAGAGCTTTTGCCTCTGCTCAGTGCCCGCGGCCAAGGCGGAAAACTTGAGGAGCTGCTTGCCTTTCCCAACAGCTTCTATCTTTTCGAGGGGCATGAAGAGACTATGGCCCGTCGCAATGAATTATTAGGCAATGACTGCTCAGCCTGCCGCCTCGCGTGCTCGCCCGTGTGCTACAAAGACAGCTATGGCATTTTGCATTCCGACTTTGATATACAGCCCAAGCCAGGCAACGAGGCCAGGGATGTCATCCCAGTCGTGGCGAACGACGTTTTGCCGACGCCCCCATCTTCACAGCGGTCTACTCTGTCTCGCAGTGAGAGCTCGTCGGGGTCGTCAAGCTCAAACGGCCCCCTTGCGTCGCGCGTGCCGACACTGGTCGAGTTAGCCCTCAAGGCGTGCTACAGCGCATCGCAGCTCGCACAGCTGGCCAGCATGCTCCCGGACGATGCGCCAGATCACGTCCGCCGCCAGCTCGAAAAAACGCTCAGCCTGCGCGAGAGCGGCGGGTGCACGTGCTGCGTGTGCGACAAGCCCGACGTGCCGCTCGTGTCGCCCATGACGGAGTGGATTGAGTGGTGGCTGATGCGCGCGGGCGAGACTGCGGAGACGCACGAAAACACTGACGACCCTAACGCACCAAGCGTGCGCAACAGAGGTGCCATGATCGAACGGACCTTGATGCTACCGTTTGCGTTCCGCGGCTGCTCGTGGAAGTGTGTGCCGACAGCTGCGGACTCGGCCTAGACGGTCTTCGCAACGCGGCCACCAAGCCCATTGCTTGGTTCACGGAGACTTTACGATTCTGTGCTGTATGGATGCCGGCGGATCGTAATCTCTGCATAGACTCGGGCGTCATGTCTTATGTTGGATACCATTTTGGGGTTTTTTGTATTCTTGTACTGTAGCTTTTTTTTCTTTCTCTCCTGTATATTATCAGCCATAGGCACGTATATTCTATGCTAATTTATCATATTGCAAACAGCAACAGCGTATCTCCATGCATGCAGTCGGGTTGTCGATCTTTCGTATCTCAGTTTACAGAATTCAATGTTGCAATATTGAAGTGAATCGTTTTAGGTTCATTACCCGTGAGATCAATCATTAACATGTTGGTTCTCAAATGATTTATTAATTAATTATTTATGAGACATTTTTGGTTATTTGATTTCAGTTGTAGCTTTTTGCTGAAAAAAAAAACAATAATATATAGAGGCGTTCTTAAACAAAATTAAAAATATATTTGAGCTTGTCGAGACATACGTTTCCAGTTCAATCGAACAAAAAAGTAGCTGAATTCTAGCAAATCGACCTTGACACAACGCACGTGAGAATCGTGGGTTCTGTCAATTGGTCTGTATGCTGTCTGTCTAAAAAGGTGTAAACAGAAAGCAAAAGAGGCTCTCGAAAAGTGGTGATAAACAGTGGTTGTCTCTGTTAACCGATACGGGCTTTTCTTTTTCAAAGTCGAAATGCCACGACCCCTTTCAAAACAGTACAAGTCCAACACCAAATACGCAGAAAACTCAGGAATTGCCTGTACAGAATGGAAACGACTTCATATCCTCCTCGCCCTTCACTCCTCTCTCCCAACCCCTCCCAGCGCCATAATGTCCACCTTGTTCGAGTCCAGACGACGCAGTGCATCGCATGAAACAAGCCTCCCTGCACTCGTCGTTTCGATATAGCTCATTTCTTTTGTAAATCCAGCCCGCCTCAAACGAAACGCCGATATTTTAGTACGGGCACGGATGCACAGTCAGCTGAGTGATGGCCTTCCGAGGGCAGGCGTAGTCTCTGACGGGGCAAGAGCCTGCTTGTGAGCTGACGATCCAGCAGAGCTTCCAGCAAAGGTCTGAGATACAACAGGAAGACGGCTCTGGGGAGTCGCTGGAGATGCCGCCACCACAGGAGAGGTACTCTGAGGCGGGACAGCCGCATCATCGTCGATGGATTCACTAAGCAATGAAGTGGCAGAAGAGCTTGGGCTCCAGAAGCCTCTCGGGACTGGGCAACGGCGACCGGATTCTGTGCGAACAGCAGCCGACGCGAAGTCTTCTAGGATACATTGCAGGGGAAGGCGAGGTTGGCCTGCTGCGACGAGGTATGCTACTTGTTAAGATAGCAGAGCGCTTCCCGCCTGAGGGACATGCTGCTGGCCTTCTGGCCGGACTAACTCTTGTGGGATGACATGATGTCGCAATCGTCGAAAATATGGGGGTTGTTTTATTGCCAGTTTAGAGGATACGGTCGTATTCACTGAGCCAGTGTGGCGGTGTAGTTTGCTCTCCATTTGAGGAGCACTCTCTTCGTCTGTTACAGGGAATTGATCACAGCAGCAAACAGAGACGCCGAGGGGCAGAGCCACGTGGCCAAGCCGATGAATGTTCCCAGGTCTTTAAGGTGTGGTGAAAGTCTGAAGCGTCTCACCTGTAGTAGCCATGGAGAGGCCATTCACATGGCGGCCAAGATGGGTACCGGATGGGAATTCCAGGGAGACCTTGGGTGTGCTGATACACAGGTTGTTGGCTTGGTAAAGATGGGCGAGTCAGACCTTGGAGGCGGGCCTCACAGTCTGGATTACAGAGGTATAGGACGAGTACTCATCTTCGTACGCGGTGATTGAGAACAACTTTCCATTTGAGTGGACGTACTTGGACGGCCTATAGTGTAGGGCAGAATGATAGAACCGTCGGCCATAAGGTTAGACAAATCTACCAAGATCTTTGATTTGCAGATGCTCATGTTTTGATGTCGGAACCTCACCCACACAAAAGTTTCCATGGCCTTCATGGCCAGCCGCTTGGTGCTTGGTTTTCATGAATTTGAGATCACGGTGGGTTCGCCAAGTCCGGCGGTTCTTCAGCCAGTTGGCAAGTCTCTTGGATAGAAATTCCGGATTTGGGTAGCGAAAGCGGATGGCTTGGTTTGTATGATTCAGGGAGTAGTTCTCAGTTGATCCGTAGACGATAAAGGCGTAGATGTTGATGGGACGAACGGATTGTACGTGGTTTGTTTTGAATTCGACGCTGTCCATTGTCTTGGTTCTGGACATCTATCCTGTGCCTATTCAAGTCCCTGTTTATCGGAGCATCCAAGCGCACACCACATGGAGAAAGCCACAGTAAGAGTGATGATAGATGATCTGCATACTTTTACTCAAGGACGTCGCACACATCACGAATTCGTAGTAGACCTGCTAGCAAGCAATGGCTGGACAGGAATCGGTTCAAGTTTTATAGACGATTCAACATTTTGTAGACGTTGTGGATGTCGACCACTACGGCCTTTGTGCGAACGGCGCCTTCCGGATGTCTGAAATAGCTAGCATCCAGTTTATAACAGAGACGTCACCTTTGAGATAGAATTCCCATATCATACGGTCTTTGATGAATTCGCAATCATGCCGGATGTACCAAAAGCAAACATCCCCGCAATGCCCTAGAAAGCCACGATCCGGCCTACTTTGATAGAGGGCATCTGGAGAGGCTGAGTGTATGTGTCAGGTAAAGGTGGAGGTCGGCCGTTCAAATTTCCGAGCCGCCATTCTGCCACACTGCCATGACATGCCCCTTTGCCGGCGCCATTTAAGACTCTGCGAAAATGCCGATGATAATGAAGAAGAGGCAAAGTGGGAGAGAGAGGGAGAGAGGGCAGACCAGACTTTTATAGACGATCGGGGGAGCTTGAATCAGCTGCTGACTCACTGACTGATTCGAGGTTAACACTGTTCACGATTTAGTGAGCCGTACGATTGATCCGTTGCTGATTTCATACTGATCTACAGATTTGGATTATTGAATTGAAGGACTGATTTGGAGTACTGATTGAATAATATTTACTGATCAAGCAAGTACTGATTTTCTGATGTTTCATCAACTCCAAGACTTTGCTCTGACGCAAAACAATTGTATCATGACTTGGACAAAGTGAACCCAAGACTGAGTGTCATGGAGAGTGACAGTGTCATATCCTGTTACAATAAGGATAGAGACCATGGAAAGACTTCAAAGCCATAGATTGTTGGACGATTTCATGCAAACATGAGCAAAACATCATCCTAAAAGTCATTACCGGGAAGATGACGTTGGAATTCCGAGTTTGGCTCTCAGTTCGAATCGTGCCAGTTATTCGAGACTCATATAGTTCCATCACATACAAAAACCCGAAAGCAGCATCAATTTTTAATTATATCAAAACAAGACAGCTTTGAGAATTTTGTGGTGTGTTCTGATGGTATGGAATTGCTGGGGTTGGGATGAAGCAGGTTGACTTACATGTGAAGTCGTCACGTGACCAGGGATACCATTGTACAAGACAGTCTTACTGCCAGTGCCTGGGAGTCATTCTTGTTTGACTTTGCTGTTTTCTCATCGTCATTGCATATTGGTTTGATAAATAATTATTTAAAGCGCATGTATGCCCGGGCCAATGAATATCATGGCCGTGCCCCACTGCGGCCTTATGCCACAGCTGTGCCGTGACCTCGAGTACATATTCTTCAACGAATTGCGACATTTTCTTTTTTTAAACACATTTATTCATCTCTCAAGAAGCCTAAGGCAGAGATACATGTTAGGCTTACTTTGTACACAAAGCATTTGCAAAGGTTGACATAGTTGCAGTTGTAACGGTGGATAAAAGGCTTGTCACAAAATAAATGCAATAAAACCGAAAATAGAAAAGAAGGTGGCTAGAGTTGGGGCTTGATGTAACGCTGCCTTAACCCTGAGTCAAAACTTCCTGACGGCTGCCACCCTTCATTAACAACCACTGGCCCTCCAATACATATTTCTCTACAGAGTACTATGTATTATCCGATGTCTATGATGTACGAGACATGCCCGTCTGTGCATGATACCACCACACGTCTGAATGGATTTCCGTGGTCTCCTCTAGAATCCCTGCTGCGCTGATGTTTTGAACATGCATAATATTGGCTGTTGGGATGTATTGGGAAAGCGATGTTGAACTAATTTGGTTTCCGCCCGTATTTCGTCAACAAAGCTTGGGCGAATCCACTGATGTGCATGGGCTGCATGGGTCTCAATACGATATACTTCAGACTACTTTGTAGATTCTATACCACAATGGATAACGTGTTATTACAGCACTGCTGTAACGGGATGTCGTTATCTCACCAAGACCAGACTGTGCTGAGCTAGACAACGGGAGCGATCCTCTGCCGTTGATTTTCTACTTTCAAGTGTCGATTGAGAAAACGTGGTGATTGGCGATGCCATGACACGGCGTCCAATGATTTGAATGTATCAAGTGCAAAGAAAAAGCTGTACGTTCAAGACACATCAAGCCTATTGGACTGGCTGTGCCTGAGAAAAAAAACGGCAGAGCCTCATTGTTCGAGCACCAGAGGGAAATACACCAGTCAGCGGTCGCACCCGCCCGGCGCGGGCCAGTACTCAATAACGCCCACTGGATAACCGCCCACATGTTGTCGAGTAAAATTAGTGGTATGCATGCTTAAAATGAGACCCGTCCATTGTCCTCAGCCTTTTCTTCGTGGCCAGTAGACATGTGGCCGTGCTCCACGTATGAGCCACAAAGGGTAGCAAACCAGGAGGCTGCCAGTAAGCTTATACGGCACTTCCCACCACTCTGTACATCGTACACAGATGAGCGGTGAGATGTTAGCCGCACTCATTGTGTACAAGGGAGGCAGGCGACGGATTGGCAATGAGCGGGATTTACTGAACTGCGTAGAGTAAATCACCATGCCATCTGGATCAATACGCCGCAGAATAAGCTCCAAAACATGCGAGATCCAAGAACCCTGTCAATTTAAGCGAGATCCTGTACGTCTACAGGACGATCTATTCACCTTTTATGCCCCCGACTCCGTCTCCGCCATACCGCTACGATGCTGCGTGCATAATACCTGCATGAGGGTCTGCATGACACCGCAGCCCTTGACCTGTCTTGTCATATTCTTGTCCTATGATCTTGTTACGGTTATATTGTTGCACGTAGCCTTTCCCCACGGCTATCGCCCCCCCTTACGTACTTTGTATATCACGCACACATCCTGGTGGCGGCCGTGCGTGGTGCATCCCTAGTGCTGTCTTTGGGGTCCATTGTAAGACACCCTCTCCAAGACTCGTCGTCCATGCCACACCTTTGTGAGCTGAAAGACATACAACCACGAACATCAACCAGAATGTGTAAAGCCTTGCCGCGACAGCCGCATTCTGCTCCGCCTACCCCCGTTTTGTGCCACCTCCAAGAAAAAATGACAACTAGACGCCGCCGTTTTCCCTTTTGTCTGACCGTTTCGAAAGAGGCGTGCAACTCACCGTAACGGTTGGTATTCCGAATTATAGTCCTCTGGATGTGGAATAGTCGGATGCCGTGTAGCCCCAAACACCTGGGATGATGTCTCATTACCAGACACGGTTACCGAGAGACTGTTCACTGGCGGGCAAGGCTACAAAACACTATCCATTGGACCCAACAACGTGTCGGGTGTCTCTTTCCTAAAAAGGTGCCACAGAACACCATATAGGAAATACGTTGCTTTGATTGGTGAGATTTAACGACATTCCATGTTTTATAGCACACTTTGTTCACCGCAAGGCTGCGCTTGTTTACTTTGATTTTTGATATGTCGTCCAGTGACAGCCTCGTAGTGCGACAACTGACCTTAACACCACCAATTAATTAATGTACTGTCTGCATGTCCTGTGCAACATGTTTTGTTGATTCAACGTATTTACCGACTTTTTAATGAATTTTTCATTCGCAACGCATTCACAAACTAATTCTCATTCGTGACTATCTTGCCGACTTACACAGAAGCTAGCCGCTTTGACTGAGCCACACTTACCATTGTTAATTTGCCACCGCACCCACCTGGTATTGAGCTACTGGGTGCATGTTAGACTTGCCTTTTTACACGCTTTGCTTTTAGACGAAATGCCCGTGGAAAACTCTTCACAACTAGACCCATTCATAAGTTCAAGTAGACGATGAATCTGCAACAACAAGCAAAGGCAAGATGGCCGAGCGGTCTAAGGCGCTAGCTTCAGGATTTCAAGTCATTGAACGATTGTATATGCTAGTCTTGAAAAAGGCGTGGGTTCGAATCCCACTCTTGTCAACCAATTACTTTTTGCCGGTTCCCCTCATCATTGAGTGTATGCAAGTTCGGGGCTTTCGTCGTTAAACAACCCAATATGCATTTACGCGTGCCCAACTGTCCGATTTGCTGGACAAAATAATTGTTTGGAAGAGTCCTGCATATCGGGAGATTTTTATTGTGCAGTGCGTTACCATACTTGGGTGTTCCTATCCTCGGCTAGTTGCTCCTGTGCTAAACCAGCCGGAATCTAGCGGCAACGAAATGACTTTCTCACTGATCATAGATTTGGTACTAATGTATCATTGCACATTTGGCACTGATTATACCCAACACGAATTTTGACTTATAAGCTGTCGAGAAAAGACGGCGTCTTATGTTAGGTATACCATACTTCCTAACATCCGTCGACTTTCTGCCCATCCACAAAGAATGTATGACGTACAAAACCGAGAAAATCGTGACGCACGTTACTGGAGTTGCTGCCATTGTAGCCAGTACAGCACCAACACGTGTTTCGTCAACACTCACTATGTCGGAGTAAAATGTAGATTACTGAGAGTAGCATTTACGAAGTTGTAATACAATTAAGTACAACGTCGGTGTTGAAGTCTTTCGTATTGGTGACCACAAGTCATCTTCGCTGTTATCCGGAATGTTCGTGGCATCAAAGCCGCGATATCCGGCGGATTCAAAGCACATTACTAAGACAGAAATGCAAAGCGAGGATTCAATTTACGAGTTGCAAGACATAGTTGCGGCTGGATTCTGCTACGAAAACGAACTTGTCAACAATCATACGCGCCTAAGAACAAAGTGCTATTATCCAACGAATGGGAACAGACTCTGTTTTGCGAATGAAAATAAAATCTGATAGATATATTCATAATGCAAATAACATTTGATAGATATTCAAGATACATAAAGTCTCGTGAGACAGCACGACTCGTCAAGATCCTTTTGTTCTGTCATGTATGGGCTGTCTGTTTGTTGCCTTGATAGCCAGGCACTATCATTTTAGCGTTAGAGGATAAAACTTCAAAAGAAACAGGCAACCAGATACTGTCATACAACCCTTTTTGTCTGTTTTACTGCTCGGCGAGGCTAGGCCATACGTTTTCACAAGCCCTACACTTTCGTCTATATGCTATGAAGACACAGTGTATTGCAAATATAAAATTCGTGGACACAAATGCCCACTATTAGTGCAACACCTCACCGCTTGTCTGTTGACCGATATTGGACCTGCATGCGTTTAATTAACTAGATCTGAACACATTAGGTCGGAAAAGTTTTTACTGCCTGCATGCTTCCGGTGTTCATTGAGAAGAAACAACAGCATTGCCGTTTATCCCATTGGTGTGACTTCATTTTGGCAGCTGTATCACAGTGACAGCATAACAGTAGTACCTAGAAGTGGCACTACGATATGACGGGGTCTGAAAATACCATTGTGGTGATCGGTGGTGATCGGTGGTGACAAAAACGCCAGTACTCGTACTCCACGCAATTTTCATACCGCAAGTACGAAACCATGCTGTGGCGACATATCATCAAAACAAGCATAGGTGGCGAGCTAGACCTGGGAGCCTGGCAGAATATACATGCAACAGAACATGAAACATTGAGGAGTGCCATATAGTCAGCAAAGTCCGCAGAACATAATAGGGCGTAGTTGTTGAGGAGAAAGTCAGTCCCACCACAAACTGTCCACACAATCGTTTTATATTTCGATGAAATCATGTGCCAAATGTGGAGTGCACTTCTTTGCCCGACAAGTCCTATACACTGAAGGTCTAGAAAAAACTTGCGACACTTTTGTGATCATATGAGACAGGAAGATCACCTTTGGGCTATAGCAAGTACGTCTTCGGCGCCAAAGCGAACAACCAAGCCATCTCGTGCAAAACCGTAAACGATATTCCAACAACAACACTGCGGGCACCCAAAGGCCCATTTTCTGCATCTGAGTCACAAATACCGGCCTAAAGATCGACCCAAAGTCTTCAAAAGCCATAAGATAAGGACCTACATTGGATCAGGCGTCATAGAGCGCGAGGAAGGAAGGTTTTTGAGTGCAACGTGGCACTATTTGATCCTACAATGATAAATAACAGACATCATGTATCTTGCTGAGCTGACAAAACCTGTCAGCGTTTGCGAGGTGAGATCAAAAGTATCTTGACATGTCCCATCTAAACACAGGGCTCAGTGAAGTATCGTTGTTACGATGAAAGAACGGGACAACAGTGTCCCTTTTTTCCGGAGACTTTTAATCCCGTCTGTCGCAAGATCTGGTTTGTCAGTGCTACCACACGACAAAAGATGTGGTGGCAACACTGTTCTGCTTGCCAGTGGCCTCAGAGCAGACTCCAACAGAGGAAGTAGACATGTATTTTATACAAGAGAGAAATACGAAGCGAACATGATTGCTTATTGTTAATAATGACGCCTTCCTAGGGCCATGCAGGTAGAAGGCAGCCAAAAAAACAGACGCGCCCCGAAAAGTCTTGGTGGGACTCGAGCAACAACCATGTCTGTAGGCCCTCCCTTCCTCTCAGCAGGTATAAAGACCTTGCTTTGCCCCTACTTTTTTTTGTTTTTGTCACCCCTTTCTTCCTCGGATAATTTCATCGTTTTTATTCCCCCCCCTCTCCTAACCATATTCTTTCTTTTTGCCACTTGACGGCAAATACGCTGCCCAGCTGTACTTTTCGAATCGTTCTTTTCCCCCTTACGCAGCTGAATATTGATTTGCCACGCAATTTCCTTTTAATTAAGGCATCGACTCACCCACATATATCGTGTTGTACGACTGCCCATGAAACATTAATCGAATGAATAAACGACTACAGCTTTGCACACATCATCATGAAAACCGGGATGTGAAAACTAAACAGGATATTTTGGTATTGTGTTGAGCCTTTTGGGCGAGATACGATATCAAGGGTATTCTCTTGTCTACTCAAGGTCATGCAATTGTGCTCAACGACCCCTTTTCAGCCAAATTTCATATCGGGTAGGTCATTTCGTTTGGGTGCATCCAAAACGTCATAGCGGAACACCATCTCTTCCAAGTTTTGATTGCAACCACAAACTTCACTGCTGTTTCGGTTTCGCAATTCCAAAATCGAGGCAAATGTGATTGAGCTCTATCTCATATCCTGTCTGCTAACGATACTGCTGCCCAAAGACCGGAAGTGCATAATTGTTATGTTTACGCGACTAAATGAGTACGACACGTAAGACGACCTCCCAACGACCGGCCAACACACGGACGCTTGCAATCAAAACAACCTGTCACTTTAAGTTTGCATCAGACAAACATAATCCTGACTGCGATTACAATACCAGCTGCGGCGGAGTACACCCACACACTACAACACGCTGCAACCACAAGAAAATCACTCAATCAAAAGTAATCAATGAGGGGCTACTAACACCTTCGCCTCCCATCTTAGGACGACTCGTTGCCATAGACACTTTGATTTTATTTTGCGTTTTTATTTTTATTTTCTATCTTTCGTCCTCTTAATCCTCCCCGTCTTCAAACTTACAAATCCTACTTCCCATCCCTACACTGGTCCCTTTGCATATTCTAGGAAACCTCGCACGGACGAGGCCTGATTTCTAGCCGTCTTCTGCCTGAATGGCAATGCTAAATGAACACGGAAAACATAACGAGACACGGCATACTGAAACTATATTCCTTATAAGGCCGTCTGGACATGGCCAAATTTCCCAGTAAGCTCCTCCTTCGAACTGTAACCGAAACACTCAAGAGATAAAACAAAAGCATCAGGGCAACAAGTCCGGTTTGATCCGCCATCAGAAATCTGCCGCGACTGGGTTGGCAACCAGTGTCTTAGCCAACATGGGCACCATCTAAGAAGCAAACAAAAGAAGACGGAAAGCATGACTAAGAAACGACACGGAAATGAGAACAAAGCACGAGAAACGGACCAACAAAAAAACGCAAGAACAAAAAGGACAAGCAGAGTTGCCAGCCGAAAAGCAGCAGAGACGGGAAACCAAAAGAGCAGGTTACCGAGGGCGTGCGTCTGAGAGTGGACACCCAGTTGTTCCTGTCAGCAATGCCATACACCGTTACAGCCTCAGGCTAGTGGCTTGCCTCGACCTGGTTTCGCCTCTTTGTCTTGGGGCAAGCACTACCAGCCAACTAGGACGGCGCCAGTGGGCCGGGCCTAGAATACGACTAAGGAGATCCGGGGAATGTGGGGGCGACAAGGCTGTCAGCCTTGTGACTTGAACGACCTCCCTTGCTAGGTAAGTGACGGTCGACCCGGCTAAGAACATGCTTGATATCATCCTCCCTGACGCCTATGCCATCCGGGGGCTGGCACGACTCCAGAGGCTGGTCAACGACCTTCTCCGGATCATATTTCCGGCCGTATTTCCTGTCAAGTATTAGTATGAGGTGCCGTCATGTGTACACACCATCACGGATGATGGTCAAGGTAAGGTTGGGGGTGGATGCTTCCTTTGTTCTGATTCCGTCTCATCGTTCATTGCTTTCCCTCCCCTTGACACATCAACACTTGATGACATGTCAAAGCACAACATGCCCTGCATCATCATCATCATCACCATGGCGAGAGTTCGTTTCATCTATCCACGTCC
Source organism: Ophiostoma tasmaniense (assembly GCA_022392925.1). NCBI lineage: Eukaryota > Fungi > Ascomycota > Sordariomycetes > Ophiostomatales > Ophiostomataceae > Ophiostoma > Ophiostoma tasmaniense. The sequence continues at coordinate 540,430 of JAKRGK010000014.1, read as the reverse complement.
ATCCAATGCTCGTCGGCACCATCTCAAATCACTACTTACAAGTTAATGATGACCATATCATTTGCCTTTCCATTCCCACCCTGACGCGAGCTCGGAAGGAATCCATATTGCCCGTCGTTGCTCAAGAAGGAAGGATACCCTTGCCGTTTATGCGCATCAAGACGAAGATGCATTCCTGCCACGTCCTGAATCAAGCTGTTGGCAATGGGGGGGCCTTGGTTCGGGATCTGGGCATTGGCCGCGTGGTCATCGTGGTCTTCGGTGTAGCTGGAAGGGGCAGTGTCGCTGCTGCAGACACTACTAGTATCGCAACTCAAAGCACTGCTGTGACTAGACTGCGACTGGCTGTCTCCAACAGCATGACGACTACTGAAGCCGACACCAGTACGGGCCTGATGTTGTGCTTGCGTCAGTTGAAGACGACCACTGCCATTTCCGTGTCCCTCCTCATATGTCCACTGTTGGTTTTTGCGCTTGGGACTGCCGTCATAGTTGGCGGCGCCTGGCGGGGTGCGAGGGTTGTGGTTGCGGTTGTTGTTGGGCATATTTGCTACCTAAGACGCGGCAAAGATTAGACATGACAAAGGGCGAAAGGGACTCTCCACACATAAGACAGGGTGTCAAAGTTGACATGCACTCACTTGAAGCGATACGATTGTTGAGTTCTCCCTTTGAGACAGAGTTGTCTTGATGAAAGTGGTAATGTCGGTGATGGACGTTGTCGAGATCCTTGATGATTCACTCAAGGCGTTGGCAGTTGGGGTGCGAGTTGATGAAAGAGGGAGAGAAAGTTTTTCGAATACGAACTCAAAAACACGACTTAAATAGTCCAGGTACAAGAGTACTTACCTACTATAGGCTCGGGACTTTCATCTCTATGCCTTCCTACCAGAGCTTAACAAACTACCTTGATGGGTAGTTGATAGCTCAACCCAACTCCCGGGCACCTGGTGTGGTACGTTATGGCGTGGGCACCTCAGTTTACAGTTCACTCTTATGACCGACATTGCTGAATAAACAGCGTTGACGGTCAAGCCAAGCGAGAGTTCTCCTCAGCAGTATCTTTATTGGGTAGAGTTGAGTGGCCGGGAAGAGTCACTCGGAGTAATTACTGTCCAGGCGTGTGGACTGAGTCTAAACAAGGCGGCGACCAAGTACTGGCTGTCAGCGCCGGGGAGGTACATTCGAGTCCGAGGGCTGTACGAGTGGGAATACCATTCGTAAAAAGGGAGACGAGAACTTTCGGTATCGATATGTTTCAAAAGCGATGGTGGTTATATCGTGATAGTTAATCGTGGTGGGATACGTTGGACGATGTATGGAATAATCAAAGAGTCGGCATTCGTTATGTATGGTGCCTATCAATCAGTTAATCTGGCGATGACTTTCTTCATGTTGTTTTGCGGTGATGGGGACACGTGTGTTTACCAGCCTGCCAGTGCTGCCGAGGTCAGGCCCACTCCCACTTGTCGCGTGCTGCAGTGCGAACTTCAAAGGCATCCATCATGAATTAGCGGGTCCTATGTCGTAGGGTTGAAGACTCCTTGCGATGCGTTGTCTGGACCAACTGACGCTATATAGAAGCGCTTCGAATGAATTATGATGTCGATGGGTGTTTAGGCGGACGGTCATACTGCGACAGGGATCACGCAGGCTGGAGGGAATATAAGTTGTCAAATTGTCTCATATAGTCGACGTTGGGCAGCAAGGCAACGGTTATTCTTGTCGAGAAATAAGGTGGTAGTGTGAAGGGGACGGAGGCCAGAGCAAAGAAATCCCCAACTCGTCATACAAGACAAAATAGGTCCATGTATCAGAACGGGAGCTTATTGGCCGAGCGGAGCGACAGTGTTTGGCGGGATGGGAGAGGATGTCTTGTCGAGTCAGGCCAGGCAAAGTAAAGGCATCTGAATTGTAGTGATGGAAACATCAGCGGGCAATTTGCGAGCTGTGAACAGAGAAAGAAGACAACGCAGAGACAGGCGAAAGAAACAGAACAGAGCTGATATGACAAGACAGGAGCGCGAAAATAACCATGGGGCAACCATTATTCAAATACGGAATATTATGAGCGATTTCCGGAGACTTCGACCGAATAACCAGTCTGAATCGGGCTTTTTTGGCCCAACGGGCGGAAGGCTTGACAAGGTACTGCATGGCATGCCTGAAGAGAAGTCCGGCATACGTTGTGAACCTTTGAATAATTAAGACGGATCCGGGCAATTCCCCTATTACTCCGTAGAAGGCTGACCTCGGAGAACTAAGAGTCCAGCACAGTGCCGAGATAACAAACAGCTGTCACTCCAACACTGATCGAGTCTTCAAAAGTGCAGAATAGGTGGTGGTTGCGCATCCAGCTCCGATGAATCCCGATGTGATTGATCATGCCCTCTACTCTGTTCTGTGCTTACTCGACACGAAGCGAGCAGTACGCTCATGTTTTTAGTTCTACTCCAATCATGGTAACTCGGGGGCTCGTCAAAAGAGAAGTTGGCGTAGGGAATGCCGTAAAACTAAGAGGAGAAAGGAAAGAACTGTGACCTGTGATTTTGGCACACGCTTTTCTACTGGCGCAAATACCAATAAATGCATGTAGCACAGTTTTGCCTTGTATGCATGCACAATGGTTGCACACTGCTAGCATATTTTTAGACGTGATCATGCTTCAGAGTATGCCTGCATTACTTCTCGCATTACGCTGATGTCTTGCTGCCCCGCAGCTTCTTGTTTCCCGTCACTTACGCACTTATATGCGATAGTAATTATGTCTTCTTCCGTATGAACTGATTCGTCCTATCTCACACATGATCTTTGAGTTAGTACTGTCTTTTATTAACATTTCGACCGTGTGTGGTTTCGACACTACCCAGGTTGAAATCGTCTCTTGATATGATGGTCTCAGAGCCGGGAGTCCGACTATTCTCTCATGGTGAAGACGTAAACCGCCAGTGGCTACTTTCAACTGCAATCGAAAGGACGCTCCATGAATTCTTTTCAAATTGCTGTTATTGCAAAGACTTTACAGGCGAGACAGATGGAACTTTGCTTGGATGTCTCTAAACGAGGTCTAGTTTACGACCTATCATGTGCTTGGACAAGCCCGAGGATTTTCGGATGTAGGCTGACGAAGCAAAAGTTCTGGGAAATTCAGCAAATCAACAGATTGCGCCAATCTACATTTCGTTTCTCTAATAATAAACGAGACTCCTCTACTTCGTATGTCGGACAATTACAAAACTTCCAGCGATTCCAAAGCTTGAATGCTGAGTTTGAGCACTGAGCAAGATAGAAATCTCAGAGCGTAAAGAGGCTGTAATCATTCCACGTAGGCAGGAAAAAGTAAGATTTAAGCAAGACTCAACCTAAATTATGATTAGTTTTTCGGTTTTCATCACAATTCTATTTACATGCGCGTTGCGACGCTGATGTACTCCGCACATCATGCACGAAAGGTTCTCGGGCAACGACAAGAAAGGGATGCCTAGATATAACATTTAAAATAACGATCCAAAGTCCTTTCAAGTAGAATGCAATACAGTTACTACTATATGGTTCATCAAAGTACATGAATTTACACAGTCGCTATTTTCCTCCAGCTGTATTGGTTTGGCCGAGCCTGCAGACTATCGTAATGTGGCGGTTAATCATTGGCTATACAATGATGATTGCGGCTTAGTGCTACGCTTGATAGGAACCAGAAGTGCATATTGCTTCACATCGCACACCGCTGATTAGGAATCCCTCGCTATATGAGTTCCTGTTCGTTTAAAAACTGCATAATTAATATCGCTCAAAATTTCCCAGCTCGTAGTGGTGTGAAAAGGTCTGTATCAGCCAGGATGTGCTTACGTTGCAGGGGTGTGACCTCTATCTCTGTTAGTGATTCAACCCCCCCCGTACTACGAGCAACCTTAACTTCCGTCTTGCCGCTAGGGCGAGCTCCAGCTATCCCGCAGACTTCAGACCCATTCGAACGCTCTTGATTCTTCATTTTTCGGGCAACCCGCCATCCCCCCAATACTGTTATGAAACATTCTACTTGTGGTTGCAACATGCCTTCTTGTTTCTGTGATTTCACAGCATGTTGTTGGATGCAGCTCCACCAAGAATACACGGCTAACTTGGGTATGTTGCCGTGATGGTATATCACCAACGTATTCGAGTTTACACTGTGAAACAAGAGCACAGTGATGAAATGGGCCGAGAGCGTAGTTTTCACACGGGAACGCTTTTTCCGATTTTGTGTTCATGGCATCACTTGTTCCCTCTATGAATGTATGAATATCTGGCTCTTGCTTTTTTGTCTGGCCTTCCGACCGTGAAACTGATTGACATCTCTACCTTTACTAATGGAGGCACATGGAATTATAAATTAGCACCACCATCTTCTTTTGGCCCGAAAGCGGTATTTTGAACAGCATCGGTCCACATTGTCTAGGTCAACGACGTTGACTAGAGGTCCCAAGCCACAGTGTGAGAAAAAAGGCTGCTATTAATAAACAAGATTAGAATAATGAAGTGAAGCAGTATGTTGCTGACGGATAAGGAGGTCAAACCCCGGGTTCAAGGGATATATAAAGAGCATGCCTATCCATCAGTCAAGGTCTTTTTTCTTTTCCTTCTTTTGTCTTTTCTCGTCTCTTCTCTCCTCTTCTCCCCTTCGCAGTCTCTTTCATGCTGCTACATTGCTGTTCCTTGCCAGTATCATAAAACAAACCCAGTACCCAGTACAGACAACAATGAAGCCCCCGCCCTCATACAGCATCAAGAAACTCGATAACATTACCTCTTACGAAGCAATGGCCTCAAGCAACACGAAAGAACCCAAGGCACGACGACAAGACCTACCAAGCCATATCAAACCTTTTATATAATAACAAGAGGACATCGTTGGACGACTAGTAGCCACTAAGCCTAGCCATAAAAGAACGCCAACACCAACAGCACACAAACGCCAACACGCCAGCAAGACGACAAAGCAGTACCGATGCACAAAGAGAGTGGAAGAATGAGCGCCTCCAGACGTAGCCCTGGTAAAAATAAAAGGCTTGAGTCCCAGTCCATGGTTACGACCAAGCCAACAAAAAGACGGAGAGGGAGGCAGGGTTCAGTCAATCACCAGGGTGTCATAGACGGATGCAAGGTGTGAAGCATAGGCGTCCGAGACACGGTAAATCCGCAACAAGCAGCATCCATGACACCTTAACAAAGACTGCTTTTCCGTCGTATGTCCCTCCTCTTCCTCCACAGTTAATGCCCGCTTGGACTGCGGATCACCAAGCAAGCCGAGAAGATGATGCGTACACCGTACCCATTGCTTGTCGGTGCTTGGAGATCCGTTGTTTCTCGAAACTTTTGTAAACGGGGGTGATTGTAAACGGGGGTGATCCCTGTATAAGTCAGTGTTAGTCGTGCTGTGAAGTGGATAAAGAACCCACGGTGAGACGGGGAGGTGAAAAGCAAAAAATGGAGAGAAAACAAAGAAGCCACAAAACAAGGTGTGAAAACGCCCGCGATGCAGCCCAAAGTGTAGAAACGCCATGAGAAGAGACAACCAAAACGGGAAACAAAACAAATTAAGACCCACGCAAAAGGGACGCAGAAGGTGGTATTGCACGCCAAGCAGTCAAGGCAATAACGACATCACCAGACGAGCATCCAAAAACCGAAAACACAACGAGCGAATAGACGGGCACACCAACAGAAAAGACAGGGAATACGGACAAGGAGTGCCGGGGAACTGAAGGCGGCATCCGGGAAGATGGGGGCATACACGTCCAAGCCAACACCCCAGACTCAGATCGAGCTTTAGCCCAGCAGTCTGGTTGAGTGATCCAGATATGCAACGGGTAGCGGGTGACACCGTACACTCGTTGCACATGCCATTTTTTATTCTCGAATCCTGTTGGACAATTGAACATCAAGTGATGGTCAAGTTGAGCCTTGTCCGATGTCGGCCAGACATACGTCATGAACGTGTTATCACGATAAGAGGCAACTGACTCGGGCAAGACAAGACACTGACGCAGACCACATCCTCGGGATTCAGTCGTGCAAGTCTGTTGTGACGCCATCGGTATGACCGCTGCCTATATCAACGCCGTCGTTTTGACTTTGTGCGACGAAGCCGGTGATATCCGTCGCTGACAGGTCTAGCTGAACCGCAAGCGATGATGTGATGCTATGCGGCTGTTAGTCACGGCCGTCTTTCTCTAGATTCCGGTTTCACCTCCTTGACTGTGACTCAAGATCATGTCGGACGATGTGTCTGAGAGAACGAGGCATGTCCAGGCAACATCATACGAACATATGGCGGTGGGGTGGAAGGTGGTCAGGGCTCAATAGGCTTTATGAGAAACGACAGACGAGTGTCGAGCCCAAAGAGGGATCATGGCTACAAGTCAAGAACGGACGAAGAATCAAGCGTACCTAGTGGTGATTTGACGGTTAGTCCACACCGGGACGTCGTGATGCCATACTTGGACAATAAAGGCAGGGTAGTGGTCTGTCTGTTGAAGACTGTCGTCAAGATCGTCGAGGCCATCGATACTAATAAACGGCACGTAGCTACCAGGCTCACGGAGATGAAAGACACGGTCAAAGCCATCAAGCGTGATGTGAATGGCAGCTGTAGCTGGAACGACTGGAATGTAACTGAGCAGCGGGCTACCAGCCAGGGTGGAAGGCGAATGAGCCTCATAGTCGGTAGAGTTTGACTGTTGAGCGTCGGGGCTTGCAGCGGCCTGGCTATTGTCGGCAACGCTGCTGCTGATGTTGTTGGTGTTGCTGGTGTTGCTGGCGACAATGTTCATGCTGGTGTTGGCAATACTGCCGGGAGTGTTCTCGACGACATCTTTGCCGGTGCTGTTGTCATTGTCATTAAAGTCGATATTGCGGCTCTCATGACTGTTGTCATGGCCCTGTTGATCGTGATAGCTCATCTTTGCTTTTTAAAATGAGTCGGCTGCGAGTGCTAAGCCCACGAAGTTTATGTTTAGGGTACAGGCAAAGAGGCGAGGGTTGGTGCGCGAACGGGAAAGAAGCTGTATATTTGTCAAGAAGAAAAAGGTAAGTCTGGTGCAGTCGAGACGCAGTTCGTTGGGGGGGGTTCTCCTTTTGATATCGGAGAGACAACACAATGATCTTTCAAGACGGAATAAGCAGGCCGCAGTATTTATATACGTTTTTAGAGTTGCAATGGATTGTGTACCTACTTTTTTGTTATGAAAATCGACGGATGACTTTGACAGTAACTAAAGGCGTCGGTGAGTCGTGTACCCGACCATAGCACACATGCTGCTCTGGCGGGTAGGGATGTATGGAGTGTCGTGCCAATGGACATGGCACAGTTTCCTTACAGTAGAGAGAACGGTGCCTAACGAGGACCTGCATGGTTTTACTTCTTCTCACTAGTTTAAGAAAAAGGCTTTTGCACGTCTGTTTTTTTTGTTAGCTTAAATAAATAGAAAGCACAGCAGCGAATTCGCCATGCGGACGTGAATCCGCTTGCAATGTACGACAGTTTCTAGCAATCAAGGCGTCGGGAAAACGGCTACCAGGAAAAAGAGGCGAGAATAGAAAATATGAGGACCATCGCAAAGTGGTTTAAAGATCTGATGTATTTCGTAGAAAACTTCCATGTCCTGAATATCGGTTCACAATAGGGTAAGAAGAGCCGAAATGAACACTCAGTGAAAAGTATCAAGATATTCAGGCATAGTATAGCTTTTCTTTATCGGGCGTTTGATAGACTATGACGGGGCAGTGGTGATGATTGAATATCGATTCTTTTGGATATGAATACGTCCACGACCTATGGTTACGGAGAGAGGTCAAAATAGATACTATGCATTGAAGGGACTCAGAGCTGAGCGTTGAGGACAGTGGACTGTGTGAGCAATAGAGTTTGTCAGCCAGACTCGCGGCGCAAAGGGTCACTAGAACGATTAAGAACGATTACCGTTAGCGCCCAACATACATCACCCTCATCTCTTCTATCCGTGGCACTCTATTTTGTCTTGGGAAGCTATCAAGCTACTGATCGGGTCGCCAACTCCATGCGTTAGCTCACTTCTCGCACAAGGCGTCGGAAAACCTATGAAGTCAATAAACCGTTTATTATTTTTTTAGAATATCGATAGCAGTTAGAGCTCCTTTCTCTTTTCAGCTGGCCCTGGCCGGTATGGCGAGGCTCGAATACCACACGAGACGTAGTATTCCGGGATAGAAATATAGAATACGACACACCATTTGCATCGCATTAACCGATTTGCTTATATCATCCGCCCTATGTTTGTCTTGCACTAACAGCTTAGGCCGAGATAAACAAAACAGCAAGACGCTTAACATATGATAGATAGACTAGACTAGAGTGCGTACAGAGTAACCTATTCCACGACATAGACTGTTTCTGCCTGTGGGATAAGATTTACAAAGTATGCAAAGAAAGCATTAAATAATGTGTTGTCTTTGTTGCAGTTATATCGCTTTTGCACACAATCGAAATTATTTCGCTTACTATTTTAAGACTGCTCATACTTTTTCCGGTATAGCGTTATTATATGTTGAGTGGAAAGGGAAAGAAGAGGCAAACACAGGCAAAAAAGAGGCAAGAAAAGCCAAAACATTAAACCGATTAAAGGCCTGCTGTCGCCTGTTTTCTCTAGTCTGCAGCAGCCACTGGTAATGTGACATCCTAGCAATAGGCCATCTGCTAACTGATTCTGGCAGTCAAGCTGTCGCCTTTTGATTTCATTTACTGCGCAGCTTCTTTTTGGCTCATAGGTATCTTGAGATGTTGGCACTCGAGCAAAGTCAGAGCGTTTAGCACATCGAGAACCTGTATGCCGAACGTTCTATGGTGACACATGTGTGGCCACCTGTCGAGGATAATATTACGTGAGTGGTCGCCTGAAATCAACGACAGTCGCAGAATACCGTCCCTCAAACTTTGTGCATTGTCATCAAGGTATTGTGGTTTTAAGCGTGCTAGGACGAAATATCCTGTTGTGTCAAGGAAGGTAACTGAAAGAAGGATAAAGAAAAGTAGAGAACAGGAAGACGATGTGAAAAGGGATTCTTGATCATTCCCTCAGTTGCCCTCCTTGGCATATTTTGCACATCGGCGATGCACATTCAGAATTCTGCTGCCGTACCCGATCTGAGTTGAGAATAAGACAACACGTTTCGTAAAAGACAACTGATCTACATTAAAACAAACGGCTACGTGAATCAGACTAAAGGGGAATCAATTATCGATGCACCGGAACCGTCGGATGCGGCTTAGGCTAGTGCTGCTCAACATCTGAACACGGCACCTCCACTTCTGCGAATGTCTTGTTGCTATCCTAGGAGCAAGATCGCTGCTCACTGAACTCGACAAACGTAATATTGAGGCTGGGTGGGAGATTCCTCGGTGATCTAAATGTCGAAATTGAGACGTCAAGGAATCACAATCCAATGGCGATAACTATCACCACGTCATGTACACAAAGCTGCTGGGCGAAAGTGGCAAGATATGTGAACGCCAGTCATCTGAACACATTCGCAGCCTATCTAGACTTGGGAATGATTGACGATAAGCGTATCCTGCGATATCACGGTTTGACAGGATGCTAATTCTGTTTACACAGTTCGTTTGTCAGTGTATCAAACACACACTGGCCACTGGTGCGCTGGCAGTTGTGCGACCTGATTGGATGCCGACCTCACCGCATTTAAATGTTCAGTTGGAGTTCTGGAACGAAACCCTCCCATCAATTGTAAACTGGCCTGAGCATATTCATCACAACCTTATCATTGACATCTCACCGCGTCACAACATGAGTTCTCACTGGACCGTGTCAAAGGGCTTGGGTGGTAAGAGGGCGTGAATCTTACAGACATGTTGGCCATATCTATCTAGGAGGATCATCTCAAACGCCCCAGAATCAAACGAAACGAGTAGAGTTCTACTTGGTACTTCTAGACTATTTGGAACATCTCGAGCTCTCATAAAAATCGCGCAGGGCGACATCCCCGCAACACCCCCCCATTCGTCTGTCCGAAGCCGCTTTTCTATTTTTTTCATTTAGAAAGATGTACCGAGTGAATGTATTTTCTTCTTCTGCCTTTTTGGGACACCAAATGTTCGACATAAAAGGACTGGTCACAAAGGTAGCCTCGTTTTTGTTTTGAATGGCTGAGAATCTCCCAGCGAGGCTTTTGTCAGTGTTCTCGGGCGGGGGCGAGGAGGGCGAGGCGACCGTTCCCCGTCAATCGTACGCTGTAGTCTCCATCATTTGCTTCGAATTGGTATACGGAATCGTTCGTGTCGTAGTCTGATGGAGCATATTAGTATCGGAAATCAATAAATTTTGCATGTCATCTTCGATCTACGAGGAAATGATATGCAGATGGGGCTGACGTCTTCTACCTATGAGTCTACCCTCCGGCACAGGCGGTGCAACACGATAAACCAAACTTATGGTGTTTTTGTGTGAGCCACCTCGGGCGACTGCAAAAAGAGGAAAACCGCAGCGGCAAAAAGTGATTTGTTCATCTCGAAACAGCGCAAGTTGGCACCTCTATGGATTTTACCTGCCTCCAAACCGCGATGCATAACCGTGATGATGCCTGTAGTCAGCACTTAACTTTTATTATCCACCTACACAAGCCAACAAGGCTTCCACCTGCGTCTTGGATTTGCATATGCCGTATGTTTTTGTTCGGCTAAATAGCAAAATGTGACCGGTCCCGCCAGTAAGCTTTCGGAATGGAAAATCTCATGAAACAAATCCTGCGTACGTAGTCGAACTATCACCGAAAAGCTGAGTCGCATCACTGCAGCACCCCATAAAAACGCGGCTTCGGTAGTTTCCAACTGGAGACATCAGAGTGCCGCACATTACAAATCAGACATGATAGGAAAGAGGTGCCTTTGAATCCCTTATATGCGGACTTCTTATCACAGTCGAACATTAGATCTGGACTATTCTCGCAGCTATTCCCTCATTTGAATACGACCTATCATCTACGTTTGACGAAGCCAATAAGCAGTGGCAATACGTAATGCTGTCTGTACAGAGAGGTATTTTCGTGGCGGGAGAACGGGGGTTTACCGGTAATCCCACGTTTGCTTCTGGGGAGAGAGAGCTTTTTCTGATTCCAAGACAGAGCATTGGATTTGGAGCGGGCGATGATCCGATGCAGACAACGGGTGCATGGATAAAGGGTACAAACGGCATGCGCGGTCACATAGAAAGGGCCTTTCAAACATCAAATGCATGCCTGGAAGTCACCTGGGATTTCTTTCGGTGTGATACAACTTGGGGTAGAGCAAAAGTATGTTCCAATCCTATACTTCACAGCATGATTGAGAAGGTGTCTTACTAGAGTACGATGTAAGTGAGGTTAAGCACGAAGCAGACCACTATCATGGCGATGCTCTTGCAATCGTGCCGGCAAGTCGTGCTTCTTTGCTGTGTTGTTTTTGCAGTAGAAACTATCGCAATTTGGGACCGAAGCCAAGCCCCTATCCATGGGGTGGAAACATGTCATTTTGAACTTTCTATTGGCTTTGATTGTGGCCACTGTCAAATTTGCGTCGAAATTTGTTGTGATGGAATAAATGCCAAATTCACGCCTCTCATTTTCAGTCTACAATCTACTGTACATTTCTCTGTGAATTCTCCGATTTACATGTCGGGATACTGAATTTAAAATGGGTGACAGAGCAAAAATGACTTTGGGTAGGCCACGTCGGAGACATGCTCGACTACGTAGATCTTTCATAATTCCGATGTTGCCCATATTACGAAGTACGTGCCCATGTGGGTACACTGCAGATGCACGACGAACAGCAAGGCCACGATGCCCATTGGAGTACCGGGTCAGCCGGTTTAGTGCCATTGTCAAACGATACACGCGCCTACAGATTTTGCTAGTCTGGCCTAAATGCTGCCTGTGATGATGGCACCAAGCATAGTGTAAATTGTAACAAGAGATGATATGCATATTGCCGTTTCGCCTCTCAGATAACTACACAAGTAGGATTCTATGGCTTTCAATAAAACAGGTATGACAGTCAACGGTATATTCTACTCGGTTCACCAGTTGGGCATCAATGCGGCCTGGCTGCCTGGTGATAGAACATCAACGGCGATCATCCTCGCACTTCCATACGAACTGTTTTAGTATTGCATTCCTCTTCATCCTTTACTAACCCTCCGCCTTTTCCCTCTTCGTTATTAATGTCGAATGCCACAGGCAGTTGGCTGTGGCCTGTTCGTCGCAGTTTCGTCGCTTCAAACCAGCCGGGCAGTGACAGAGAAGGTATCTCCTGCCCTGGATGTGCTTCTCTCTCCCCTCCAGTCACTCCACGTTTCTAATCCGTTTAATTTTGTTTTGTGAGAAGGTATCTCCTTCCCTGGATGTACTTCTCTCTCCCCTCCAGTCACTCCATGTTTCCAATCCGTTTACCTTTGTTTTGTTTCAACTGTTATTTACGCTTTCCTTTTTCTCGGACACACTTTTTCTGTGCCCCTTTCCTTGTCATATTTGTGTTTTATTTTCTTTTGTAGGGGTATTTATTTCAATTCTCAGTGACTTTATCACAAAGGCTGGCGACGCCGGCGTGGTGTTTTTACGGGGATATCAACAAAGTGTATTAGGAGAGGTGATTACAGAGGAGAATATCAATATGAAAACGACGAGCAATAAGAAAGTAATACACAAGGGTCGAACAGGACCAAGATAATACGCAAAGCGACAAAAATACAATTAGTAGGTCGCCGAGTAACGATCAGCTGTTAATAATCAAAGAGAAGATCTCGTTGCCAGTAGCATCTACAGGCAGAGAATTATAATACGGGCAAAGTCCTAAGTTGAGCAGTGCTTGTCACCAATCTGACCCTTTTCAAGCCAAGCCAACGACAAATCCAAGGAGGTAAGGATAAGCAGCAAATCAATGGGGCCCGGATAGCAAAGACAAACGGTCACGACGGAACAGTTCGAGGCCAGGCTGGTACGGGAGGCAGCAGCAGCTTGGCCAAGGTGGCAAGGAATGGTCAGCAAGTAAACGAAACCGTGCTTGGGGATACTCTGGGTAGATTCCAGACCTTTCGACAGTACCGGATTGCCGGAATAATTAGCAATGCCCTCAAAGCACAACGTACAACGGTGGCCTGTTCAATCTCCACGAGTTGAAGTGTATAGAGTACAACCCGTGTCGCACAAGCTCCTAGTGTTGTATGACCTGTACGCCAGAGTGCACTGTACTTCGTACATCGTGGGACTAATCATCGCTGGACTACGAGTACGAAGTAAGAGAAGTAAGAGCAAAAGGTTCCATAAGGAGGGAAGTACTAAGTAGAAAAAGCAATCAAGGTGGAAATTGTAAGCAGAAGAAAGCGGTGTGTCTGAAGAAAATTAACTTAAAACAAAGGGACAAAATGGGACTCAGTAGAAACCATCACCGGAAGAGTAAACACAATACCAGCCAGGACAAGGAGTATCTTCTGAGGTGTAGATGCAGTGCCAGTACCATGGCAGACTGTTCCCAGAATCCCTCCCCCTCGAGCCACAAGGCTTGGATGAGTACAACATGATATCCTCCATTTGAGACACAGATGGAAACATAGCCAAGCCAAACCATGGGAACGAGCTAGTCCTTCCAAAACCCACTTCGCGTGCCAGTCGCGCATTCTTCTTCTTCGACAGTCCAAGCTTGGCCCAGACGGTAATAGTTCCCGGCCGATCAGATCTAGTAGGGCTGAGCATACACCAATCATCTGCCGGCCACGCCTGTCATCCCAACCGCACTCCAACGTCAATATGCTTAAAGTTGTGTAAGACGATTTGCTGTGCACATTCCTCCAACTTTGCACCATGGTCTAGCCCAGTACAGCATGATGCGGGATTACAACAGGCCAGCTTTGCGTCAGACTTGAGACGAACGTAGCCTTCTTAAGGCCTGCACCATAAATCAAGGTAAGGTTAAAGGTAGGATTTTTTAGTAGAAATTACTCCAGTTTTTTATAAATACATAGGAATTTCGTGGCTGACGGGAACTTACTTTTCCGTCATAAAACATAGCCGTTAGAAGTATGTTTTAGCGAGTAACTTCTCATCCTTTTTGACGCTTTTCTTAAGCTTGTCTGCGTGTAATTATCTTGATATTTTGCTGGTCCGTTTGACGTTCCGTTGACGATAATAACGTTTTTATTGATGCTTCTGTTAATGCTTTTACTAATGTTTTTATTGATTCTTTTGTTTATGCTTACATTGATGCTTTTGCTTTTAATGCTACTTTTAATGTGTTTTGAAAGAAGTTTTAGTAATAGTTTTAATAATGTTATTTTAAATATATTTATATTAATACTTCTAGTATATAAAAATAGTCTTAAGTTAGTAATAATCGCCGAACGTATCGACGTAAATATAATAAAATCTCTGATAAAAGTAATAATAAAAACAACAACAAAAGTTTAAACAAAAACATCAAAAGCATCAGCAAAAACATCGTCACAAAACATCAAAACGACGCAAACACAAATCGTAGAAGTTACTCGAAAAAAATACAAAGACGACTCCTGCTTCCCTTACGGCCCATACGGTACCAGAGATAAGAAGCGTTCAACGTCGTACGAGAAGTACCTTTTCGGCAAATTTAACATTTCTGCTGAGTTTTTCTTAACCTGCCCTAAACTTGATCTATGGAGCAGGCCTTTAGTTGGCAGAGCCGTGCTGGGCGTCGGCAGAGGACTTAGTTCTGTGATGAAGCCAGTGTTAGTGGTCATGTCCAGGTGCTGATTATGTAACTGGTATGCTGTGTCCAATGTTCCTACAGCATCACCATACAGGAGCATAACGATAAAACAGCATTAAGACAATAAAGAAAACACTTACTGGGAGACGCCCTGGTACTGAATATCACCAATGTCGTCGTTGTTTGCCCTGGCCGGGGTTTTCTGCGTGTCAAAGGCCTCGAATTTGTCTCCGCCGAGACCCGTGGTATCGAAACGGGGGTATGAGCCACTCTCGCCCTTATCCAAGACAGCGACGCCCCGTTTAAAGGTGCCATCAACCTTGTCTGATTGTGCGATAGACATCTTCTTTTCAAAGATCTGAGTTCTGGTCTTGTGTTCGGCCGTGGCGGCGTCGGGGGCGGCAGAGTCCATCTTCGGATTGTTTTCCTCTGCAATAACTTGGAGGGACATGGGATAAACCAACGTGTGCTGGAGAAGGCGTTGTTCTGTACTGATGAGTAATGATGTTTAGGCTTGAGCATGGACGGGATAGGATGCACATACAACTGAAGTGAGTGCTGGATGTAAATAGGTAAGTATGTAGAAGGTGAATTAGGCTGATTGATGTTGATGAAAATACAATTTGATTAGTTGTGAATGTCTTGGGTAGATAAAGGGCAGAAGTTTTAGATGGCAGAGGTCATCTTTTATACGTCGGGCTGAGGAAGGCGGTGCTTAGCAAGATACGAGAGAACACTGTACTACCATACTACGGTGTATACATCACGCCTAGTACTATTGGTGGTGAGGAAAAGCACCGCGCTCGTCACTCAACATTGGGCATATCAAATGGCTGTGTTTCCGACTCGGGCGTTTTTGTCAGGAAAGCGCCCGAAAGAAAAAGAAATAAAACATCATGTTCCACTTACAGCAGCCTGGTATTCACAGCAGCCTCATTGAAATCACGACAACCATCCGCCAACAGCCTGCGCATGAGGTGTTTACACGTTGCTGTTGCGGCAAGGAGAAAAAAAGACGAAAAGCAATGCCCAATCAAAAGACAATTTAACGTCGGCTGTGTAGATGTCGGTGACATGATGACATGTCGTAGCTGTGCTTGAATCGTCTCTATGTTGAATAATGCGAGACTAGCCGAAACTAGGTGGGTTTGATGGAGCACCACTAACGTGGTATAGCGAGGCTATTAATGTAGTTAAAACAAACCAGTCTTACAACAATGGCTACTTTACTCGTTCTTCAATACGATGAGTGAGCCCACACATGGATGCCACGACAGTCAAACGCCCAGTGTCGAAATGAGAGTAACCCTTATAGTTAGATGTGATTAGCAGGTAAAACTCCGGGTGCAAAAGGCGCCGAGGACAGACAAGTGGAAACGCTTTGATTGGCACTGACATCAACTACAAAAAGCCCGGCACTTCCAGATACATATCAGTTCTATACGTGGTAAGGTTTGTGGAGTTTGCTG
This sequence comes from Ophiostoma tasmaniense, assembly GCA_022392925.1. Taxonomy (NCBI): domain Eukaryota; kingdom Fungi; phylum Ascomycota; class Sordariomycetes; order Ophiostomatales; family Ophiostomataceae; genus Ophiostoma; species Ophiostoma tasmaniense. The sequence goes on along the minus strand of JAKRGK010000014.1, from coordinate 524,215 downwards.
TCAGCACGATAAAGACTGTGCAGAAAAGAGAAATCAGAACCATAATATGGCCAGGGTCTCGGGCAAACGAAGTTGTAAGTCGTTCTGAGGTGTGCTCTTGGGCGAAATGAGTGCACCGATAACTCATTGAGTGAGAACGGATAGAGGCTTTAAAGATAAAACCCGAAAGAAGAAAAATGGGAAATGAAAAAAGAAACAGAAGAACGATCTGGTTTCTATTGAAGTGAATGGTGGCACAAATCCTAAATCAGTCAAAGGCCAATCGTAGAAAATAAAAAATGTAGCGAATCGAGAGACGGGGCAGAACTACGGCAAGCCAACCCCTTTTCGAGATCGGAAACAGACTGTAAAAGTAGAAATAAAATCAAGAAGTAGAACGTAGGGATACACCTATACGGTAGAGTCTTGCTGTTTTTTTGTTGAAAGAATCAAAGTAACATAAGTTGTTAAAGAAATCTTGACTAGCAAGACCGTCATAGCCAGCATTACTAACACATACCAGGCTACATCTGGTAATTAGTTCGAGAAAGCTGTAAATATGGTGAGGCTTTATGCTTTTAAAGACTTTAGGAACAGAATGCGCATCTTGTGTATCCATGAGTTCGAAGCCTTACATGGCTTCAGCCTTTTCTTCTATCAGTTCTGCCTAACTGCATGTATGGTGTACATCTGTGGGCAGCAGAAGAGTCCTAATCTCTGAATCTGCCCATCAGAGAGCCAGTGAATATGCCCCGTATTCTGCCTACTGCTTGTGCTACTGTGCAGTACATAGCATCACCTGACCACAGAACGAAGCGTACAAGTTAAACACAAAGGTGAGTGGCTGTTGGGGGGTACCATTAAGACAAGTCGTGACGGGCGTGTCACCTTTGATTTCTCGTTTAGACGTCGATTATGGCACTCGTTTTCAAGTCATCCTGGTCGATGAGGTTGGATAGACTGTAGACTAGGGCCATGCATTTATTCTAATTTATTTTGCTATGACTCTTTTTTTTGTCTTTTGCCCAGCTCCGCTTATACTGCTTTAAGTGTTCGGAAGGCCAATCTCGTATCAAAGGCCTGTTCTGCTCAATATACGTCGTACGTACCACGTTTTGTAATGTATTTTATCGATTTTGGTACTGGTGCAACACCTCGATCTATCTTGCAGGAAGAAGCACCCCGATCTGGGCACGCCCACACAAGCAAGCAAACAGCCTTCTACGTATACCATAGCTCTATGCACATAAACCCAAGTTTTGGCACTTTTCTCCCATGTCAATCTACCTAAATAATTGGTCGTCTTCGTCGTCTACAAAAGATCTAAATACTCGGCGATGAGTCAATAGCTGAACGGTAGTTATGCCATTTTCCCCGGCCCTAGCATTTCTGTTCATCCCACTCTGGAATGGCGACGCGATGTGGCCTTTCAGCAGAACACATCCGATCTGCCTAGGGTGCACAATTTACGAATACCTGCATCGTAGTGCAGTGCTGCTGCGCACATACATCTACAGTGGCGGCAGTTTAGCGAGGCGAAGCCCGCAAAAGGACCGCTGATCCCCCAAAGGCTCATGACATGAAGGCAATGCTAGTCAGTGATGGTGATATCTCTAGTACTAGTATGATGATCATCCATGAACTCGCAGACCCGGCGGGTAGGGGTAATTCGCTCACGCAAAACTGTTTTGCACAGTCATGCTGCTTTCAGGCCGTCTCTGCGGTTAATTCTCATCACATCACAATTTGCACGAGCCATGTCCCGACGCTAGGGTAGAGCAAAGAAGATACAACAGCACCCATACTCTTAAAACGATGGCATCGCTGAATTACGAAGAACAGTAGACTGGCTGATTGGTTGTGTTCAACCGTGAGCCAATAGATGTCACTCGGAAAAGTACTACTCCCACTATTCTCTACTCCTAATGCTCCCTGTCATTTGTTCCTGGCAAACTCCGAAGCTGTATTTGCATCTCTCACCGGCGGCGGCCGGTCGACGCTTTAGGATCCTACTTTCAACTCGGATCTTTTTTAAGCTTACGGTATGACTTACCATCGCCAAAATAGTCTGACAACCTTTTTTTTACATTTTGTTACCATGAAAACAGTACCAAGAACACAGTGCGAAAATTAATGTTTAAAGGTTGATTTCACCGAATTATGCATTGATGCCCAACTTGCCGGTAATATAGAATAATCGTTGATGTTCGATATTGGGGTCAAAAGGTTTTTTTACGTGTGCCTCACATTAAAGCGTAGAAAATAAATTGAAGACTCTATCTTCGGCATTGTATCATACTATACTTGGCTCGCATATACCAAGTATGAGCACAAGGGTTCTCAGGCTTGCAGTGAAGTGTAGATTTAAATCGTTTGTTTATATCTTCTTTCTTCGTTTTCTTAATATGATTTCTTTTGCCGGTTATCGGTTTCTCCTCAACCTCGATCTTCCCTGTCTTTTGCCTTTTTGCCTTTTTACTTTCTTTTTCTAATTTCTCTAGATTTTCTATTAACTACTGTTTGTTTTCTTTTCTTTGGATTTCTTTTTTCACAATTCTCGCCGCGCATACAATACGTTTTCTTTTTCTTTCCTCCTTTACTATTTTCGAGGAAACACGCCCCTCGCTCCTCTCTATTGGTACTTTTATCATAGCAACCCTTATTATCATGCCTTCCTCACCACGGCAGGAGGTAGACCCTTTTGTTTCTCAACCGCGAACTGTTCTGGGGTTCTCATCTTTGAGGCACCTTGCGAAACCTGCTTGTGATAGGGCGCTGATGACGTTTACATAATCTTACCATGCGATAAGTGGGCTTTGGCCTGAACGCCCTCACAAAGTACTTTATGATTCTATCCCTATATTTTCACCCCTTTCTCATACAACACCTTGGGCTTTTGTGGCTGCTCTCGCTTGCATGACAGCCTCTACAAAGTACACAGTAGCCTCCGTCGCGTTTCAGCCACACTACTCTAAAAGAATAGGGTCGAGTCTCTAATTGGAAAGCTTTCTATCGCCTCCAGCCACTATTCGGTCTGTTGCTAATCCCCACCAAAGGTGGCTTATAAAATAGAAGTAGGAAGTAGAATGGTTGAGAATGTCGGAGACACCTGAGATGAGCTACCGTGTTCTGCTAACAGATGCCCGTTTCTCGACATCTGCAATATCTGCAATATTCACCATCAAAGCATTTATTTTTAACCAGAACATTAGATTTGACTATGTTCTTTACTCAAGGTCATGTTTGAGTGAGGCCATATCTAGGCTTGCGTATGAGACCTTAAAATATAGGGTGAGATTACTATCATAAGACTTCTGTAAAATTGGAGCTGGATGACACTTTTCAGGAAAAGAAAGTCACCGGTAGTCCGGATGCTGACCCCCGGATATTGCCCCTATTCACTCTTGTTAAATGGAGCTACTTCAGTGTACATCGGTGATGTACAATCTCCCATAATTTAGTTTCACGATACTACTCCTGAGTCTTATGCGCTAGGGAACAAACTATCGCTAATGCCTGTCGTGGAATGGGTTATGACAAAGTTGACACCAACGCAGTGATGGACACGGTGGCCATTCTCACTCTCCGTAGACACCGAGACACCCGACTATGTACCAACTGACAAACATCCAAACACCCAAACAGACTGGCCAGTTCACTGCCCGCACTGTCAAGAATTAGACAATAGGCCACAGTACAACGGTCCTTTTTTTACTCTGAAATGCCAATTACTTCATGGGAATTGAAACTGGCCTTTCAGCATCTTTAGAAGAAAAGACTTTGCATTTTTTTCCAATCATGTGTGCATATTTTACCCACTAGACTCAGGCATCAATGCCGTTGCAGCTCGAATCTACTCAGTAAGTCAAGATAAATAAGAAACTAACGAATCCTCGCACACTTTTTTGCTTATTCTGTTTTCCTCCCTGTCCTCTTGGTCTTTGACCTTGCTATTCGCTTCATTACAGCAACTAGTCATAGCCCAGCCCCCTTTCCAAACCACCTTAAAACTTTAGCCTCACTATCACAGCATCTCTCATCCTGTCATTGATACGACGCTCACACATCACGACTAAATGTGGTAATCACTAATGCTTCCCTTGCAGCACTGATAGCCAACCGTGAAAAAGGAATATTTTGCATAAATAGGATTGGCGTGAAAGGAAATGAAACAGACTTATCACACAAGGGGCCGAGCCTTGTGCCTCATGTGCAAGGGTGTGTTTTTATGCCTCGTTAGCAAAAGAAAAGTTGCTCATTTGGCCAGTCTTGCATAATATCTCTCTACTCTGCCCCATCTGAAATAGTGAGGACGGCTGTCTTGGAGCTTACAGTGAGAGTCTCTCGTGTGTTTTGGCCAAGGGGGTCCTGATTTGTCTTTCTGGGGGCTTTATTTTCTCATTGCTTTTGTTCTCTTTCCCATATTTTGTTCTCTTTATTATCCCCTCTTGTGGAAGCCGTACCTCTCTGGAACTCTCAGGAAGATATCGAAAAAGACCGACACCATGACATCCATCTTCCCGTGTGTCTGTAGTCGAAAATACGCCACCTTGACGACGCAGAACGGCTGGACAGACGACAAAAGAGAAGTGTGAGCGGCAGTCGATACAACAGCCACAAAAGTCCATCGAGCACCACAAGAAGAGTGTAAAGCAGACGCGGCAAAAAGCAATGGGCTGAGAAGTGCTATGTGAACAGCAGACAAAGGAAAACGACAAGTTACAAATCAAAACGAATTAAACAAATCAAACAAATCAAACGAGAAACGAGATTTTTGAGACAGGGATGGCGCTGCAGGAGAATAACCGACAGGTGTGGGACGGCAACCCGGTAGCAAGGCATGGCATAGTAACTAATTACATGCAGCAAGTCGCTCTGCCGAGCCGTGGCGGGAGAGGTGTCCCGCGTACGTATGACAACCAGGTAAATGGATGAACGGGTCAACACGGAACATCGTAGCACCACTGCAGAGTACGTGCTTGCACGAGATTGAGACACACAATGTACATCAGAACATTCGGTCAATGTGGCCCACACGCCTACAGCTCGGTGAGACCCTACGGAGTATCTGCGAGTCCGCATCGTACAGAGTAGCACCATGTTCCACACCGATGAGCACAAAGTAGAAAAAAGGCTAGATCGAGAATGGAGTAGAGTTGTGTAGTGAAACAAACAATGACATGAGGATATGAGAAAGTACAGGAGACGAAAGTAGAGAAAACGAGGGGGGTGTGGATAGATGCAGATGCATTTAAAGGAGCGATGGACAAAGCTTCCATGCAAGCAAGACGGGAAAGATATGAAACCGAGGACACAGACGTCAGGCCAGCCACGTAAGGCCACCAGAGTACTTGTACCACGAGGTTGAACCCCGGTGGCAAGATGGATCGAAGAAGGTACCCCATAGCCACATGGGATCTGCCAGTAGTTCGTTTCTAAAAAGTACCGGGTAAATTATGCGACGGTACCGCCTGCTTGGGCCCGGCCTAGGAGCGGGCCGGCTTAGACAGGGCTATCCCCTTTCCAAATTGGGATGTCACACCTCGACTTCACCTCATGCCAGCTAGAGCTTTGTCCATTCCTTTGTGTAAATCCATCGACTACCCCGTGTCATGCAGCACCACTAGATCAGGGTTGTACCCGCCTGGCTTGAAGTCGAGTTGCAGTCGTGATAGACAGTGCTTGAGCCAGTTGTGGCCTGGAACGACGCGTTGGCCCTGTGAAGAGTGAAGAAGTTGTTAGCGAGGCTGTGATAGGTGCCATCGTGACCAGCTCAGTGCTTATGTAAGCACATATTGGTATTTGTCAAATCAGGTTAAGGATCTTGACTGGTTTACCCAGTGAAGATAGAGTATGGGCAACCATGAAAGAGCTGTCGCCGTAAGTTAACCCTGCAAAGAGTAAAAGTTCACTCACCGGTAGGCAACGCCACGCTTGATTGCAACCATCTCGTCGTTGATTCTCGTGGCAGGAATGCTCTGCTCAACCATGGCATCGGCGTCGACCTGACCCAAGTTGCTAATTTTCTTAGGGTAAGAACTAGCAGCGGTGAACATCTTCTGAACGGGAATGCTGTCAGATGTAACTGTGGTGTTCGAGGACGAGTATGTTTGGGGCTGCTGGGTCCCGAGGGTAGCGAGTTTTGCTTCATGGGCGGTAGCGGTAGCGGTAGTGATAGGCACGGCGTATACACCATGTGTGGCAGAGGCGGAGGAATCAAGGGGGACAGCAGGGCCGGCGGGAGTGGTTGGGATAGCGGGAGCAGCGGGAGCAGCGGGAGCAGCAATGGCGGTGCCGGTGGCAGGGCCAGATGTGGCAGCAGTGCCATTAGTAGTACCGGCGCTGGTCATGTTTGCGTTCTTGTCCTGCAACACCTTCACTTAAAGAGCGGGCAAGGTAGCGGGGAATCCTGCCCAGGTGATGTTGGCAGAGTGTCGACGTTTTTAAAAGCTGTCAGGGTAGGGCGTGTTGCAGTAGAGAACTCTAGGAGGTGTGAGGATTGGGTTGGAATATGTTGATGATATGTGCTGTCAAGCATCAACAATGAAGATAGTTGATGAAGTCTTGGATGTGGTTGATGATATGGCGACGGATGGGTGCACTCTTGGAGAGAAAAGGAAGAAGAAGGAGGAAGGATAGAGGAGAATGGTGGAGCGGTTGACGTGGTTTATATATCGTAAAACGGCCGCCTTGTTCTGTGCCACCGTATGCTACCAAAAGAAATATATCCTCACCGTCACCGCTTTTCATTAATTCGAATCATGTAACAACATGTCCCTATCTTTACCTTGGATACCAACTGTCGGCGTTACACCTCGGGGCAAGACTGTGTATGGGCGCCTCAAAAGCTGACATCAATACAGTACCAGGGCGAAACTACCACAACAAACAGGTAAGGGGCTGTCTCTTCGTCGAGCCAGATCCACTACTGTTCGGGTACTTTTTGGTGTAATTGCCGTCACGAGGAGTGAAAGTAGTTGTCGGTCTGTCTCATGACTGGCTTTTGCTTTCCGAATAGCATCAGTTTGTCGATGGGAATGAATCGTTTTCGTTGAAGAGTGCAGGGCTATCTGTGAAAATGTTAATACATAAAGACATCTGTTCTTTTCAAAAAGATGCTTTTTGAAGAATCAGTTGGGGATTCGACGACTCTTTGACACGTATAGCACTTTAGAATACTAGAACAACCGGTTGCTTACCAATTTGCTGAGCAACTTCATAACGTAAAGGACTGTTGACGTACCTAAACCATCTCAATTTCAATATCAGTAGAGAGGCGCAGTCCCTGGGGCACTGTATTATCACATAGGCGACAGCAAAGCAATACTCCCGTACGATTCTAGAATATTCTACCCATCCTTCTATTGTCCAGTGTGTCCTGTGACAGAGGAGTCACACATCTGCCGAAGCGGATCACTTCCGCAAGCCAAAACATGATGAACACGAGGCTGGCTCGTTGAACCGAAACGTTGAGTGGTGCAAGGAAGGAAGGGGGTGAGTAGTCGAGCACCAAACACCGGGAAAGGATCCGAGATTAGAGAATATATGAGGGAGTCAAAGCGCAGAAGCAAATTCTTTGGTCTGGCCGTGCTGTTGTATGGCCCACGTACACGGTATCCGGAACATTCTCATACCCCAACACTTGGTATCGGTGAGAATGAAATATGTTGGCAGGAAGAGCATGTTGATGTCAATCCTGGTAGGCCTTAACTCACGAAATCGAATCTGTAAGCTCTAGACTGGAGGCAATGTCGCGAACAATATTTTTGGGATGCAGGATAGGAAGAAGGAGGCTCTTGTTCTATTGTGCAAAGGTATGTTAAAATGGGCTCGAAATGATGGCAGTAGTGTCAGCTGGATGGCATTGTTATGTGTGTAATTTGACGCCAAAACAAACAACACCAAGGTCTGTACAGCGGCGTTTTGGGCCGGGCTGGGAGTGTTTCTCCGATAGATAAATGAGTTCTTTCAACGTTTTATTAAATATTGAACAAATATAAATTCAAAAATAAACCAAGGCACGAGAGAAATTAGGGAACTAAGAAAGATGAAACGCGAGCGCCCCGTTTTCGGTTCTCGTAGAAGCGGTATTGCAGAGAGAACGATGAAAAATAAGAGAGAAGGCGTTTTGCACACCAAGGAAGAAAAGTCCAGCCATATACCACGACATACTATTCTGAGACAAGAATAATGTTGGGTGGGTGAGATGATGGTCTGTCTAGCGTAGCTCAATTTGAAGTATCTCCACGTTTCGAAGCCTTCTCTTCATTCTTATTATTTGAGACGTTTTTCGTAATAGAAAAAACGCAGAACACAATGCAACAATATACATGTTATGCCTATGGTCTTTATTACAAACAGCTCTCTGTGTGTCTTCCACATGGCCAACCTTGGAAACGCCTTTCCCATCAACGCATGTGCATGCATAAATACGCTGCAAGGGATGTTTAGTGTGAAGATATGGCCAGGCACGGGCTGTCTTAAGCGTGGCGTACTTTCGCATGACCAGGTCAACGGATCCAGCCATTTTTCTCTAGCTTCTTCGATATTAAATCTTTGAATCGTTTACTATTCTCTTTGCTGGACTTTGGGACGGCCTCCGGCTCACCGCAAAGAATACCACCTCAAGATATAATTAGCCGGCCCCCAACTAGGCAACTCGTAGTCCCTCTGTTCAGACATCAAGAACAAAAGCCTTGTCTTCGAGGCCCCCAAACAATCGCGAGCTCAATCAGAACTAGCCACCAAGAGGCTTCGACTGGGATGGTACACCGTCTCCGTTTGTGGCAGTGCATGATCTCCCATACTCACCGTGCCGATCATAGAATGTGAGATTCGGCGCCGTCTGCTGTCTTCTCATGGATTTCCTTGCTAGTATGTCAGCACGAGTTTTCTAATTTATTGTTTCTTGGATTATCTCCCACTTCCCAACACAGTATAGTCTTAATCCTGGTACAGAGTTTTCACAAATACTAATTTACGTGAAGAACGCCTTTTTTTGTCCATAGTTTTAGCTATGAGTCTATCTGTCTGCCCAACCTTCCGCCTTTTCCACCAGATCACAGTTCGCATTGAGGTCAGACAGAGTATACGTTCGGCCAAGTTATGCGCAGAGTAGTTGTGCCACCGAGCACTTGCAGTTTTGTTTGCCAGTACCCTACTACCGTCATCTATACTTGATCGGTCCCAACAGCAGACATGTCAGCACCCGTCAAACTGCTAGTTGTCAGTTGGGCATTCTCTCTCGATACCCGTCTATCACAGCTTTGGATACAAGCTATTTACAGCTCGGCAAATCTAGAAGTCACTTCGAGTCCCCATGGGATATGGGTCCATGCTCTCGGCAGAGGTTCTGGCAGGTGCAAGTGACAGGCAAAATGAAGAGTGTGGCTGTAGCTGATCTAGGTGTCTACGAGTTTATGCCCCCTGTCTGTCCGTCCAATGCAGGGATTTTCTACGCCCGGTGCATCGCGCAGTGTCCATATTTTTTCAAGGCAATGGGCTGTGCGCAGAAGACAACAGTTAAGTGCGTTACATAGGCGAGAGGCTTGTAAAGGGGGCACCATATCATCAGATGAGGAGACAACATGGTGACAAAAGAAAGGCTCCGACGTAGTACAGGATACATTAGAGTTTTTGCAGTGCAGACATGAAAAAGTAGGCATCGACGTAGCAATACCTAGGCCGGCTTTCGTGGCCGCCGGGCCCCCCTTAAATCTAAATGCCTCGGATGATCAAGAAAAGGTGAGTCAAGTAGTCAGTGACACTGTATACTGAGTTAATGTAATGGTTCTGAAACACAATAGAAATATCGAACAGAATTAGGCCTTTGTTGATTTTTCCAACTTAGCAAGCTGAAGAGCGGTACTTTGTACGCTACAACGAGGGTTGCCCCTGAAGGATGCATTTGTTACCAATAACGAGGAGGCGAGAAACAGACTTAATCCTATCTATGCGACTGTAAGCTGTCAATCTTATCGCTTGACCATAGCAGTGATACCACTCATCTTGCGGGAGTTGTCTGTGTTTTTCAAATAAAAATGTCAATCCGTCGTGTTTGTCGAGTATCGATAGTTTCACCTGTTCCCTCATCGGACATTTAATCGAAGACACAGAGGAAAAGGTCTCATATTTGATTCACTCGCCATCTACTGTCTTCAATATATTCGATTCTCTTTGATGCTTGTTCTATCTCGACTGCTTGGATTTTCTGTATCATTTACGGCTCGATTCCTCAACGGCTGTGAGCATCCTGGTCCAGATCACGCAGCCTTGCTCCATACTACTCAGCACGTTATTCATATTTTCTTCTTTAGTGGCTTCTCTAACGTCATCGATAGCGAAACGCTGCTACCCTGTATTCTTATTCTTAGCGCAGTAACTTAAGCATCCCCTTGTGCCCTTGGCAGTAACCGGAGAAATCAATAGATGGCAACCCTGTTTAAGAAAGCTTTGCATTGTTCATCGAGGCCACTTTCTCGCCGTCATCGAAAAGAACGGGAGGTGTGCTTTATTGTACTTCGTAATTGAAAGAAATAGGGGTTGAAATCGACAGACTAATTTTTCCACTTCTGATACTGGTGGTGGAGAGTATGATGCAAGATATGAGTGGTCCAAAGGGCATGGCGTTTACGGAGTATTACAGTACAAGTGCAATGTATGGAAGCGAGCTGGTTTGATTTCGACGGAGAAATTCTGATAAAATCTACGAAGTACTATATATTTCGTAGATTCATACGGGGCACATGGTACAATAGATAGACAGGTTTTCTTGTAAAAGGAAATGGGAGGAAAGGGGGGCAATCAAAAGACAAGAAAGAAACAGCTACAACGAAAACAGAAATAGAAGCCCAAAATAAAGGGAGAGAGGGGACAAGACGGGAGTGAATCAGAAATCAGAGAAGGGCGAGGATGAAGTAGTTGGGAATAGAAAATAACTAAAAAATAAATAAATAAATAAATAAAACAGAAGAAGGTGAGGGGAGGGGTGGAAATAGGGAGATGAAGGGCGCGGGGGGGTATGAAGAAGTAGAGGGGATACAAGGCAAAGAAAAATGGCAATCCAAGTGCAAAGGCACAAAATAGAAAGAATAAAAACAGATAACATCAAGAAAATGGAATGGCACTACGATAAGTATGCCGGGACAAGGCAAAGTCGCGAACAGACAGCAAGCAATTAAACAGATAAAGAAGTAAATAAAGTGACTCGTCAGTATTAGAAGATACAAATATATGCCGAGTGGACAATTTGAAAATTTATAATTATCAATGCAGGGGCTGGAGCAGTGAGATTTTCAAAACAAATATCGGGCCATGATGAATAGATATAAACAAAGTCCTAGATCCCGACAACGTAATCCAAAATACTATTCTAATTAAGCTAAAACATAGCTGGTGATATATTTCTCAGGTAATAAACATTATTTGAGGGCCCGGTTAAAATGCATTAATTGCATTAAAGAAGAAAACAACTCTAAATAAAATAATACATAAAAACAGTTAATGTATTGAGTATGGGGGAAGAGAGGAATTGGAAGGGCTAGACCAGCCATGACTGGACCACCTTGACAGGCTAAATGCAATAGAAATAAGCTGGAGAAGACGAGAAAGAAAAAGGAATATTAAAGAGGTAGGTATTGATTTTATCTAACATATTATACACTTGTGAAACAATATAATCAATATGGCAACGTTTTCCTTCCCAGTAAATCATTCATTTTAGCTTTTTTAATGATGCCGCTGTTACATTGCCAGCCAGGAGCAAAGTTCTATTTCACTTCGTATAGCATAGTGTATCAAGCAACGAGTTAGCAAAAGTATAGCTGACGAATCCCAATAGCCTGAATATGGGATTTTCCTGACAATCTCCAAACTCTGCATGCAGTGTAGAGAAAGGGCTGAAGTCAAATCTTTCATACAGGTGCTTTCACATTCTAAATGAGATGCAGCAAAGGCGGCCACATCTGTATAACTTACGCAAACATCACATATGTAGAATCAGCCTTTTTTCGGGCAGGATGCACAGGTTCCTGCATGCTGACTCGCGGGGCCTTCTGAGTGGTGATAAACAAGGCCCAATTCATTTACGATTCTTATGCTGTTGTTTTGAGGCATCCAATTTTTGAGGCCTTTGGCTCCCTCATTTGTTTTCGATAAAATTAAATCGCGAAGGAAAAAAAACAATTATGTCCATAGAACCAAGAGAAGTCGAGACGAGTTAACGTGTCACTGGAAAACGAAGGCATATGTTTCTTTCGTACAGATCGTGTCCTTTGCCTCCTTGATAATGCAGTTTTTTTTTGTATTTCGCACCTTGATTTCTTCACAGTATTAGATGCATCAAAACTCTAGTCGATCTTCTGCTCAGCACCTATCTATTCTGTGCTGAAATGGCCGTGGTTTGAGTCAAGGCAGTACTTTTTTCAGCATCAAATACTGGCCAATAGAAACTTCGAGCCATGAGGCTCTTAGATGTATAAAGTCACACCATATACGGAGTAATACTGAGTGCATTGTAATGGTAAGACACATAAAAGGCACTTTCTGTTCTTTAATTCTGCCACCGTGGAATGCTTTGAGCAACACAAGCTGACGCCAAGCAAGATGGCCTATTTGTTTCTTGAGACACCAAATTAGACAATGCGTCGCCCTCGTGTTTTTCCAGACTTCCTTATTGACCGCTTCTGACGGGATAGAGTTTGAAACAAGATTTCCACAACGTAGTATTTCTCTTGATAAAATTAAAAACGAGCCTTCACTACGACAAAAATAAACAGGATGTGCTGACGGCTATCGTCTGTATTTTTTCGTTTAAGAAGAAAAACATAAAATGCATATCAGTATGTGTTTTGTCGGGACCTAACTTAACTCTGAGTGTTTTTAGTTATTACATCGGTAAAAGCCATAGATGCAAAAAAAGTCAGGGGACACTTGTTCTAGATTTCTTCAAGTTTCTTCAAATGTGAGACCGCGCAGGTACAACCAGGACAAAGCTCAATAGCCCAAGTAGAATACTTATCCAGAACAACCAGAAAGGAAAGCAAAGGCAAGAAAAGAAAAAGGAACAAAAATGCGGCGCATATACGACGTACCTCTGATCACTAGCACTACGCACTCTGTAGTTAGTTAGTTAGTTATATTTTATCGTCGAGCGCGCCGTAAGGCGCGCCACCTCCCTGGGGGTAATCGACGGGGTATAGCCGCTAACCGACACTATATACGCTATGGAAATACATGGGGCTGTTGGTCGCTGTACACCTGTTCTTGGCTTTATCTGGCCCGGTTTTCTGCCGAGTCTGTCCACTGTGTTCCTGCCCTGCATGGCTGGCTACCAGTCGCCTGTATGTGCATGTGCTGCGGGGGTCTTATCTAGAAAGCTTTGGCTGCCACCTTAGTTTTCTAGTGGGTACGCACTCTGTAGATCCCCGTGATGTACTGGATCTGACTAGTTGTTTCAGAATAGAAGCTTTATCTCACCGCTCCATAATCCTTCGTAATTGGAGTTTGTTTCCTTTTGGCCGTTTACTACTATTTGGGGTCTATTCTCCGCCTTTCCTTTTCTTTACAACGCCAATGCAACTCGGAATCTGAGCAGATGCATAGATACGATTTTCTTTTGAGCCAGACTATGTGAATAATAAAGGAATTGGTCTGACGTTCATAGGCAGGCCATAAGCAAAAGACCTCGCGAAGCGTTTATGATCGGGCGACATCCGTGCCGTGTGAGACCGGTGTTAGGTAATGGATGGAAGAAGATACTGGGTTCAAAAATATTATTTGTTGGAATTACAGCCGGTGAGAGGACCACTCTTCTGTAAGTGGACGACCTGATTTACCTACAACCTGTCGTTCCTCGCTAGTCTATGCTGGCTTTTTTTGTTGCACTTCGGGTCACAGTCAATCTATGTAAATTCTTCTTGCATATCACCGTCAAGTCAAGCAGAGGCCAATCTTGTTCTCTTCATTATATCAAACTCTCTCCTTCAACTCTCGGCACGGCGTCACCGTGAAACAAATTAATTTCTTCTTCACGAAGAGCCATGACAGTGATCCTGTAGATCATCAATTTCTTGTGTATTTATTTATCTTGTAATATGGCAATACAGTCAATATACGAGAAGTTATTTGGCTTGTCATGGGGGTGTGGGGTCTGACAGTTGTCACAACAAAGTAAATCATCTCGATGCCAGAGCTCTCGAGATATCATCCTGTGTTTCGTGGCCTACGCATACCACGCCTCTGATCATACTACAAGACACGCTCAACCATCCGCAACCTCAAGCGCAAAGCTAGCCTTCTGTGAACCCGGACGAGCCCGATGCCTTTCTTTTTCCTCTGGTCTGCTTCCATCTCGCCTCGCCAAAGGCGCTGAATGTCGATTTTATTTTTACACTTGATCAGTGCTGGAAGTGCGAATTGCCTTCTTTAGATAGCGTGAAACCATAGTTTGCATTCTTTATATTACTCTGCATACGAAGTAGTGGTGGTTGGATAAGACGGATGTGTTCATATGGCCTTGAACATATCTCGACTTGTGATGATATCTACAGAGTGTGCCATCATCCAAGCTGAGACCAACCATCCAACTCACCAGCCGTTATGCATTGCCATGCCGTCCCTTCACCATACTAGTGTCCTACGACTTCGCCCCCTTATCCTTTGTTTCGGTGTTTAGACCTGCACGGTTCTCACCAGCAAGCCAACCTCCTTTCCAACGTCGGGTAAGCGTTTCTCGCCACTTGGGCATCCATTTACGAGAACAACAGCGGTACCTGGTACATACTCTTCAACTCTTCATGAGTATACATAAATTGATATCCCATAGGAACTCCTGTCGGTGTGACAGAATGTGGAGGTGCGGGAGTTGTGGAGGAGGCGAAGAGGCAGAGTGGCAGGGTGGCAGGGGGGTACTACTCAATACCTTCATTGCGGGCATCAGCCCAGGTATACACCTATTCACACGCGTTCCTAAACACGGCACATCCGACCCTCGAGCCACACGCCGGCAGGCAGGCGTGGCTGCTGCTGGTATGTAGTACTCTGTAGGTCAATATACACGGCCGTACTTTTTGAGTATAAATAGAGCCTGCCGCCCCCGTATTTTCATTCTTGCATTCTTCTATTCTTCTATTCTTCTATTCTTCCATTCTTCCATTCTTCCATGGCTTCCATGTGACGCTGCCCATCACATCCCATACTACCATCCTCCCATGTCATATTCCCAAGTCATATTCTCAAGTGTTGCCCGTCCGAGTCCTCCCCCGGTGACTCTTCTACCAAGTATCTCACCAGCTTGTCTTCTTACTTTTGATCTTCCTGTTGCCAATCTTCTTGCCTCATGTTCTCTACAGATGGAAATGTCCGAGTCTCTTGGAGTCAGTATTGTTCCGACTCTTATGAGCTTTGGCCGTCTCTATTCTCCTCTTCCACCCCAGCTCCCATATCCTACCATAATTCTGGCCCCAGTCCACGAGGCGTCAATAGCTATTGACGGGTCTACCTGGCGGTTACGATGCCCAGTCCATCGAGCGATGGCTGTTTCATGATCGTCGTGACATTTGCTCCCGGATTATACGATGCGAGCTCCCGGCCAGCCGACATATTTTCTTACGACTTCCACATTTGCAAGGTGTCAAGTTTATCAATCGTTCGCATGTTTGCCTGCTGATGAGTAAAGAGATCCAAATATGCTGGGAAAAAAGACAAACGCCATGAAAACAAAATCTAGTCCCTGTCCAACGCCAATGCAAACAAATGAGAAATTTCGTTACGTCGTGAGGAAAGCATATATACAAGAATGAAATACAGACAAAATCAAAGAAAAACAAAAACAAACACAAAGAAAAAGAAAAAGAAATTAAGACAGGCCTGGATATATGACCGCCCGGGCCAATAGGGAATGAACCCTGGTCATCATTTTCTAGTACGAACATCGTCTATGGGTTTGTCCTCTTGATGTCCTGATGTCTCAGAAATCTTGGAGACCATACCCTCTGTTGGCAACCTGTTCACATTTTCAACAGTTAAAGAGCCAACCTCTTTAGTTGCTGAGGCAGCCACTTCCGCCTTGGTGTTTCCACCCTTTGCATCTGTACCGACCTTGGAATTGGACGCACCGGCACCACCAGAAGATTGTCCAGGGGGGTGTTCCCGATTGAACTTTGCCACTTTCTGGTTGGCCAGGCGCTGCATATTCGTGAGGCTGACATTGTCGTCCCCGGGGTCATTATTGTCGTCTTCCATGTTGCTGGCAATACTATCATTGTCATCTTCCAGTCCAGGCACGTCGTCTGCTTCTGCATCTTTTCCTTTTGTCTGTTCTTCGGCATCATCCATTTCAATGTCAGCAGACAGGATTGATACCATTGTTGAGGGCGACGATGCATCAAGATCAACCTCAAGTGCATCTTGCATATCCAAATCGTCTTGGTCCAGGACTGCACTGACAACCGGCGAGGCTGCCGTCACAAACTCGGTCCCAACGGAAAACTTGTGGTTCAGGGCGTCATACGTGATCCACTTCTCAAAGGTGGCAAGCTGGCAGGCAGCCCAGAGGATGCGGTCCTGGCGAGCAATGGCTACTGAAGCGGTCTCAAGCAGCTTCTCATCATCGTCAACAGAGTCAGTGTACCCAAACCAGTTATCTGGGTAGTAGTTGTCGGTCCAAACGAGACCACGGAGGGCCCAGTCGTCAGGGAGGGGCCTGGTCTCGTCGTCGGCGGCGCGCGCAGAAGACGACGGCGTGGGAGCTTTCGTTCTGGGATGAGAAGGGGGGAGTGGGATGGCCGGCAGAGCAGGACGGGGAGCAGCAGCAGCAGCAGTAGCAGGATCAACAAGGTCAATCTGCATGGCAGAGCCATCGACCTTGTTCTTGTCGGCTTCGTCGTCTTCGCCTTCCTTGTCTTGCTTGTCTTGCTTCATCTGTTCTTCCCGTTCTTCCTGTAGACGGATGCGCTCCTTCTGCTGATTGAAGATGCGTTCCTGGTTGCGGTCCTCTTCCTCCTTCTTGATGGCGATGTCGGCAAGCAGCTTGCGCTGTTCTTCTTCGGGATCGGGACGCGGCTTCATGACGGTATCCTGCTGAATCTTGTCGAAGCATACGCAGGTTAGCAGCATCTGATTGAGGACGTTGACAAGGTCCTGCCAGGGAAAGGAGTACTCGACATGCTTCATGCTCGCTGTGGAGATGCGCGCCAGAGACAGAGTCCAAGTAAGCCGCGCATGGATATAACCATTGCAGCTCTTTGCGACAAGAGCACGCCTGAAGACGGCCTTGTCCATGCGTGCAACAAAAGACTGAGCTACTGCAAACTCAGCCATGGCATTGCTGTCAGTCATATCCTTGCGGGTTTCTTCCGATTCACTGTCGTGGGCCGTGTCGTCTTGCACCAGCGGGATGTGGGTGATTGCATTGTTGAAGATTTTGAAGAGAACACTGTCTGTGCGGCCGTAGCCCATGAGCGAGCAGCTGTTGACAATGGCCATCTGCGTGCCTTTCTGCACCCAGTCGTTACGCGACGATGCAATATGCTCATCGATGCTGCCCATGAAGCGGTCCATGGTGGGCTTGATGTCACTGGCATACTTTTCGTGTGACTGCTTCAGCTGCTGCCCACTGGTGAGCTGCGGCTGAGCGGGCGACTTTGCCTTGCTGGGGGAGTGGTCTTGAGACTCCTGCTGGCCCTGCGCTGTTTTTGCGTCGTTTTGGAGGTACAGGGCTTCGCGCTGCTGCTTGGTCGTAGAAGTAAGGTAAAACAAAGCAGCGTGGATTTTGGTATAGTCTACTTCTGCAGCAGACACGCGTTGAGGGACGCCTTTGAGGACAGGATCCAGCATCGTCTTGATGGACTCGTGCGTGGACGTAAAAGGAATGAGGACGCACAGACTTTTGGTGTAGTAGTACATTTGGGTCACGATGGAGGGACGGGCCAGGATGGCCAGGTGGTGGTATAGGCGGCCAGTACCCGGTGAGTGGTCGCTAGCCATGGAGTACCAGCGACGGGAGACCAAAGTCCAAGTGTCACGCACACGCTGGTTGTCGTCCTCGATGGCCATCCGGTACCGAGACAAGTCTCCAAGACATTCCACCCAGGTGTCGCGGAAATCATTAACAGACTCATAGAGCAGGGTAATGATGGAGTAGGCCGTGTAGATAAAAGAGATCATGTGTTCTCGGGCCTCGGGCAGACGGTGCCGCAGCAGTTCGAGGAAGCTGTGAATGCCATGGCGCCACATGCGAGCTGGCATGGCATACTTTTGGGCGACGCGGCGCAGAGCCGGCGAGGCACAGGGGTGCTGACTGGCAAGCATAAAGTCATGGTGCTCGTGGAGGAGAGTGCGGTGAAGTGCCATGAGGGCCTGCCATTGTTCTGGCTCGAGCTTGTTGTTGGGGTCCTTGTTGGCACTCTGTTCATTGTCGATTTCAATGCACTTGCTCTCGACCATGGCAAGGCCGACGTAGATGCCCTTGACCTCATTGACAAGCTGTGGCAGAGAGATGGGTCGTGTGCGTGGCTCCAAGTCGATCTCGGGGTACTCTGGGTTGCGGTGGGGAGTGAGAGGCCTGGGGGGGATCTGGAAGGGGATGTTTGGAGGATTGGCAGGCTGGCTTGCCTGTGGTTGGCTGGGAGGGACATGGCCTGGTTTGGTTTCTTCTGCTGCAGGTTTAGAGGCAGGTGCAGCAGGTGCCGCAGGTGCAGCAGGTGCAGAAGGTGCAGCAGGGGTTCCTATAGAGCCCGAGTTGGCGGAACGACCTGGGTTGTCTGCCGGTTCCTTGGAGATGCTTCTGTGCCCGCCGCGTCCCTTGTGCCTTCTTTTCTTGCTCTTACTGGCAGGCACTGGGACTTCTGGCACTCGAGAGGGCGGATGGCCTCCTATTCCCGGCGGATTGGCCCTGCCAGATATCTTCCCCTTGGGCGTCGCCGCGTTTGGCTTGAAAGTAGCCGACTGGCTCGCACGCGGTGTGGTGGTGGCAGCACCAGATCCAGACACGGAAGATATCTTTGCGGCAGGGGCAGGCGGTGCAGCAGTTGGCAAAGGTGTACCAGTGAAGGAAAACGCGGAGGTGGCGGTGACGCCAGGAGACTGTCCAAAGGCAATCCTACTCACGCCATCCTGACGGACAGTGGCCGGCTGGGCATGGCCATTGTCTGCGTGTATTACTGAGTTCCTAGTGAACGATCAATATTGTGTTCAGGACAGCATTGCAGGAGAGGCACTCACGGGTTTCTATCAATACGGGAAGCAGGATGCTGCGCGGGCGAACTCGTATCACTAGGATCGCCTTGGTGCGGTGGTAAAGGAGTCTGCGCTGAGGCGTGTACTTTAGGAGAAGATGTCGTGGGGGAATGATTAGAAGGGGGAACATTTATATGAGTTATGCCCGGCTGATCAGTGTCGTGGCCAGTATTATTAATGTCATGGCCACCAGAGCCGGCCATCGTGACGGCGTTTGTGGCATTTATTTCACCATGTCCCCACCCGCTTCCCGTCGAGTTCTTTTTTGGGTCGGTCTTGGGGCTTATAATTTCTGGGCTATCCGCCGACGGGGCCGCATCTTGCAGCTGTTGATGTTGCGATCTGCCGTTGTCGGGGGTGTCCGGCACCCGTTGTGCTTCCGGTGAGAAGACGGCGTCCGTAGCGTGGACCGATGACGCGCTGCTTGTCGGCGACGGTGCGTGGCAGAGGTCCAGCGCATCATTCGTTGGGTTGGCCATTGTTAATGTTGTTATTCGTGGTGTTTCGTCTGTCCGTGATCTGGATTCTGTGTGTGCACGTTTAAAAGTGTCGATGCTGCCACTTGCCGGATGTTCTTTGCGTTTGCATGACCTACACAAAACAATGTTAGTATGTAGACCCACTTTTACTCTCAGATTAAGGCGTTGAGGCTCTAGTGCGAACTCGACTAGTTTGCACGACCTAGCTCTGCGTTGGCGGTGGTAAGTGGGGCCGCCCACACCACCAAGACAGATGCATATCGAAACATCAGATGGACATGAGGAAAATGGACGAGGGAAGACACTGTGATGAGCATTCAAAGATGAGAGTGCGATAAAGATTCAAAAAGCTTGAGGTGAAATACTAACGATGTGGTTGAGTCTTGGGAGTTTCGTCGTGTCTGTCCTGGGGAGCCATTTTCCCTTATAGAGGCTTGGTACGAGCTAAAGACCATATCGGCAGTGTCGCAAGCGTAGCAGTCGGACATTATTGGAGTCGGTCTTGAAATAGATAGATGGCGAAAAGTGAGAAGAGGTTATGTAAATGCGGTAGTCAAAATGCTCGAGGGGGATTTGGATACAAAAGCATCAAGAGGGACAGTTTATTCGAGTCGATAGCACGGCAGCTTATATAGATAACCCAGCGGGAAAACGTTGATGTCGCGCTGCTCGTTCGCACATCATTTTATTTAAGTAAAAACTATACATACTAGCCTCTTTGGGAACTTCTGACGGCTACGCTTGTGGTTGGTTCGCACATTTTCAGCCTCATTTTTACCAACAGTCTAAAGAGTCCGTCCTCGAGTGTGGACTTGAATAACACAACTATAGCTGTATGAAATCCAAAGGGCATCGATATACCTCTGATATTATTAGCAAGAGCAATAGTATCGTCAGTGTCAGACATGATGGCCAACTAAGGCGAAAACAGCTTGGGAAAATGTACTGGTCTAGACGTGCGACCGCCTTTTGTTGCGAGGCAACGTATTTTTCCTTGATTTTGATAATAGGTTCGATGGGCAACGGATACCCATAAAATACTCGTGAGGGCTGGACGACAAGAAGACGTAAGTTTTGGACGGTATAGGAATATAGACGCTTAGTCAATCGTTGGATCTTCGCAAGGCGACGCACACTCTGTTTGTTTGTTTTTTGGATACAAGATATAATACATTGACAGCATCGTTCATAATGAAAGACCACGCAGCACCTTCACTGTATCAATATGGAGCTTGACAATAAGAGATACCACCTGGTGTCGAAGGAGCCGGGAGAGAAAGTACATTCCAATTGCCATGCTTTACAATGAAATTGGGTTTATGGAGCTCATGTTAGACATTATCATTGCTACAATAACTCAACTGTATAACAACTAACCTTCCCAAGACATTGCCATTGCTACGATAATATATACTTAGAAGTTATCACCTGAAGCTGAAAGCGACATATAATTGGTGGCCGCGCCGTACATGAGTTGACCATGACGGAAAATAACATTCATTTTAGAAAACAAGAGCAACCCTGATACATTGCTGTCTGGGCCAATTGTGTCTCGGATGAAAGGTAAGGTCGGTGAAATAGCAACAATTACAAAACTTTTGAAGGTCCAATTTGTGCTGTCAGCAAGCCAACTTGTAGAAGAAAAACAAGTTGGTTCTTTTTTTTCGTTTTCCTTCAATATGTTTCCGTATACCTTTTCTTGAGACATTTTTTTTTTTTTTTTTGCTTTGGGGACGCTTTTGTCTGCGGCATACCTTTCTCGGTTTCGTGCCTTTTCAGTATAAACGCTTATTGACTCTAAATCAGTGCTGGCAGCTAGTATTTTGTAGTTTCGGTTGCTGGGTTGCCCTTGGGGTCAACATCATAAATCAAGTTAAGGTTAAGGGTAGGGTTTTTCAGTAGAAATTGCTCTAGTCTTTTATGAATACATAGGAATTTCGTGGCTGACGGGAACTTGCTTTTCCGTCATAAAACATAGCCGTCAGAAGTATCTTTTGGCGAGTGACTTTTTATCTTTTTTGACGCTTTTCTCATGCTTTTCTAGTTTGATTATTTTGATGTTTTACTGGTCCGTTTGACGTCTCGTTTGACGATAATAACGCTTTTGTTGATGCTTTTTTTAATGCCTTTGTTGATGCTTTGGTTGATGTAATACTTTTGTTGATATTTTTGTTAATGTTTTTAATATTACTTAAAGTAAATAATAATCGTCGAACGTATCGACGAAAATAAAATAAAAACTATAGTAGAAATAATAATAAAAGCGATAACAAGAGCATTAGTAAAAACATTAACAAAAGTATTAACAGAAACATTAACAGAAGTATTAACAGAAGCATCAACAAAATTATAAACAAAAGCATCAAAAGCATCAGCAAAAACATCGCCACAAAAAGCATCAAAACGACGCAAACACACATCGAGTACGCCAACGTCTGGATATTTGGACGCCATAGGCCCCTGTCATTGGACAGATCCAAAAGTACACAAGTTGTAGATCTTGATATAAGCTTTTCTGAGGCAATAGAACTGTTTTCGGTAATATTTTGACGGCAGTTGAAACAATACATTGTCATCACCGTCAATATAGAGACAGCACGCAGTGCAAGCATTGCATTTCCCAAGGCCATCAATGGAAAGTTCTAATAAAAGGCCGAAAATGTCAATTTTAAGCAGAAGCCAGTTCATCCTTGGTAGCAGCATAACATGTACTTGCAGGCAGTTTTCCCGGGTGAGGACAAGATGGCAGTATGTTTATGATGTTCAGTGCCCCAATTTACATCTCAGAATCGCAGGAGGTGTTCAATCAACGTCTGTATTCACTTCTTCTTTTATTCTGTTAAGTCTCGCAGGTCTAACAGTATTATTTGTTTGTTTAGAAAATATATATTTGTACACGAACCGTGAAGTCTATATATGTTTACGAGCCAAAACCCATTTGCTATTCTTTTATAACAACAACGCACAACATAATGTCGATATATAAAGGTACAAACCACGCCTACATCCAGGAAAAGCCACTATGTTTTTTTTTCCTATTCAGAAAAAATGCCAAAGTCTGTTTTACCTCTGTTTACAACATGCAAGTATGATTCCACATTTTTTCGGGCTCATGCTGCCTTTCCGTTATGATTCCGGGTTGACAAATAAAAGCTTAAGTCCAAGCCGCGAGGCTCCCACTAAAATTTACACGCGGAGCTAAGAGATCAATAAATTCGCGTTTACATGGAATATAATTTCTTACAGACAAGGCTGTATACATACTCTGTGTTAATGCAATCTCGGCTGAAGAATAAGACACGGACTAATTACCGCATCAAATAAAGATATTCATTAGTTCGCAGAGCTGAGCGGAAGCCAGGCCATTTGTTTGCTTGTACTGTTGGATGTCTGTTGTGGCCGGGCAATCTGACGCAGCGCTAGGATTTTGATGTAACGAGCCAACAAGGGGCTAATGAGTCGCGAGATGTGAGCCACAGTGTAACTACAAATGGCACCGATAGTAAAATATAAAAATAATAAAGAAGGAGCATTGAGGTTTGCCCGACAATCCTTGGAAAATTCTGTCAAGGCTTGCCACAACAATGTGCCCGTGTAATGCTTTCTACATCCCGGCATATTGAGGGCCTTGCAGATGCCTGGTTTCATCATGTGTACATTATATAAGGCGTTTCTTCTCACGGTGCCAACTTACCGGGCGGCGCCGGTCATGAAGAAACACAAAACCAAAACATCACCGGCAGAATACAACCCCAAAGAAACCTGAAGTCAGTTACATGCTCTCTGTCGATGTATAATTGTGTAATCATTTACGGTAGTCGTTATGATTATGCAAGGGGTTCTCTACCTCTATCCTTTTGTACGGTAGCCGCCGAGTTCATACCAATAGAGAGAGGCGGTCTGCTTACGGATCACAGCTGTAAGCGACTAATTGACCATGTGTTTGACACCGCCACTTTTGCCTTTTCTGATCCTGCTTCTCACACGGCGCCAATAATTCAATAATAAAAGGCATTTCTAGTCCGGATCATCGATATGATTAGTTCATCTACAAAAAAGCACCTCCATACGCAGCATCTTGCTCGCTTTCTAAAAACCTTTGCACCTTCAGAGCCGATCGGAGCAAGACCTCGGTGCATCTATGTAACTCTGAGCTAATTCACACAAGATTTCGTCGAGTCAGTGCGGACTATTAATTTAGAGGCGCTGATTTTAAATTCTGTGCAAACAGCAACACTCAGTGCGGAAGTGCAAACGGTCAGAGCAGGCGTCGAGATGGACGTGGCCCACTTAAAAATAGCATGCCAGCCAGCCACGTTTGAGGACAATGTGAAGAAAAGGCTGCCAGCGGGAAGGGGACGGCTTATCCGCTGCACAAGCTCCAACTTAGGCGACAGAGTGCATCACCGGATCCTGTATTGGTGAATCAAACACAGCCCCCATCATCAAGGCAAAAAAAAGGCATCCGCACCTAGCGGGGCTTTGTTGCGTTATCTTAGAGACTAGAAACAGCCAGCAATAGTAGCACAACGTCGGGCGTTCCAGTGATCTATATATAGGCATGAGTTTCGTGCCGTAACGCGTAGGGTGGTCTATCAAGGCGTCGGACCCCTTGCTGGGGATATCGCACACAACGCTTAAGCCTCATCGTAGGTCTGAGTCAGTGATCAATTAAGGCTTCGACTTGCCCGATGACGTGATGAGTAAAGGCGGTCTCATATAATGGCGATCATGATTGGGATAGTGTCTTATTCCGCTCTTCCACGGGCACGGGAAGGCTGGGCATAAGCGCAGAATAAGGCGCCGTCAGGAAATGTAAGATCGAATAGGCAAAACGGTAACAGCAAGTGCGGCTCACCAACGACAAGGCTTAACATCGCCAAAGGGGCATCCAAGGATATGGTCCCGGGGTGCTAGGCTTGGGAGTGTTAGCCTAGATTCAGACGACAGTGAAATGGTAAAGCTAAAGTGTAGTTGGGTGGGTACTACTATGTTGCATGTAGACCTCTGTGTCACGTGATGTCAAGCTGATGGAGCTAGGTAGCTCTCCACTATGTTGACACCACGTTCCCCTGACATCGTGATGGGCTCGTTGATGATATCGCGAATCTCGTAGACGACATCCAGACGTCTTTGGGATATCAGTTCAGCCGACATCCACGACACACTCCCCATACACATTCGCCATGCGCTCAATACGCGCTGCGCTGGGGCTGCTGCTCGCCGCCTCGACAGCGAATGCCATTGTCCACCGCGACCAGGTCGACGATATTGACTTCCACCACCAGCTGCTCGGCCTGCCGCAACGCGAAACAACCTTTTTCCAGCGCCCGCGCTCCGACGACAAGGCGAGCCTGCTCTACACCCTGAGCGACGCCGGCGTGCTCGGTGCCGTCAACCCCAGCACCGGCGCCATTGTCTGGCGCCAGCTCCTGCACGGCGAGGACACAGATGCGACAGCGACAGTATCAGAATCAAAATCAGAATCAAATTCAAAGAGTGTAGCAGCCATTGACGGCGAGGGTTGGCTGGTGGCTGGTCGCGGATCCTCGGTGCACGCCTGGGACTCCTTCTCCGGCCGCAATGTGTGGTGGCAGGACTTTGCCGGTGCCGTTGGTGACGTGGCCGCTGTGTCTACTGCTACTCTGAAAGGAACGGCCAAGGTCCCGGCGCCCCGCAGCGACGTCCTGGCCGCGTCGTACGAGGACGCCACTAGCCAGATTGTCCTGCGCCGCCTCGCTGGCAACGACGGTCGTGTCACGTGGGAGTACCGCGAGGCTGCCAAGACCCCGGCCCTCCTCAAGGTCGTGGCCGGCGACAGCAAGGTCCATGTTGTGTTCGCCTCGGCCGCGTCCGGCCTCAAGGTCGTCACCGTTGACGAGACCACTGGCCACCGTGTCGAAGAGCACTCGCTCGCCACCGATGCCGAGGCCAAGGACGTGCTCTTTGTCGGCAGCGGCATTGCCGCCTGGACCGACAGTAGCCTGGCTAAGATCAAGGTTGCCGTGCTCGGCACCAAGCACAAGTCCGAATTTGCCCTGCCCGAGGGCACCACCGACGTCCTTGTCCACGGCCTGCCTGCTGCTTCGGCAGCTACTCCTATCCACTTCCTGGTCCACACCCGCACCGCCGACGCCCACCGCGCCCAGGTCTTCCACGTCAACGCCAAGAAGGGCTCCGTCCAAAAGGCCTACGACCTGCCCCAGGCCCCGGGTGCCGGTGCTTTTGCCGTCAGTGCCGGCGACGCCGCCAACATCTTGTTCACACGCGTCACCGACGACGAGATCGTCCTCGTCGACTCCGCCTCGCACAGCATCCTCGGCCGCTGGGCCGTCGCCGACAAGGCCCCCGTGCACTCGCTGGGTGTTGCTGCCGCCGAGGTTGTCGCCAAGGACAAGGAGTATGCTGTTCGCGTCGCCGTCCTGACCGCCGACGAGGACTGGGTCCTGCTGCGCAACAACGGCCAGCGTGCCTGGACTCGCCACGAGGGTCTGACCGGCGCCGTCAAGGCCGTCCTGCTTGACCGTCCCGAGTCCGAACAGCTGGTTCGCGCCCTCGAGGAAGAGGAGGCCAAGAGCCCGCTCGCCGCCTATCTCCACCGTGTCCAGCGCCACTTTGACGACCTGGAGAAGCTGCCCGCCTACCTGCAGTCCGTCCCCGGCAAGCTTGTGAGCAGCATCTTTGGCGGCGACAGCAGCGCCGCCGACAGCGACAAGCCCGATGTGTTCGGCTTCCACCAGATTGCCATCCTGGCCACGCGCCGCGGCCGCCTGTATGCCATTGATGCGTCCAGCCCCGGCACTGTGCAGTGGACTATCCAGGCCGTTGACCTCGAGGCCGGCCAGGCCTGGGACGTCAAGGCGATCCACGTCGACGAGGCCACTGGCGTCGCCATTGTGGTCGGTGCCACGGCCAGCCAGTCGGTTGCGATCAAGTACCAGACGGGCGAAAAGGTGGCCGACATCGCCACTGCCCTGTCTGTCATCAACGCGAGCGACACTATCGCAACTGCTGTCCTGGTGAACAGCGCCAGCGGCCCTTGGCTGCTGACTGTCTCCGCCGACGGCGAGGTCCCTACCGACATTGCGGCCGACAAGTGCCCCACGGATGTCGTGCTGACCGTCTCCTCTGCCTCGTCCTCGTCCATCCACGGTGTCCAGTACTCGCTGGCCGGCGACAAGTGCACGCCCAAGACTACTTGGACGTTTACTCCCCCTGCGCCGTTCCGCATCGTTGATGTCGCGACCCGCCCTGCGCACGACCCCGTGGCCTCCATCGGCCGCGTCCTGGGCGACCGCCGCGTGCTGTACAAGTACCTCAACCCCAACCTGGCCGTCGTCGCCGCCCTCAACGACAAGACCGGCGCCCTCCTGACCTTTTTGGTTGACACCGTCAGCGGCCAGGTCCTGTCCACCGCCACCTACAGCGGCGTCGACGGTTCCAAGCCTGTCGAGTGCCTGCTGTTCGAGAACACCTTTACCTGCACCTTCTTCGCCGACTATGCCACCGACGAGCAGCCCGCCCAGGTCATCAAGGGCTACCACCTGACCGTCAGCGACATTTACGAGTCGCTCGAGCCCAACAGCCGCGGCATTGCCGACAACGCCAGCGGCAAGGTGTCGGCCTACGACCCCGTCAGCGCCGTCCTCGGCGACGACTCGGCCGCGTCGCTGCTGCCCGCCGTGCTGTCGCACACCTTTGTGCTCGGCGAGCGCCTGAGCGCCCTCGCCGTCTCGCAGACCCGCCAGGGCGTCACCGTCCGCCAGGTCCTCGCCTACCTGCCGCGCGTCAACGGCATCATCGGCATCCCGCGCGTCGGCGGCGTCCTCGATGCGCGCCGCCCCGTCGGCCGCGACGTCACGCCCGCCGAGATGGAGGAGGGCCTGTCGCGCTACATGCCGGCGATCGAGGTCGACCCGCGCTGGGTTGTGTCGCACGAGCGGCAGGTGCTGGGCATTGAGAAGATTGTGACGGCGGCGACGCACGTCGAGTCGACGAGTCTGGTGCTGGCCTTTGGTGCCGTCGACGTGTTCGGCACGCGCGTGGCGCCGTCGCTGGCGTTTGACCTGCTGGACAAGGGCTTTGGCAAGCTGCAGATGCTGGGCACCGTGGTGGCACTGGCAATCGGCGTGTTTGTGCTGCGGCCGATGGTGACCAAGAAGCAGATCGACCTGCGGTGGAAGGCGCCGATGTAGAAGATGTATTGCTTGCAAAAGAGTTGCTTTGTCTGTTGTTAGTTGTTCTGCCTTCACTTCACGATTTAAATAGAACTAAATGAATAAATAGCATTGGAAACGTGTTCTTAACAATGTGTAATTCTGTCAGGTCCAGTTCACTTTAAATATAATTTACATTTTGAGGCTCACTGGTGGTTCAGTATCATGCGCATGTATGTTAGAGCGAGTAAAGAGCATAAATAAAGTGCTTTTAAGAATCCATTAGAATGTGCACTTTTGTGCTGCGCGTTTTCGCATGTGTTGGAACTCGCCGTTGGGCATGGGCTAATCTATGTAGTCTATGAACTTCAGAATCGAAGACGGGGAAAAAAGAAGGAAGGGTTCGGAAAGAAGAACAGAGAAAAAAGAAATTGAAATAAAAGAAAAAATTGCAAACAAGAAAAAGAATCGTAAATCGTAAAGGCAGTGCGCCTTACTTTGCTGCGTTGGCAGACCCGACGAGGCATCCGCATCCTCCATTTCCCATTTCCCACTCCTTGTTTATGAACGAGTCAAACAGGGCAAAAACAGATGCGGCTCGACATCCGCAGGTTCGCACGGTTCGCACAGTTCGCATCATAACCAGGCCATATGCTTCATGTTTTGTTGAGATGATGCGCTTTGCTGTTGCTGCATCTCGATTGTCCCGGGCATCTGGTCTCGACACCATCACCGGAATCCTAACAGCTTCACGCGGGAGGCAAATTACTGCCCGAATGCAAGGGGCAAGTGCTCAATACTACCCTGTTTCATGCCGGGCGTAAAAAACGGACAAGGGGGTGGACAGGAACAAAGAAAGTGAAGAATCCGGGGTATCAGACCAGGCGTCTCACGCGTGGCACACCAGGCCGTGAGAACACACAATCAATCGGACCCACACACCCTACCTGCTGCTGCTGCAGGTCTAGCCTTGTTGCCCTGGGTCTAGTCTGTCCGGGGAAGACCCATCCAGACCAGGTGCTCCGTCATGCCCAGCTCGGTCCAGTGCTCGCGCTCGCGCTGGCTCTTGAGCCACAGCAGGCCCAGCATGCCCAGCGAGCCTGCGCCCGTGCCGTCCTTGCCGCCGCGCCGCCGCGGGACCATGCACATCCAGCGCTTGGTCATAATGACGTTGTTGGCAATGGTCGACGGCTGGAGGTCGTCAGACGAGGGCTTGAGGTGGCCGTCGGTGCCGTTGCCTGTGCTGCGGTGGGACAGGGACGGGCGCATAGCAGACGACGCAGCGAGAGGCGACGAAATGTCCTGTGCTATGCTCTGACTGGACAATTTGGATGCGGTGATTTCATTGGTACCATTGGACTTGGGTTCCTGAGATTCAGTAGATCTATCCGCGTTTTTGGCGGGGTAGCTGTTGCCATTGGAGCTGCCATTGGAGTTATTGGTGCCCGTGCTGCCATTTCCATTGGATGCATCAACGACGCCAGAGGAAGCTTCTGTAAACTCCTTGTGCGCACGGCGGACCTCTGCCAGAAGACGCTTGTAGACAGACAGAATGTATGCTGGCGTAATTTCTTCTGTCAGCGGCAGGATAAAGTGTTCAAAGGGCACATCCGGGTGGCGGATAATGGTACCGGCCGGCGTGTTTGCGGCGGCAGCCAGGGACACGGCCGTCTCGGGAAACAGCGGGAAGCCGGGCTCGGGCTCATCAAAGACCTGGACATGCTTGTGGCCCTGCGACGCGCCGCCCTCGTAGCCGCAGTTGTAGATCATCATGGGCTTGGTGCCGGCCTTGTCGATGGCGTCCATGACGGCCCAGGTGGCGGCCCAGTCGCCGGCATCGAGGTCGTCGGTCTGAGGCGCAAAGAGGCGCGTGTGCAGGACGTAGTGGGGACGCATCATGGCGTGCATGCTGAGCTCGACGACATGGTCCGGGCCTGGGCGAGCAACGACAAACTCCGGATCCGGGTCCACAAAGGGACCGCCCTTGCCACGGCGCTCGGGGGCATCGGCGGATAAGACGGGTTTCTTGGCAATGGAGGTGGAGATTTTGAATTCAAAGTTGAAGCCCTCATAGGAGGTGACGTCGCCCTTTGAGGGAAAGTAAAAGAGCAGGCCATTCTCGCGCAGCTTGTCGAACTGGTCGATGGCCGACTGGGGGAAGTCTGGTGGCAGCTGGATCTCCATTTTGGGTGTAGAGGTAGTAGTAGATGAGGATAATGGGAAAGAGGAAGAATGAGTGAGGCCACAAGTAACAACAAACGGAAAACGATAAACAACAAGACGAGAAGATGCCAACGGAAGAGGTGAGCTAGAGATGAGGTCGAGATGAAGGAGGTCAATGAGTCGTCGTTTGCTGATAAGATAAAGCTCGATTTGATTTGCCCCTTTCGATTCGCAGGACAGGCCCTTTTTCCTCTTGCTCTTGAATTCCTTTTTCCTTTTGTCTCTCTAGCGGTTCTAGCTGTGTATTTAGCACGTATTGATAGCTTGCGGGCTTCGCTGTGCTACACGGTAAAGCGGGCCACGTTGTAGCTGTCGAATCGGTGAATGGGCATTGAAATTGACGTCAGGCGTAGGTGAGATGACTGTCAACACAATGCCAACAGAGTGAATGCTTCGCGATGTGTTTTTGAAGCGATCTTGAAATTCGGAAGATTTCGATTTTGGTGAGTTGGTGATAGCTGTGTTCACCGCTACATGTAGAATTAAACTAATGTGCAAATTTAAATGATTTAAACGGCAGATGCAAAAGGGGTGCAGACCACAAACAGCTCTGACAGGAAAAAAGAAGAAACGAAAGAAATCTTCACATTCAACAGCGTTGCACGATTGGACAATGTATCTGTACCCCTTGCCGGCCCCTTGCCGGTTCATGTATGCTTGTGTAGCTCCATCTGCAGGTAATATGCATGCTTGAGGTACACGCCACGGCGACAGCACACGACACAGGTCAGGTTCACTACGATTAGGCTATTTTTACTTGATGTGCGTGTTCCTAGGTGTGTTTACTTTGCAAGATACTATTCCAAGACGCCTATATCGGCGGGGCGTTGTTACCTTGCACAAGGTCAAGTATCACGAGAATCACAGCCAGCAAGCATGTGTCGTACCAAGGCCATCGCTGTTGACAGCCAGTGTACAAGCAATTCAATACCAAAGGAAAGCAATGCTAGCTGCTAAAATGAATTGAACCAAAAATATAGACAAGGCAGATACATAAGACAGACATCCATTAAACCATCAAGCTTCCCTCAGTGCAGCCCGCGCCTGCATCAGTGCCCAGCCCAGCCGGTTTTCACCCCAGGTGTCCCGATGCCGTAGCGCATTCGTTGCGCCGTAACCGATGCCCCAGACCCGGTCGCGCGGCGCTGCCTCGACCAGCAGCTTGTTGTCGGTGCCCAGCAGCACGCGCTTGAGCTTCTCGCTCTGGCCAAACTTGTGCACATTGCCGCACACGACAACAGCGCTCTTGACGGCGTTCCAGCCCTCGTCGGTGTAGTTGCGGACTTGCCGACCCAGTTTCTTTTGAGCTGCCGGGTCGGGTGTGGCCAGGATTTTGAGTTGTGCGGCACGGTCCGCAAACGTGACGGCCTTGCCAAACATCATGAACTGTTCTGCGCAGCCAAATGTGAGAGAGTCGCCTTCTCCTGCAATGCTCTCGACATCAACCTGACAAACAGAGGCAATCTCTGCTTTTGCAACGGCAAAGGTTGATCGCCGCCATTGAGAGAACTCGCCATGGACGCGCTTCTCGCCGAAGAAGAAGATGGGACTGTCGTGGTCGATGGGCTCACCAGGCACGTCGTTGTATGCAGTCATTGTAGGTGATGATTGTATGATGATCCTGACAATACACGATAATACAGGTCAAGGTGATAAGTATGAAATGGCAGTTTAAAGGTGCCAAGTAAAGTGAAGATTGAGGTGAGATGAACGTGCAGTTTATCCAATAACGTGGCAGATGCCAAAATGGAAAGTGCACGGCTGGCACCTGCCGTTTATACACCATGCCACATGGCTCTCAACGTCACTTGATCAACAGAGAGCCTCGCCAGCTGCTAGAGTCATAAAGGCGTCTCAAACTACTCCATACAACTCCAAAAGTGATTGTCTGTGCCTGCCGATTGAGTCATCATGGGGCTAGGCTGATTTCTTTAGCGAATCTGGGAAAGCTAGCCATTCGATGGTTGAAATATGGTTGAGATCATGTTAACTCTGATATGAGATCCAGGCAAGAATTCACGGCAAATGACCCAAAGATGGACGGCTACGTGCTAGACACTGAAATCCCCGAGTGCTAAGTGCGACGTAGAAAAACCCAGCAGTCAGCCTAGACTGGGGCCAGGGCGGCGGAATTACCACGGCAGAGGTTGAAGGATGAGCTATGCGCGATCGATGTCGATCATGCTGTGATAAGATTGAAAGTAGCATGTGTTTGTTGCATTTAATCTGTATAATCTGTGATAAAATCTACTTTGAGCTTTGAGTAGTCAGATTATGAGTATGATACAAGTAAGTTTGTGTTCCCTTTGTGCGGGGCGACGCGGCAGAGATTACAAGCTACTTTGCGGGATGGAACGGCCGACATGACTAATAAAAGCCGCGTGCCGCTTGCCGCTTAAAGCCGCTCAACATGTCATCTCAACGTACGGGCAACATCAACTAACTCATTTACTCATTTACTCATTTACTCGTCCAATCTACTTCATCTCACTACAATCAAAATGTCCGTTCCTGTACCGCTGGAGCACGGCTCGCTGGCGACGCTGCTGCCGCCGTCGTGGAAAGAGCAGATTGGCGCTTGGCTCGCCGAGGACACCCCCAGCTTCGACTACGGCGGCTTCGTCGTCGGCGACGAGCCCCGCACCGCTACGCTGTGGGCCAAGAGCCCGGGCATTGTTGCCGGCGTGCCGTTTGTCGACGAGATCTTTGCGCGCTGCGGCTGCACCATTGAGTGGAAGGTCAAGGAGGGCCAGCAGGTGGGCTCTGAAAAGATGGCATGTGCCCTGGTGTCGGGCCCCGCGCGCGGCCTGCTGCTCGCCGAGCGCGTTGCTCTGAATGTGCTGGCCCGCTGTGCCGGCATTGCCACGCGGACGCAAGAGGTGCTCACGGCGCTACGCAAGGCGGGCTACACGGGCCGGCTGGCGGGCACGCGCAAGACGACGCCCGGGTTCCGGCTGGTGGAAAAGTACGGCATGCTCGTCGGCGGAGCGGACATGCACCGGGTGGACCTGAGCGCGATGGTGATGCTCAAGGACAACCACGTGTGGAGCCGGGGCAGCATTACGGACGCAGTGCGTGCAGCCAAGGCGGTGGCTGGCTTCTCGCTCAAGATTGAGGTGGAGGTGCAGTCGGAGGCGGAGGCGGACGAGGCGCTGGCGGCAGGCGCGGACGTTGTGATGCTGGACAACTTTACGGGCGCCGGTGTCCAGGTTGCGGCAGCAAGTCTGCGGCAGCGGTGGGCGGCCAAGGGCAACACTTCATTCCTGATTGAGGTGTCGGGTGGGCTGACGGCGGACAACATCGAGTCGTATGTGTGCAACGACATTGACATTATCTCGACGAGCTTCATCCACCAGGGCGTGCCGCACGTCGATTTCTCGCTTAAGATCAACGTTTAGTGTGTTTAGATTTGTTTACAAACCGATAAAGTGTCACACCAACCACGCCAGGAGTGAAATGACGTTTATGAGACTACCAAGATGCCCACGTAATTGTTTGTTTGGCCAGTGTCTGCAACAGGCCACAAATCATCCCACAGACTAAACCATGCAACTACACATTAAGCTTATTTTGAAAATCGACACGACTTGAATGAGTGCATATAGAGTATTTCGGAAATGTTTTGTTACAGTCGGTTCAACCACTTCAATGCCATGATCTCTGTCGAGTCCTACGTGTGCTGGTATCTTCAAACAATAGACGTCTTAAAAAACAGGTTCCCAGTGTCTGTTCCCTCTTGGCCCAATGTGCCGAGGTCTGTTTTCGGCGCTGTGTCTTATCGAGAGTCAGCCTCGTTCAGAATCTACGCCGAGCGGTCTCGCGCCGACCGATTTCGCTAATACAAAAAGCGGTCAGTTTCGATCTCGTGCATCGACGCCTTGAAAGTTCTACGTCAAGCTGGAGATGCTGCTTTTTGGCTGCATCACGAGAATCATACAGACGCCTCCGGGCGCCTTGTGCATTATATTCTGCAAGGCGTCGAGGGTATGTGCAATCGGGCACGAGAAAGAGAAAGGCGTCGGGCAGTGTGTATGCAGTCATTGAAGAATGCATACTTCGCAGTAGCAAAGTGGAGATGAAAATTCATCTGTATGCCGTCGGAACGAATCAAAGCACCTGATGGTTGAGTCCGAGACTGGATGCTGGAGCCGAGCCTTGTCAGGATGAGCTTGCGCATACTTGATTTTGCTGTTACATCCTGAAACTGACAACAGCAGGCCCGAGAGCGAAGAAACAGAGATATGTAACCGCTGGAATGTACATAGTATGTCACTATCATTGATTTTCAGTGTCTTGGCTATTCGGTTACAGAATACTCATTGGTATGAATTCGCGATGTATCGATAGAATCTCCATAAAATTTAAAGAGTAGATGCATTTGCGCATTTGCAGGCATATTGGGCGTCTAGATATTAGTTAAAAAAATGCTGCCCAAATAAAATTATATTCAGGCATACTATGTAGTAAATACCTGCAAAAAAGGCGTCAACATGCAAAACAAACGAAATATATAGGTTGAGCCAAAGCAGTGAATGTGGATCAAGGCAAAAAAAAGGCGGAAGTGCAGGATTGTACACGTGTTGTCCTTTTGCCAGTCGGTCAGGATGACAATGCATCGTACGTCAGATCTGACGAACACGCGTATTGCTTTCGGGGCAGCAGATCAGGTAGATAGCTGCTCAGTTGCCTTGCATGGTTATTATTATTTTGTCGGAACAAACAACCCAGGCGCTGTAAACATGGCCCGTGTAGTGGCTGACCAGCAACTGTCGTCCTTGCTAACCGATACAAATATTTTCTAAACATACAAATTGCACACTGAAACCGAAGTTTGTATATAGAAATATCTATAAAAAGAGGCTAGACCAAGAGAACAAAAAAAGAAGAAAAAAGCAAAAATTGGGGTCTGTCCGTGGATCGAACACGGGACCTCTCGCAAGCTTTCAGAGAAGAACTCAGGGTGTACCCTAAGCGAGAATCATACCACTAGACCAACAGACCTTGTAATTTGATGTACGATACAAATAGTAGAAATTTGGCGTCTATAAGTGGCGGACGATTTGGCAAGAGCTGTTTCAGGTGGACAAGGATGTATTTTATTCGTCAGTATGAAAACAGATTAGCGCATCAGTGTTGCGGCGCTGGGTAAGGGAGCAATCCCGAGCAAATTAGAGCGTGGAGGCTTTCTGTTCAGATTATCTTCTCGTCAGACCCACAATCAATGTCGTCATAGGTGTTTCAAGAGCATTTTTGTTTTTGTTTTTGCTTCTTTTTCATCTTTATCTACTTACCATGCAGGGACCTGCACGTTAAATGGCGATGTTCATCTCTTTCTTCATTCTTATTCCTTCTTTTCTGCTTTGGGATCTGCCGGCTTGTCTGCGCCGATCAAAGAAGAAAGATGAAATGAGACACAAAACCAAGGCACAGGAGGATTTGACTCTCAATGACTCTAAATTGCTTTATTACGGATGTGCGCGTGCATATTGCAGAGACTATCCATAGCATCATGAGCAGCCGGGCATGGCAGTGATGCACGCGGGACGGATAGGACGGGTATCAAGTAGAATATGTAGAGTAGAGTCTGTAGACAAAACAGATCTCACCGAATCTGACGACATTCGATACTCCGAAGAGTGCATATCGGTCTTGATCGATAGCATGCAGTAATGCAGTCATCCCCGGACGCCACGTACAGAGTATGTGATGATTC
Organism: Ophiostoma tasmaniense; assembly: GCA_022392925.1. NCBI lineage: Eukaryota > Fungi > Ascomycota > Sordariomycetes > Ophiostomatales > Ophiostomataceae > Ophiostoma > Ophiostoma tasmaniense. The sequence goes on along the minus strand of JAKRGK010000014.1, from coordinate 488,429 downwards.
TATTCGCCGACCTGAGTGTAGATGCCGGCATTCTCCTCATTCTTTTCGTTGTCTCTTCCCGTCCCAGACTTGGCCCGACGGCTGTAGCCTTGCAAGCGGCATGCATACCAGAAGGATGCGATGAATATGATGGATGCATGTACATAGTAGTCAAGAGCATACTTGTAGATTATGACTGGTCAACACCCTGCATCCTCTTATCATAGACCTTCCTTTTCCTCTCATCTGACACGGGTCGGTGCTGTCGTGATACTGTACTTTCGGTAGTGATACCCGTTCATATATTGCGTGAATTACTCTATCCGTGACAACAATGGTGCTGCTTGTACCAACTCACTTCGTCACTCATCTGTAAACCCTACGCTCATCTCACACTTCCAGCTTGATCTTCTATCCCTGCTGTCTGATGTTTTCAGGTTTGATTTCTTGAGTCTGTTCTGTGCTTATCCTCTCTTCTCTGTCCTTGATCCATGTGAACCCTCATTGTCTGTTGACCATTGCATCTGTTCAGTTATCTGTCCGTCCGTTCTCTGTCTGTTCTCTGTCCGTCCTCTGTTCTCTGGCATCGGATTGCACCCGCCAAACCTGCTGAGATGTAACACGGGCTGATCTGTCTTGGATTGTCTCTCATGCCGTCTCTCATTGATACCTGCTCTCACTCGCCGTATGTCTTGCGTTGACCGACTGTCGTCTCATCTTGTCGTCTAGTCTTTGCTTTGTCTGTCGTCCATCTCCATCTGTCAAGCTGTCTCTCAACGTGTTCTCTTCCTTGAATTCTACTTGTTTGAGTGTGACTGTCTGACTCTTGACTGATGGTTCTTCCACTGGTTCTTTGTCATCACCCCACGCACACACACACACCACACACATACCACACACAATAAGCACCACGCAGATACGAGACTCACGTACGAGCATTGATACGAGATCTTAGTATTTGCAACGCTAAATCTTAGTTTTCATCATCCATAAACCCCATATCAAAGCCATATCACAGGCATCTAAGCCCAAGCCTAAGCCCAAGCAGCATCTAAGCATTCGGCATTCATGCTACCGCCACCTAACTACTACCGTCGCCCCGTCGGATTAGACTTTGTCTTCATCTACTATTGCTCCATTTGTTCTTGCTCACAAAGTACTGCTGTAGTCTGTCTATTTTTGCTCAATTATATATTAAACTAATTAAAATCGCAATTAATTAATTCATTGCCCCATCGCGGTCGCCGGTCCACTGTGCCGCTCCACTATTCCATTTCTCTGCCTACTTTACAGCGACTCTGCCACTCTGTGCCGCAGAACTCCTGTTTTTTGGTAAGATATTTGGTACAAAGTACAAAATACAGCCTGCATACCCTGCTGCATGCGATTGCGCGTCTCTAACACCCCTTGTCCCCTGAAGCACATGAAAAGCAGAAAAGCACGTTTCGACTCTTCGATTGACTTGCGACGGCATCGCTGGCTTCATTCTCTGCAATTCAAAGCACATTCCTCGGTCTCGTTTGTAGTCGCTCTTCATCACCTCCCTCTCTTTTCTTTATTTGTTTCTTTCTCTCTCTTCTGCATCTCATATTAATACATTCTTCATCTCTTCCATCACTCGGTCTTCCTCCAAAACAGACTAAGCTGTCCTTTGCAGATCGCTGTCTTGTGTCGTTCCTTCTTCTTTTGAGACTGTCAGTTCCTTCCTTTTTCGATCTTTTCGCTTCCTTCTTTTTGGAATTTAAATTGTTGCTTATTTTATTTACTTTATTTCCTCGTCTCATCATCGTTTTCTTGACTCGCTCCTCGCTTCTCCATCTTTAAACTCCTTGCTCCCACATCCTCCCGCATTGTTTCGTCGCTCTTCTCTTTCTCTTCTCCACCCCTTTCTACACTTGCTTCTGCATCCATCCGTCGCCGTCGTCAGCTCCCCGTCACCCCTTTCTCCTACACCACTTTGGCTGTCACTCAAGCTGTACTTGCTGGTGACACCTCCATCGCACCTTCCTCGACTTGACCCTGACCACGACCACGGCCACGACGGACCTGCCTACCCTGACATCGACACCGACCACACTCTAAATATAGGATCCGTCGACTATCTAAACAGCTCGATCCAGCTCCATGCCAGCTACTCTGACTTGACATTTACGCCAAGAATCTCCAACCCAACTTTAACCTCAACTTCTACACCACAACCACTACACCACAATGCTCACATTCAAGCGGGCCCTCGGCGCCGCCGCCTTCTTCATCACCGTCCTCTTCTTCGTCTCGCGCTCCCACACATCCCCCGGCAGCGTATTATTACACGAAGCATCGGCACCGCCCGAAATCCACACTGTCTCGTCTGCCGCCGCCTCCGAAGCTTCGAGCTCACAAGCTGCCGACGCCAACGATGGCCTCAAGAACAAGTACGGCAACAGCGGCCAAAAGACCCTGCACGTCCCCGACCTGTCCAAGATGACCCTCTACGACAAGCTCGCCTACCAGTACCCCTACGACGTCGACACAAAGTTCCCCGCCTACATCTGGCAGACCTGGAAATGGACCCCGGCCAACGGCGAGTTTGAGTTCCGCGAGCAGGAGGCCACCTGGACCGAGCAGCACCCCGGCTTTGTGCACGAGGTCATTACCGACGCCGTCGCCCTCAAGCTGCTGCGCCTGCTCTACGCCGCCGTCCCCGAGGTCCTCGAGGCCTACGACGCCCTGCCCCTGCCCGTGCTCAAGGCCGACTTTTTTCGGTATCTGATCCTGCTCGCGCGCGGCGGCATCTACTCGGACATTGACACCTACGCCATCCGCAGCGCCCTCGAGTGGATCCCCGAGAGCGTGCCGCGCGAGGCCATTGGCCTGGTCATTGGCATCGAGGCCGACCCCGACCGGCCCGACTGGCACGACTGGTACAGCCGCCGCATCCAGTTCTGCCAGTGGACCATCCAGTCCAAGCCGGGCCACCCCGTGCTGCGCCAGATCGTGACGCACATCACCGAGGCCACGCTCAAGCTCAAGCGCGACGGCCAGCTGCGCGCGTTCCTCGGCAACAACGTCGTCGAGTTCACGGGCCCGGCCGTGTGGACCGACATTGTCTTTGCCTACTTCAATGACGAGCGCTTCTTTGACATGTCCGAGGCGGCGTCGACGGGCATGATCGACTGGCGCAACTTTACGGGCATGGAGGTGCCCAAGCGCGTGGGCGATGTGATTGTGCTGCCCATCACGTCCTTCTCGCCGGGCGTCGAGCAGATGGGCGCCAAGAGCTACGACGACCCGATGGCGTTTGTCAAGCACGATTTCGAGGGCACATGGAAGCCCGAGAGCGAGCGCCACATTGGCGAGCAGACTCAGTAACTGCTTTTCTTTTCTTTTCTTTTTTTCTTCTCTACTTTTTTCTTTTCTTCTTTTCTTTTCTTCTTCTTTCCTTTTGTCATTCTGCATCAGCACGGCGTATGGTTGTTTCTTTTCTATGCTTCTTCCCTCCCATCGGTACATCTTCGGTATATTGTCGGCAAGACACTACTGCACTACTACGGACTCAAAATGCAACATATAAACTCGGGCTCATTACATAAAATGGACAGACGGCACAGTACTACAGACAAGAGACGGCACGCATACCGGCATGCTACGGCACCACGCCAAGACGGACTGCTCCGACTAGCGAGTCGCCTGCTGCTCGGTACACGTCGTCTATTGTAGAAGGCCCCTGTCCTCATTTCTCTTACTGTCTTTATTCCTCTTGTATTTTTTACTTTCTTATTCTACTTTCTTACTCTACTTTCCTACTTCCTACTCTCTTACTCACTTTTATTGCCACTGATAGATGGGTTGGTTTTCCTTGTCTTTCGACTTTCAGTCTTTTTTTTCTGTCCTTCTCTGTATATAGACGAGCATAGTCTCAGCCAATGAAATCTACGAATAAATCAAGTTTTGTATCTTTTTTGTATATAATATCATGTGAATAAGTCTCAGTCTGCAGAGATACTGTTGGATGTGGCGCTGGCGATTTAATAGGAAATACGTCAGTGGTACACACGCTAGCATGGCTGAGGCAATGGCGGATTGCTCCAAACGGCAACAGCTACTGGCAGCTACCAGGTAGGGCTTAGCTGCCTCAGCTGTAAGTTCCCCGCATTTGCATCAGCTTGTGCGGAGTAGATGGACTGTATGTCGACTGTGTCTCGTCAACACATCACCGTCTTTTTTTGTATTTTTTCAGCACGTATCTTTGAAGACGACCTATTTGTAGAAAGTTTTTAGGGCTTTTGTGGTCCTTTCTTTGAGCTCAGATATGAAAAGAAGAGGCGTAAAATTGTGTTATAAAAAGATGCTGCGTCGCTCCTTCTGTTTATGCTGCTCCTTCCTTGTTGCAAAAACAAAAGCAGACCCGAAACAACAGAAACAACAGAAACAGCAACTGCTATCCATCAGCCCGACTCACGTCCAAATCGAGTAACTAGTCCAGAAATCAGGATTCCCGCAGCACAGGCTGCAGCCCCCCGCAAGATGCGGAGAAACAATAGCACGACGACGTCTGTCTTTCATTGCTTGTTCATGTTCTCTTTGGCCATTGTCGCCATCATTCATCGAGACTGATTTTTACTGATTGTTTCATTTTGTTGAATCAATTTCATAAGACCACCAGTTCATCTCAATAAAATGTCCCGACTGCTGACCTCGTCGGCACTCCGGGCCTTTCCCCGGGTTTCTACCTCGGCATCGGCATCGGCATCGGCATCGGCATACAGGGCATACAAGTGTTTGACGGCATCGTCGTCCGTATGGACGTCACAATACCGGACACCAATCTCAAGATCGTGTCTGCCTGCCTATGCGGCCATACTGTCTGCCAGCTACGCCACTGCGCCGTCCATTAGCCATGGCCCAACCGACGCTCCGGCACTGCTGACCCAGACCATCCCCGAGCATTTTGCTTCCATTGTGGCCCGCTTCCCAGACAGCCCGGCCGTCATTGCACGGGCCCCGGTGGCGTCATCTGTCGTGACTGCCGCTGAAGGCCGTCGCCAGGCCGGCCTGCCACCCATTACCACGCTCATGCCGCCGCGCGAGACCGTCTACACCTACGGCGACCTCGACCGCATTTCTGACTTGCTGGCCAACAACCTGCAGTCCAAGCTCGGCGTCTCCAAAGGCGACCGCGTTGCCATCAGCCTCGGCAATGGCGTCGAGTTTGCTGCGCTCAGCTACGCCCTGTTCAAGCTCGGCGCCGTGCTCGTGCCGCTCAACCCGGCGTTTTCTGCCGGTCAGGTCGCAGCTGCACTCAGCCATCTCGGCTCCAAAGTGCTGATCATTGGTGCCGTCACAGACCTGCCCTACAAGCCCGGCCGCGGCCGGTCCAACCTGCCCATTCTCAGTGAGCTCGTCGACGGCGAGGACAACCTGTGCACGCCCGGCATCAAATCCCCACAAGTCCCGTCGCTCGAGACCATTGTGCTGCTCGACAACACGGCCGACCACATGGCCGTCGCCGGGTCCCACGACTTTGCCGAGACGCCCACCCAGAAAAAGAAGGCGGCTCTGACTGCGTTTTCCGTTTTGACCGGTGGTATCAACATCCTGAGAGCCCACCGCATCGCCGAGCTGCGTGCCAATCCGCCGCCGCCGGTGCGCCCCGACAGCCCTCTCAGTGCATCCGACACCATCAACATCCAGTTCACGTCCGGCACCACGTCGCAGCCCAAGGCCGCCATGCTCACCCACACCTCCGTCCTCAACAACGGCTACTTTATTGGCCACCGCATGGGCCTGACGCCCGACGACAAGATCGTGTGCCCGCCGCCGCTGTTCCACTGTTTCGGCAGTGTTTTAGGTTATATGGCCACCGCGACGTCCGGCGCCGCCATTCTGTTCCCGTCGCCCGCGTTCGACCCCGCCGCGTCGCTGCAGATGGCCGCCGACCACCGCGCCTCCGGCCTGTACGGCGTGTCGACCATGTTCATTGCCATGCTCGAGTGGCTCGACCAGCTCGCGCTCCAGCACCAGGCCCAGCTCCAGCATACCTTGTCGGCCGGCACCAACGACATCCAGCAGAAGATGGCCGATCTCCCCACACACCTGCGCACCGGCATTGCCGCCGGCTCGTCCGTCCCGGAATCCCTCATGCGCCGCCTGTTTGCGACGCTCGGCCTCAACGATCTTGTTATTTGTTATGGCATGACGGAGACGTCGCCCGTCAGCTGCATGACTGCGCCGACGGACTCACTTGCGCGCCGCACGTCGACTGTTGGCCGCGTCATGCCCCACACCGGCGTCAAGATTGTCGATCCCGCCGACCGCACGCGCATTGTGCCGCGCGGCACGCCCGGCGAGCTGGCTGCCAGTGGGTACCTCGTGATGCAGGGCTACTACGGCGATGAGCAGCAGACGAAGGAGGTCCTGCTTTCTGACGGAGACGACCTGTGGATGCACTCGGGCGACGAGGCGACCATGGACGCCGACGGATACGTGGCCGTGACGGGCCGGATTAAGGATCTGATTATCCGTGGCGGCGAGAACATCCACCCGCTGGAGATTGAGAACTGTCTGTTCCAGCACCCGCTGGTGGCCGAGGTGTCGGTGGCGGGCGTGCCGGACGCGCGGCACGGCGAGGCAGTGGCGGCGTTTGTTGTGCCGCACGGCGGCGTGCGCGTCGAGGGCGGCATGTCGGTCGGTAGCGACGGCGCGATCCCGCCGGCCGAGACGCCGGAAATCCGCAATGGCCAGCCAATCCCCGACTCCGAGGTGTTGACGGCCGACGCGGTTCAGGCGTGGGTCAAGGAGCGGCTGAGCCCGCACCTGGTGCCGAAGCATGTATTCTGGACGGCGGGCTACCCTAAGACGGCGAGCGGCAAGATCCAAAAGTACAAGCTGCGGGATACGGCAAAGGAGGTTCTGGGTGGTAACTAGCGGACGGTCAACAGACCTATATAGCGGATCAATGATTTATTGTTGCAAACGCACATTTGATTAATTCAAGCCTGACCTCCCCATGACACACCCTTACACACGGTGCCACTGCTGGACCACTGCACGCCGGGAAGCAGCTGGGCCGTCACCCAGCGAGCTGTGGCCGCGTGCAGCGACCCTTGGCCAAACGGTGCCGACATGTCGTCTGCCTCGTTCTCCTCTTCTTCCTTGCCCTTGCCATCCAGCGTAAGCTTGGCCACTGCATCCTCTAGGTCTTCTTCTGTACTCCCCCGCCAGAATGACGTCTCTCCTCTTGCGAGCGCCTGGAACACAACCACCTGGTCTTGCAGATACTCGTCGCCGCATCCGCCGGCGTGGACGTCCTGGGCAAGGTAGCCGACCACCCGCTGGGCGATGCGGTCACACGCAGGACCAAAGTTGGCCGGCATTTCGCCATCCGCTCCCCGGCCGCCCTGGCTGCTTTTGCTCTTGCTCCCCTTCTTTCCCGTTTTCGGCACGGCTGCTCGTCCCTGTCCCTTGGCCACGCCCTTTATAATGTTCCCTCCCTCCAGGCAGTCGCGCCCCCATCGCCGTGCAGGGATGCTGTTGGCCTCGTCTGCCGTTGTCTGCGCCACAAGCAGCACATATACGCGCGAGCCGTGGCCGCTGTCGGTGACGGAGCGGAACTGCAGGTCCCCCGACCGCGACAGTGTATCACACAAGGACACCTGGTAGGACAGCGCGTCCGTCAGCGGCTCCAGCAGCTCGGACGGGGCATAGACTGTGGCCTCGACTGATGCGATTCGAGTTTCTGCTGTCCGGGTCGAGTGACAGGGGAAGCGCGGCACCAGCTGGTGCGGCCGGTGAATGGCCAGGTCTACGTGCCCCGTCTCGCTGTGCGCCGGCCCCGAGTTCCATCCCGGCTGCACCAGCTGCCGGTCGACGCGCACGCCGAACCAGTCCTCGAGTGTGGGAAACAAAACTTGGTCGAGGTAGTCGTATGTCGGCGCGCTTGGGACGTGAGTGCCGCCGTGAACTCGTAGGTGAACCTTTTCTCTGTTTGCCTCGTTTGCCTCGTTTGCTGGTAGCTTGCCGAACAAAACATACGGCAGCACGGCCTGCAGCATCAGCACGGCACTGGCTGCCTCGGTAGCTGCTCGCAGATGGATTGGTGTCTCGGGCGAGCTGCAGCCAGCCGGCAACAGACGGTGCTTGGGACGCAGGGTAAACGATGTGCTGCCTGTCTCAATGCCCGTAGTGCTTGCACCAGCCACGTCGGCCAGCCACGCAATGGCAGCCGCATGCTGTGGACGGAGGCCACCCCCCTTTGGCCGGTTGCCGCGGACATTGTCTACTCGCAGAGGCTGTCCGGTGAGGGCAGACAGCACGGCCGCAGTGCGCACAAGCTGGCCGCCGCCCTCGCCGAAACTGCCGTCGATGGTGAGCATTGTGTTGAATTGGTTGGGTAGATCTTGTTTACTCTACAGAGTAAGAATAAGGGCATCCACTTGATCGACTATCACTTATATACTGGTGTCTCCATAATGAGGCTGACTGACCTTGAAGTGCCTGGCGTGACTCACGCCGGCGAGGCTGTCATTAGCAGATGGAGCCTATCACAATGATTCGGAATTGGAAGAAATAAAACAAAGTATCAAAATGGTTATGCCAGTTTTTGAAGAAAATTAAATTAGTATTTTCGGCTTTATTTTTATTGTAATATTAGTGATTAAAAACGATCAAGTCATTAGTACAGAGACAAGTAATAATAAAACCACGAAATCAAAGAATGATGCACAATATGCGTGGAAATAAAGTAGTATAAACATGACCCAAAGGCATAGATAGTAGCACAACTATGAGAATATAAGCTTGAAGAAAAGAAATGAAACGATCATAGAAAATACAGTAAAGAAGAGAAGAAAGACGACGCAAACAACAAAACAACAGTAAACAAAAAAAGGAAAACCGGATAAATAAAAGTAAAGAAAAACCAAACAAAACAGCCATGGTAGCCAGATTACAACATGCAAACATTATTGTTCTTTTTTCGTCACATTACACCGTTCATAACTGACAGACCTAGCTGTCCAGACGCTTCCGCCAGTCAGCAAGGCTCTCGCTCAGGCCGTTGGCTGGGCCGCCGTTGGCGCCATTGCTGACGTTGAGGCCGCCGCTGCCGCTGCCACCCGACGCAGCCGCCGCTGCACTGCCAATCACCGGCGACGTCGTCTCAAAGTCAAACGCGTTGCTCAGCCGGTAGTTCTTGTTTGTCGCCTCCCAGTGGCTGCGCAGCGTCTCCAGCTCGTTGGCCAGGCTGTCGAGGGCCGCGCTGTTGCGCCCGTCGCCGTACGTCTCGCCGTACGCGCTGCCTGCCTCGGAGCTGTCCTGCCGCGCGTGGCTCGCATTGCTACCCGCGGCGCCGTTGTTCGCGCTGATGCCGTTGGTGGCGCCCGACATAGATGCCGTCGGCGGGATGGCGCCGACAGCGCCGGGGCCGTTGGTCGCAGCCTCGCGGATCTGCTCAGCGCTCAGGCTGGCCACCTGCCGGCTGCGGCGGCGGTAGTTGCCCACCGACGACTCCACCTGATCGAGCAGCATGCCGACCTTTTGCTCGGCATCGTTGGCGCGCTGCTCGAGCTGTGCGTTCTCCTTCTGCAGCTCCTCCATGTCGCGGCGCACCGTGTTGATCCGCAGCATCGACTCGTCGTGCGTCCGCTGCACCGTGTCGCGCTCGTGCTTGGTCTGCTCCAGCTCCTTTTGCACAGACAGGATCTGTTGCTCCAGCTGGGCCCGCGACGAGGCGAGATCAGCCTGCAGCGTCTCCACCTTTTGCGACAGCGCCGCACGCTCCGTCTCCCACTCTGCAGAAGCGGATGCGTCACGAGTGCCTCCCGTCTTGGCCTCGAGCTCCTCAATCTCCGTCTTGAGGCGCGTGTTCTCCGCCTTGTACCGCGACAGCTGCTCCTTTAGCTGCTTTAGCATCTTCTCCGTGCCCTTGACATAGTGCACCGCCGACTGATAGTCGTTCTCGAGCTGCGTCAGCTTGTCGCGATACACCGCCTCGGATTCCGACGCCTGCACCGCAAAGTTCTGCTTAGTCTCTTCGTGCGATGAGTTGGCCACCGACAGCTGCTGCTCCAGGCTGCGGATGCGCGCCTCGTGCTCGGGCGACGTCTCGCGCGGACTGCCGCGTGACCGGGGGCTCGTCGCCGCATTCATGGCCGCGCTGGCCGCGGCGTTGGCCGTCGTCGGGCTGATGCCCCGCTCGCTCAGCAGGTCCTTGAGTGTGTTGTGCTGCACCGTCATCGCGTTCGTCTCCAGTTGCTGGCTGGCCAGCTGGTTCTTGAGCTCCGTGTTGGCCGCCTGCAGAGACTGCGTCTCGCGCATAGCAGCCTGCAGCTGCCGCCGGATCGTCACACCCTCGCGGCTCGACTGCTCCTGGTACGCCTCGAGACCCGCAATCCGCTCCTCGGCACTGCGTAGGCGGTCAGCCGCTGTATCCGCATCTTTCTGGTGCTTCTTGACCAGAACGTTGGCCGCCTCAAGCTGGCTTGTAAGTGCAACCAGGCGTTCCTTATCCGCCTCACTGGGCTTGCCAACACTACGAGCAGTGATCGTGTCCAGGCCGCTCAGCACAGCCTGCCGGTGTGTGCGTGCCTCGTTGGCGTGCTTCTCGGCCAGCTCCTCAGTGTCGCGCAGACGCTGAGTCAGGTTCAGAAGCTCCGCCGTACGCGTCTCCAGCTCCGCCTTGACAGACGCCAGCTTGGTCTCCGACGTCTCGCGCACAGCGCGCTCCTGCTCGAGCTTCTGCTCCAACAGCGTCTTCATCTCATCCGATGCAGCAACGGCCGCACGCAGAGAGCCAAACGAGTCGGTGTGGTCCTTGGCCGAGCCGGCGGCATCCTTATATTGCCGCTCAAACTCTTCCTTGTCGACACGCAGCAACTGCGAAGCAGCGACGGCCTCGGCCGCAATCACAGACTGCTCGCGGGCCTCGCGCTGCGAGCTGTGCAGCTCCGCCTTGAGGCGCTCCAGCTCGTACGACGTCTGCTGCTTGTAGTTCTCCAGGTCCGTCAAGCGGCGCTGGGCTGCATTAAAGGTATCCTCCGATAGCTGGCGCGCACGCTTCTCGGCGTTGGTCTCCAGCGACGAGCGCTCGAGGTGGGCCTGCAGCTCCTTTTGCATGTTGAGCGCGGTCGCCAGCTTGCGGCTCATCTCCTCGACACGGTCCTCGGCATCGCGTTCGCTGCCGTCAAGGCGCGGGGTGCTGTTAGCACTGCCAGTACCGAGGTGAGCAGCAAGCTTGGCCTTGGCGTACACGGCCTCCTGGATGGCGGCGTCGCGCTGCTTGTCGGCCTCGGCAATCTGCTTGGCAGCAAGAACAGCCTGCTTGTCGACAGACGCCTGCACGTTGGCCAGCTCTGTACGCATAGCCAGTAGAGCCTCAATCAACGGCCGGTCATCCTCGTCAAACGTCTCGGCGCCACGGCTGTCAAGGACAGGGCTGAGGGTGGCGTTGGTCGTGTATCCGGACTTGCGGGCCAGCTCGAGCTCTGACGCATACCAGGCATTGCGGTTCCGAGCCATGTCAAGCTCCTTCAGCAGGGTGACGGTCTGCGAGTTCCGGCCCGATGACCGTCTATTCAATGGGTTGCCGCTGGCCTTGCTCGTAGGAGGTGGTGGGGATGTCGGGCGACCGCCAGGAATACCACCAGTCAGCTTCTCAGTTGTGCTGTCAATCGACGCCGCATTGCGCGAGCGGGGCTGCTGCTGCTTTGATCTCGGGGCGGCAGGCGGGCCGTTGTTGGCAAGGGCAGAGGCACCAGCAGCACCAGCAGCAGCGGCGACAACGGTGGCAGCCGCCTCTGACGCGCCAGGTGCTGTCGCTGGGGCTATTGATGTAGCACCCGATGGGGCTGGTGGAAGGCCGCCTTGCGGTGCTGCTGAGATGGGAGATGTGGTGACGTCGGTTCTGAGTGGTGGGCCGCGGTTACCCTGCTGGCTGGCTGCGCGTCTGTCGCCGCCGGGGATTGGACCATCGGGGTCTCTAATGTATTCGCGGTTAACTGGTGACTGGTTCTGGCTGGAGTTGCTGATCACAGGCGAGCCGGCAAAGTTGCCACCACGCTCTGTTGATGCCGCGCGAGACCGCTGTGCCTGTGTAGGCTTGGGCGGCTGGCCTTGCGGAGGGGGGCCTGCCGGGGGAGATGCGGCATTAGATCTAAGGGGAAGCTTTGAGCCAGCACCGTTGGCTGCATTGATAGGCGATGGTGTGCTGCCGTCGTTGCGGACGCCATTGGTGGGACTGCTCACAGGGGGTGCATTTAACCGCTTGCGGTCACCCACTGGGCCTTGTGAGCCATCGCGAGATGCAATTTGCCGAGTAGGGTCACTGGGGCGGCGTTGCTGTGGCTTGCCGGTGGCTTGTGAATTGCTCGGGTTGGTAGCGCTGTTCTGCGAAATCTGGGCGTCGTTTGGGTACCGAATCTTACTGGTATCGAGGACGTAGACGAGAGCGAGATCGTTGACGGCAGCGGTAGCGGAGCTGGGCTCGCCACCGAGGACGACAACCGACTTGCCGACTGCAGTCATGCTGTGGCCGGAGCGGGGCGAGGGTGATGGGCCCATGTTCTGGAAGGTGTACCAGCGGCGGGATGAGATGCGGAAGGCGGCCAGATCGCCGAGGTCGGAGCCGTCCTCTGTGCGACCACCAAAGATGTACATGACGTCGTCGACAAGTGCAGCGGCGTGGCCCTCGCGCTCGACGGGGATGTAGCCAATGCAGTCGAGCTGTGACCAGGAGTTGACAGCCGGGTCATAGCACCAGACGTCATTGAACCACTGGAAGCCGTTGGTACCGCCAAAGAGGTACATCTTGTCGTTGTAGGAGACAACTGTGTGGTTTGTTCTTGCGGGAGGGACCTTGCCCTGAATGGCAGTGCCGCCCTCGGAGGTCGGGATGAGCATCTCCCAGCGGTTGTTGGGCATCTGGAGCTGGTTAAGGTCAAAGGCTGCGAGGTCGTTCATAAAGTAGCCCTCAACCTGGCCACCAAATATGTAGATCTTGGAGCCGAGGATGTTGAGGGAGTGGCCGTAGCGTCCTGATGGCCGCGGGCCGGATGGCAATGCTCTAGACCATTGTCTCGTGGCTGTCTCGTTAGCAAGTGTCAGGGTATAAGAAGAGCTGCTAGAACCTACATGTGTTCAGTAGGTAGAGGGTCTCGTCGAGGACGTCACTTTCGTCAATCTTGGTGTCACCACCGTAGACGATGAAAGCATTTCCAACAAGCAGACTGGAGTGACCAACTCTGGGGCTGGGGCCTTCTGATGTTGTGGCGAGCTGGTAGCATGACATGGCGCCGCCGGCCTCGATCATCCACAAATCACCCTTGACGGTCTGGCTGTTGATCAGGCCGCCCATGACGTAGATGTCGCCTTCTTTTGAGCCGGTTGCGTTGACAGCAGCGCCGTACCGGGGAAAGGGGCTCATTGTGGAGTTGGTGTAGGTCAGTCGCCGTTGCGACCACGGGTAGAGCGACATGTTGGAATTGCCTAGTGTCGGGCCGGGGCCGTTGCGGTACTAGAAATGTTAGATACAGGTCAAGGGCGCGTGGCGTCCGCCTGGACAGAGTGTAATAAAAAGTACCTGGATGTCGTTGGACTGTTGCGACGAGTTCTGCTCAGCGCGGCGGCCATTCGCGGCCAGTTCTGGACTTGTTGTGCCATCGACGGGGTCGACATTGGAGTTTGAGTTGAGGCTGCCAGTGGGTGTTGAGCGCTGGCCAGCGGACTTTTCCTCACGGGCTAGGCGCGAGGCATTGGTGCTGGTGACAGAGGACTGCTGTGAGCCAGAGGTCGGGGGGCCTTCGCGGCTGGAGAGGACCCTGTCCTTTTCGCGCTCCTGGTTCTTTTTGGACTTGAAGAGGAACGCCATCGCGCCGGGGCGTGTGCGTCGGCGAGAATGCGCACGACAATACCGGGGGAAGGAGAAAACGGCGAGAACGGCGAAAACGGCGAAAACGACGAAAAAGGCGAAAGTAGATTGCTGATGGAGCTGGGGCGAGCTCGGTAGAATTTGTCAGGCAGCGTTGGCAGGCGGAAAGACGTAAATGCGCGTTGTGCAGAAGATGGAAGCCAGTTGAGGTGGTGCGGCGTCAGACGGCAAAAAGGGCAACGGACGGCGACAGGGCGCGCGAGCGGGAAAGCTAACGGGAGGGCGGAAGCAGCCAACAGTCGAGCGCGGGTAGTTCCAGGCTCGCGTGTGATTTGGAGTCGGAGTGTGAGTATGAAGAAACCAAATTGGCGATTCTGGTATAGACTCGATTCGTGATGTCGTAAAGGACGAAGACGCTCGAAGATGAAGCGAGTGGTCGATGCCGAGTCGTAAGTCGCGGAAGTCAAGACGGGAAGATGGATGGCGGAGAACAGAAACGGAAAACTAGAAACGAAGAGAGAACAGTGTACAATAGAAACAAGGAACAACTGAACAAATGAAATGAAGATGGGCCCGTGGTTGGTTCGTCAAGGCCTGTCGTTGAAAATAAAATAAAAAGATGCAAAAGTGCGCAGAGAAGGCTGGGGAAGGGGGGGGGTCGGTTGTGGTGAGAGACAGCGGCGACCAAAGGGGGAATAGGGGGGAGAGACAAAAAGAGACGAAAAGCGAGAGTCGAGTTGAAAAAGGGGACGGTACGAGCAGAGAGTAGTCGAGAAGTGCTGTAGACAGGTACTTGGTATGTGCTGTGAGAGTCAAGATGGCGGCGGTGGAGCAGTGCGTTTGAGATGGCTGGGGTGCCGAAGGGTGGTGGTGTTGAGCCTGGGAGGGCAGTACATTCAGTAAAAGCGGGTGTGCGGGAATGCCAGGGACCAAAACTGGGCCGGTTCAGGGCAAAATAGCCATGGACACGAGCGGTAAAGAGTGTACCAGAGCTCAACGGCGCGAGAAGACGAAAAGTGACGATGCTCGGGTAGTCCGTAGAAAGGGGCGCTGTAGTAATGTTGAGAGGACAGACAAAGTCGCCAGATGTTCTTGATATTCTAGCGTGGAGCGTGGGAGCAGGGAGGTGGTTTAGTGTTTGCGGATGTACGAGGTAGTGCTTGAGAGCCTGTACACGAGGCAGTCCGCACATGAAAAGGGGCGCGATATGCTGGACAAGAGATGGGATGAGATGGGAGATGAAAGGAGACAAGAAGAGTGAAGCCTTAAAAGAGCCAAAAAGGAGAAGGAGACGAGATGCAGTTGTGGTGACAAAGACAGGGCTGCCTTGGTTTACGGATCATACGAGGCAGGCGCGCCGGTCACTCTTTCTTTGTGCAGAGTGCAGAACGGGGAGACGGAGAAGGAAGACCAATGATTACGAAGTATGAATACAGGGAAGGAGCAATGAATACTCAGTACTGTAATACTTTGCACACTCACGACAGGGGTAGAGTGGTTGGACTTGGTTGGATGTAAGCTCAAAGAGGAAACAGCGACCAGCCGTGACCAAAAGAGACTAGTGGAACCCTGTCACAGTAGCCCCTGCCGTTATTTTGATATTTTGATATTTTGAGTTTTGGTGTATCTGGTCTTTGATGCTTTCAGAGCGTGCTGCAGCGATGACAAAAAGAGACAGGCAGTGGCAATGATTGCAGCTGCAGATGTCCTTTGTTTGAATACCGGGATGGTACCGGCGAATTGATTCCGTCAATGCTTAATGCTTGATGCTTTGGGTGTTTGAAATGTTTCTTGGGGCTGTTGGCGACTGTGCAGCGGAATAGGGGGAGTGGGCACTGCCGATCGATACAGGGGATTTCAGACGAATGCATTGTATTTCAGAGGCAAATGGGAAATACCTTGCAGAGATGAACAAGACGATAGCAAAGGCAACGGGCATGGTATTCAATTACGCAATACGATATCAAGGGCGGATTACTCGGTATAAGGTGTAGCGTACGCTCTTTCCCTTCTTGGGCCGTTTATTTTTATTCTAATTATTTTCATGATTCGTGAAACATATGACGACAGTGCCAGATCGTCCCTTCTTTATCAGGACGACACTCGCGGCGCTCTTTCTTTGCCGAGTCTCCCTTGCCAGCCGCCCGCCAGCATTGACAATGTTCCCTCCTGCCATCTTCAGCAATTTAACTAGTTAGGGCACGTTGCCCGTTATTGCTAGTACCCGTAGACAAAAGATAAAACACACGTTTCTTCTCTATTAAGGCGGTGCCCCATAATTTGTTTGCCGGTGGTTGGTTTGTGGGGGAAGGAGCCTGTAACGACGCACTATTACATTCTCTCAGTACAGTACTACAGAATATATTGTTCATCCTGGCGTCCGAGGCCCGGTATATTGCATCCATCAAAGAAGGAGACCGGGTCACAGCTTGAGCAGATGTCAACGCAGAACACAGAATGCAAAGCATTCGCCGTGCTAGAGTGCTAGACGCCTGCCTGCATTGCCTGAGCGCGGACGACGTGCAGCCCAGACACGAACCAGGCAGCGTCGTATCGGCGAAATGGAGAAAGAGCTACTGAGTTGTGTACTGCAATGTACTCAGTGCTGTATTTCCACATAAATCAATAAGAATAGCATAGGACGGATGGGCATGCCAGACTTGAAACATCTCCACCGTCTGATTTCTTCCACTTGGGTACTGACTGTAGAATGTTAGTACTGTAGATGTACATTAGAATGCCTGTGAAAGGTTGGTTGATCAGGGAGTGATGTGCTAACGACAGTGCTGAATCCTCATGTGAGATCGACCACGGCACACCAGGGAGGCATAGAAGAGGACATATGAACGATTTGTGTCTTGCTGTCTTACCACTTATCTTATCATATCACAGGCAGTAAGATGCTACGAGAAACAAAGCAACAGTGTGACGGGATGTGATCAAGATGGCGATCGACTGACGGCCGGCGCACGTCTTATGATTCTTGTTTATATATGTGCAGACGCCTTAAAGATGATGTCTGTTTTGATTATTCTGTCTGTTGATTCTTGACAAATCAAAACACCAACACATCAGGACACTCTCCTCCGAGCATGTTTTGCACAGTTGCATTCGACGCAGAGACGTTTGAAGAAGATTCGGATACGACCGCGGCCAGCTGCCAGCTACATTCCAGCACCCATTAGTCCTAGACCTGCATGCACATGCAGTGTACCTGCAGGAAAAGGGACCACTTGTATATATCGGGTCCTGGCTTTTAGTTGCCTTGTATCATGTATTTTTATTATTTCGTGCAGAGCATGTCCAAGGACAAACTACCACGCATGCATACTGAGTATGTCGTGCAGTCGACCGTGCTGTACTCTACACTGCATATCTCATTTCACTTGACACAAGACCGTCCGTCCATCCAGAATATCCCGTTGTGGACAGACACAAATAGATGCCGTGGTGTGTACAAAGTAGTTCGAATCGTTCATCCTCAAAAGTCACCTGACTGATATTGACATGTTGGTACTTTTGCTGGCGTAGGAACGTCCCGTGAGCTTGAGTGGTTGTCTTTTACTTTCACGGTCAAATTAGCCTAGTAATAGCTCTCGATGGCATTGGACAGATCCAACAAGCATCCTCCCTTGATTGATGCCTTGATTGGGAACTCGCTGTTGCTTGATCCCGGCCTGCCCTGCTCTCGGCATGTCTTTAACTTGCAGGATGACGGAGGCGATAACATAAACGAACAGTAGCACAGCGAGCCGAGGTGCCATGGATCTAGGACCAGTCGGTCCGGACTATATTACGACATCTGCAATCTAGATGCCATTGCCGTACATATCTACAGTCTCAGCCGGGTTGCGCCCTGGTGTGGTCTGGAAAGACGGGCTGCCGAACAGAGTGCATCGGAGCTATGTGCTGCCACATGGCTCCAGGCCGTGTCGACCTGCTCTCGATCTTTGATCTTGTAACAATAACTCTTGCTCTAATCGCAAGACCTTCCTGTCGGTTGTAGGACCGCCGGCGCCCCTCTGCTGACCTCGTCGTTCTCTTCATCGTCTTTGCCATCACCTCTCCTATACTTTATGCCCCGTGTTGTCGTTTTCCTTGTTGGGTTGATTCCTTCTGCACTTTCTACCTCTTCTATTTGCATATCACCACTTCTGCAATAACATACATGCGCCCCCCATGGATGGAATGTCTTCAGCCCGGCAAAGACATAATCAAATCAATCAATAATAATAAGCTTGTCTTGATACCAGAGACAAAACACCTACCACTGCGATTGATTCCCCTAACCAATGTCTCGTCTCTGAATGCCACTGTCATACTCAATGAGACATGTGCATGCTGTGTGCGATGCGCTCACGAGCAACACCAAACGCAGAGATAATCGCTGATATTGGCTGCAGTCAGGATGCATCTGTAATACATGGACCCATAATTATATCATCTCCCATTGGCCAAATCAAATGGTCCGTGCCTTCTCCGTGTCAGCTCGGTCACGAGGCCCGTGGGTCCATTTTTAGCGCGTCACATTACCTCAGATTGCACGTTTAGTCAGCATCGCCCCTGTAACTCCCCCGTAATGCATGCCCCGAGCTGGAGCTCCAAGCTGCATTATCCGCTAATCCCCGGATGAAATGCCCTTTTATTGTTGCGTATAGCGCTTGCCTTTGCCCCATAGGCTCGCTGTGCTGCACTTTGAAGGCGTTGGTCGCTGCACTTCTCACTGCTGCCGTTCGCGCCTGCCTTTCTGGCCGAGAGGCTCTCCTCGTGACAATCCGCACCACACCACATCCGTCCGGTCTGCGGCAAGCCCGACTTCATCAAGGCCAATCCGCCCAACCGCGATTCATCGACATCATCACCATCCCATCTGGCGACGTGACGGTGAGTAATTGACTGCAGCTTGTTCGACGCACCATCGCCTTGACCTCTGAATCACCTCCAATTCACTTTCGCATCACTCGTCACCACCCCACTCTGTTTTTCTTCAACCAACCCGGGCGCGTGGCGCAGATTCAAGCAGCACAGGGTGCCAACAGACGACAGACAAGACAGAGCAAGAGATTGCAGACGAGCAGAGAAAGGGAGGACAAGGCGGAAGAAGAGCACACAGCAGACTAGAGCACAAACAGTGTCAGTGCTTTGGGCCTCGCACATACGGCGACAACCTGCTGTCATCCTCGACGTGTTTCTCTCTGTCCTCGCTCGACTTGTCTGCCTGCATCTGGCTGGTCGATGCGGCTTTGACTGCTGCTGCCACTGCTGCCACCACTGATATCACTGCTTTCACTATCGCTGCCTAGATCGCCTGACTGACAACACAGCTTTCGCCCGTCTCCTATTCGCTGTCTCTGCCCGCCACCCTAACCTGCAGGTGTCCAAAGTCAGGACCCCGACCCCTTGCTGCCCTGTGTCGGCAGATCGACGCTCGACTCTCAACGCTCGACTCTCGACGCTCGACTCTCGACTTGGCCGTTTGGAGGCTCGTTGTGCAGACTTTCCTCACCAACGCGGTCTGCATGTCGGTGACTCGGTGATCAACTAGACATCACTAGCCGCGACGACGGCGACGACGACGACGACGACATCCACTTCTCTACATCGACACTGCTACACCATGACTGTGGTCACCAACCAGCACCCGCAGACCACAAACTCCGACACCCCCAACCATCCCTCCACAATGGCAATGAACGGCAACGGCATCAACGGCAACGGCATCAACGGCAACGCCCCCGCCGGCCAGCATCTTCACTTTGCTGTTCCCTCACAATTCCAGTCTCCAAACCACCCGCAAAGACTCGCACAGCCCACGCAGCCCGCACCACCACACCTGCAGAACAACGGCAACGTCTCCCAGCCCCCACCACAAGACAGCAGCGGCGATGCGTCGCGGCGAAGCTCTTTTGGCGGCGGCGCCGGCCTGACCATGCGCGCGCCAGCTAAGCACCAGCGCATCGCTTCGGCGTCAGCTTCATCGTCAGCCCTGCTCCTCGACAGCAACGAGGCCGACTTGGCCGACCGCAGACAAAAGCGCCAGCTGCTCCAGCAGCAGCAGCTCCAACCCCAAGCACAGGCACAGCGCCAGATTGTCATCCGCGAGCACAACCGCAATGGCAGCCGCAACAACAACGGCCGACAGAAACCGCCCCTAATGCGCTCCAAGAGCGACTACAGCCGCCAGCCTGACGACGGCGCCGAGTCGCTCTTCGAAAGCGGCGAGCTGAGCCGCTGGGGTGCACGCCACGGCTTCGAGGACCACTACCAGTCCGAGGCCATCATCTCACATCTTGCCAATGTACGTCTTTCTTGCTGAAACAGTCTTCATTGTTACAAACAAATTCAGAATCACAACTAACAGACAGAACTGGTACATGTACTTTACCGACAAGCGCCACGAATCAAACGGCAAGCCAAAAGCACCAACTCTCGAGCTTCAGGATTGGCGCATGCGGGACCGCCTTAAGACTGTGTCCGCAGTAATCGCCATCTGCCTCAACATTGGCGTCGAGCCGCCAGACCAGCTTCGCACAAACCCTGGCGCCCGCCTCGAGGCCTGGCAAGACACCACCGTGCCGCCCGTGCAAAAGGCCCTTGAAAACATCGGCAAGGCCCTCATCAGCCAGTACGAGGCGCTTGCCCTGCGGCCGCGCTACAAGCACTACCTCGATCCGTCCGTCGAAGAGACCAAAAAGTTTTGCATATCACTGCGGCGCAACGCAAAGGACGAGCGTGTGCTGCTGCACTACAACGGCCACGGTGTGCCTAAGCCGACGGCGTCCGGCGAGATCTGGGTGTTTAATAAGAATTACACACAGTACATCCCCGTGTCGCTGTACGATCTGCAGCAGTGGCTCCAGGCCCCGACCATCTTTGTCTGGGACTGCTCCGAGGCCGGCAACATTCTAACAAACTACCACCGCTTCGTCGAGAAACACGAGCAGGAGGAGAACGAGAATGCGCTCAACGACCCCAACTACGACAAGACCAACTTCCGGCCATACATTCACCTCGCCGCCTGCGCCACCAAGGAGAACCTGCCGACCAACCCTTTGATTCCTGCTGATGTCTTCAGTTCCTGCTTGACCACACCTATGGAGATGGCCCTCTGGTTCTTTGTGCAGCAGAACCCGCTCAAGATGTCGCTGACCCCCGAGCGCGCAAAGAAACTCCCCGGCCGCCTGCAGGACCGCCGTACACCCCTCGGTGAGCTTAACTGGATCTTCACCGCCATCACGGACACCATTGCATGGACCACGCTCGACCGCCCCCTCTTCCGCCAGTTCTTCCGTCAGGATTTGCTGGTGGCCGCCCTCTTCCGCAACTTCCTCCTCGCACAGCGCATCATGTCTGTCTACAACTGCCACCCGCAGTCCTACCCCGAACTCCCCGACACACGGCAGCACCCGCTGTGGGCCAGCTGGGATCTAGCCGTCGACCAGACCCTCGACCAGTTGACCATGCTCGAGCGCAAGGAGGCCGGCGAGATCGAGTACGAGTACAAGAACTCGACCTTTTTCTCCGACCAGCTCACGGCGTTTGAAAACTACCTGATATGCGGTGACGCGCAGCAGCAGAAGCCGCCCGACCAGCTGCCTGTTGTGCTGCAGGTGCTTCTCAGCCAGCAGCACCGCGTACGTGCCCTCATCCTGCTGGGCCGTTTCCTGGACCTCGGCCCCTGGGCGGTCCAGCTGGCTCTCAGCATTGGCATCTTCCCCTATGTCCTGAAGCTTCTGCAGTCGGCAACGTCAGAGCTCAAACCGGTTATGGTCTTTATTTGGACGCGTGTGCTTGCTGTAGATATCTCCTGCCAGCAGGACCTGATCAAGGACAGCGGCTACAACTACTTTGCGTCCATCCTCAAGCCCAACGAGGGCCTGCCCGTCGTCAACAACGACGAGCACAAGGCCATGTGCGCCTTCATCCTGGCCATGCTGTGCAAGAACTACAAGCCCGGCCAAACGGTGTGCAACCAGACGGACATTATGACGTCGTGCCTCATCCACCTGCGCAACGAGGAGAACCCGCTGCTGCGCCAGTGGTCGTGCCTGTGCCTGAGCCAGCTGTGGCAGGACCTGCCCGAGGCCAAGTGGCGCGGCATCCGCGAGAACGCGCCTGCGCGCCTCGCGTACCTGACCAAAGACGCCGTATGCGAGGTGCGCTGCGCCATGCTGCACGCCATGACGACGCTGCTGGGCATCCCGGAGCTCACGGACGAGGTGGCGCGCGTCGAGGAGGCCATTGCCTGGACGCTGCTGGACATGGCCAACGACGGCAGCGCCATGGTGCGCAAGGAGCTGCTGGTGTTCATGTCGCACTTTGTCCTTCGCTACGAGAGCAAGTTTTTGGTCGCGGCGTTTGAAGAGCTGCAGGAAGAAAAGGAGTTCCTCATGTTCCCGCCGCAGGACCTCGGCATGG
Source organism: Ophiostoma tasmaniense (assembly GCA_022392925.1). NCBI lineage: Eukaryota > Fungi > Ascomycota > Sordariomycetes > Ophiostomatales > Ophiostomataceae > Ophiostoma > Ophiostoma tasmaniense. The sequence continues at coordinate 466,189 of JAKRGK010000014.1, read as the reverse complement.
GCGGCTACAAGCCCGGCCTGCACTATGTTCGCCCCGAGAACCGTACGCGCGACGGTGCCGTCAAGGAGAGCGCGCAGGGCCTGTCGTACAACACCATCTTCACTGCCTACTGGAAGCACGTGCTAATCCTCTCGGTCGACCCGCACCCCGAGGTGCAGTCGCACGCGATCATTATTGCCGACTACGTGCACGACGCACTGCTCCAGTCGCCGGTGGGCGCACAGGCGCAGGCGCTCATGGACGAGATTCAGAAGAAGCACCGCCGGCTGATGAGAAGCGCCAACATCCCGGGCCTGCGCAACAATGCCAGCATGTCGGGCGCCGGCCCCAACGGGTCGATCAACGGCGGTAACCACTTGAACGGTGGTCTCGCTGGCGGCATCAACGGCGGCAGTCTCAACGGCGGCAGCATGAACGGCTCGCCGCTGCCCTCGCCGGGTCTGCTGCGGCGCACGGTCAGCACTCTGTTCTCGCCGTTCTGGGGTGCCGATCCACAAGCCGCCGGTCACTCGCCCACGAGCAGCGCCCCCCCCGGCTCGTCTCACGGCGAGCCTCCCTCGTCGCCCGGCCTGCTGCGGTCTGCGTCGACCTTCCAGAGAGGATCCGGTCGCGCGCGCGGCCTCGCTGGTTCGACGCCCGACTTTACGCCTCCCGAGGACAGCGAGCGGGAGTTGACTACGTCGGCGTATAATGTGGCGAAGGAGCCCGTGTCTCCCGGGTTCAAGGATGCCAGCGATGTTGAAGCCGATGGCCCGCTGATGCCCCTGGCCAGCACATTCCTCGACTGGTCGACGGAGTACTTCCGCGAGCCCCAGATGCGCGGTATGGAGGCGGAGGAGCCCGGAAGCACCGAATATAACGAGCGTCTGTGGCGCCGGGCACGCAACGAGGCGACACTGGTCGACACGCAGCCGCAGAAGCAGTATGCCGGCACGCACAAGTGGAACAACCAAAAGGGCTTCATCAACAACGGCACACAGCCCTCGCGCATGGCGTTCCACCAGTTCGAGGACCACCTGGCGGTGGCGGACGACGGCAACACGATCCAGGTGTGGGACTGGGCCAAGACGGAGAAGCTGAGCCGGTTCTCGAACGGCAACCCGCCGGGCTCGCGCATCAGCGACATGAAGTTTATCAACGAGGACGACCAGGCCTTTTTGATGGCGGGCTCGTCGGACGGCGTGCTGCGGGTGTACCGGCACTACGACTCGTTCTCCAAGGTGGAGCTGGCGACGTCGTGGCGGGCGCTGACGGACATGGTGCCGAGCAATGTGCACTCGGGCATGGTGTTTGACTGGCAGCAGGTGACGGGCAATGTGCTGGTGGCGGGCGACGTGCGCGTGATCCGCGTATGGAACGCCGGCCACGAGGCGTGTGTGGCGGACATTCCGGCGCGGTCGGGCTCGTGTGTGACGTCGCTCACGAGCGACCAGATGACGGGCAACATTTTCGTTGCGGGCTTTGGCGATGGCGCCGTGCGGGTGTTTGACACGCGCATGCGGCCGCAGGAGGCCATGGTGCGCAAGTGGAAGGACGACTCGGACCGCGTGTGGATCAAGAGCGTGCACATGCAGCGCGGCGGGCAGCGCGAGCTGCTGTCGGCGGCGCGCGACGGCAAGGTCAAGCTATGGGACATTCGCAGCGAGTACCCGCTCAACGTGTTCCAGACTACCAACGTCGCAGACGGCACGACGCTGCGCACGGCCAGCACGCACGAGCACCTGCCGGTGTTTGCAGTGGGCACGTCGAACCGCGTGGTCAAGGTGTTCAACCTGGACGGCCGCGAGCTGTCGCGGCTGGAACCGTACTCGGGCTTTTTGCAGAGCCGCACGGGCCCGATCTCGGCGACCGCATTCCACCCGCACAAGATGACCATGGGCTGTGCGGCACGCGGCGACACGCACATCAACCTGTTTTCGACATCGGAGGAGCGGGCCTTTGACTAGAGGCGCCCGCCAGACAAGTAGCCTTATTTCTTGTCTTTTCTGTCTACTTCTTTTTATTTCTCCCTTTTCTTCTTTCTCTATTTCTCTATTCCTCTTTCTTCTCGTCGACAACCTCGTCGTCGTCATTTTGTCGTCTCTTGTTGTCTTGTCGTCATCGTCATCGTCATCTATAATATCCGCACATGATTGTTCTGTTTCCCTTTCTTTACGTCTTTCACCCAATCTGTCGTCTCTACTGTCATTCTTCTTGCTCTCTATCGTCTTGCTGGTCATCTTCGGGTGCTACCCTCATCATACCACTGCTTTTTGTCGTTTTCTCGTTTCGCTCGCAAGATATGGCGCATTCCGCTGCTACTTTACTATTACTATCGGACCTAATTTAATGTCATGTTACTTCTATCTACGCCGCCCGCCTCACACTCTAATGCCCTGTCACTCGTAGTCCTCATACAAACACCTCACTGTCGTCGCCTTGTCGCCTCTTATACTCTGACATTGCTCGTCTCTTCAACAACACGCTCACAAGCCATATCCGATATGGTGTAATGGTCAACATCCGACGCTCTCACCGTCGAGCTCGGGGTTCGATTCCCCGTATCGGAGCACATACGATTCTTTTTTGTCTATTTGCTGCAAATCTCTTTTTTTGTTAATTTTTCTTCTCGTTTTTCTTGTTCTTTTGGCTTCTTAGCCTGCTCTGCTCTTTCCTTGCAAATTTTCTTAGTCATGTCTCCACAGCGGCTCCGTTATCAATTACACCCGTTCGAAGCACTTTTCTCCCGACGACTTTGAAATTGTATTGTTACCATTAAACTCAATGCTTTATAATTGCAAACTTTTCACTGTTAATGACTCTTATATCATGTATCATGACAGGCCGACCACGGAGGGTGATGTGAGTGCTGACATAATCGTCTCGCGTGATGGGCTCGTGCTGTGTGGTATGACTCTTTTGGCAGGCGCAGGGTGGCGTTTAGTAGTCGCTCTTTCCGTCTCCTGTTTGACAACAGAATCTGCCTCACAGGGAAAAGGGAAAGAGCTATCGGCCGTGGCTGCACTGTTGACGGACCATGTCTGCACTAACAAGCAGGGAGTCATGCATATTACCAGATCTCTAACCAGAAGGTGCCCCTCCTACACGGCTCTCCCCACCCCGCAGCTCTTTCCTTTCAATCGCAAAAAGTAAACACTTAAATTATTTAGATAAATAAATAATAAAATAATAAAATGAAATAAATATATAACAGGCCAAGCAAGCTACGCTACAGCATAGTATGACTGTTCTCTAGCCTATTTCCACTGTTCCACTACCTTCCATACAAACTGTGCGAATCTCAACCTCGTTCAACATCAGATTCAAACTTTGTTAACGAACCTACCAACATACCCAACACAACCCAAATGTCTGAACAGAAACCCCAGGAGGTGCCTCCGGCCGAGGCTGCTGCCGCTGAGGGTGCTGAGGGTGCCGAGGGCCCGTCCAAGAAGGCCGCCAAGAAGGCCGAGGCCAAGGCAAAGAAGGAGGCCATGAAGGCGCAGAAGGCCGCTGAGCGTGCTGCTGCTGAGGCTGCTGCCCGTGCCGCGTCTGGTGCTGGTGCCGGCCCCGAGGAGGACCTGGCCACTGAGAACTACGGCGATGTTGCCGCGTTTGCTGCCAAGGGCGGCCTTCGCTTCACCGACGGCGCACTGCCCGTGGCCCTGCCTCAGCTGGGCGACGAGCACGTTGACAAGGCCGTGCGCCTGTACGGCTGGATCCAGAACTCGCGCATGCAGGGCGCCAAGATGTGCTTCGTCGAGCTGCGCGAGCAGCAGGACTGGGCCATCCAGGGTGTGCTGGCCGCCACCAAGCCCGACCAGAAGGAGAACATTGTGAGCCGCAACATGGTCAAGTGGGCCGGCTCGCGCAGCCTGGAGTCGTGCGTCGTTGTCGAGGCCATTGTGCGCCGTGCCCCCGAGCCCATCAAGAGCTGCAAGGTCTCTGGCTTTGAGCTGCACATTACCAAGTTCTTTGTCGTTGCCGCGGCTCCCCAGAACCTGGGCCTGACCTTGGCCTCGTCCAACAAGGCCGTCAACAACTTTGACGACACCGACGGCGGCGAGAAGCCCGCCGAGACCGCCGAGGAGGATGCCACCAAGGCTGCCACCGAGGGTGTCAAGGCCCTGGCTGTCGACGACAGCACCGTGTCTGGCGCTGCCCTGGGCACCCACCTGGACAACATTGTCATGCACAAGCGCGCACCCGTGCAGCAGGCCATTGCCAACGTGCGGTACGAGACCGAGAAGCTGTTCCGCGAGTACCTCGACGAGCGCGGCTTCAAGGGCTTCCAGGCTCCCGGCCTGATCGACGCTGCCTCCGAGGGCGGTGCCAACGTCTTCCAGCTGACATACTTTGGCAAGGCCGCCTTCCTGGCGCAAAGCCCCCAGTTCTACAAGCAGTACGAGATTGCCGGTGGCCGCAAGCGGGTGTTTTGCGTTGGCCCCGTGTTCCGTGCCGAGAACTCCAACACTCCCCGCCACATGACCGAGTTCACCGGTCTCGATATGGAGATGGAGATCCAGGAGTCGTACCACGAGGTCCTGCACATGCTGGAGGGCGTGCTGCTGCACATTTTCCGCGGCCTCAAGCAGCGCTGCGCCGAGGACATTGAGACTGTGCGCTCTGTGTACCCGTCGACTGATTTCCTGCTGCCCGAGCCCGGCAAGGAGGTGCGCCTGACGTTTGCCGAGGGCCAGGCGCTGCTGCGCGAGCACGGCCCCGCCGAGTACCGCAACGTGTCGGACGACGAGGACATGTCGACGCCGCAGGAGAAGGCGCTGGGCGAGCTGATCAAGCAAAAATTCAACACCGAGTTCTACGTGCTCGACAAGTTCCCCCAGGGCGCGCGTCCCTTTTACACCATGGAGGACCCCGCCAACCCCGAGGTGTGCAACGCCTACGATTTCTTCATGCGCGGCCAGGAGATTCTGTCGGGCGGCCAGCGTATCCACGAGGCCGAGCCGCTGGAGAAGCGCATGATCCGCAAGGGCCTGGACCCCAAGTCTGCGGGTCTGCGCGACTACGTCGACGTGTTCCGGCAGGCGGGTGTGCCGCCGCACGGTGGCGGTGGCATCGGTCTGGACCGTGTCGTTGCCTTTTTCCTGAACCTGCCGAGCGTGCAGCTGGCGGCGTACTACCCGCGTACTCCCAAGCGTCTGCTGCCGTAAGCGGAAGTTGATTTTATATGTAGATATAGCCAAACGAATAAATAGAGCTGTCACTGTTGAACTTGATAAATGCAAGGTATTGTGAATAATAGATGAATGATATATTCAGTCTAGGGCTCGCGAGAGCAGTGTATACAAGCAAAGGGCATCTTGGCCCAGAGTAGATAAACAGTAAAAGGCAAAAAGAAAAAGAAGAGTGAAATACATAATAAATACGCTGGTATCAAGACAAAAGAAATAGCCAAATAATCAAACATACAAACACATCAAAGTTACATGTCGCTCATCTCCATGTCGTCTAGAAATTCGGCCTCGTCAAAGTCGCCCGCATTCTCCTGGTCGTAGACACGCACATTGGCGCCCGACGATGGTAGCTGGTGCTCGGCAAGCTTGGGCGACTCCGACGCTGCTGCCGGTGCAGACATAGACGGCGAGCGGTTCTGCTGCCGCCGCCGAGGGACCGCCAGCACGCGCCGGCCCATGTGCAGGACTGGCGTCTGTGTGCGCGGGCTGACGGGGCCGTCCTGGAGCCACGCGTTGATCGACGACGAGGTAGACAAGGGCACCGCGCGCGACTGGAACTTGGTGTCGTCGTGCACAGTGACGTCTTCTTCGTCGTCACCCAGGAACCGCTTCTTGGCCGCATAGACCGTCTGCATCGACGCCATCGACGACACCGTCTCCTGGCTGCTGGTCAGCGACGGGGGCTCCATGTCGCCGGCCACGACCGTGGCGTCGTCGTCCATACTGCCAAATAGCGACGGCGCAAACATGGGCCGGTCGTCGTGGCCGTGCGACTGCACGTCCATGCCGCCAATCTTGTTCAGGCCGCAGAACGGCAGCAGCTCGCGCTGGGCAGTGTATGCTTTGGTCTCGGCTGGGCGGCCGGCGCTCTGCAGAAACGACTTGTACGACGAGGTAGAGCTGGAGTTGTATTGTGAGGTGTAGGTCGAGGGCGCCTTGGGCTGCGGCTGGTAGTGCGACGGCGTGGACCGCTCGTTGGCTTCCTTGCCAGTCTTGTAGCCCTCGGGGACAGACTTGCGCACGCGCATGCCGACGGCGAGCAGGTTGGCCTGGACACTGGGCGGCAGCAGGGGCGACGAGATCTCGTGGGACTGCGACGGCGAGCGCGAAGAGCGCTCAAACGGCGAGGAGGCGTTCTCGTCGCGAGCAAAGAAGCTGGTGATGGGACGCTGGGCCGGGTCGGTGGCCTGGCCGGCAAGGGCACGCTTGACACGAGGGGTAGCCATGGCGACGGGTGGGTTGTTGAGGGGTATACTCGGTATGGGTCGGTCGGGGGGTGGTTTGATGTCGAGGGGTTGGAGTGAGGTTGCTGGTAGAGGGAGATGAATGTCTAACACGGTTGAGTCGAGGGTCGAAGAAGAGCAAGATGATATCAAAGAGTGGCGATGGTCTGACGAGAGCAAAAGAAAACGTCTGCACGAGGAAAGACAAATGAAACAAAGAATGGATAGACGAGTCAAGATGTGGATAGAGAGACAAAGAATGCAGACGTAGACGCGGTGGGCGAGGGATGAAGTCGAAGAAGAGGACGACGAGGAGATGAGGAGGAGACGTCTGCGAGAGAAAAGGGAAATGGCTGGGGCACGTAAATTGGAAAACTACTAATAGCGTATTGGCTAAGACACCCTAGACGGAAAGCGCAGCACATGGCCGAAAGAGGACTAGTGCAGAGGTTCATGCAACTCATTTACACGAGACGCGTTCCTGTCACGTAAAAACGCGTAAAGCGTAAAGTGGTTTTTGCCAATGGCCACATCCCTGGCGGTCCAAGAGCACGTTTTTCAGTGGCATTTCAGGATTTTCAGTGGCGTCAGCAGGGTATTTGGCACATCCACCTTGGCTCGTAAAACAGGATTGAGGCATTTGGCAGTTTGAGAGACAATCTGGTCTCTAGTTTGGTGATGGCTTCGATTACATCACGTGACTCGTGACGACGATGTCAATAATATCCAATGGCAATAAATAGGTAGTAATTATACAAATATAAATTATGAGCAATAGGGTATCATGAGCTTTTACTCGGCACGGCCCACGGGCTGCGGAATGCCAACAGATCCCGCTGGCCGTAGAACTCGCCGGCCACTGCCAGCACCATCTCCAGAGCTGCTCTCTGCTGCGTCTCGAGGTCGGCATCCGTGGTGTCTTCGTCTGCTGTGGTTTCTGCCTTTGCGGGCTTCTCCTTGTCCTCTTCGGGCTCCGAGTCAATGTCCATGGCAATGTCCTCGGCGTCCAGTTCGGCGGCATTGCCGTTCCCGTGGTTTTCAGAGTCGCTGGGCTTCTCGGCATCAGCACGAGCCTCGCCCTCGATTTCTTCTTCCTCGCCTTCGTAGTCGTCCTCTTCTTCCTCGACATCGCCCTCTCCCTCCACTCCATCTACGCCGCTCACGTCGTAGCTCAAGTGTGCCAGCCGCATCACCGCCTGCTTCGCAACGTCCCGCACGTAGCCAATCTCCCGGTAGTCCAGCTCGCCGCGTCCCGGCAGCCGCGAGAACAGCGCCCACAGCCACTTGATCGTGCGCGGGCTCATGTCCAGCTGCCCCGGCCCGCCCGCCAGAGACCGCACAAACCGGCCGGCACGCGACGACCGCGACGACGTCGACGCACCCGCCTCAAGACCGCGCTGCAGGATGCGCAGCAGGCGCAGCACGCTGACCTTGTCCATGGCGGCGACCTGTTGGGGGCGCGGGTCGGCAGCGCGCAGGATGTGCAGCCAGTGCTTGAAGACGCCAGAGCGGACGCTCAATGGGCCGACGTCTGTGTTCTCGCCGCCGTAGCAAGTGTCTGCAAGCGACGCGAGATGGGCGCGCATGTCGGCAAAGTGGGTGAGCAGATGCTGGCGGTAGGCTTTGCTAAAGGCGGCGTCTGTTTCTGTGGTGTCTGCAGCGTCTGTAGCTGCACCGGCGGCACTGTCGTCCCCGGCGGCAACGTAAGCCCCATCGTGGTAGAAGCCGCGCGCATCGCCGACGCCCGTCTCGTACAAGGCCTGTCGGTTGTAATTTGACGCATCGTCTTCGCCGTCATCTTCTCCTTCTTCTTGGTAATCCTCGTCTTGTCCTTCCTCCTGTTCTCCGTTTGCATCGACCTCCTTTGTGTCTTTTGTGTCCTTTGCATCCTTGACTTCCGGCCGCTCGTCGTACAGGTCGTCGTAGCTGACCTCGTCATACGACAGCTCCGTGCGCCGTCTTTTTGCGCCGTCGTAGTCAGCACGGCTTGAAACGGCTGGCCGGTCGTCCTGGTCGTCCCAGTGCCGCTGTCGCCGCTTGTTGCGCTTGCGCCGCGCTTCTTTCAGGTCCTCCTTCTTCTCTGCTTTCTTTTCTTTCGCCTCGGCATATCCAGGCGGGAGCGCCTGTGGCCCTGGCCGTGGTGCCACCATGACATTCGGGATCTTGCTGGCCTCGTTGCGCACGAGCATCAGGTAGGCGAGGGCGTCGTGCTCGTCTTCGCACTCGAGGTCGTCGTCGACAGGCGCGGTGGCCGTCTGGCCGAGCGCGCCGAACACGCTGCGCTGGCCATATGTCTGGTCGACCGCCGGCGTGGTCATTTTAGGCTTTTCGTTTTCGTAACACGTGTCGGCAAGTCGTGTTGCAACGGCAGTGGCTGTCTTGTGTGGGTTGCTGGTGTTGGTTGGTGTCGACGTCGATCTCAGAATTTGTAGCCTTGTCTGGTAGCGCAGCAGGGGTCAGACATTGATTGGCCTACACAGCAACGAACGACAATCACACAATGCTTGAACAAGCTGGTTCAAATAGTAATATCATGAATTTACACAGTTTAAAATGTCTGTCTTCTTTATCTTCTCATTCTGCTTTGTCGGTCAGGCAGTCAAGGCACCTATCAGGTCACGTGCTTGATTGAGCTCCGCAAGGCTGTACATTCCATCAGTTCCATCTTCACCTACGACAGTTCTCCATCTACGCCTTGCAACTTGTCTTACAGCACACAACATGATTCACCCTGTCCAGTTTTTAGAATTTTGTTCATTTTTTTGGTGTTGCAAGATATCCGGATCCGATAAACGCCTCCTCCAGTTTTAATAACTCGGACTCTTCCTTTTCAAATCGTGCCCAGAAACATACAGGACGACGACGATGACAGCGGCAGGACAGAACATCCCGTTTGCCTGTTGGTCCGCTGCATCTCTTCCTTTCCAGGCATTCCTTTTTGTGTATCCTCCTTTTATCGTGATGTTTTGTTTTGTTTTGTTTTGTAGTAATGCGATTCTTCCACTTCCGTTCCGAGGTGATCATTGCTGGCTCCATCTTCTATCCGCTTGCTTTGTAGTTGTTGTTTTCGTCAATGTGATTCGAGTCGTTGCCACCCGTGTGTTGTCGTCCTCAAAGGACTGGCGGGTAAGCGTCCATCTTCGTCGTTGTGTCGTCGGCCTCGGCCGAGCAAGGGGTGAGAGATGAAAGATGAAAGACAGGAAAAATATGAATGAAAAAATAAAGAGAAAAACGTCGAACTTTTAATTGGTTTTTTTTATTCGATGCGATAGACAAAAAGTAGACATTAAAAAAAACAAGTTCGAGGACACAAGATGACCGATCGCAAAGAAAGCCGAGGATGTTTTGGAAGAAGTAAAGAAAAACGGTGTTTTTTTGTTTGTGCGGGACAAGGAGAATAAAGAACTACCACACGCCTCACAAATCAAAAACGACCCGTTGCATTTACTTTCTCCGGAAAGAGCAGCCCTCGGTCAGGCGAGCCTTACCACCGGTGGGCTGGCAGAGGACAGTTGTGCAGCCCTGGCAGATGACAACGGTCTGTGCGTGCGAGAAAACGGTGGTGATGGTGAAGCAGCCGGGGCACTTGACGTCCATGAAGAAGCTTCGTGGGGCAGGCACAAGGGTCTGGTGGTGTTAGTTCCTGTTGGTGACTGGTAGAGGGACGTGGTGAGAGTGTCGAGACATACCTTGAGCTTGTACTTCTTGGCCTCAGCGGCAGCGCTGGGGTTCAGCAGATCAACGGCGAGAACCTGGAGAAAAAATGTCAGCAATTCTGTTGTTTGTGTAGAGTGGCAGTCCAGAAGAGGTGTAGAGGTTCAGAGAGGTTCAGAGAAGTCCAAAAGGATTCAGAGTAGTCAGAGTCGTAGTTGGGCCAGACAAGCCAGGTGAGAGAGTCAGAGTGTCGGTTGTGGGTGGCGTTGAGCAGCATCGATGAATCATGGATGGGTAGTCGTGTGGCCGGCAAGATATGCAAAAGCCATGGCATGACAAGAGTCGAGTGTGTCTGCCGTATGGACATTGCCCATGCTGTGTCGTGGTGCGTGCCGTGACAGCACCTTGTCTCCATGTCGACAAATCAATGTCGTTATCGTCGTCGTGTTCGATGTGATGGTTCTTATCGCTGCTCCTGTCGACGATGACTCTTCGTGTATACGCCGTCGGTCCATGTGACCTTGTGTTCCTTGCCGATGTTGTCGATTGCCCTCGTCGAATTGGTCTCGATGACTCGTTGAACTCTTGATTGACTCTTGGTTGACTCTCGAAACTCTCGAAACCTCTTGATCCTCTTTGGACCTCCCCTCCTCCTCTGTTGACGTTGCCAGCCGGCAGTCCTGCTTCATCGAGCAAACGCACCATTTTTGCGGATTAAAAGTATCGTGATTGAAAGAGTCGAGCGGTTCGAGATGGACGAGATGATAAAAAATCTGGATGTTGAAACAAACAGATTCCGGCGCTCGGGTTGACGATTTGAAAATGTGGTTGATTTTTTGGCAAGGTTTGTGGATGGATGGATTCCAAGAGGAGAAAAAGAGGAAGGGAAAAAAAGGCAAGTCAACCGCAGGGGAGGGGAGGGCTAAAGAGAAAGAGGAGAAAGGGGGCTGCAGCCAGTAAAGTGCCGTACAGCGTAGGCAGGCCAGAGTGCTAAACTCGCAGAGCCGGCACCCAACCACCTAGGGAAAGACCAAATTTTTTCGTCCTAGGCTCCTGCCCAGTGAAAATTGCGAAAAATTTCCAAGGGCACGCCGAAGCCACAGAAGGTCCTGGATTGCGGGCCTGGCCAACCAGAGGCCGGCTGCGGGGCCAAAATATGGACTCACCGCCCAGAAGCTGGCAGAGATTTTTTGCCATTGGCGGGGAGTCACAGGATATGTGGGTCGAATGGCCTAGTCGGGCTAGGTTTTTTGGTGTGTTAGGGTTTTTTTGCAAGGCAGCAGAGTGAAGGTCACGTGTATCTCCGCGCCACGGCGTTCGCCACACGAGGAGATGCCAGGAATAGCTAGTATGTGTTTGATTAGTCATTCTTGATCACTCATCGTGTGGGGCAGCGTGCAGCACTGTAAGAGCGTGGCCAATCGGTGCCCCGCCATCAGAAGCTCCCGCAGGCCGCAGAGGACTGTCGAAGGCCATCGTCACCATAGTGGGGCAAAGCTTCACAGGCAACGGCGGTTCCTTGTTTGATGTAGCCATTGTTGCGATCAGCAACATTTCGATTCGTTTCATTCTTTTAATCTTTTGAGTCCTTTTGTTTCTTTACACACTCGCCACATCACAATGGCGGCTCCGATGGATCAGCGGATAGCGGTGCCGGTGGACGACCCGAACGCCGACACAGAATGGTGAGGAGAGAAAGGGGTTCGCGAAGAAGAACGGGGAAGACGATGCGGGGAGAGCTTGGCTAACATTTTATCTGTAGGAACGAGATTCTGCGCAAACATGGCGTCATCCCCGAGAAACCACCAAGCCCGACACCCATGATCGAAGAGGCCCTGGCCGAGGGCCGGCGGCTGGCCTACGAGAACCGCCTCGAGGGCAAGGACCTCGACGAGCTCGACGAGCTCGAGGATCTCGAGGACGAGGACTTTCTCAACTCGTACCGTCAGCAGCGCATGCAGGAGCTGCAGAACCTGCAAAAGACCGCCCTGCACGGCTCCGTCTACCCCCTCACAAAGCCCGAGTACAGCCGCGAAGTCACCGAAGCATCACAAAAGGATACCGGAAACGGCAACGGCACCCCCGTGTTTGTCAACCTGATTTCTGCCACCGGCAACAACGTCGAGTCACGCGTGCTGTCCGAGCTGTGGCGCCAGGCCGCTGCCGAGTACGGCGAGATCAAGTTCTGCGAGATGCGCGCTGACCAGGCCATCGAGGGCTACCCCGAGCGCAACTGCCCCACCATTCTCGTCTACCGCAACGGCGACATCATCAAGCAGGTCGTGACGCTGGCGCTGGTCGGCGGTGTCAAGATGAGCCTGCTGGACCTGGACAAGCTGCTGGTCGAGACGGGCGCCGTTGCCGACTCGGACATGCGCGTGCTCAAGCGGCGGCGTGCGGCCGAGGATGCCGAGGAGGAGCGCATCATGTACGGTGCCAACAAGTCGATCAAGACGAGCCGCGACCACCGCAGAAACGACGACGACGAAGACTGGGACTGAGATGGTCTTTCTACAAAAGCCAGTCTAGATTGGGCTGTCATCCAGCGCCAGCAGTCATCAACGGCAGTCACGTCCTCTATTTTAAGAGGTCTGTAAGAACATGGACACCAAACTAAACGGACTTGCACACGGTCCAAGAAAATATATCGGCGCAAGCTTCTCCAAAGCCGAGAGCAACTCGCCCACGGCACACGGATGCCTTCATACGGCCTGTCGAGCCACAACACTGTATATACCCGACGAATGCATGTATAATATGAATTTATGTGTAAAATTGAGCAAGTACCTGTATCTGTTGATCTTTTGGTGTCTACATACTGTTGGCGAGTTGTCTAAATCAATTGCTTAGTCAGCATTGTTGTCAGTGTATCAAAGGTCGTCTTGTACTTCATGACACGCTCTGGATAATTTCATTAAAACTCACTGCTATAAGCTTGTGCCGATATATGCCTTGTGCAATATGATATTTGAAATGAAAATGTCCCGAAAATACGCATCTATTGATTAGATGGCATCACATCCTCACCAAAATGACGTACAGGCCATTGCGCTAGGCGCTCTCAGACCACAGGCGGCAGGTCCCCGCTACGGCAAGATAAGATAAGCCGGCTCCTCACGGTCGCTCCTACTTCTCTCTACAGATACAGAGCGCATTTAGTGCGCCGGAGCACCTGCCAATGCACATGCAGTATAAGTCAGCAAGCACAAAGAGGAGATCGCTTCATTTATTAGCACAAGGCTGCACAAGACGAACAGACGAACAGGCCAACAGACCACAGGCCAACGACCACAGACCAATAGTCGAAATACCCGAAAGGACCTATTGATTTTGGCCTTTCTGGTCTTTTTGTATGTTTTAGTTCCTCTCTCCAGCACACATCATCCCGTTGTCGCATCGCATCTTTCAAGCTCAGTTCACACCATCGCGGCTCGGCTCAACCCATTGCAGCAACACACATCTCAGCTCGCTACACCGCAAACCTTCACAATAGGTCGCCGTCGCAAGGACCGTGCCCCCAAGCGGCGGTCACAGTCTACATCGCCGCCGCCGTCTCGCCGGGACAAGCAAAAGAACCGCGCAGACCGTCCCCTGCAGACGGGCAAGAATCGCAACAACAAGGGGAAGAACAACAGAAACAGCTTCAAGCCCGGCAACGGGAGATTCAGAATGGGTCAGGAAGTATCCAACCAGATCGACGACAGCGTGCCGCCCGAGACCCTGCGCGAGCGCAGCCTCGAGGCCGTCGCCGAGCACATCACCAGCGGCAAGGCCAAGCGCATCGTCGTCCTCACCGGTGCCGGCATCTCCACAGCCGCAGGCAGTATGTTCCCTCGCCTCTCACCTTCAACATGTATAGATGCTAACAGACAGTCCCCGACTTTCGGTCGCCCGGCACCGGCCTGTATGCCAACCTCAAACGCCTCAACCTGCCGTATGCCGAGGCCGTCTTCAGTATCGACTACTTTCGCGAAAACCCCAATCCCTTCTATGTTCTCGCAAAGGAGCTGTATCCCGGCCAGTTCCACCCCACAGTCTCGCATGCGTTCCTTGCACTGCTCGCCCGCAAGGGCCTCCTCAAAATGCTGTTTACTCAAAACATTGACTGCCTCGAGCGCGCCGCCGGCGTCCCCGCCGACCTCATCGTCGAGGCCCACGGCTCCTTTGCCACCCAGCGCTGCATCGAGTGCCGCACCGTCTACCCCGACGCCGAGATGCGCGAGCACGTCGCGCGCGCCAGCGTCCCCGTGTGCCCAAACCCCGAGTGCATCTCGCTCGAGACGCGCGGCAAGCCCGGCCTCGTCAAGCCCGACATTGTCTTTTTCGGCGAGAGCCTGCCCGCGCGCTTCCACGATCTGCGGCACGTCGCGGCCAACGACGCCGACCTCGTGCTCGTGCTAGGCACGTCGCTGACGGTGTTTCCGTTTGCGAGCCTGCCGCAGATGGCGCCCTCGCACGTGCCGCGGGTGCTGTTCAACCGCGAGGCCGTGGGCGATTTCGGCACGCGCGCGGACGATGTGCTGTCGCTGGGTATCTGTGATGCCGGCGTCACCAAGTTTGCCGAGGCGCTGGGGTGGCGGCAGGAGCTGGACGCGCTGTGGCGCGGGATGGTGGGCGACGAGGAGGCGGACCGGCAGCAGAGCCAGGGAGCGATCCTCGCTGCGCAAGCCGTGGACCACGACGACAGTTCTAGTGATGAGGAGGATTACAAGGAGGATGACAAGGAGGGCGACAAGGAGGACGTCGACACAAACGACCAGCCGCCCGAGATTGGCGGTGCCCTGAGCACGGCCGAGGCCGAGGTGGACGAGATTGCCAAGGAGATTGAGGCCGTGCTGAAGCTGGACGGTGCAGAGGCAAAGCCTGACGAGAAGACAGAGGCAAAGACAAAGACAAAGGAGACGGCAGAGCCGGCGTCACCACGCCCTGGCGAAAAGAAGGACAAGCCAAAAGAGCGGCCGCAGCTGTAGCTGTTGGATTTCTTGATTCTTGCTTCTTGCTTCTTGCTCTTGAATTTGTTTGTATCTGTCACGCTGTTATGATAAGGATGACACGAAAGACTCTGGGATGTTGATGGATTACATGTATGTCTCACGGGATGTACGGCGTCGGATTTCTTTAAATATTCGATAAAACATGAATATTACGATTTTATTGTAAAATGATAGGCAATGTCGGAACACTCCTTTCTGGTTCAGCTGATAAATGTATTGAATTGCTAGCTAATAGACCATAACATAACACACGTGTAGAAATGTGTGTTCTGTCGTTAGTCTGGTAAGCTGTCTGTATGTTAAGTGTAAAAAGGAAGCAAAAGAGAGGGACTATAAAGTAGTGATAAATATGCAAGTGCCCGTAGCAGGGGTTAGGCAGTAGTCCCCGTCACGTGGTCTGCGTGAATGTAAAGTGGGTCTGTACCTTACACCGCTTTGCTTACTTATCGCTTAACCGATACTAGGCTTTTTTTTTGAAAGTCGAAAAAGCCTTAGTTTTTTTAGAAAAACAGTAAAGTCTAATACTAAAACATATAAAAAGTTTAAATAGTTGTCTATCTCGAATAGAAACGTCGTTATTTTTCTTCGTCTTTTAATTTTTTCTTTCGATTTATTTTAACGTTTTAATATTTATTTTATTCGTATCGATAAGCCGTTTTAAAGTATTATATACTTTTCGTTTTGTTATAGTATTAGCCGGGTTATTTTTTCCCGGTATTTAATAAATTTTAACGATTTTTTTACGTTTATACGACTAACGAAATATCGTTATATCGATTATAAAACGTTTTTTTACTATAGTTTTTAACTTCGTTATAACGTTATATACGTTTTTCGAATCCGTACAAATTTTTAAAAAAACTAATCGACTATAAATACTATCGACTATCGTTTTAAAGTAATTTATAATATTAAAGCTATATATTTATTTATTTATTTATTTATTTATTTATTACACTTATAAACCGCGTATTGTAGTATAAAGTACGTCTATAGTAAAGATAGTAAAAAACTCTAAGGTTAGAAAAAAAAAACTTTATCTACTACGGCTTCGTTAAACGGTAGTTGCGTTAACGTTAAAAGTTCGAATATTAACGTACGTAAGCTACTACCCATTTAGTCGTATAATCTTATACTTAGGTCCACGCAGCGTACTAACTACGTAGATAGTTATAACGGAGTAAGCGTTATAGCTTGTTTTGTTTTTTATTTATCGTTAGTTTTATCGCTGTAGTTGTTTATAGTAAGTAGTAGTTGTCTCAGCTCCGCCGTAGCGTGGCTATAACGGGCTAAATACGTGTATAGCTTTAAAAGCTAAGGATAACGATGTTTTATTAGTTCCGGATCCGGAAAACACGATTTTTACAAACGGTAAGTACGATTAGTATATTTGACGGGTATATTAATCGTATTTCCCCCCCGTTTTTTTTGAAAATTTTTTTTTTTTTTTTTTTTTTTATTTTTCGATCGTTTTTGTTGCCGATTTTTTTTTTTACCGCGTTTTAATTTACTTCGCCGCTTTTTTTTTTTTTTTTCGTTGTTTTTTTTAGTTTTATTTCTTTTTTTTTTTAATATTATATTTACTTTTGTTTTTTTTAGCCCGTTTAGTAGTTTTAGTATTGTCGTTATCGGTAGTAACGACCCCGTTATAATTTCGGCTAGTATTTTTATTATCGTCGTTAGTAGTAGTTCTTTCGGCGTTTTTTTTTTTGTCGGTAACGTTTCCGTTGTTAAACCGCGCGTACCGCGCGGTATAATTCGTATTTTTGTTTTATATTATCTCCGTTATATCCGCGTTATAAGTACGTACGTAATAGAAGTTTAGACTATTTATAAAACGTATGTCTTTCGTAACGGGCGCGTATTTAACTATTATACGTAGGTTAGTAAAAGTATTAAATATTGCCGTTATATTAATTTTAAGTATACTTACTTTTAAGTAATTAGTTTTTATTATTGTCGGTACGAAGTCGCTACGGCTAACTTAATTTAGTTAAACTATATTACTCGTACGAAAATAAAGGATTTTATCTAGGCTTATCGTAATTAGCTAACGGGTACGGTTCCCGTCGCGGATATTTTAACTATTTGGTTTATTTATTAGTAAGTCTTAACCGTTAACGTCGTTAACGGGGGCGCGCTTCGGCCTCGTAGCCGTAGTAGTAGTATTAACGCTACGGGGTTTTTCGGTGATTTTTTTTTTAATTATTATCGCTAGTAACTAAAAGTATCTTCCGTTATTTTCCTCGAGGTCGTTCGTAATACCGTTAATACGGGCCGTATTATAATTAATTTTAGCCGTATCGTTAATACTATAAATATTTTTACGCGTACTCGTAACGACTATAACGCGGCTATTAACGAGGTTATAGATATTAAGATAAACGATACCGTCGAGTCGGGTAATATTAGTATAACGACTAACGTAAAAAAAAAAAGTAAAAGTAAAGTTAATAATAAAAGTATTAAAGATAATATAAAAAATAACGACGAGAAGTAATTTATTCTATACGTATCGTTATCGTTACGTATTCGTTAGTTATTTTTTACGAAGTTAAAAGTTAGTTTATCGGGGTAATTAGTCTCGTTATCGGGACGTAGTTTATCGTATTTTTTTTATTTAATAGTTGTACTAATTTATAGTATAATAGTTAGTTTTTTTTTAAAATCTAACGTAAGATTTATAAAACGTCGTCGAAGTTTTCTAAAGCCGCGGTAAAGTCGCGGCGACTCCGTAACAAACGGGTAACTCGGCTATAAAAGATTTAACGTTACGATTCTATATATAAGTATTATACTAGAATATAGTAAATATCTTTTTATTAGCCGTAGTTATACCTCGGCGTATTCGCGTCGGGTACGTTGCGGCTAAAAAAATAGCCTCGGAAGCCGATATATCTTATACGTACTTATATTAAAATATTATTCTCGTACTTTGTTATCTTTTAATATTTTTCTAATAATAGCTTATAGTTAGGTTTATCGGTCTAGACGTAAAAGTTACGGTACTTTTTCGGGTACTCGGCGAGTTCGCGGCTTTATTCTATAACTTTTAATTTAAATACGTTTTTGTCTTTATGTTATGATTCTGCCTATAAGAATCTTTTAGAAATCGTAAAAGGTCCGGTACGGGCTCGCCGCGGGTATATCGGGTTACGGATTAACTAGATACGGGCTACTATATCGTATTAAAGTTGTTTTAAGTATAGTTAATAGATTTTATTTACTTTATAAAAGTCGGCCGTTTTTTTACGTATAAAGATATAAACTAACGGGACCCCTGCCTCGAGTTCGAAGAAACGTAACGGCGTAAACTTATATCTTCCGGCTATTATTTTAAAGGCCGCTTTTTAGATATCGGCTATAACTTTATATATTTTATAAAAGATCGGTTTTAAAAAATCGTTTTAGACCGGCGCTTTATACTTTATTACCGTTTTAATATATACGAGGTAAAACTTCCGTACGGTATATATACTATATCTTTACGTTAACGTTACGAGTCTCGTAAAAACGAATATTTATATTATTATCTTACTTTTAACTTTTTTAGTATATTCTTACTATATTAGTTTTTTATCGATCTAAAATCTAAAAAATCGTATTAATTCGACCGGTATAACTATATTACCGTTAAAGTATATCGGCGTAGTATTTACGGTATAGCTACGGGTAAAGTATATTAGTTCGTTTTTTTCGGGTACGAACTTTATTTTATATCTTTTAACTTATCGTTCGTACGTACTTTACGTTACTACTAAGTTTCTATAATTCCTTTAGATACTATCGTTAACGGTTATTATATTCGTATCGTCGGCGAAACCGATAGTAGTTATATTCGAGTACGTTACGAAGTCGTAGTATAATATAGATATATATAAAACGAAGAAAATTAAAAAAAAAGCTAATCTTTATAGTACTTTTATTATAATTAGTATATAGTTTAATTTTTCGCCGTCGAATCGTAGTCGCGTTATTTTCTTTAATAAAAAGCTACGTACTTAAGACGTAATCTATATTAGGTATCGAAAGAAATAAAGTATATAAAATAAGCGTTCGTAGTTAACTATATCGAATACTCCGTTTATATCTAATTATAGGAAGGATATTTTCGCGTCTTTCGACGCCGTTATTTCGACGATATTTTTTAAAACGATACCGGTTAGTTTCGTTAACTTATACGTTTTATTACTTATTTGTCTTACGGGTAGTATACGATATCGTTCCGTAGTCGACGTAACTTTTTAACTTATAATCGTTTCGACTATTTTTCTTAACGTTTTAAAGAAAAAAATCGGGCGGTATACTTTTACTTTTTGTTTTTATTATATCGATTTTCTTAGTTTTAGTAGGACGACTACTAGTACGGTACGGAACCGCCGCGGGTAATATACGATATTTATGCTTACTTACGTAATATTTATAAACGCGTCTTAAAGTAGTTCGCCGATAGCTTTAAAGAAGCCCGCCGGGAAGTAGTTATCTTTTAGTACCTTTTAAGATAAAAGTTATTTAAATATATTAACGACTTTTAAACGATTTATATGTTAATCGACTACGACTATTTCGACGTCGGGCTATATCGTTAAGATATCGGATAGGTTTACCGAAAGTAATAGAAAAAATCTTTAAACGAGCGTAGTTATTTTATTTTCGTAAGTTATCGTTAAGTTATCGTTATTTCTTCGTAAAAAAAGTAGTTTAGTGTTATTTAATAGCTTATAGCTTTTAATTCTCGCTTATTTTTTAATTTACTAAAAAAACGGGGTATTCGTAGTTATTTCTACGATTGTCTCGCGCTATAACGTCGTTTTCGTACGTACTATTAGTTTTTTTTTAGCTTTTTTTTTTTCGGTATATACTTCCTAGTCGAGTTTTATCCGGGTTAGATATTATCGCCGGTATATTTCGCGGCATCGCCGCGATACCTTAACTACTTTTATAGTCTATTACGCTATCGTTTTACCGAGTAAAAGTCTTTTCGTTTTAGTTGTCGCGTTAGTTATATCTATAAGGAATACGGTAAATATATCGACGTACTCGTTTAAAACTTATAAGCTTAAGGCTACGTCGCGGCGGAACCGCGGCGTATCCGCCGCTAACTTTTAGACGAGCTTTTTATCGAGAATACGCTAGTTTTATTTTAAAAAAGCTATAGGTTTCGGAGGCTTAGCGTAAAGTTAGAACTAGAGAACGTTATAGTCCGACTTTGTTTATTTTATAGTACCGGCGTACTCGACGCGTATTCGCGCCGAATACTAGTAAAAGTCGATAGTTAAGTTTCTTTAGTTGTGTTTTTATTTAGTTAGGGTACCGAAAAAAGTAGCTAGTATAAGGTTAAAGGTATATGTGAAGTTAAAGAAAGTATTTATATTTAAAAAAGTACGGTAATATATATCTTAAATAAGGTAATATATATTAAAGTCTCTTAGTATAATATTAGTATAGCTTCGTTATTACTCCGTTACGACTTTAGTAAAAAGGTTATTTTAGTTCGGTAGTAACAAATCTAAAAAGTATATTAACTATACTATTATATATTAGTTTCTAAGTTTAAAGGTAATATTATACTAGTTATAACTTCCCGTTTAAAACTACGCTACGATTTTTTAACGTTTATATAAGTAGATTACTACGTTGCCGTTATAGTAGATAACGTAGTATTTCGAGTTACTAACTATTTAAGGTTTGTTAAATTATCCGCGGCCCGGTTTTTAGTTCGTAATAATATCGGGTTTTATACTATAAAATAACGTAGTAAAATAAACAAGATATCTTAGATAAAGAACACGTAGTAGAACTCACACACACAACCCAAAACCAGGTAGTATAGCGTTCGCGCGAAGAACCGATTAAAAAGCCTAAGCTCCTATTCTCTTATTCTTTCAATCAGGTGGGATCTCGTCTATCGGGCGCGAGGCGCGCGTATTCGTAGGCGTTATGCTTCTAGACTTTTGTTCGTATCTTCGTAGTGTATGTGTATCGGACTCGGCTTTTTCGTTTAGTAAAATATGTATAAATTCGTATAAAAGAAAAACTAAAACTATAATGGTACTATCGAAACAAAACTCTTCCTTATACGTTTTTTATAAGATACCCGATCTAATATTCGTACGTCGCGTCTCTACTACTAGTCTTTCTAACGCTTCGTACGCGTCTTACGCTAGTAATCTTTAATTTCTTTAAGGCTTAGGTATCTTACCTTAACTTATTCTACCTTTTAAAGATTGGTAGTGTTTTTTTCGCTTTTGATTAAGTTTTTAATCGTAAGCTCGGCTACTTAGCCGCGTTACTCCGGGTCACAAAAAGGTTCGAGGTAAGTATCGGGCGAATCGGCCCGGTTAAAGAGAAGGCGACTAAGGCGCGGGCCTTTATTTATACGTTTAGCCTTCTATTCTTTAGTGGTAAAGTTAGTCGGGGTTTTTTTGTTAAATACTTTACTTTTACTACTAAAGATTTTCTATTTTTTGTTCTAGCGTTGCCGTCTTCTTTTAGCGGACTTTTGAGCGGGAGCTTTAACGTTAGCTTTAGCCTTACGTTTCGGGTTTTGTACCTAGGGCTTTAATCTTTTCGTAATAAAGCGTAGGCTTAAGCGAAGGCTAGTATTTATAGGCGCCGGTTTTGTCGTTTTTTACGGCAGTAGGAATGGGGGAGGCGTTATAGGCGGCTTTACGATTTTTTTTCCGATAGTCGTAGTTTTATTAGTACTACTTATCTTACTTAACTTAACGGTTACCTTTTCGATAGTCGATATTAGCTTACGAAAGCTTTTACGCGGGAGTTTAAAGGTAATAGGGTCTTTAGTTTTCTCCGTACTAGTAGCTTCTTCGGTTATAGGAAAATAGGTAGGATTATTAATCTTATCTTCGATAATAAATACGTTATCTACGCTTAAGCCTTCGTCTTTAAAGTTCTTCTATAAAGAACTAGAAAATTTAAAGAGGTCGGCGACCTTTAGCTTATCGGCTCCGCCTAAAGGCTCTTCGGGCTTAAAGTTTTAATCGGGGACTAGTCGGATGGCGTTTTTAAACTACGGCGGGGCTTTAATTAGGCCGCGGCGAAATTTATAGTAGGGGTATTTTTTTATACGTAACGTTAGTACGTTATTAAAAAAAGACCCGAGCTTACCGCCGACTTATATATTAAACTTTACGGCTACTACGTTGTTATTAATCTTGCCTCCGGCTTTTTAATCGTAATACTAGTCGGATAGTATGTCGTTTTTGTACGTTTCGGTAGTAGTATAAGCTTTTTCTTCGTTTCCGTAGAAATTTCTGTCTAAGTAGTTAAGGAAACGGAACCCGTTTACGGATAACCGATCGGTAAACGTTTCCTAGCTTTTAGCGGGCATGGACGGGTATTTTAAGGGTGTTATAGCTTAGTACTCGAGTTCGAGGCGTACTTAACCGACCTAGTATATTATAATCTATTAGAGTTTGTTTTTACGTTTAGTTAGTAAACTAATAATCGGAAGTTCGTTTTAGTACTAGATAAATCGCGTCTAGTCGTGTACGCTCGTGTAGTTTTTGATCGAAAGCTCGCGGAAAAATATACGCGTTTACTCGATGACTAGTAGCTTATACTTTTAGCTCGAGGGTTAGTTAAGGTAGTTGACCGTTTTAACTATAACGTTTACCGTTATAAGTTTGCGGTTTATAAAATAGTCGGTAAAAGCGTCCCGTTCGGAAGTTTAAGTCTATCTTTAAAGTATATTAAACTAGTAGATAGTATTAGTTTGTCTATTAACGATTACTAACATCTAGTAGTTAACTATATTTTTTACGTTAAGCATAAAAATAATAAAAAAACGCCGTCCGACGGTCGTTTTTTTTTACTAGGGGCCTAAATTGTATAAGATCTTAATTTCGAATTTAGTATTCGTAGGTATTTACGTTAGTTTCGGGATATTTTATAGAACTAATAGTAAGCCGGCGACGATTTAATCGTAAGTTAATATTTCGGCCGTAGTAATAACGTTTTTTAGATCGTATAAGTAGTACGTGTATTCGGCGGTAGTTTATTTAAAAAATATACCGTTAGGCCCGAAAACGGTACGGGGTTTAAGGTTAAAAAAATATTACTAGACTAACGAGGTTACGTTTTAAGCTTTTGTAGTTTTTAGATAGGTAAGGCGTCGAAAAATGATGTCGGCTTCGTAGGTAGGTAGGAAAGTACGTCTAAAGGTGAAGCGCCCGGTCGCGATTATTTTAAGACGTATATTTTTAAGCTAGGCTACGTTATAAGATCCCGAACGGAATCTCGTGTTAGATGCGATTGTCGTGGGCGCGCGAAAGGGTATAGTCGCTACGTAGTGTAGTAGTAGATAATAAAGATAGTATAAAAGGAAGGATTGTAGTAAATAAAATTAAAAGTATATAATGTATTTGTCGTAGGAAGTGTTATTATAATAGAAAAAAGATATAAAAGAAAGAAAAAAAAAAGAAGGTTAAATTTATAAATAAAAATCCAGCGATATTACTTTTAAGTTAACGCCGTAGTAATTTCTTTTTAACGTAAAAGTAAATACGTCGTTTGTCCGTTTTAAAATAATACTTCGTAAACTAATAAATAACTAAAGCGACTTCTTTATAGTTAAATATAACATTAAGTAAAGGTTTTTTTTGCTTTATTAAGTTAACAAAGGAATTTTATTTATTCGGGGTTTTAATCGGGTACCCGGCTTCGATAGGCTAAAATATAGTAGTATAGTATTAGTTTAATCTATAGCTATTCTTAAAATAAAGCTATAATGAATAAGTAGTTGTATAAAAGATAGTTTAATCCGTAGTTTTTCCCGTTTACTTTTTGTTTAACTTTCGTTTACTTTCTACCTTTTGTTTTTTATGTAACTTGTATATAAAATAACGTTTACTTTTTTTTTAATAGGTTTTTATTTTTAGCTTATAACTTTAATTTATAAATCTAGTAAATTTACGACTTACTTTTCCTTTTTTTTTTTTTTTTTTCTTCTTTTGTATATTTTAATATAATAATATTAATATTTTTAACTATGACTAACGCTTCCGTTTAATAACCCGAGTCTTTAACTACTTTTTTAGCTACTATTAACTTATTATCCGCTACCGACGAAACTATAGTTTTTTCTACCTTTACCGATAAAACGTAGGCTGCCGTTTAAAGTTTTGATCTACTAAATATATCGTTAGTTAAGAAGATAACAATTGTAGAACGCCGTAAAGAAGTTGTTAACGCCGTTAACGGTCGGTTTAAGGATATTCTTTAGACTTTCGATTAAAAAGTCGTTTAGGTCGACGACGTTATTTATAACACTTAGCCCGTCGTTATAAAGCTTAATACGTGTATGTTCGAGCTAAAAGACTTATCGGATTAGAAGTCTCGTAGTATTTCTTTCGGCGGCGCGCTTCGTGTCTTTCGGGTCGAGTAGGCGACTTTTTAGCGTTACTTGTTTTACTATCGGATCGGAAATTTTAACGACCTATACGTAGTATGGCTTTTTCGTAGTACTGCCGACTAAGGTAAAATATAAAAAGGACTATACTTTCTTTTTAACTTTTTTTTATTCTTCCGTTAATACCGCGACGAGCTAATAGCCCGCGCGTAGCTAGTATACGTAAAACGTTTGAACGGGACCCCGTTAAGTTTTTATACCGGGATTTTTGTGACGAGTATCCGGTCTTTACCCGTTTTTTTTATTTAACTATACGGTTTCCGTAACTTAATACCGTACCGTTTATACGAGTTTTTATACCGGAAATACGTTCGGTTGTCCGAAGGCGGCGAGTACGTCGCGTATGTTATAGTATTATTTTTCGACTACGTGTTTTTTTTTTCTTTTAGTAATAACTGCTACGGTAATTACGTATACCGTATCGAGGCTACTAAATGTTTTTTTTATACCGGTAAACGTAAGGCTAATAGTTAATTCGTCGAAGCTTTAATCGTATTTTCGGATACGGAAGCGAGACTCGGGCTTCGGAAGTTAAGCTTAACTATTACTTTTGTTATCGGCTTAAAGCTAAATACGCCGGAAGTATTGAAACATACTATTGTTTTTAGAAACCGTAGTTAGACGGCCGCTTCCGAACTTTTTAGCCTTACCCGTTTTTAGGAGGGTACTTTTGCCTTTAGCGAGTATCCCCCGACTTTTTTTCCGAAGTCCGCTAAGAAACTTAAGAAATCTTTTTTATTTAAGGTAACTTTCGCCGTTTAAACTCCTACTAAGCTACCTTAAGCTTAAGTTAGTATTTAGCCCGTTACTCTCGATTAGGGGTCTAAGGGAGCGACGGTTAAGCTATAGTCGGGGTTTAGTAGTACTAATATTTAGTTTTAGCTAAAGAATAACGTTTAGCTGGCTAAAGTGTTTAGTAGTGAGTAATTGATATAAAGGGTAAAAGCTAGACGGGCTTCCGATCGGCTAATTATTATACTACGACTTTATCGGGCTTTCGTAAAGTAAAGGTGATATAGGTATAAAATAAACGGCTATTTTTTTAAACTATATATAAATAAAAAAGATATAATAAAAATAAAGGATAAGATCTAAAGTATAAGAAAAGTAAAACAAAAGAAGACAAAAACTTTATAGTAAGAAAATTAAAAAAAGTAATAAAAATAATAAAATAGTAATTTCGTTTAACCCGTCGTAAAATAAAATAGGAAAAATTGTAGTAAAAATAAAATAAGTGATAATAATAAAAGTAAAATTTACTAGTAGCGGTAAACATGAAAATAAAGTAATAAAAGAAATAGTAAGTCGCGGAACTATAGAAGCGAGAACTTTACTAGATTTTTAATTAAAAACTTTAGCCGTTTTACGGAAAGATTAGTTTATATTTTTAAAGGATCCGATTAAAGATCGTAACTTTTATAAATAGTTTTAGTAATATCGTCTTATCGTCGTTAGTCACTGCGACTTTTTTTTTAGTAGGAGGTAAGCTTTCGTTTTTTTCCCCGTCGTTTCGGCTGGGTTTTAACTTGTCGGGGTCGTTCTACTAAAATTAGTAGGCGTTTTGCTAGACGCCGTACTCGTCTTAAGCTATTTTTTTGAGTAGATTTTTGTTAAAGCGTCGCGTAAGTATAGCGTTATTAAGTTGCTCGAGGGTAAAAGACTTATTGTCGTAGATAGTATGTATTATAAAAGGCTTTTACTACCGGTAACTAAGTTTGACCGCGTAGGATATGTTTTTACTCCGTTTCGAATCTTAATATAACATAAGGTTACTTATTCCGATTTGTTTTCTTTTAGTCTTTTGTTTAAAACGGGCTGCGTAGTTACGATTAGAAGTTTTACGTTCTTTAAATTTTAAGATAGCCCGTCTTGCGGTATTTAGATTTTTATCCCGTCGTTTTAATATCTTAAGCCTCGCTTTATACTACTTTTTATTGTTTATTTTTTTTCTTTAATTTAGTAATCTTTAGGTAGGGTATTTGGCTTCGATAGGTATGATCGGATCGTAGCTATAGACGAGGTAGAAAGGGGTTTTTTTATACGATGTTTTGATAGTCGTTTTATTTGTAAATATAGTAAGTTGGAGGAAGTAGTACTAGTTTTTCGCGGTCCCGTTTGTAAGTTTAGTAAGTGTTTATACGAGTAGGTAATAGCTAGCTTTAATAATGCCGTTGGTTTTAGGGTTGTAGGCTGAGATAGTAGTTATATAGATATTTAGTAAAGTCGTAAACTTTATAAACGTAGACTTAAATTTAAGACTTTTATTAATAACTAGCTCGTTAAGGACGTTTTCGTAAGTATTAATAGTACTTTTTACTATTTTATTTATGCTAAGCTAAGTGTAGCTTTTTCGTAGGTAGCTTATAGTTACTTTTTTACTTCGGTGACTAGTCTTAATATACGCGGTTTTAATTAGTTTTTTTTTTATCTCGTTATTATTAATAAGTTTTACTAGGGTGGTACTTATATCTTTTCTTTTTAACTAAAGGCGCTAGTTGTCGTAAGAATACTTGTTAGCCTTTAGTTTGAATCCGATCCGATTTTTCCGGCGGAGCTTTAAAGGTTCGATGTTTTTAGCTAGGTATTTAACGATACGCTAGCTAGATTTAGTCTAAGACTTTATAGGTGTGAGTAAGTCGTTTGGCAACTTTTTTACCGTTTGAGTAAAGATTTGAACGTCGATGTAATTTTTTAGTAGTGGTTTTAACTCGAACTTCGGATCGGGTAGCTTATCGTTAAGGCGTCGAGACAGTGTATTAGCTACTACGTTTTTTTAGCTAGGAATATAACGGACTTTAAAGTTAAAAGATTTAATCTACGTAACTTACCGTAGTAATATTAAACCGGGGGTATTATCTAAAGTATTATTTAGCTAGTAGACTAGTATTTGCGTATTAGTCTCGAGGACGAACCTTATTTTATAAAGATATAATCGTAACTTTTATAAAGTATAACTTACTTTTCTCGTCTTTTTTTTTATCGCGTTATATTTTTACTCCGTCGACGACTAGATGTTACTTTTAAACTTTACGGGCTTCCGTTTACTACTTTAATACTGAAATAATATAGTATTTTAGTTTTTTAGGCTCGCGTTTATAGATAGTATTATTTTTCCGGAATCGTTATTATAGTTAATGCTAACTAAAAACCCGGGCTTAAGTAAGGATTTTTTTAAGTTAGTAAACGCGGCTTTTTAATCGGGGCTTTATTCGAACCTAGTATTTTTTTTCGTGAGGGAAAATAAAGGTTTAGCCTTAAGAGTAAAACGCGGGACTTATACTTTATAGAAAACTACGAATTTTATAAACTTTTTTATTTCTTTTAGGTTGGTGTATACTAGCTAGTGTTTAATTTTATTTAGTTTTTTTTATATTATAACCCGTTTTTTTTTTAAGATTAGGAATTTTATTAAGTCTATTGTTTTTTAATACTATTAAAATTTTTCGGTAGTTACCGTCGCTTTAGTTAGTTTAAGGTTTACGAAGACTTAATTAATATTTTAGATATATTTTGCTACGTACTTCTTAATGTTAAAGAGGACTTCTTTATTTTTATAAGACGTTTTCGGGCTTTTAATCGTTAGGTCGTTTACGTACGGCCTATATACGTAGGGTACGAGGCCGTTTAAAATGTTTAATACGCCTCGGTAAAACTAGGCGATAAAGTTAGTCCTTCTTTATAGTAAAGTTGTGTTTCGAAGTAGTCTTTTTGTTGTCTTAAAAGCAGTTAGATTTTTACTTAAAAAGTATAAAAACACTTAATCGTATCCCGAGAAAAAGTCGGCTATTATAGTTAATATTTGCCCGGTAAAGTTATCTATAAACTTATTAAGGATAGAAGTAACGAAAGTATTTTTAATCGTAACCGCGTTGATTTTAGTAGTATTATAGATAAACTTAAACTTATTATTTTTTTTTTTTACTAAAAACTACGAGTTTTTATAAGTACTGTAACTTTGTTTAAGTAGCTTATTATCGATTTTTTTTTGTAGGATTTCGTTAACTTGTTTCCGTAAGGCTCGTAGTATAGGTATAGCTTTTATTTATTAGGCTATATAAAGTACCGTTCGGATCGTTTGAGGTGGAATAACGTTTAGGTTAATACGTTTAATTTTACTAAAGTTTTACGAAAGTACCGTTTCTTTATTAATTATTACCTTAGTGAATAGTTTAACTTTTTTTTCGGTTAGCGACCTTAGTAGTTTTTTTTAAAGTACGGTAACCCGATCTAAGGTTAGTCGGAATCTTGCTAGCTTTTAGTTAAATCTAGGCGTTACTAGGGCCGTAACTAGGTTTTTTTTTTTAGGCTGTAAAAAGTTTTGAATAGCTTTTTATTTTTTCTTTTTTTATGTTTAGTCTTTATTAAAAATAGTACTATTCGACCCGGTAGTATTTATTAGTTTAACTTTATCCGTTACTTTTTTATATAATGTAAAATACTATACGATATTTGTTCGGGGGCTTAATAATATATATAACGTTTTCGGCTTTTTTTTTTATAGTATATACGTATTTTTACCGTTTTTTTTTAGTAAGATAGTAAAGTATAACGTACGTAGTCTCGTTTTAAAGCCTTCGCTTAAACTTACTTCTTTTTTTTTTTTATCGATCCGCCGTTACTTAGCGGCTTTTTTCTTTGTTTTTTTCTTTTTTTTTTTTTGCTTCCCCGAATATATAATAGTAGCGGCGTAGACTTCGGTTACTACGCCGCTTTTTAGTTTGTCGCCGATTCGATTAGATCTACGTATTAGTTTGTAGACTTTATAACGTCTAGCGAATATATAACGCGAGTTTTATTTACTACTAAGGATCCGAATATACCTTCGTTAATATGTACGAAACTTATTTTTATGTCTTTAATGAATAGTATTTTTAGTAACGGTTTATCGTTACTAGGTAACGGGTACTGCGTTACGAAAGTTTTAAAGCGGAAAAGCTGGCTTCCGATTTAAGCTTTTTCGTCGATCCGTTTTTTAAACTTTTGAATCGTATTATAGATAGATTTAGACGAAACGTCCGTAGAATAGATTATAAACCCGTTTACTTACGTAATTCGTATATTGACTAGGTTATAGGCCGATCTTAAGTCTAGTAGTATTTTATACTTTTTTTTTTTAGTAGCCGAATCTTTTAGAATAATTAGTACTTTTCTTAGTACCGTTATAAAAAAAGTAGCGCCGGCGGAAACGCTTACTAATGTTATAGCTAAAACTAACGCTAGTAGGTTACCGATTAAAAGTTTTTTTTAATTTACTAAGACTGTTTTTTTAGACATCGAGGCTACCGTTTTCTTACTAACTTTACGACTATGTTTATTAATAAGTATAGTAGACTTTACTTACTCCGTTATATTAACGAAAACTATAGCTAACTTACCGGCTACTTGTTTATTTAAGGCGGCGAGGTTTTAAACGGAAAGCTTAACTTTACTTTCTAAGACTATTATAGTAGTATTATCGACTAGCTTCGTTATTATAGTAGTAGCCGTAGCTAACTTTTTGTCTTGACTTTTATTTTTGTTAGCCGTAGGTAGCCGTGTTAAGGTTTTTATCCCCGGATTTCGATTAAATGTACGCGTAGGTATTTCTCCGAGCTCGTTAAGGTTTTTTTCGTTAATGACATCTTGTATACGCACCTTTTTTACCCCGTACTACGTAGTAAGTAAGCTTTTATTCGGAACTAACTTAAGTGTATTGCTTTAAATAATAACCTTTTCGTCGTAGTTATTAAATACTACTTTTATATAGTTGATAAGGATTTAATTAAAAGCTTGTTTTTAATTTGTCGTCGTACGAGGTACGTTTTTAACTTAGCTTTAGTTATTGTTTATATAGTTTAGTAGGTACCGACGTTTTACGTTTATTTTAATGCCGGACTTAGCTTCGTAAGTTTTTATCGTAGCCGTATTTTGTTAATTAGTATTTTGTTTTAGGAATAACTATACCATACTTTTAATTTTTCCGTCACGTCGATAGAAGTTAAATACCGAAATATCGATCGGTTTTCCCGTGTTTTTTTTACTTTTAAACTAGACTCGTTTTTGATAGTCTTTGTGTACGATTCTTTTCTTTTTATTTTCGTTGAGGTAGAGATAGCTATTTATACGGTAGGCTAGATTATTGTAATAAAAGTATACTATATTAGTATTTTAGTTAGGAAGGGTTTTGAATACGCCTCCGCCGCGAGAATTATAACTGCTTCTGCCTTACTTCGAGCCGCGATTAACTTTTTAGCGGTACGCCGGGTAGATGTCTTACTCGTAACTTTTTTTAAAACTAGTTTTTAGACCGATATAGTTAACGGGGATCGGATCGTATTGCTTACCGGTTATCGACGCTTTAAGTAGCGATTAATTTTAAATAAGGAGCGTCTTAAACTTTTTAGATAGGTCGTCGAGTGTAGTAGTTTGTACGTTTTAGACTTTAGGTATAGAAAGTCCCGAGGTATCGTTTTTAGTAAGATTTTCGGATTTAGCTTTTTTTACGGCTTTCCGATTAGTAGTTTTTTTAGGCTTAATAAAAGTAGGCTTAGTGTCGAGATTATTATTTTTTTTATCGTCGTTATTTATATTTTGTTTTTTTATATACTTAGTAAAGTAATTTATAATTATAGTAAAAGAAACTATCTTTAGCTTCGCGTTCGTAGCGTTTAAACGCGTAGCGAGGTTCGATTTAATGTTTTTATTAATGTTTTAGATAACTTTTTTAAAGTAAATAGTACTATCGGTTAAGATTTTAGCTTTTTCGAATAAAGTATTTAGCTGTTTACGTTGAGTTATATATTTAACTAGTATTCGGCTAAACTTATTATAGTTAAATTAAATATCGATTTTACGTTTTCGATTATAACTTTGTTTAAGGTTTTTAAGCTAGTATTTTTTTTTAGCTAAAGCTACGAATTTAGCCTAGCCCGTTTTTTTTTTTTTAGCCGATTTAATTAGAAGCTTAGCTTAAGTCCGTTCGTTTTTGTTAAAGTAGAACGGGATTTTTTTTAGCTTTTAGGCTTTAGTAATACTATATTAATTAGCGAAGAAATCGAATTTTTTAAGGTAGTTAGTAACTTTCTCCCCGTTAAAAAGCGGGAGTTACGCGGTATTAGGCTAAGGTATACGCCCGGTTTTATACGGGATTTCGGTAGATTGACTTTTAAGTAGTTGGCTGAGTAGCTTTTAGAGGATTGCTTCGTTAAAAGCGTATACGCGGCTTCCGCCGGGCTTATAATCGGGGACTCGGTTTCCGACTAAAGTTACCGAAAGATCGCGCGAAGTCGCGGGAGTCTTTATATTAGGAAGGCTAAGGCCGCCGGTATGGCTAAGCGAGTCGTCGGGGTTGTTGTTTGTTATAATAAGTGTATTAGGTATCGATAGTCGGAGAGGGATAAGACTTCCGTTCGGGACTATTACGAATCGAGTGGTATTAGAAGGGTTTCGGCGGTATTAACGCGGGATAGGTACGTTGCGGATTTCGTCGTGCGTATTAGTAGTGTCTTTAATAAGTAACGAGTTTTAGCTTATGTTTTTATGTATTTTTTTTTTTTTTAGTTTTTGCTGTTTTTTTTACTTTTAGTAAACTTATCGTCGTTTTTTTTTTATTAATATTGTTATTATTTTTTTTTTTAGGCTTTTATTCTTAAGTTTTTTTATACTAGTTGGAGATTTGATTAGAGGTTTTATTTTTCTTTTATCTTTTAACTTATTAGGTCTTTTTATTTCTCGGAAGCTAGTATTTTATTTTTTTATTTTTTTATGTTTTCTTAGTCTTTTAATAATATTACGTTTTAGCTACTTAGCTTGTATTTTAAGCTACGGCTTTTTTACCGATTTTTCGTTCGGGACTTTAAGACTTTTTAAAAATCCCGATCGAATCTTTCGTTACTTTAGCGGCTATAACGAGTAGTCGTTTTTACGGCTGTAACTGGCTATCGTTTTGGCGGCTGTAGTAGTCTTTTGGATGTTTTTTCTTACTACTTTGTCGGTTGTAGCAAGTAGTTATTTTTACGGCTGTAATTAACTATCGTTTTAACGGCTATAGTAGTTTTTTAATCGGTTTCCTCGTTACTTTATCGGCTGTAACGAGTAGTTACTTTTACGGCTGTAACTGGCTACCGTTTTAGCGGCTGTAATAGACTTATAATTAGGTTTTTTTTTTTTTAAGGGAGTTAATTATATCGTGGTCTTCGTATTTTATTATTATATAAGAAATTTTATACTTACCTTTTAAATTTCTTTTTCTTACCCGTTGTTTTTTTCGTAAACGATAAAGTTACGATTAGGTCTTTAAAAGCACGTAGATAGTTAAAGTTCTAAGTATATACTTTTTTTACTCGTTATCGTATCTTTAATCGTAACATCGCTTTTTTATTAACCTTTTTTCATTTAGTCTTTAAGATTTCCTATTTGTTTTTATTTGTCGAGATTATATAAAGTCTATATAATAATAGATCTTTTATTATTCTACTAATAAAATAAGCAAGACATTTTAGATAAGGAATACGTAGTAAAACTTACACACATAACCTAAAACTAGGTAGTATGGCGTTCGCGCGAAGAACCGATTAAAAAGCCTGAGCTTTTATTCTTTTATTCTTTCAATTAGGTAGGATCTCGTCTATCGGGCGCGAGGCGCGCGTATTCGTGGGCGTTATACTTTTAGACTTTTGTTCGTATCTTCGTAGTATATGTATATCGGACTCGGCTTTTTCGTTTAGTAAAATATATATGAATTCGCATAAAAGAAAAACTAAAACTATGATGGTACTGTCGAAATAAAACTTTTCTTTATACGTCCTTTATAGGATACCCGATCTGGTGTCCGCACGTCGCGTTTCTACTACTAGTCTTCCTAGCGTTTCGTACGCGTCTTACGTTAGTAATCTTTAATCTTTCTAAAGCTTAGGCATCTTACCTTAATTTAGTAGTCGCCGCGTTGTTTTTATTTTTTTGAGTGTTTTATTATACGATGTTTAGTATTCGTTAGTAGTAGGTTTTTTATCGGTAGATTTTACTATTAGGGGTTCGTTTTCGCTGCGCGTATTTTACGTTATAACGACTTCGTTGTTAGGTTAAAACGAGACGATAAAACTAACGATAAAGTAATTACTAGCGGTTTAAGGGGTAGTATTCGGTAGTTTTTTTCGTCGTTTAAACGGTGCCGCGGCGGGGTTTTAAAGATATCTACGTTTAGCCGTAAACGAAGCTATAAAGATTGTCGTTACTAAAATAAATACGCCTATTAATATTAAAAAAAAAGACTTATTAACTTCGAAGTAAGATAAACGGGCTCGATATACGGCCGTAACGTTATCGCGGTAAGCTCGCGTAATCGGGTATATTAAGTTTTAAGCTTAGTAGTTGTTTTCGTAGTTAACGTAATAGTAGGTATTTCGGTTTTTTTTAGTTAAGTATTCGCTATTTATATACCTTACGGCTACGTAGTTTTTATACTTCGTAGGCTTTACGTAATACTTCGTTATATAACCGTAGCTTTAGTAGCGGAAGTACTTAGTTATTTTAGTAACGGTATCGTATAATTCGTAGTCGTAAATAATCTTATAGATATTTAAGCTTTTATAGTATAATAGGTTCGCTTCGTTTCCGTTATTTACTCGTATCGTTAATTAACTAGTAATTAAACTACGTGTTTTAATAATATTAGTATTAAGTAAAGAAAAGATATATTTTTTAATATTTTTATTTTTATCTTTAGCGGCTTCGTTAAGAACTCGATTAAAGATACTTTTTACGATAACGGTATAAGATTTTTAGTATAGTTTAACGTCCGCGTTAAAAGCTTTTTTTACTTAGTTAAAACTACCGTCGTAGATAAGTCCGACTAACGATTTGAATTAAACTACGACGTCGCCGTTAAGTAGTTTACGTACGTTTTAGAAGTCGTTGTTTTTATCGTTTATAACTTTCGAGATAGCTTTAATTATTTCTTCGTATCTTCGTTGTTTAATCGCGTCGGGTACGTTACGGTAATTTATAGTAATTTCGAATTTATCTTTTACTTTTTTAAAGACTAAACTAAAAAGTCTAATAGTTATTTAAACGTACGAAAAAAGTTAAGTCGTCGTATAAAAAAAAGAAAAAAAAAGCGTCGGGATACATATTTTAACTATTATAACGATATCGGTAGTCGTAATATTTTACTTCTTATCGCCGACGATACGGCTTAACATCGCTCTCGCGACGGCTACGGTAACGTCTACCTTATTAAAAATCGTTTCGAGTAGATAGAATATTTTAGTTTCGATAGTTTTAATAAACGTCGCGTACTTAAATTCGGCTATTAAGTTAGTTATTAAAAGTTAAATATCCTCGTCGCGTAGTCGCTACGAGGTATCGCGGGTAGCGATTTGCCCACCACCACGACCGCGCACTAGGCGCGCGTGGCCGTTACGGCCGTAGGCTATACTTTCGAGTGTTGCGATTCCGATTCTGATGTTTGTTTGATGGATTTGCTTCGTCGCTGCGATATAGCGACGATTTCGATGCGAAGAAAGTTTGATTATTCTTATATATTAAAGCTATATATAAACGCGTATAATTCGGCTACTAACACCGACTTAGTAACTTTTTTAGCTTTAGTCGAGCTTTAATAGATAATATTACAATTACTTATATTATCGTATATCGTAATTACGTAACTTAACTAAAACGATAAGTTTTTATTAAAAACGAAGCTCGTATCTACGAAAACGACTACTTTTACCGTTTTTTTATTTAGCTTTATAAATCTTAGTCTTTTATCGAAGTATTTAGTCTACTATTATAGTCGGAAGTTTAATACGGAAACTTTTTTTTTACCCGGGTCGACGTATTATACGGCTACCGAAAAGTCGAACGCGGCTTTAAGTTAATAAACGAAAACGACGTAAACGTTACGTACGCGTTACGTTATATATTATTACCGTATACCGAGTAACTTATTTACTTTACTTCGTATACTTTTATTAACTATCGGCGTCTCCGTTACGAGTATAATATTAACTACCTAGCTTTTTTATATAAAAGTTATATTACCGTCGTTTATTAAAATAAGTATACCGTTATTAAACTTTAAAAACTTATTAGTCGATAATATATTACGAGGTTTCGTTAAAAAGCCCGTTTTATTAAAAACGCGTTACTTTAAATTAATAAACTTTTTATCGGCGAGTATAAAAGTATCGTCCGTTTATAATCCTACTAATTTAAATATTTTTTTTTACGTACTATAAAATATATATCGTATATCGACGACGTTATCTTTAAGTTATTAGTATAATACTTCGTATATATAACAAACTAATAGTTACTTACTTCCGGAACGCCGTAAAGTAGTTTAAAAATATATAAAATATCGTCGTCGTTTATAACTAAAATATCCCGAATATTACGGCTTAAGTTTACGTAGATATTTCGCTTAAACGAGGTAGATACTTACACGTAAACCTACGAAATATCGCGTAATAGTAGTTTTATACTTTTTTTACCTATTTTATATATAGCTATAAAGATTAATAGTCGTTAGTTTATACGTTAAATTATAAACGATTAAGTAAAGATTACCGTTTTACCGTAGTTATTAAAAGCTTATACTATAAATTTATTTTTTTCGATTATTTATACGGTACCCGTATATTTAATTTCGTCGATAAATCGTCCGTTAAAAAAACGTACGTTATTAAATAACTTCGTACGTAATACCGTTATAAAAACTTTTTTTTTTAATAGTTTTAAAATTTTTACGCGTCGCGAGACGTCGTAATTAAGTAAAAAAAAAAGTATTATAAACTATATCGTAGCCGCGGTACCGTAAATTACAGTAAATATTACTTTAAAAAAAAGCTTATATACTACTATAGTACTAATAGTCGTAGTAAATACTTTTTCCGGAAGGTCGTTTAATACCGTAGTAGTATCTTCGGACTTCGTAGGTCGGCTTCGTCGGCGTTTAATTTACTTCGTAGCCGCGGTAGCTATTTCGACGTCGGAAAAGTCCGTCTTAACGATCCGGACCGAAGTCGACCGAAATATACTTTTTACGCCGTTATTTATGTTTAAAGTAATATCTTTATTTTTTATAACACGTACTTTATACGGGCCTTTCTATCTTTTAGTCGTAACCGTCTTACCGGAACCGAAAACGGGCCGCTATATTCTCACCTAACCGTTTACTTTCGGCTTCTCTACTACCGGTCCGTTCCGTTATACTAATACTTTCGTAACCCGGCGTTCGAAGTTATACTTTTCTAGATTTTTAATAATAGCTTTAATTATAGTTATACGGCGCGAAATATTCGGGAACGATATAGTCGTTTTTATTAATCGGAAGTAAATACCGAAAATAAATAGTATAAGTACGATACCGGAAAGTCCCGCCGTATCGTTAATTACTTTAATAGTTATTTAAAACGATATATTTACCGTTATACCCGGGGTTTTTTTACGGATAATTTTATACGCGCGTTTTAATATCCCGTAGTATCGTTTTATTTTACCGACGTTATAGTAAGCTTTAGTCGGGACGGGCTTAGTATACGACTTTAATAAAGCCGTATTCGACTAAAACTTATAACTCGTAAAATATATACTTTAATTATATACGATAAAGTTAAAAAAACCTACGTACGTATCGATCTATACTTTTTTTAGTTTATCCTATACGTATTATACGTTTAAGTTATTTAGTTACCTTACCGTTATAAATCCCGTGTTTTAGTTTACGATATAAATATATATTATACCGTTAATATATACTACGTCGACTAGTATAGTCTTATTAAATACTACGTTATCCTTATCGCGTAAATTAAATTTAAAACGTTTAAAAAAACCTTCGTTTATTTAGTATTAATAATAATACTTACGGATATATTATAATATCTTCCGGTTAATTTTATTTATACCCGTTTTAATAAAAAAGTTATATAGCTTTTTAATAAAAAAATAGTTAAAACAGCGGTATATACGCTTAAACTCCGTTATTATATAAAAACTTTAGGCCGTACGGGCCGGGGTTATTTTTTTAATAGTAAAAAAAATATGTTCGAACCGATAGACTACCGGTGTCTTACTACGTAACGATATTATAACGTTACGTATATTATCGAAATAACTACGTAAACGGTTAATATCTTTTAAAGATATTAGAAAAAATGTTTCTATTAGGAATACGTAAAAAACGATAATACCGATAGGTATATCAATCGTTACCGATTTTACCGAAAACGTTTTTTTATTATTACCGAATTTTATACCGATACGATCACCGGTCTATATATTTATCCGGATATCTAAACGTAACTTACGGAAAGTAACTAGTTATAAGTTACCGTATATAAAGTATATAACCGCACCGGTATCGATAATAAAGCCTATAAATATCTCGTCGTTATACCGAAACGTTATCGGTATAGTTTATATAATACTCGTAAGTAACCCTAGTATAAAAAAAAATACTATCGTAAAAAAAAGTATCGTAGTAAAAGTTATCGAAGTAAAAAAAAGTATAAAAAATATCGTAGAAAAAAAAAATGTCGTAAAAAAAATAAATATCGGGGATGTCGTAAACGTCTTAAATATATTACCGTCGAATATAGTTTCAGCTTTTTCTTCCGTCACAAATATAAAAGTTATATAAACGTTAGCTTAATCGTTTTCTTTTTTTTTTTCCTCTTACTTTTTAATTAAACTATCTATAAGAAAAGAACGTAGATAGGCAAAGCCATAGGCATAAGCTATAGCCTACCTACGAAGATAACTAATTAGTTAGTCAGTTGCCGGCCAAAAGACGACTACGCATCGCCGAGGCGTCGGATATTATCCGACGTCGACCCGCTATAAGCTAAGGACGAATAAAGACGATTAGTCTAAAGATCGTAGGCTAATTACTAGCTAAGAATTAGTAAAGGAAAACTTTTTTACGCTACGGTTAGCTACGGGATGCGTCGGCTACTAGTCGCCGACTAATCGATTAAAAGTTGTATAAAAAACGTAGTTTTTTATTTGCCGGATAAAAGAAGTTCGGTAAGTAAAAGTTTTTATACTTTTTACCTTATACTTTTTGTAATTATTTTTTTTTTCTACTACTTTTCGTATATTATTTTTAGTACGGTCGTAAACTTTATTTATTATATCTTTTTTTACTAAAATATTATTTTTACGGTAATACCGTTTTTTTTTTATATTTTTTTACTTTTAATCTTTTATAAAAATTTTAGTTTAGAAATATAACTAAATAACGTAACGATACTACTTCGGAATATACCGTTCGTTTATCGAACGCCGGCCGTACGCCGCCGTTAACTATTGTTTTTATTAGTTAATAAACTACTATTACTTCGGTTCTTTTTAAACCTTTTTAATAACCTAATATAGCCGAAGAATTCTTAGCCGTAGTTAACTAATACCCCGACGTATTTACGAGGTTTATTTAACTAGCCGCCGGTTAACTAAAAGTTTCCCCGATTTAAAAACGAGACTTTTCGGGACTTAGCCTTCGTAAGTATTAAGACTTTCTTCGTTAGTCGGTTTTTTTCCGATAGAAAGACGATAAGCTTCCGCCGTATAACTTTTCTCGGCTTAAACTAAACTCGTTTGTTATAGTAGTCGAAGATTAAATCGTTGCTATTAATTAAATATACTCGTCGACCGGTCGTATTTTAGCTCCCGACGAATTATAAATCGTTTAAGTTATTACTTAACTAGTTTTCGAATACGTAGTCGAATAACGTAACTTTATAACTACTTGTTTATACGATAACGATATTTTTTCGGCTAAATAAAACGACTTTTTTATTTAAGTACGCCGCGAGTATTTAAACGTAGATACGTAAAAACGTCGGCTATAAAAAAAACTTTAGTCGTTAAACTAAAACTCGATAACGTTATTATAACTTTATAATATATTTCGTAGTCTATATATCCGTTTTAACTACGATATCTCGTACGATAAAACGGTAGACGACTACGCGTAGTAGTTTTAGCGCCGACTAAATACCGAGATACGTAAGTAATATAAAGATTTTACTTCTATCGACTACTTCTTTTCGGTTAACGAAATCGCGAACTACTACTAAAAATACTACGAGTAACGCGCGTTTAGTAAGAAACGTACCGACTAGTCGACTAATAAACGCGTACGCGAATCCGACTACTTTTATAAATCGAACGAACGAGACTATAAGAAAAATAAAAAAAATCGTTAGTCCCGTTTTAACTAAAACTTTACGACGGGTAACTATTTTTCCGCCGATAAGTCGAAGACTTAACTTCCGACTTACTTTTATTATAATAAACTAAAATATTAAAAAAAGTAATATTACTAAAAATACTTTTACTTTCGTAACTTACGCGTTGTTAACGACGTAACGTATACGTAGGACTCGGACGACGATAAGTCGAATAGTAGCCGTTTTATAGCCGACGATAAAGCGGAAAATTAAAATAGTTAAAAAATAAAGCTTTTTTTTTACTAGCTAACCTCGTCGAACTAATATAAAGTTAAAAAAATATATCTTAGAAATATACTACTATCGGTTATATCGCTTCGACTACTAGCTAAAACGTCCCCGTTCGTTGCTTTTTAAATACGGGGGCAAACGTTAATATAGTCTTTAATACTTTCGTTAAAAAATATAACTTTTAAGTATATTACCGACTAACGCTCGTTTTTATAACGACTAGTAATCGACGTATTAAGTCCGATAAAGTATACTCGATAAAGCTCCGGCTTAAAGATATTACTAGACTAGTTAAATAAATTAATACTATATTTATTAACGTTTACCGGTCGCCGACCGAAACGCCTATTATTTTAAGTCTAAAAAGTATAAGCTACTTTAATATTAATATTAACACTTAAAATCCCTCGTAAAGATTTTCCTACTTAATACGAGAATTTATTACTAAGTTTCGTCGGCGACTACTCGCCGACGAAATACTAAACATCGCTTATATTAGTAATACTTAACTAAAGGAAAACGAGCTAAATATCCCGGTAGTCGACGGAAAAAAAGCGGAAAATCCGTTAGTAGCCGATAAACTGCCGATAGAGATTAGATTTTTCGTAGACGTATTCGATGCCTTAGTAGCTAAAAAGGTTTTAGTTTTTAAAGCTACGACTTACGTTATAAAGCTAACTAAAAGTTCGAAATTACTTTTCGGACCGGTCTATTATTTGTCGCCGGTATAATAAACTACTTTTTAGGACTACTTAAAAAAAGAATTAGAGAATAGCTATATTCGTTTTAGTACGAGCCCCGTAAAATTACTAGTTTTATTTATCTTTAAACGAAATAGTAGTTTTCGTTTTTACGTCGACTACCGAACGTTAAATAAGATTACGGTTAAAAATAAATATTCGTTGCCGTTAATTAATAAAATATTAAGTACCTTACAAAAAGTTAAATTTATATTTAAAGTCGACTTTTTTAAAACGTACTACCGTATCCGTATCGTTTTCGGCGACGAATAAAAGACTACTTTCCGAATAAAGTATAGTTTATTTAAATATATAATAATACCTTTCGGGCTTACTAATACTTTAGCGACTTTCTAGTCGTATATATAAAAAGTTTTTTCGGGATTAATCGACTCGTATTATATAGTATATATAAACGATATTTTAATTTACTTTCGTATACGCGAAGAATATACGACGTATTTACGACAAATATTCGAGCGTTTTCGGAAATATAAGTTATATACTAAATATTCGAAGTACGAATTTTTTAAAAAGGAAGTTGTTTTTTTAAGATTTATTATAAGAAAAAACGGTATTCGTATAAATCCGAGCCGTATTAAGTCTATCGCCGAATAACCGACTTTTAAAAACGTTAAAGATATGTAGTTTTTTTTCGGGTTTACGAACTTTTATCGGCGTTTTATCGTTAAGTATTCGTAAGTAGTTCGTTTACTTATAGATTTTATTAAAACGGTGACTAGTTTTTTTTTTTTTTAGTCTACGGATATAACCGTTACTTTTAAGTTACTTAAATAAACTTTTTAATAGGCGTTTATTTTACGATATTTTAACGTAAGGTTACCGACTTATATCGAGATTAATACTTTTAGTAAAGTAGTAGCCGGTATTTTAGTATAGTAATATAATAATAACTAATAATACTTAATAACGTTTTATTTCCGAAAGCTTTCCGACCGTAAGACGAAGTAAGGTATAAAATAATAAAAGTTACTAGTTATTATCGAAAGTTTTAAATATTAGTAATACTTCTTTAATAAAATACTTAATAAAGTATTAATTTTAACGGACTACTAAGTTTTTAAAAGTGTCGTTAACGCGCCGCCGAAAGATTTTAAAAGACGACTTACCCGTTACGTTTTTCGTTTAGCTTTATACGATATCGACATCTAATATCGTCTTAGTATAACTAATACCGCCGATACGATTTCGCGGCGGTCGGACTTTATAAAAAGTAACGTTTTTTATTACGACGTTTTCCCCGTATTAAAAGCTACTTTATCGTTCGCCGATATTACTCCGACTTAAAGAAGTCGTAACTCCGGGGGGGAAGTAAAA
Organism: Ophiostoma tasmaniense; assembly: GCA_022392925.1. NCBI lineage: Eukaryota > Fungi > Ascomycota > Sordariomycetes > Ophiostomatales > Ophiostomataceae > Ophiostoma > Ophiostoma tasmaniense. Next base: position 424,190 of record JAKRGK010000014.1, on the reverse strand, counting down.
GCCGACGACGGCTTTCGGACTACGTTTATCGACGTAATTACTTCGTTTAATATTCGCCGACGAAACGTAAGATTTTTTTTCGACTTATAATTTAATTTTCTTCGACTAAAAAAACTTACTTTACTTAAAGTCGAAGTAATTAAGTTACGTTTTACTCGTAAAAAAAAGAAATCGTAGATAGTTCGGAATAACGTCGAAAAGTAAGTACCGTAAAGCCTAACAAATTCCGTTATAAAAAAAACCCGAATCTTAGATTATTTTTTGTCTTTAGGTCCGATAGTAATAAAAGTATTATCCGACGAAACGGTAAATAACGAAAAGTCTTTAAGCTCGTTGAAAGAATTTATTATATCTTTCTAGCGTTTCGATATAGACTATATGTCGCGTATAACTAGTATTCGTTCGACCGGATTAAAAAAAAGATATAACATCGATAGCTAAGATTTATTGTTTTTTCGTAAACGCGTCGTTATATTACTATATACGGAACTCCGTTACGCTTTTATTATACTTTATTACGATAATAAACGAGTAAGCTATTTAAGCTATACGCGTAGTAAAAAATTATTAACGCGAAAGTTTTATTAGGCTAACTTATCGTAAGATATTCGTCGGTATATCGTAAGTTATTTAATATATTAAAGCGTTAAAATCCTTCGTTATAAGCCGTTTAGCTTTTTAGTCTTACTACTTCGTTTTAAATACTTTTTTTAAAAAATTAGTATAGACTTTATTACCGGTTTGTCGCTTAACGTTCGTTAAAACGGCGCCGAGTATAATATAATTTTAGTTATCGTAAATAGATATATTAAGTATATTACTTATATTTTTACTTAAAAGACTATTAATACTCCGAAGCTAGCCCGACTAGTCTACGAGTATATCGAGATAAAGTTCGGAACTTTAGTAAGAATCGTATTAGATAAAGACTATCTTATTACTAGTAGTTTTTAACGAGAACTTAATAAAATTCGCGGTACGGCTTTACGTTTATTTACCGCCTATTACCCGTAAACGGACGGTTAGACCGAAAAAGTATATTAATTATTAAAAAAATATCTTTATAGTTATTATACGGTAAATTTTTAATAATAGTCGAGAATATTACCGGACGCCGTTTATTCGTTTAATAATCGAAAGTACGTTACTATTAGTACTTCGCCGTTTAAAGCTTTATATAAATATTACTTACGTTTGTTATAATAAGTTATTATAGACGAGAATAAGTTAAAGGTATAAAAAATAACGGAAAAACTTCGTCGATTAAAACTCGTTCGGTTATAAATAAAAAAATATTAAGATAACTAGATTACGGTATAAAAAAAGTACTATAATAAACGTTATATATATATAAAGTTTTCTTTTAGCTAAATTATTAGCTTTTCGACGAAAAACTTCCGATTCGTTAATAGACGGAAGACGAGTCTTACTTTTATTCGTGTTAAGATTATAAAAAAAGTTAAAGCTTAAGCTTATAAAGTCGCGCTACCGATAAAATACTTTAAGATTTATAATATATTCTTAGTTTTTATATTAAAGCCGTAAATAAATCGTAGTACGGTCGCCGAGTAAGTTTTTATACCGATATTAAATCTTATTAATAAAAACGAAAAGTAAAAAGTAAAAGACATTATTAGCTACCGCGGCGACGGGTCGGCGACTTAGTTCTTAGTAAAGTAGATAAAATAACTAGCCGAGTATAATACTTAAAAGCTAAAGGCTAATCTAACTAATACGTTAAATTTTTTAAACAAGTATCTATAAAAAACTTAACGTCGTTATAAAAAATAGTCCGAGTACTCGCCGATCGATTAACGTACGCGGTTAAATTTTATAATTTTAAATTTACGTTTATTTTATTACTCGTTTATACCTATTAAAAACAAAAACATAACTTAACGCGAAGTACGTTCGTCGCGCGACTAATCGCCGATAAAAAAAATAAAAACACCCGTATAATAAGTTTACCTTTTTTTATTACCGCCCCGGAATTCCGTCGAAGCCTAATCGTATCGCGACTTACTACTTTACTTTTTTAACTAGAAGACTTTAACTAAAACGGGCAGTCCGTTTACCGGCGGCTTTAAAAGCGGTAAACAAAAAGAACCGGACCTTAACGGGGTTTTTAGCCAAGTAGTCGAATGTAACGCGTACCCGGGCGTTATCGGTCGCGTTTAGATCGGCGTTAAAGGTATCGTTTTTAAAAGATACTTTAATACGCCGAACTTAGGCCGAATTAGCTTTACTTACGGCGTCGTTTTAAAAAAATAGTTAGTAGTCGTAATATCGTCGAAAACTAGTCGTAACTTACTATAAGAAAAAAAGTTTAGCTTAAAGTAGTTTATTCTACGGAAATATTAACGACGGAGATAATTTTCGTTTCGTCTAATAGTAAACGAAGCTCCGTTCGGTAGGCGTTTTTTTTAGTATAAACGTAGTCGGTAATTTTTAAGCTTACGAGAGTATTAAAACGCGTTAGTTTATTACTTATCTTAATACTTTAAGATAAAATAATAATATCGTAGTCCGACGTATCTTCGATTTTTTTACGAAAAGCCGCCGTATTAGTATAACGACGAAAAGTAATAAAAGTATTTAAGATTAAAGCTAAAGAGTTTACGAAGCGACTAACTTCCGCCGCGTTTCCGACTTTTCTACTATTATTTTTAACGGCCGTTTATTTAATACGGAAATCGTTAATAACTTTTTAAAAAACTTACGCTACGTTTTTATACTTAATAAAAATCTATTATTATTAGTTAACTTAATTGTAATACTATCGTTAACCCGGCGTATACTTACGACTTTACACGGCTTAATTTCGGACTTATAAGCGATATAAGTAATACCGTTTTTTTAGCGTATATACGTATAAGTAACGTTTTAATTATTACCCGTACGGCAAATATATCGTAGATATATATCCTACTAGTCGTAAAGTTAACGGAAAAACTTATATAAGAATATTACTACTTATACTACCGAAGTTACGAAAAACATTACTTTATAGCTATTAATCGTCGTAAAAGTAAATAGACAAAACGTCCGTTTTATTAAAACTCGTTTCCGCGTTTAATTTCGAAATTATTACGGCTATTTATCGTAGACTAAAATTATTATTATTATTATATTATTAATTAAAAGTAAAAAAACAAAAAGTTAAAGTTATTATTATTTATTTATTTTATTACACTTATAAACCGCTTTTTACAGTATAAAGTATATCTATAGTAAAAACAGTAAAAACCCTATACTACCTGCTTTTAGGCCGAAAACTCTATCTGCTTCTACCTCTGTACGTCGGGCTAATAGGGAGGCTATATAGTAAGGTTATACCCTGTATTGTTTCTAATGTAAATATGACGGGAGAGACAGTATGCCCCGATAGTTTTATTACTAATGCCACTTGCACTAATAACTCTACTCCCTTTGATATTCTAGCTAAGTATATTGATTCTAATACATGATGTCGGCTCTACTATAACACATCGGTGCTCCGTGTGGTATAGGTGGTAATTCGGTACCACGACCTAGTTATTTTATAGACAGCGACATAACTGACGCTTTTTTTTACTACTTCACGGCTAGTTAAACCGGTGTACTTTTTAGGCATTTTGGACGTACACGTGTTCCTCAGGTTCGACGGCGGCCCGGTGGGATTCGAACCCACGACCTTGGTGTCCCACGCCAGGCCCATGACGACTCGACCACTTCGCCATGCGGGGAAGTTATTATTATAAAAAGAAAAGTAATAACATAAATATCGCGAGGAATCTTTTTTATTTATACCCGTCCCGGACGACAACTTTTAAACTCGTTATAAAGTAAAAATAGACTAAAGCTATATATAAGCTAAAAGTAAATTTACGTTAATAGCATCTTATTCTTTTAATATATAACTAGCCGTATACGGATATATAAACGTATTAATAAATAAACACTTATAGCATCGCTAATAACTCGCGCGTATACCGGTAACGGGACGTCGTTAAACTAAAAAAAAAGGATAAAGTACTGTTTAATTTTTATTTATTCTTTTATTATTAATATATTATTAAGATACTAAAAGTAGTTATAAAACTTTAACTTTTTAAAAAAAAGATATCTAACGGTCGAAGCCGTATCGTAAAATAAACGTAATACCGCCGCTGATACGACTTAGTTTTTTTTATAAAAACTATATAAACTTTTATGTTATACTAATTCTTTAGTTTTACCGGATACGGAAGAAAAAATTCTATTATAAAGTCGTATATTAATTTTTTTGTTATCGTAGACTTATCGGATATATTTTTAAAGTTTTTTAACGAAAAAGATAAAGATATAAAAAATCGTTATATTTTGATAATAATAGTCGACTTATCGCCGACTTACGGCCGAGTTAAAATAAATTTATTTTAAAAGTATAAGTTTTTTTACTTTAAAGGGTTTTTTTTATTACTTATATAAATCTTTAATAAAGAACGAAGTTTCCGTTACGGGGTAATAACTTAAAAACTTTTAAATCGACGAAAAATCGACGACGGGTCGGACCGCCGACTCGTTACCTTAAGTAAGTAATCTCGAGACGGTATTATTAAAAAAAAGGGATAATATAAGAAAAAAACGTAAATAAACAAAGCTATAAGTATAAGCTATAGCTTATTTACGAGGATGACTAATTAGTTAGTTAGTTACCGGCTAAAAGACGACTACGTATCGCCGAGGCGTCGGATACTATCCGACGTCGACCCGCTATAAGCTAAAGACGAATAAAAACGATTAGTCTAAAGATCGTAGGCTAATTACTAGTTAGAAACTAGTAAGGGAAAACTTTTTTACGCTACGGCTAGTTACGGGATACGTCGGCTACTAGTCGCCGACTAATCGACCAAGAGTTGTATAAAAAACGTAGTTTTTTACTTACCGGATAAGAGAAGTTCGGTAAGTAAAAGTCTTTATACTTTCTACCTTATACCTTTTGTAATTATTTTTCTTTTCTACTACTTTTCGTATACTATTTTTAGTACGGTCGTAGACTTTATTTATTATATCCTTCTTTACTAAGATACTATTTTTACGGTAATACCGTTTTTTTTTTATACTATCGTTAACTTTTTTTATATATATCTACTTTTTTTTTTTAATTACGAGAAAGTACTACGCCGTCGACTTAAAAAACTTACTATACTACGACTTTTTATAAACGTTTTTTTCTGTTTATATATAGTTATTTTATCGATAGTTTTTTTTAGTATAAATAAAACACTTACGTAAGCCTTACTTTCTTCTATTACCTCGGCCGTTACTACGGCTATTACCGTAACCGAAACTTTTACGCCGGGGTTTAACGCCGCCGCGGTTCTATTAGTAAGTACGGTCGGTATAAAAACTGTCCGAAGTAACCGTAGTTATAGTAGTAACGTTACGGGGCTTTTTCGCCGCCTTAAACCGTTTATTTACCGTTACTTTTTTTTATACTATAGTAACTATTTAGTCGACGTTAATATCGAGGTTAAAGATAGTACTTACTAACTAGCTTATAACGGGGTTTTATTTAAAAGCAATCATAAAACGATTAATTAATACTTTTTAAGTCTTAAAGCTTTCGGTAAAACACCGCTATTAACGCGACGTTTTATCGTAAAACTTCCTTACGACTTTAGACATAGGTTTATTAAGGTATTCTTAAGTAACTTACTTAACCGTTATATTATACTATCTATTATCCCGATAACGTTAAAGTATAAAAGTTTTAAAACGTTCGTATATTACCGTTATCACTTTATTTTAATTTTTCGGATTATTTAGTTAAATACGTAAGTTTTAGTAAAAGTTATACGGTTTTTTTTCCGTTATTATTATTAGTAGTATTCTATAATAGTAGTTAATATATAAGCTATAGTCCGTACACTTTTAATAAAAAACCGAAAAACGGTAGCTTAAATTTATCTCGTCTATAGTACTTTTATACTTTTAGCTTTTACTATAAGTCTTTTTTATACTTTCTAGCTTTTTTAATTACTTTTTTTTATTAAACGGCTTTTCATTATTATTATTAAGTCTATACCGTCTTACGTTTTCCGGCTAGTCACGTTTCTTTTTTCTATTAAGTATTTAAAGTATTTAGCTTCTATTAACTAACGGAATAATTCGTACGTTAGTATATACGGAAAGTTATCGAATACTACTTCTATAAGTCCGTTATTATTATTAGTATTATTATTGTTATTACTATTACTATTCCGATACCGGGGGAAAAAAGTAACGAAAGTTAAAGAATTAAAAGTTAATAAAACGTTATATAAAAAAACGAGTTAGTAGTATTTTATAATCCGAAGATATCGCCGGTATATTTTTAAATCGTAAACGTAGTATAAAAAATTCCGGGATAATATTATTTTAAAAGTATAGATAATTACTTTAATTAAAAAAAAACGAAGAAAACTTCTTTACTTTTTAAATAATAGTAAAGCTTTACGTTTTAATTACCGTCGGTAAAAATATTATTAATAGTAAACGGTCGTTAGCTTATAACGTTACGATTTTTTAAAACTACCGGTCGATATACTATAAAAACAACTTTTTATAAAGCTTATCGTTAAAAAACTATAAAAATCGTCGTTTAAAAATTTAGTTTCGACTAACTTTCGGCTACGAAATTATTTTTTTTTTAACGATCGTTTCTACTATTTTTTCGGCTTAGTTAAAGCTTCTATTAATTATACTTTTAATATACACGCCTCGTTATATTATTAAATCACGTAGTTCGAAAATATACTTTAGTCTTATATTTATAAAGTCTTTAGTCTTTTATTCCGTAAATTAACTCCGTAAAACATCGAGTAAATCTTTATCGCATACAGTAATAACTATAATACGTTGTTTAAATACGTTAATATACTTACGTTTACTTATACTATTTATTACCTCTATTAGATTTAACGAAGCTAACGCTAAAGGTAAATCCCCGTCGTTTTCTATAGTATTTAAAATCTTTTTATCTTACGTCTCAAAAACTCAAAAATAGTTAGTTCTTAAGTCTTTAGTTCCTAACTTACAAGTATCGGAACACTCCTTTCTAGTTCAGCTAATAAATATATTAAATTACTAGCTAATAGACTATAACATAACACACGTGTAAAAATATGTGTTCTGTCGTTAGTCTAGTAAACTGTCTATATATTAAGTGCAAAAAGGAAGCAAAAGAAAGGGACCACAAAGTAGTAATAAATATGCAAGTACCCGTAGCAGGGGTTAGGCAGCAGTCCCCGTCACGTGGTCTGCGTGAATGCAAAGTGGGTCTGCACCCCACACCGCCTTGCTTACTCATCGCTCAACCGACAGGCAACGTCAATTTTTATTTCCTGGTTTTTTTCTTTATTTCTGAAACTAAATTTTAAAATAAATCACACTTTCTTCACCAAACAGTCAATAACAAATATCAAGTATGCGCTGCTGTATTTGTGCGTGTGCTGAGTATTCTTATGGTCGTATACGTGAATTCCCCAAACCCAATCTATCAGAGTGACATGATATATAACAAATACATGATGAAAGATATAGACAGACCGAACGCCGACGAGTGAAAATAGAGACTTGAAAGAACGAGAAAGACTGTTGCCGCCCATATGCTCGGGAATTTTCTGTAGGATTCTTTCGCTCGCAAAAGACGCTATTATGTGGAGGAAGACAAAAAGGAAGAGAAGTGAAGAAGAAGAGAGAAGAGAAGAAGAAGAGAGAAGAGAAGAAGAAGAGAAGAAGAGAAGAAGAAGAGAAGAAAAGTGTGACAGAGATTACGGCGCAAGCGGCGCGGCGTGCAGCGCGGGCTTGGTGCTGGCGCCGTTGGAGCTGCCGGTCTTTTGCTCGGCAAGGACCTTGCTGACCCAGGCGGCAATCTCGGGGTCGCCGGCGACACAAAAGCCGTCTGTGTCAGACTCGTCGGCAAGGCTGAGCCCGCTCACGTCCTTGCTGCCGTCGTCGTCCGAGTCCGAGTCTGAATCCGACTCGGAGTCGGCCTCGTCGGCTTCCTCGATAACGGCATCCGCCTTGGACAGCGACTTGAGCCACGGGTGGTTGAGCAGCATCGAGTAGGTGTAGCGCTTCATTGGGTTCTTGTTCAGGCACGAGCGCACAAAGTCGCGCGCCGTCTCCGAGTAGCCCTCGGGCATGTCTGGCGGCTCGCCATTGACAATGGCCTGTTGGTTAGCATTTGGTTTTCAGGATAAAAGTAGCAAAGACATACACTCAGCTGGCTAAAGATGGTGGAGGACACCTCCTGGGGATAAGGATAGCGCCCCATGGCGCACTCGATGATTGTCAGACCCAGACTCCAAATGTCACTCTGGACGCTGTAGGTGCCCTCGGCATTGGCGCCCTGGGCCATGCCGCCGCCGCCCGAGATGCGCTCGGGGGCCATGTAGCTCTGGCAGCCAATGTTGGTCTTGGCGATGGAGGCAACGAGGTTGCCGCTGACGCCGAAATCGCAAATCTTGACCTGGCCGTTGGAGTTGGCCAGGATGTTGGTGGGCTTGACGTCGCGGTGGATGATCTTGTGCTTCTCCTTGAGCGTCTTGAGGCCCATGACGGTCGAGTACGTGATCTTACGCAGCACGTTCTCGGGGATGCCACCAGTGTAGAGCTTGTCGATGGAGCCGCCGTCCATGAACTCGATGCACATGTAGACGGCGCCCTCCTGGAAAAAGGCACCGTAAAAGTCGATGATAAAAGGTGACACACAGCGGTGCAGGATGGTAAGCTCCTTGAGGATCGTGGAGAACTTGGCCTCCTCGAGCTCGAGCCGGATCTCCTTCATTGCCATAATCTTGCCGGTCGTGCCCGGAACGATGGTGGCGCCGTCGACTGTGCCTGCAGCCTTGTCGCCGTTTGTGCCGTCCTCGGTATTTTGTGTAGTTGTGGTGGATGCCTGCTTCGATCTGAAGCCGCTCAGGCCCTGGCCAAAGCGCGGTGCAGCGGGCTTGGCATGGCGCACCTTGAAGACTGTACCGTAGTTGCCCTTGCCGAGCTCGTCCATGACCTGGATCTCGTCGAGCGAGATCTTGAACGTCTGCCCACCGGCAAAGTTGACACCGGTCCGTGTGATTGTTGCGTCACCCTCAAAGGTGATCCAGCCCTTTTCAGCATCAATGTACTTCTTAAAGTCATTCATTTTTGAATCGGAGCGGGCATCCTTGAGTTGTGGCCGGCCAGACGCACCAGCGCCGCCGTTCATGTCGGACAGTTTTGGAGGGCCACCACCGGGCGACATGCTGCCAGGGCCGCCAGGCAGACCGCCCAGCTTCATGGCTCGCCGCTCGCTGAGACTCGGCCCGCCGGGTCTGGGGCGGTTGGCACTGGGGACAACGGGTGCTGACTGGAAGCCGGGGGCTGTTGGGCGGTTCATGTGTGGTGGCATGCGCAGGTTGCCGGGCACGCCGCCGGCAAGAGGGCCGCCGAGAGAGCCGCCGACAGCAGCTGGGGAGGGGTTGCGCGAGCCGTCTTGTGAGGATTGTCCTGATTGCGGAGCAAACCCTCCGGTCGGGTGTGGTGACATGGCCATGCGCTGCTGCTGGAGGGCACGGGCTTTTGCCATGAGATCGAGGGGCAGGTTGCCTGCGGATGGTGGTGGACGGCGGGCATTGTTGAGGGTGCCTGAGACGGTAGAAGAGGGGTTCATGTGTGAGATGGAGGTCTGGGGATCGGAGGCGGCACGGTGCGAGGGGGCGCGTTTTGGCGGGAGTGATTTCGCTGGGGCGACAGGGGTGAGGTCTGTGTTGGAGAAGGGCGATGCGTCGCCGAATGGGCTGGAGTGGTCGCCGGGTGTTGAGTTGCAGGAAGAGCCGTCGTTGGAGGCAGGCGAGGCGGGGCCGTTGTCGAAGTGGTCGCCTGGCGACGCCGCAGTGGAAGAATCGGGTAATGGCATGTTGCTACAATGTGAGGGGTAGATTGTAGAAGATGGCGAGAATAAGATGAAGGAAGGGTGAGAGGGAAAAGAGAAGAGAAGACAAGAGGAGAGCAAAGCGTGCTATTGGAGTTGCATGTGTAGCAAAGGGACAGGTCCGATGTAAGCGTAGTGTGTCTTGGATGTTGTGGCAGATGTCTTGGTTTCTATTGTTGTGGTTGTTTTAGTCCAGATGTCTGGCTCTTGTCTGAGAGCAGTTGACGCCAAGCTGAAGATGTTCAGCAGAACTCAACTTCCAGATAACAAGAGAAAGCCGGTGACAATCTAGAAATCCCAAGTCCGAATCCCGAAATTGAAAGTCTGAATCTAAAGAGCTGGCTTGACAGGATTGACGGGTTGTCAGAAGTCTTATCAGGTTCTTTGTTAACGACAGAGGTTGTCGTATTGTATGGGTGGTGTAGTGGCTTGTGCTGTGCTGTACTGTTCTGCTGCTGTGCTGTGCTGCTGTGCAATAAGATACAGGCCTGATTGCGCTCTAGCTCAAAGGAGGTTTTGCGACGAGGGCGAAAGTACTGGTGCAGAGTGATCGACAGTCGGCAGTGGCGAATGTGGGTGATGGCCGAGGTGGTGTACTCGTACTGAAGTATAGTGGATTGGTTGATAGGTGTGAGACGACAAAGGGAGAGCAGATGAAGATGAAGAAGAGGGCAAGAAAAGTCGAGATGCAGAGCAGTCGAGATGCAGAGCAGTCGAGATGCAGAGATGTAGAGGGGATGCAGAGGATATGTAGAGAAGGAGCTATGAGAGGGATGGACAAACTAGGAAAGAACAGAGGAGGAGGGGAAAGACAGCAAAGGGCAAAGGGAAAGAGGAAATAGCAAGTGCAAAGAAGAGGAAAAAGAAGGAACGAAGAGAAAACAGGGCCGGTGTGGATCTATGGAGTATTAATGGGGAAGGAAGGGGAGAGGTAGGGAAAGAAAAGGAAGCGGCAACGGTGACTGATAAATCATTAATAAAAAAGGAGAAAAAAGGAAGGTAAGGAAAGGAAGGAGAATGTCTACGTATGTTTGGTACTGAGTATGATATGGAAGGCGCGACTGTTGGAGATGTCTAATTACTCTGTATGGAAGGAAGTGGCCTTGGTTGAGCCGTCTGCAGCAGTGCCCTGCGCCTCGGAGAGCTTGCGGCAAGCGACCAATGTTCCGTGGTTCCTTCTTCTTTTAAGCTTGAAAATAAATTCTCAAATAAGTAGGAATAACAATAAATAAAGAATAAATAAAGAATAAATACAAGATGCAACAGGCAGTCGCATGTATTCAAGTCCGACGTGTTTACCAGTGCTCGCGACTTGCCCCTCGCCCCACTACAGCCCAGTCCAGTTGTTAGTCAACCCAACGGAGAGACAGATGAGACAGCAAAAAGGACCATCAAGGACTACGAAGTATTGATTTAAAGCTAAAACTATTTGTATGAAAATCTGCCATAGCAAGTTGATATGAAACGAGGCAGATATGTTGTCTCTGGTAGTTGTTGTTTTGACTGTTTCTTGACATTTTTTTGTGTTTTTTTATTTTCATATTTCTCATTTTTTCTCTTTTTCATATTTCTCATATTTCTCATAACTCTTCACTTCTTCCTATTAATTCAACCTACCCATGCTATTGACTCGACTCAACACTCACTACCCTAACCAAGTCGAGCTCGCGTTGCCTTTTTGGTCCGGAGAGCTTCCGGAGTAGAAAAAGGTGTATGGGCAGCTGTGGGTGAAAATCAAAGATTGCGAGTATTTGAAGAAGAAAACAGCAATAAAAGCTACAGCAAGACAAAACAGTCAAAAACAAAGACTGCCAGGGAAGATGCTGCACGCGATATGCACGATATGCAGCGACACAGGTCAATGACGTTGATGGCGACGCTGTGGCTTGACAATACGACGTTGCCCTTGAAGGATGATCAGCCTGTTTTGTCGAGTCCGTCCCGTCTATCTGCTGTCTTTGTTGATTGGCTTTGACTATCTTTGCTGTATCTTATTAATACTTTGAAAATGACTGCCCGCGGCGTCGCCGTGTAATACCACGTTGAAGCCAGGGTCCAGGTAGCTCAAAGCAGTTGTCTTTCTTTTGTCTTTCTGTCTTTCTTTCTGTCTTTCTTTTTGTTTTGTGTCTTTGGTCTCATTGCTGATGGCCATTGCAATCCATTGATCGGTGCTGCACCGCACGCAAACCTGATGATGTCCAGTCTAGTGTTTCAGGTTAAAGTTGATATGAGCCCATCACTCGGGACGGGGATCTTTTCTTTTTTTGTTCGTCTTTTGTTTCTATTACAAGTAATTAAATAAACTAAATACACTAAATAAGAATAAATAAGATAAAAATCTCTGACATCACTCCATATCTCCACGATATCCATACATTGTTTCATGCCCAACGCCATTGGCAGCTCACCGGCATGGACACCTGACGAGCAGGGTATGCGCCCAATGGGCTCTCAGTAGGCAATCAGCACTGCCCAAGCTTTTTCACTTTACTTGCCTTGTGCTCTGTTGATTCTATCTAGATGATATTTGATAGTAGTGAGGCCTCTTTTGCCTTGCTACTCACGCTGTGAACGACGTTGGGCGTTTCTTGCTTTAGGCCAGTCGTCGAAGCAAAGCAAAAGCAGAAAGCAGAAAATAGAGCAGAAAATAGAAAGCAGAAATACCACTCTATCTGATTCAACACCCATTGCAACGCATTGATGCTACTGCTATTGCAGTCTGTGAAGCCGAGTGTAACTTGCCTGCATAAGTTCAGCTGGTCTGGGATCTTGCAAATGTCTACTCTGGGGAGCTGTATTGTATTTTATGCGTGTCTACTATGAGTGCAATGTGCAGACTGCCTTGCCAGAATGCAAGATTTGGGTAGCAGTGGCGGATCCCAGTCTATTTTCCTTTCTTTTGTTTTCTTCTTATTTTCTGTTTATTCTTCTTCTCTTCTTATTTCCCTTTCTTTCTTTTCTTCTTATTTTCTTCATATCTTTTCTTCATTTTCATTTCATTTTCCTCCTCCTCTTCCCTTACATCAGTATTCAACATTAATGTCTATCCTCATTTCATGTCTTTTAATGTCTTGATAATCTTGAATGTGACAATGTCTCGGCCTGAGACGAGCAGTCTTAAGGCTGGAATGGAATTGGATTGAGAGATTGTGATTGCCCAATGTTGGTTTCATCTTGATTTTATTTTATTTTCGTTTTGATTTATTCCCTTTTTTGTAATTGTTTCTCTTCAAGTTTCCTTCTCAAATTCATCTGTACACTCTTGTGTTTTCAGATGTTTGTTTCAGGTTTTGATTTTCTTGCAGAGAAAACTTGATAATTATCCTGTCATCTTTGCCCACTCGAGGGACAGCATCTGAGAATAAAACTGACAATCTCAAGACAATGACGCATCATTCATCTATATCAGACGTGATATCGACTCGATGATGTCGTTGACTCGGGCTTGCATGTGATATGCCAGCATACGCACCCATTACATCATTCGGCATCAACGCCACCACAGCCACACTGTCTCGTCTCATCTTGCTCTGTTGCCTCTGTCTGCAGGCCTGTCCGACAATCCTATTGTGCCTACTCTCTACTGTACGTGTATTATGTCAGTGTCACAGCTTGAGTACGGGAAGGAACCACGGGTGCCAAACACCTGCCGTTTTAGCCCACAGCCATGATGTCGTCGGTTCGCTACTGTGTACCAAGCATGTCAGTCGTCAGTCGACTGAGCGACTCAACTCAGCGACTCAACTCTACCCCGGCTCTCACCCCGGTCCCTACTTGTCAGCCGTGTCGAGCTCATACCGAGTACTCAGTACTCCCGCATTGCCAGCTCAGCGATCGACACCGGTAAAACACTGCTGCCTGCTCATGCCAGCAAGCCAACGTGTGGCCAGCCAGTACTTGTAGTCAATCAAAGCTGGAGCTCACCTGTGGACGAGGCGGCAACTACTTCGTACAGCTGTAGCTACAGCTAACAGCAACAGCTCTGACGCGGCCATTCGCCTCGCGCCTTGCCTCGCGCCCCTCTCGCATCTGTCTCGCAACTTAACTTGAGCTCTCGCGTTACTCGCTCTTTGGTACTGCCCGTTGACCTTTTACGCTGACATACTTTGTACAAACACTGCCATCTCTCATTGCACCAGCCACTCTTGGCTATTCTCACACGACATTGCTCATCTGTAAAACACTGTAAAGTGGTGAGAGTAAAAGTGGACCCTGACGCTAGTTCACACTCGGCGGCTGAACTGTGGCTGATCCTTGCTACTGGCTGCGAAAGAGTGGACTCTTGGCACTTTACTCAGACATGATTGGCTTACACTCTCACCTTATCTACTTTCTTATCGCCTTATCGGCGGCCACCCTCCCACATGTCTTTACCAGTCGCCATTACTCGTCCATCCACGCAATCCGCGCTCCACGCAATCACACTCGCCTCTGCCAATGTATCTTGGCGATTTCTTCAGATTGAGGTGGTCACCGTGGGTTTAAATCGTCTTGCGTCTTATGTCTGCATATTGCGTGTAGACGTGGGCAGTGATTCCAGTGATTACTAAGCACAAACGTCGACGTTGTGATACATTGTAGAGATCGCGTTCGATCATTGGCATCCAAATCACTACAGATGAGTCCCTCATCATCTACGCCTCTCAATAGATTACAAACTCTTCAAATCATCTCATCAAATGTTTCTTCTTGGCTGCCTGCTCGGTTTCTCGGCGCAGCGTCGCCTTCCTGCCTTTTTCAGCTTTTCTCTAGTACTGCAAAGAAAATCTTAGTTTGGGCGGCCGCTTAGCGCCTGCCCCGTAGTTTCCCTCTTTCAGTAGTACCTGTACCGACTAGTACAGCTGTTTTGGGCAAGATATACCCACCTATGGAAGTGTACTTTGCGTGCGCGCCTTTGTCCGTCGCTATCAACGTGCTGTACTTTTTATCAGTGCGCGCCCAGACAATCGCCTCACCCTACGCAGCCGCAGCCCAGCCTGCTTTTGTTTTGCCTTTGCTTTTGCTTGAGTGCTTGAGTGCTTTTTTGTTCTTAATGTCTGGGCGATAGTAGTGTCTGTTTGTATTATTATCGTTTCCTTTGCTTTCTGTCATCATCATCATCATCATCGACATCATCGACATCATTGACACTTTCAACACACGACAAACATCTACGCTGTCTCCTGTCATCGACTGCGTATCTTGCACACGACACCCCACGGTCAAACGCCAAACGCCACCATTCCAGCCTGACATTCGTGGGGGACGACACGAATAGAAAGGCCTCATCTTCTTCCATCTTCCTTTTTTTTAGTATATTACTCGACTATCGTTACAAACCATCGCCATGTCCTCCATCGCCATGGAGTCGCTCTCCAGCGAGTGCATCTCCGAGATGCAGCTCAACATCCTCAAGTCCCACGGCTCGCACCCGTCCTTTGGCCACCTCGTCATGCTCGTCTTCGAGGCCGTCATGGAGGTCGTCTGCGTCAGTCTGCCCGGCTACATCATCGCACGCCTCGGCCACTTTGACGCTGAAAAGCAAAAGTTCCTCGCCAACCTCAACGTCATGCTCTTCACCCCCTGCCTCATCTTCACAAAGCTCGCCTCGCAGCTCGACCCCGACAAGTTTATCGAGCTCGGCGTCATCCCCATCATCTTTGTGCTCATGACCCTCGTCTCCTACAGCGTCTCCATCCTCGTCACCCGCATGTTCCGCTTCAACAAGCGCGCCGCCAACTTTGTCACCGCCATGGGCGTCTTTGGCAACTCAAACTCTCTGCCGATTTCTCTCGTCATTTCTCTCTCCCAGACCCTCAAGGGCCTGCACTGGAGCAAGGTCCCCGGCGACAACGACGACCAGGTCGCCGCCCGCGGCGTCCTCTACCTCATGATCTTCCAGCAGCTCGGCCAGGTCGTGCGCTGGAGCTGGGGCTACCACGTCCTGCTGGCCCCCAAGTCAAAGTACGGCGAGTACCGCACCGACGTTGCCGCGGGCGACCGGTATCGCGATGACCCCGACGCAGCCGTTGATGAGGAAGACGGTCTGCTGGTGACCGAGGGCACCGCCGTGTCCGACGACGGCGAGGGCACCGCCGGCCACTCCACTGCCCACAGCCCTACCACCGAGTACTCGGACGACCTGTTTGATCCTTCGGGCCGCACCCCTGTCGCGCCCCGTTCGCGCGGCTCGCCCTACGAGTCCGATGCCGACGACAACACCAGCGCTGGCGGTCGCACCCCCAAGAAGCGCTCGTCCAAGCCCATCATCCGCACCGTTAGCGACGCCGACTTTGCCGCCGGCCTTCCCACCAACCCCGCCACCAACGGCAGCGAGCACATCCTGTCCTTCCCGCGCATCCGTAACATTGCCGAGCCCGAGATTCCTGCCGGCTTCGAGGGCGTGCTTGTGCGCGCCAACATTGCCCGCGCCCGTGCTGCCCAGTGGACTGCCGCCACCGGCGCGCGCGTCTTTGCCAGGCTGCCGCGCCCCGTGCAGGCTTCGCTGTCGTTTGTCTATGGCGTGTGGCTGCGCGTGTACAACTTTTTGTGCGAGTTCATGAACCCGCCGCTGTGGGCAATGCTGATTGCGGTAATTGTCGCGAGCAACCCGACGCTCAAGACGCTCTTTTTCAAGGAGGGCACGTTTGTCAACAACAGCGTCACGAGCGCCGTGACGCAGACGGCCGGCGTCGCCGTGCCGCTGATCCTGGTCGTGCTGGGCGCGAACCTGGCGCGCAACACGCAGAACAACGACACGCACGACCCCGAGGAGGACAAGATTGGCAAGAAGCTGCTGGTGGCGTCGCTCGTGTGCCGCATGCTGCTGCCGACGCTGATCATGGCGCCCATCCTGGCCGTGTTTGCCAAATACGTGCCCGTGTCGATCCTGGACGACCCCATCTTTGTGATTGTGTGTTTCCTGCTGACGGGTGCGCCCAGCGCGCTGCAGCTGGCGCAGATTTGCCAGATCAACGGCGTCTACGAGAAGACCATGTCCAAGATCCTCTTCCAGAGCTACGTCATCTGGATCCTGCCGTCGACGCTGATCCTTGTCGTCTGTGCCCTCGAGGTCGTCGAGTGGGCGCAGTAACTCTTCTACCCTACTTGCTTTTGTTTTCTGTCTCCTTTGTCGTGTTCGATTAGACTGTTTGGTTATTTGGGGTTGTTCCTTTTACTGTCATCTCATCTTCGTCTTCATTTCCTTGGATTGTATTTTGTATTGATACCGATGGCGTCTGGCATTGCATGCACATGGGCGCGTTTTGTGTTTCTTATTGTTTGTCATTTTTAATGTTATGCTTACACCTCATCACTGCTTATTATACACGGCACTGTTGAAAAGCTAGATTGCTTCTCTAAATTTACATACAACTGTTACATCACTGATACCATAACATGAATCCATTATTACTCAAAAGCAGACAAATCTAAGTAAACTAGTGCTCCAGCACGCCGTTCATCACCGGCGCTGGTGCCGCCTCCTCCAGCACCCAGTCCCGCACCTGGCCCTTCCAGTCGCTGATCCGCACATCCCGGATCTTCACCACAATCACCCGCACCTCCTCGCCCGCCACAAACCGGTCGCTGCCGTCCTGCGCGCTGCCTCGTGTTGTGTTGGGACCGCTGCCCGCATTGGCAATCTGCTGGTGGATCCGCATCTCGTTCGGCCCGACCGGGTCCGCGTCAAACGTGTTGTACGCCAGGTGCTGCTGCCGGTAGTACGCCTCCTCTGCCGACCCCTGCGCCAGCAGCTGCGCCGTGCCGTTGATCGTCGCCGAGATCGACGACACCGCCGCCGTGTTGAGGTTCAACAACAACGCTGCCAGCGGCGACGGCGCCTCAGCCGCCGCGCTGCCGTTGGCGTCGTCAAAGCTGCCCTGCGACATGCGGCGGTTGAGTGGGCGGTGCGACACCCAGTCGTGCACGAGCAGCGACACGATGGGGTTGGCAACAATGTTGTGTGTCTTCTTGCTGGCGGGGTTCGAGGTCATCACAATGACAGGGCCCGTCGATGTCGAGTTGGGTGCGGCTGAGGTATTGGCCAGGTAGGTGTAGTTCATGAGCGAGACGTGGGGGATGTTGTCGACGCAGGTTGCCAAGTGAAGCTATCAGTCAGTCTCTTTTTCTCTCTCTCCCCCTTCATCAAGCTCTTTTCATTACTTACAAACCGCGCGTTCTCGAGGCACTGCACGACCTCGGTGGGCAGCGATGCCGTTGTCTGCTTGTTGGTGTCGCCATCGGAGGCTTCGTGGTTGAGGGGAATCTGCTCCATTGCGAATGAGGGGTTGGATGTAGCTGGTTTTCGAGGTTTGATCGTAAGCATATGTGTGTAGGTCGTTGTACAAGGCTGCTGCGCTGCTGTGGCTACTGTGTATCCTTTATAAAATGAGGCTCAAGAGTCCAGAAGCTTTCCGCTTTTTGCCTGCACCTGCCTTACGTAGTCTGAATCGACCTCGTGCACTAGATCGGGGCGAGTGGAATGTTCAGAATAGCGGGGCAGGTGCGACCCAGCAGTTCAGTGTTGTTGCCCAATACAGCAGAAACAGAAACAGCACGCTCACTAATCACATCACGATGCCAGCTCGCATCATATCTTGAAATCTAACTCATTTGCTGCTGAATCGATGCAATATGCAAGCTTAAACCGTAAATACCTTGCATTGCATACGAGATCCAAATGCGAGGCGTGCATTGGCCACAGCCATCTTATGGTGGTCACCTGCTGTATTTACACCAAATACCCACTACCCGCACCTTCCCCGGCCAGTCCCCATATGACGTCCATCGCACCTTCTCTTTGTGTTCTATCCTTCCATCCTCTAACCTTATCCCAGCACTGCAAGCTTATCTTCCCCGGGGGGTAGCTACGGCTAGTCTCGGCCCTGGTCTCAGCCAACACCGCAGAATGAGGAGAAGGAAGCAAGCTGAAAGAGAATGGGGAAGGTACGATGCATGTAAACACTCGGCTCTTTCTTTTTTTCAAATTCCAAGAGGGGAAGGAGCTCCCTGTTCCCGCGCACCCTTAAAGAGACCGCCTGCCCTGTGACACAACATCGTAGACTTCATTAAGCTTCACTTTTCAGTGTTTGTCTGTTCATACACCCAAACTACACGACACCGCTGCTTTGACAAAATATACAATCATTCACATTCACCATGCGTCCTCTGAAACGGGCCGCACACTCGCGCCTGCCGCTGCGATATCCCGCCCGCTACTTGGCCTCGGCAACGACAACCTCGGCAACAACATCCAGCAATGCCTCATCTTTGTCAGAACCAGCGCCTCTGCCATCGCTGCTGATTGCAAACCGCGGCGAGATTGCTCTTCGCATTCACCGCACAGCTACCCGCATGGGCATTCCGACAACAACCCTGTACACGACCGTCGACGCAAGCGCTCAGCACGCCAAAGCTTCACCACGCAGCCTGGCGCTTGGTTCCTACCTCGATGGCGACCGAATTATCGATCTTGCAACGAAACACAATATTCGGGCCCTGCACCCCGGCTACGGCTTTTTGTCTGAGAATGCCGCGTTTGCCGAGCGTTGTGCCGAGGCTGGAATCACATTCGTCGGCCCGCCGGCACAGGCCATGAACGAGATGGGCGACAAGGCTCGCAGTAAAGCTATTATGCTAGCTGCCGGTGTGCCCTGTGTGCCCGGCTACCACGGAACCGACCAGACTCCCGAACAGCTTGCCACCCATGCCGATGCCGTCGGCTATCCGGTCCTGCTCAAGAGCGTCAAGGGTGGCGGCGGCAAGGGCATGCGCATTGTGCGGACACCCGATGAGTTTCCAGCTCAGCTCACAAGTGCGCGTGCTGAGGCGCGTGCTAGTTTTGGCGAGGGCGGCGAGGTCATGCTCGTCGAGCGCTACATTGTGCGTCCGCGGCACGTTGAGGTACAGGTCTTTGCCGACACGCACGGTGCGTGCGTGGCACTAGGCGAGCGTGACTGTAGTGTGCAGCGTCGCCACCAAAAGATCTTGGAAGAGTCGCCGGCACCTGATCTGGACAATGCACTGCGTCACGACCTATGGGACAAGGCGCGCACTGCGGCTCTGGCCGTCGGCTATGTCGGTGCCGGCACTGTCGAGTTTATTCTTGACCGTGATACCGACGAGTTCTTCTTCATGGAGATGAACACACGTCTGCAGGTTGAGCACCCCGTCAGTGAACTTGTCACCGGCACAGACCTGGTCGAGTGGCAGCTTCGGGTTGCTGCAGGCGAAAAGCTACCTCTGACGCAAGACGAGATTGAGGCACGCATCGACTCTCGCGGTCATGCCATCGAAGCACGCATCTATGCCGAGAACCCCGAGGCCAACTTTATGCCCGACTCAGGCAAGCTTGTGCACCTAACGACACCACGGCCACAAGCCAACAATGACGAGAACTCGGACCTGCGTATTGACGCCGGATTCGTGCAGGGTGATACAGTGTCCGAGGCCTACGACGGCATGATTGCCAAGCTCATTGTCCGTGGCGACGACCGGAAACAGGCAATTCGTAAGCTTGAGCTGGCACTCGAGGAATACGAGGTCGTGGGCCTGCACACCAACATTGAGTTTCTAAAGCGTCTATGCCGCTCGGAAGCCTTCCAGGAGGCCGATGTCGAGACTGGGTTCATCGACAAGTGGCGGGACCAATTGTTTGCGACAAAAGAGGTGCCGGATGATGTGTACATCCAGGCAGCACTCGGTGTGCTGTCGTCGGATGCACACAAAAACACAACCAGCAGCAGCATTCCATTCTCAGGACAGCTCCATGGCCAGCCCCTTGGTTTTGGCAGCTCAAACGGCGGTGGCATTTTCGAGCGCAGCTTTGCCTTTGAAGTGCTGGACCCTTACAGCAACCGTGCCGGAGATATTGTCGAGGTCAGCCTGACACAGACGGGCCAGCAGCTGTACAATGCCCGCGTGTCCTGGAAGAAGAAGGATGCCAAGAGCCCCCAGGGCAGTGTGGAGGACACAGCAACAGAGGTGCGCGAGTACAAAGGCATTGTGCTCAACACGGCATCGACACAGCAGCCGACGTCTGATGCCACCACCACCAAGTTGTCATCATTCTTCCCGCTATCCCAAGTCGCATCGACAGTTGTGCAGCAGCACCCCGAGGGACTTGAAGACGGCCCTGTTCGCGTGACCGTGTTCCAGACAGGATCCAAGACGGACCTCGCCCTGGTGCCGCCGCCATGGCACGCCAAGGTGCTGGGCATCGACACGAGCTCGGCGGCCGCGTCTGTGGTGGCGCCGATGCCGTGCAAGATCCTGCGCAACGAGGTCAGTGTGGGCCAGAGTGTCGACAAGGGTGCACCGCTGGTGGTGATTGAGTCGATGAAGATGGAGACGGTGATCCGGTCACCGCAGGCGGGTGTGATTAAGAAGCTGGCGCACAAGGAGGGCGATATCTGCAAGTCTGGAACTGTCCTTGTTTTGTTTGAAGAGGCCGAGACTTGACCGCATTGTTGTTTCAATTGTTTCAGGCAGACTTGAGATATTGCTTCGTATTGAATATACCTGAATAAATGCTTTGGAATTTCTATGCTGAATGCTTCCTCCCGTGGTATCCTAAACGCCGAATGTGACCCCCAATGATGTTCTATATACAACTCCATGAAACACTTTTATCCTTTTCGTTACTTGGTATGACATTATGTCAGGCTGGCAAGACCGGCGGGAGAGATGCTGTCCAGATCCAGACCCGTGAAGCCCTCCTCGACCGACCAAGGCTTGCTGGTGATCGCATCCGCGCCAGCCTCCTCCTTGGCCGATGCCGGCGCCTTGTGTAGCACCTCGCACGCGCGGCCGACAACAATCAGTCCGGGCGGCCGGCTGCCCTCCTGCTCAATGGCGGCGGCCACATGAGCGAGCGTCGTCCGGATCACGCGCTGGTCCGGGCACGTTGCGCGCTCAATGACAGCGCAGGGTGTCGATGCAGGCCACAGCGCACGCGTGAGCTTCTTGTTCTCCTTTTCTTCCTCCGTGTAGTCGGTCAGCTCGGCGACGAGGCCCGTGATGCGGTGCAGGGCCATCAGGAACACGGCCGTGCGCGAGATGCGGTAGCCGGGCGGCTGTGGCGGCTTGCCCTTCTTTCCCGTGCCCGTGCAGATGAGGATCTGGTCGGCAGCGTCGCGGTGCGTCGGCGGGATGCCTGCAAACAGGGGCGCGCTGAGGGCGGACGTGACACCGGGTAGCACAAACAGCGACTGGCCGTCGCGGAAGCCGGCGGCTCTGAGACGAATGACCTCCTCGCCGCCACGGCCGTAGACAAAGGGATCGCCTTGCTTGAGACGCAGCACCGTCTTGCCGGCGCGCGCGGCCGTCGTGGCCTGCTCGATGAGCTCGTCCTGGGCCGCCTCGGCGTTACCGGGGAACTTGCGGGCGATTGCGACTTCAGCGCGGCGCGGGATGAGGTCGAGGACGCCCTGGGGCACGAGCTTGTCGGCGAGGATGACGTCGGCAGACAGGATGGCCTGGTGGACGGCGCGGGTCAGCAGGTCGGGGTGGCCGGGGCCAGAGCCGGCCAGAATGATGCGGCCAGTCGAGGGAGCAGCCTGTACTGGGGCAGCTTCGTCGTTGTTGGAGTCGAGGCCGGGCGATCCCTCGCTGTATGCCTCGAGAAGGGCCTCGACGTCGGCGTCGGTCACGCCTGCGAGGCGCTTGAGCGGCCAGTACTCGCACATCTGTGCCAGCCAGCGCATGCGGCGGGTCTTGATGGCCTCGACCGAGTCGGCCGAATCGTCGCTGGGGCCTGAGGATGTGGTCTCGGCCACGAGCTGGTTGAAGTTGGCAGACTGGTCGTAGGAGTCGTCTTCGGAGAGGATGATGGGCTTGTCGATGGTTGTCGCTGTGGCGTTGACTTCGGGTGTGCGGCGCTTGTCCTCGTCCTGAATCCGCCGGCGCAGCGAGCCCAGCCGTGCACACGCCTCACCCAGGCCCTGCGGCAGCGCAGAGGCCACCTCGCGCCGGATGCGGGCCGCCAGCTTGCAGCCGCTGCCGTTGGTGGTGATGCCGATCTGCAGGGGGCCCTCGGCGTGGGTGGAGAGCAGCGAGAACGAGCACAGGTCGGGGCGGTCGACAACGTTGACGGGAATGCGGCGGCGACGGCAAGCGGCTGAGACGGACTCGCACGCGGCGGCATCGGTAACAAAAACGGCGTCGACATAGTTGTCGACATCGGCGCGGCCGAGGGTGGCGAGGTGCTTGTCGGCGTCAAAGGCCTCGCGCACCCAGCGGACCTCGCCAGAGTCGACACGGACCTGCAGAGCAGCGGGCAGCAGGCCAGCAGCGGGGGAGATGGTCGAGGGCGCGGGCTCGGCGGCGACGAGGATGGGTGTTGCGCCGACAGCCAAGCTCTGGGTGCAGCGCGCAGCAGCCAGCGGGTTGGCGCCGACGACGAGGTGGACGTGGCCGCGGCTGTCGATGGCCGTGAGCAGTGATGTGTGGTAATCCATGGTTGTGGACATGTAGGAAGAAGGTTGTCTTCTTGTCTTGTTCCTCGTTCTCTTCGTCCTCCTGTTTTGTCTTTCTTTC
This sequence comes from Ophiostoma tasmaniense, assembly GCA_022392925.1. Classification (NCBI taxonomy): domain Eukaryota; kingdom Fungi; phylum Ascomycota; class Sordariomycetes; order Ophiostomatales; family Ophiostomataceae; genus Ophiostoma; species Ophiostoma tasmaniense. The sequence continues at coordinate 400,759 of JAKRGK010000014.1, read as the reverse complement.
TTTCTTTCTTTTTTCTTTTTTTCTTTCTTTTTTATTTATTCAATGCGCAAGCCAATCGCTGCAACGCTATTTTCTGGGGTATCACTGCAAATCCCAGCTAGTCACAATCCCAGCAAATCCCTACTGTAGAAAATCGATTGCCGTATGGCGTATCCTTTGCCTTGTGTTGTCAGGGCCATTTTGGAGCTTTTGCGCCGTAGTGCTAGACCGAGGGCCGCCGCCGGATTCAGTCGCAATTGCTGTCAGACAAAATTTGTTAGTGATTGCGCCTGCAAAGGCCCACTATTACTGACGCCATAGCTGCGGTGGATCTTCTTTGACGTTGCATTGACCAATAGAATAAGACCATTTAGTACGCATTGATTTCGACAGAAACGGCAGTCGGCATCACATCACATCCCAAATGCCATCCCATCGTGCCTTCCCGAAAATCGTCAACACGGCACCGTCATCGTGGCACCGGTGGCACACACTACACCCACGTTTTAACCACACGTGACTCAGCCTTGCCGACGTCATTTTCTTCTCATGTCGATGTCACAAAGTCTCAACGGATTTTGCTAATGCATATTTATTTCTACATAAATCCAAACTATCGTAAAAAAACACTCGCGTCATAATACTCCCTCTCAGCGTAACTGAGAACCCATCTTTTTATCTATTTTTGCTTTTTTTTTGTTTACTTTCCGCTTACAGGCGGAGAAGCTGCAGGACAAACGACAGGTCGCCAATGGCCTGCTCCTCCTCGACAATGAGCGCCTCCTTGTTGGCCTCGCCCGAGGGCTCCAGCTTGCCGCGCAGAGCAGTCTGGAAGAGACCCTCGTGCGAAGTCACAACCGAAGCCAGATCGACCTCCTCGGGGTTCTCGACAATCTTGTAGAGCATGCGCACATCATCGGCAGGGACAAGGCCGGCCTTCTTGCGCAGACGCTGCACACGGTTGATGATCTCACGGGCCAGACCCTCAACAGCCAGCTCGGGGTGGGGGGTGGTGTCGACCAGGACAATCATGTTATCAGCAAAGCCAGGCTCCCACTTGGGGCCCTCCTCAGCAGGAGCGGCGGCAGCCGGAGCAGGAGCAGCAGGGGCAGGTGCAGCCTCGGCCTCGGCAGGAGCAGCCTTGTCGTCCTTCTTGCCCTTCTTGTCCTTCTTGTCCTTCTTCTCAGCCTTCTCGGCCTTGTCGGCCTTGTCAGCAGCGTTGGCAAGAACACGGACAATAGTGATGTCGGTATCCTCGAGCAGGATGCCGCCGACCGAGATCTTCTTCTCGGTCAGGTACTGGCGCAGCTCAGCCTGGGTCAGACCGGGCAGGTTCTTCTTGACCATCTGCACGTCCTTCTTGAGCTTCTTGCCCAGAGTAGGCCAGTCGACGCGGGCCTCCAACAGAATGCCGTACTTCTCCTCGTCGCTCGTCAGGATGACGTCGCGCACGTTGAGCTCCTCACGGACGTACGAGCTCAGCTCCTCAACATCGTCCAGAATGTTCTGGTCGGCAATGACGACAACAGACATGAGAGGGGTTTTGAGAGACACGTTGCAGCGCTCACGGGCAGTACGGGCCAGCTGGATGACCTTCTGCATGGCACCGACCTTGCGCTCAATGACCTCGTCGAAAAGCGACTCCTGGACGGTGGGGAAGGGCAGGAAGTGAACACTGCGGTCGTCCTTGAAGGTCTTGGTGACCTCGGGCGAGATGTGCTTCTTGAGCAGGCTGTAGATGTGCTCAGAGATGAAGGGGGTAAAGGGGGCCAGGGCGCGGACCAGGGTGAACAGGACCTGGAACAGGGTGGTCATGGCGGCGGTGGTGTCGTCCTCGCCGAGGCCAGCGCTGCCCTTGAGACGGCGACGGTTGAAGCGGATGTACCAGTTGGTCAGCTCCTCAATGGAAGCCAGCAGACGGGGAACGACAGTGTACAGGCGCTGTTTTGTTAATTTTGTTTTTTACAGAAAAGAAGAAGATAAAACTTACGTAGCCAGTCATCTCGGCCTCAATAAACTTGAGGAGGGACTGGGTCTCGGCCAGGATCCAGCGGTCCATGACGTTGTTGAGGCGCGACGCGTCGCTAATAACCGACATATCGGCAACAAAGAACTTGCCAGTGGTCTTCTCGTACAGGTTGGCCTGCTCCGAGAAGAAACGGTACGAGTTCCACAGAGCCAACAGAACGCGCGACACCATCTCCTTGACGCCCGACTCCTTGAAGCGCAGCGACTCGGCGCGCACAACAGGCGAGTTAATCATGTACAGACGCAGAGCATCGGCACCGTACTGCTTCAGCACCAGGTTGGGGTCGGGGTAGTTCTGCAGACGCTTGGACATCTTCTTGCCGTCCTCAGCCAGAACGATACCGTTGACAATGACATTCTTGAAGGGAGACACGCCAAACAGGCGGTTACCCAGAACAGTCAGGGTGTAGAACCAACCACGGGTCTGGTCGAGACCCTCGGCAATAAAGTCGGCAGGGAACAGCTTGGGCGGGCCGTTGGGGTCGTCAGTGCGCTTGGAGTCCTCGGCGAAGGGGTAGTGTGTAGAGGCGTAGGGCATGGAACCCGACTCGAACCAACAGTCGAAGATCTCGTTGATGCGGCGCAGCTGACCCTTGCCCTTCTTGGAGGGGATGGTGATGCCGTCGACCTTGTCACGGTGGATGTCATCGAGCGAGCCGTCGTAGCCGCTCAGCTCGCGCAGCTCCTCGCGGCTGCCAACACAGACAATCTCCTCAAAGTCTTCGCTGACCCAGAGAGGGATGGGGGTACCCCAGTAGCGGTTACGCGAGACGTTCCAGTCGTGAGCGTTGCTGACCCAGTTGGCGAAACGCTTCTCCTTGACGGCAGAGGGGACCCAAGTGGTCTTGTCGAGGTTGTCGAGCATCTGGGGGATGGCGTCGCCAACACGGACGAACCACGAAGAGACAGCCTTGCGGATAAGCTGGGTGTCGGAGCGCCAGCAGAACTTGTCCGTGTGCATGATCTGGCTCTCGACAACGAGGCGGCCGGTGGCGCGCATGTCCTTGAGAATGGCCTTGTCGGCAGCGGTCTTGACGTGCATGCCAGCGTACTCGGGGATCTCGTCGGTAAGGCAGCCCTTGTCGTCGACGGGGCAGGGGGGCAGGCGCTCGGGAGTGATGAAGCCGGCGGCAACAGCAGCGTCGTAATCCTCCTGACCGAAAGCAGGGGCCTGGTGAACGAGACCGGTACCCTCACCCTCCTCGACGTAGTCGGCAGGGATGACCTGGAAGCAGTCGGAGTAGCTCTCGGCGTAGTACTTGAAGATGGGCTCGTACTTCCAGCCGATCATCTCCTTACCGCGGATCTTCTTGATGACCTTGTACTTGGCCTTCTTGGGGTTCTTGTAAAGCAGGGCCAGACCGGACTCCTGGCTGATGTACTGCTTGCCGCTGGCCTCGTCAAGGAAGACAAGGTACTCAAAATCCGGGTGGCAAGCAATGAGCAGGTTGGAAGGCAGGGTCCAAGGGGTGGTGGTGTAGACGAGCAGCGAGGTGTTCTCGTAGCCCTCGATGTTGAGGACAGGGAAGGAGACGACAATGGCAGGGTCCTGGGTAAGCTTCTCGTTCTGCTTGGACTCCATGTGACTGAGGGGGGTGCCGAGGGCGGTCGAGAAGGGCATGATCTGGTATGCGCGGTAGACGGTGCCCTTTTCAAAGAGCTGCTTGAACACCCACCAGCAGGACTCCATAAAGGTGACGTCCATGCTCTTGTAGTCGTTGTCAAAGTCGATCCAGCGACCCAGACGCTCAATGGTAGTGCGCCATTCGGAAGAATAGCGCATGACAATGGCCTTGCACTCCTCGTTGTACTTGGCAATACCCATCTCCTTGACGGCATCGGCAGCGGACATGCCGTGCTTCTTGTCGATCTCGTACTCGATGGGGACGCCGTGGGTGTCCCAGCCGAAGCGACGGGGGACGTGGTAGCCCTTCATGGCCCAGTAGCGGGGAATGATGTCCTTGATGGTTGACGCGAGCAGATGGCCATAGTGAGGGAGACCTGTTGGTTAGTTTGTGTCTTGTCTCGGATGCCATGGGAGCATCTCTTTTCTCCTTCTCTTCTATCTTCCACCCCCTCTTCCTCCCCATCCCCAACGTGAGGCTATTCAGGATATCGTGATATTTACCAGTTGCTAGAAACGACAAAGTTAGCCAATGTTCCACTCAAACTTCACAAACACACAAACACAAAAACATACCAAATGGCGGGCCATCGTAGAACGTAAAGGGCTCGTTGCCCTCGTTCAGCTTGACCTGGGTCTGGAAGGCATCGATCTCGCGCCAGAAGGCGATGACCTCCTCTTCGGTCTTGGGAAAGTTGATGCTCATGGCTTTACTGTGACGGCAGCGACAGCATGAATGTGTTGTTGGGTATAGGTTTGGAGAGGTGTGATCACCAAGTGTGGTCGTCAAGTCGTGATGTCGTCGATGCGCGTGAGTCACAAGTCGCAGCCAATGCACGTTTCGTCGTCGTTGATTTTCCCCAGGAAAAACAAAATAAATTCAAAATAAATTGCTAGTACTGTCTAAGCACTACTAATGAATTCCTAAGGATCCCTAATGGCAGGCACGCCCCAGCACTCCAAACACGGAAGGCACCAGAAGGAGGGGCAACCAAAAAAAAGTTGCAGGGGAGGAGCCACCGTGCCATAGGCGATAGCCCCGCGCAAGGCGCTGTGCCGCTATCTTATCGCAGCCTGACCGTTATCGCTATCGGAGACAGTTTATCCGATCGGCCGTTATGAACCGTTTCTGTCGTTTCTGTCGTTTTAGCTTGCCACCGTCATGTACCGTTTTCACTGTTCCGTTTCCGTGCCACCATTTTCGTGCCACTTTTCAATTCATCTTCACAGTTACAATGCAATCCAAATGCCTCTTCATATTAAATAAAACAAAAATACTAAAATAAATACGCCACTTCATGCATCTAGACTCACAGTGTCTTCTTTCCGTTGGCATGAATATGACGGAGGAGGTGTTTGAGTACAATATTCCTGTCGCCTTCGTCGGAAACAATCTTGTCTCGCGAGACGATCTTTTTGCTTCCGATCGTGTACTTGCGTAACTCAATTACGCTCTCGAACAGCCTGATCGGCTGATCAGCGGGCGAACCGGACCGTGCCCAATTAATGAGGTCAAAGAGATTGACGTGTATGTTTTTGCTTATGATCTGTGTGTGCGAGTCAGAAAAGGGGTGAGGAAATGAGAGAGCTGAGCGCATCGAGGCGCGACGGAAAGTATTTGAGCATGAGCCGAGTCCACCCAAAGACACAGAGGGATAGGAGTACGAAACGAAACGGGATGATCAGGCTCAGGTAGGCAAAGCTCGCAATATTTGATGAGAGAGCAGAGCATTGGTGAAGGGTGAGCAGCCCGAACACGGCACAGATGGCATAGTAACACGCCGACGATAGCAGCCGCGACAGCAGCGCCCGTGAGGAGCTTTGAGCGGTTTTACTGTTTTTAGCGACAGAAGAAAAGTAGCCGCTCACCTTTTTACAACCCTTGATCTTGGGCGGCGGGTCGTGGACACCGACGGCCTTGCACAGGTGGTGCCAGGCGTTGATGTCCGAGGGGCTGCCAAACCATATATAAATCTCGGCGACGAGGGCTTCTTGGTAGCTCTGCCAGACCTCTTTATCTTTGTCCGATTTTGGCTCGAGCTTCAGGATATTTTTGAGCCGGCGGTAGGACGATTCGGGAGACCTTGTGCGATCGTAGGGGAAGCCGGGGAACGATTGGAAGAATGAGTCGAGCGGCGTAACAAAGGGTTCTGGCTCTTCAATCTCTTCAACCTCTTCAACCTTTTCAATCTCTTCAAAATCTTCAGGCTCTGGGAGCTCTGTAGGCTCTTTAGACTCTGTGTACTTTGGGAGGTATGGTATCTCTTCGGTGACTGAAGTGCCGGGTGTATCCACGCCCACGGGAGTATCGGTTCTCTGCAGAGACACGGGCGACTGGCGGCTCGTCTGATCGGGGATCGGAACTGGAGCTGGAGCTTCTGCGGCTGGTGGTAGTGCTGGAACATGTCGGGGCGAGCGCATGTGCATGTCGAGGGCATTCTGAGAGCCGAACGACTGATTGCATGGCTGGCACGAGTATTCCACAAAGGGGGAACTGTGGAATGACGAGCTCGGCACATGCTCGTCCAGGGCAGAATCGGAGGCAGAGTTCTCGTTGGAGGGCATGTTAGGTACTGCCACTTTATGAGCGGGAGAGTCCCAAACATGCTGGTCGAGGGCATTTTGAGAAACGAACGACCGTGTGCATGGCTGGCAAGAATATTCCACGACGGGAGGATTGTGGACTGGCGAGCTCAGAAGATGCTCGTCTAAAGCAACCTCGGAGACAAACGTTTCGTTGCAGGGAACGCAAGGGTATGTCACTCTATGAGCGGGAGAGTCCCGCAAGTGCTGGTCCAGAGCCCCTTGAGAGACAAAACTCTTTTTGCAAGGAGCACACGTAGTTTCCCTATGATTTGGCGAGCCCAGCAGATGCTGGTCCAAGGACTCTTGAGATCCAAACTGTCTGTTGCAAGGAACACACTCAAACACCACCTGGTGAACGGGGGAGTCTTGCAGATGTTGGTCCAAAGCCCCTTGAGAGACAAACTCTCTATCGCACGGCAGGCATTGAAACGAAGATGCATGCTTCGCAGTGTTGGCCATATGTGCTTCCAAGGCTTGGGCAGAATTGAAAGGCATTTTGTTGCATGATAAGCAAGGGAAGGACATGTTGATTCGAGGTGTGTAGGATTGATAACGTAGATATGATAGAGTTTAGATATGTTTGAACATGGACTGAAATATGATACAAAACAGCAGAAGACAGACGTAAGCTGAACATAGGACGAAATGTTGGAAGCTGTGTCGAGAGTTGAGATTGCATTCAGATTCACTTCAGCCAGCATTTATACCAAATGATACATGGTCTGTCTTGCCACCACCTCCTCCTCGACATCTTCGCCTACCTCGTAATCACTGCACCGCTGCCTGATCATGCACAAACGGCGCGGGAGCGGGAGTGATGGCTGCCGACTTGCATGCAGCCATTGGATGTGAGGGATTGGGAGTGAGGACCAAGATGCAAGCAGACAAAGAACCAACAAAAGGATCAAACAACTAAGCAACCAGACAACCAAACTATCAGAGATGCGTTGTCTACCACACTGTCTGCAGTCAATTGACGGTCGCATAATCGGTCTGTGATGAGCCTCTCCGAGGGCGGAGTGGTGATTGTGGCCCGATTGGGGGCCAGAACCAGAGGCAGCATGGGCAGACTCGCACAGGCGGAATCACAAGTGAGCAAGGCATCACAGAGTTAGCACAATGTGTTTCGTTCAAGTTGACCAATCCATCACATAGTTGTCTAAACGCATAAAGGCGATGTGCTGTGGCTACAAGGTTCTGCACAGCCTCCCATTCTGTGACCCTGCAAACCTGGCTTCCGTCTGCACCGACCACCCTTCACTACCGACCGTCTTGGGGGCCCAGAACAAGCCCCAGGGGTCTCTCGCCTTTTTTATTTGTAGCAGTTTGGGATATTCAGATCCCCAGAAACTGCGCTGCCAATCGGGCTCGTCCGGGTCGGCTTCGTTGATGTACGCGCCCGATCCTGGTGTGACGGCCCTGATCTTGTCCAGCATGCTCTCAAAACGAGCGCGTGATGCAGTCACACTTGATGTACTGTTGGAACGTGAATTGTAATCGCCACCGAACCCACCATTGTCAAAGATATCGCCGTGCATTAGAGCCTTGCGGAAGGCTGGGTTGACGGAACTGTTACCCGGCGAGAGGACAGCTGGCAGATTGTTTGCCGGAGCCACTTGGACGCCATGGAACGAGTAGCCTGCTTGGATGGCCGAGCGAAGAGTGTCCATCATTGCATCGAAGCGCTGGTCCGACTCCCAGGTCTCTCGAGGAAACAGTCGCGTAGCAAATCGGACGTCCCCCGGGCTAGCACCGGCACCCTGTTGCGGCCCCGGACCCCACGACAGCGATGTGCGTGGCAGTGTATTGGAGACATTGGTACCGAGCTGGCTGAGACTGGTGTAGAGTGGCTGCAGAAACAACTGTGCGTCGCTGGGAGTCATGCCAGGCAGCTCGAGTGTCGTCGAAAAAGAGTAGCTGCCATCGCTGCCGTTCGTACTGGGGCTGATCCGCGAGACATAGCTGTAGCCCGTGCCGCCGCCGTCGCACAGCTCTTTTCCGAACCGAAAGTATGCTGACACAGCCTTCCAGAAGGCGTCTACACTGGGGGCTGTAACAGGTCTGGGCGGAGTCCATGTTCTGTTTCCGAATGTGCCATTGAAGGGGTTTGTCAAGTTCAGAGGGTTGGAGAAGTTGAAAGGGTTGCTGTAGCTGCCGCCGGGAAAGGACAAGTTTCCGGTATTGTTTCCAAATGCAAAGGTAGAAAACGACCCAACTTGGAATGATATGCTTGCTTCCGAAACATGGACGGCTGGAAAGGCACGCACAATGGCCGATGTGACAATGCCGTAGGTGCCTGGACCGCCACCGCGCAGGGCATAGAAGAGGTCCGAGTTGGTTTCTGCGTCGACAGTAATAAAATTCCCGTCGGCCGTGACGACATGCAGCGCCAAAACCTGGTCGGAACCCATGCCAAACATCGACCCCAGCGACGAGTGCCCGCCGCCGGCCATCCAGCCGCCAAAGGCACCCACCGTCTGGCCGCCCGGCACGACCAGAGTCATGTTGTAGCGGTCCATGTACTTGTATAGCTCCCACGCCTCCAGGCCAACACCAACACGTGCAGCCATTCCTTTGTATCCCGAGGTCGAATTGTAGCTCTGCAGAAACTCGAAGCTCTTTAGGTGGTGTGTCCATACGCTGAGGGAACCGGCGCCGGCCGACCGCCCGACAAAGTCGTGTCCCGTGTTCTTGATAACAAGTCGGATATTCTTGTTGCGGGCAAAGTTGACTGCGGCCTGGATATGCTTGACAGTCGACACATTCACGACATACTCGGGAAAGCCGCCGCGGGTGCAGTTACCCGAGGCAAATGGGGTGGCGTTGCAGGTCTCGCCCTGGGGCCACTGGGTGAGGACGGTCAGAGGGTCATCAATAAAAACCCGTGAATCAAAGGCGCCGTACAACAGGTCGATACACTTTGTCATGTTGTAGACGCCCATTCCCGAGGTGCCTGGATAGCACACGGCCCCGAGAGGAATGGGGTGCAGCAGCTGGCCGTCGACCGTCGAGTTGAGACGGGCCCAGTCGGTGTCTGGCGGCCATTCGTCTGTCCCGGGAAAGGCTCTGCAGGTGGAATTATGCAATACGGCAGTTGAAGCATTTCCAAAGGCCACAGCGGAGAAGCTAGATACATCAGATGCCGTCAGCTGGATGCTTTCATAAGGAAAGTTGATGGCCGCTCCATCTCTGACGAGGAGGGCTATCAAGCACAGATGCTGCCTCATTTTGATATTATTTTGATTTCTAAAGGTGACGATATTAATCATCTGTATTCGCAACTCAAAAGAACTACATACTTGGGACCTGGTAGAGTGTTGTTTTATAAACTTGAGCGAATGTCTACACCAGACGTGGTTGTATTCTGATTTAGCCGTCCCCGGCATCAACATTACCCCTGAGTATAAACATATTGCAATCTCAGGAAGACCCTTGGATGCCGGTAGATGATGCTTCCAGTAGAGTGCCAAATAAGTAATCAGTCAGAAAATAAAGCTATCAATTTTAGAGAAGCAAAACATGACCGAGAGACATCCAAACAAAGAGCATCCCGGGATGAACAGTCAAATGGGATTTTATGATGAACAATAGACAACGAGAGACACACTGACATTATAACAATTAATTCCTCCCTTTGAACATACCAATGCATTGTTCAAGAACAACAAACAACAAAATCACCTGCATGACTGCAACAAAGAATTGTCCACACAGCCCATGTCCTTTGAAGAGATCATGGCATTGTTCGCAAGGGCCGTGAACATGCATCTTACATAGTCTGTTAGCTTGTCCATGATGTTCACAGCCTTCTTCATGATGTCTTCAAGATGTATATATAACAGAAGACCGTCTGGCTTTGGTCAACAAATATTCTTCTCATCCTCATCGACAACGACAACAACAGCAACATCGACAACTGCCATACCAACATTCTAACATCTAGTCACCTACTCTAGACATCAACTCTAGAACTAACAATCTACAGACAACATGTCGGACATTGCACAAGACGCTTGTTACAGCCTGAACTGGAGAGGCCTGGCGCCCTCCACCAACGGCCGTGACATCCGCCGCGTGCGCGTGGAGCAGCTGGGCCTCATTCTGGTGCCCAACTCTCCAAAGCCGACAGAGCTGATCGAGCTGGTCTTGATCAACTCCAAAGAGGTACGTAACGCATTCTTTACATTCATGAAGTCCGCCTGCTCGTTCTCTTTGCTGGACATGTACAATCAAATCAACGACGAGCGTCTCCTCGTGCCCTCCCCCCAGCTTGACGAGCCTCTATTCCTCAACATCCACTATCTAGACCAGGTCAGCTACAACTCGAGGCCGCCATTGATCGCGGAATACAACATCAACCACGAGGAGATATTCGGCGTGTCCTGGAGAGAAGATGACGACCTCCGCGGCAGCCAGCCACTGGACGTAGACGCAGCAGATCTCAAGGACGCAATCAGCCTTGCTAGTGGCGAGTTTCGCAAGATCATGATCAAGGCGATTCCGGGACAGGCAACAAAGGTCGCACAGATGGCCCGCGGGCTCAACGATGTGCGCTTCGACGACGTCTGGGGCAACTTTTACTACATTTCGGACGAGCTCAAGAGCGAAGCCATCCACATCCTGATGCACATCCTGCTGCACGACTGGTTCGCCGTCGCCACCACCACCATTCCCGAGGTGCTCGCTGAGATGCAGGTCGCCCAGGCTGCCGCCACACCTTACGGCGAGAATCCATACACCGACCTCTTCTACCGCCTGCGCGGCTACATCAGCGACGACCCCGCCAGGGGCGGCTTCGACAATGACATCTATGACATGCTCCTTGGCATCCAGGAGGACCCGGCTTCCAACACCATCCGCGGCATGCCGGCACCGCTCTTCAAGCTCGAGTTCGACCGCCTCTGGGCGAGCCCGCTCTTGAAGGGGCAGGTCGGCCGCATCGTGGCCGCCATCTGGGAGGAGACGTCGCGCGACATCAGCGCCGACGGCAGCGGTGTCGATGTCGCCGGTGTCGTGCAGTCGCTGTGCTACGCGCTCACTACGGACTCGGACTTTATCATGGGTAACCCGGCAATTCGCGACGGCTATATCCGCGACGGCTACGACAGCGAGCAGCAGTACGGCCGCCACCGGCCGGTCATGCCCAGCGCCGTTGCCGGCACCAGCTACCGTCTGATCGACGCGGTGCGCATTGCTCTCTACGATGCAGAAGACAGCATTTCCGCGGGCTCCGAGATCATCGGTAAGTTCTACGATGCCGCTTCGTCCCTGAGAGTCAAATACTCGATCCGCCAGTGCGTCCTGTGGCACGCCGTCCTCCACTGGTTCCATATCCGCCAGCTGACAACAATCCAGCCCTATACTTATTCCCCTTCACCTTCACCTGCATCTACACCTGTACCTGCGCCTGCATCCAACACACCCAGCCTTATTGAGCGTCAGTCGCCCGTGGCCAACGAGTCCGACAACGGGCCCGAGAGTGGTGGTGTGCAGCAGCCTGCAGAGTATGATGGATCGATAGACTTCTGGGCTCTACCATTCGGCAGTCCCCTCGCACAAAGCGGTCACAGCGAGTTTGCGCCGCAGGCCGAGTACATCGAGGCCGAGACCACCGAGTCCAACGCCAGCGCCAGCGAGTTGGTGATCGAGGCCGGCGAAGAGGACACTGCAAGTGTTGTCCGTACTCCCATCAATGTGCGCGAGTACGTCCCGCCACGCGGCGACGACGAGGACCCCACGCCATCGCCCCAGGCCCACGCTGAACGTGCCGGCATTGTCGCGCCTCGGCCGGAGCAGTACGACAGCTTCCGCCAGGGACTCGACGGAGACGAAAGTGAATCCGAATATGGCCAGGCTGAGCAGCACCCGGAGGAGTCGGACGACGAAGGCCCCCCCGAGTTCAACGAGCGCAACACCGTCCCGACAGCACTGAACCCGCGCGTTGCCTCGCTCAACTACAATGTGCGCCCCAACCAGTTCTACTTCTCCCGGACGGGCACCTACAACCGCGACCGCGTGCTCGACCACGAGGCGTACATTCACGGCCAAGGCCCCTTCCTGTATGTGCGCGCCTTGGGCGAGCAGGACAACATTGTGCTGCCGCCGCACCTCGTCGCCGACCGCCGCTACAGCGGCAACCGCGACGGCGTCGTCGGCCGCACCGTCGAGCTCTCCAAGATGCCTGCGCGCGGCACGGAAAAATGCTCTTCCATTCGCGCCGACACCGAGGCGCGACTCTGGGACTTTATGGCAATGGCGTTCCCCCGTGCGCCGCCGCTGCGCGAGGCCCCCGTCGCGTGCATCAACCTCTTGAACCAGGCCATCCAGGCGATTCTGCGCAGCACCGAGCTCCAGCTCGTGGCCGCCGGCCTCGCGGGCAACATCGTCATGGACTACTTCAAGTCGGACCTACAGTTTACGTGCAACAACCGCGACGCCACCAACGGCGTGCTGGCCCATGCCGTGGCCGAGTACGGCTCGACCATTGGCATGGACCTGCGGCTGGCCATTGTCGCCGACAACCGCGTGCCGATTCTTGGTCGTGGCATCGACCTCACTGCCAACCCGACGCAGGCGACGACGTTTGTCTGGATCTACCACGACCTGATGCCGCGTGTCGTCGGCGACGTGTGGTATCTCGAGACCTACCGGGCGCTCAAGCCGATGACCAGTCTCGTCGGGCACGGGCGCGAAAGCCATTTCTGGCTGTGCGTGCGCCAGGGAGTGTTTGAGTCGTGGAGCATCTAGGTGAGAAGCAGTCCGAGGTAAGTCTGAGGTGAGTCTCGTAGTCTGTAGTATCGTGACATCCACTCGAAGAGCAAACACAAAAGCATAACAATCTTACGATGACGTAGTAATGTTCAATGACTTTCCTTTGTCAATTTCCTTTGTCAACTAGCATTTTTGGAGTCTGGGTTTGGTAATACCCTTGCATTCAGGAGTTCTGGTTTCCCTTACTTTACTATTCTCTACTAATTTTAATACTTTTCTTTACTCGAATAACATCATTAAAAATATAATTTGCTGCCATGTGACCGTACTCGTTCTTGATCATATCCGCCTCTCTTTGATTAATGCACATCTTCTCTGGTTGCTGTCTTCTTGATTGTCGCCTTGGCCATCCTCGCGGTGATCTTTTCGTCTTTTTGTCCTCTTGAAAAATCAACGTCTCGACACAGCAGATCACTGGACAAGAAACCATTCACAGTACCCGAAATCCATGTGACTGCCACGAAAACATATTAATCTAATCACGTCGATATATTCGTTGTTGTCGTCGTCCTCATATCCAGGTAACAGCGCACATCGTCGCATTGCTCACGTGCAACGCATATATTGCCGATCGGCCAAGTGCCGCGGAGCAGCTTGTAGTCCAGTCTAGTCCAAGACAGCTACTCGCCCAGCTCTCCATCCGCTACTCTCTGCTTCGAGTTAACTCGATACTACAGGTACCTCGCCACTCACGGCAAGCTGAGCTCGGAAGTGGCGGCAAGCGATTCGCCCGGCAAAAAGACCAGCGATCTGAGCTCATCGCCCACCATGCATCGCACTATGCCTACATCACAGTCTACATCATAATATCATCTGAGCATCTAGCCCATCCTAGAATTGTGCAGCATCGAACTATGTAGCTTGAAACCAATGACATCGTACAAAGAGCTGTGGAGGTGCACACACTCAGCACCGTGATACAAGATACAAAGAACATGTGTCTCAAGTTTTTATTCAGCAGTAAACAGTACAGAGTGAACATTTGGCTACTTCAAAGCAAAAATCAAGGCACTCCGAATAGATATCTCCTTTTTTCAGCTGTCATTGACGTTTCGGGTTTCGATAGACGTCAATTCGAGATTTCACCTGGTTGCATTTGGTTGGTGTCAAAGTGTGATCATGCTGCATGGTCAATATTTTATGCGACTCTGCGACTCTAATGCGGCCATGCAACCATGCAACCCACGACTGCCGGGTTTAATCGTAAATAGTCCACTTGGATGAGGCTCGCACAATAGACTACATTCCACCACATCACCACCCGCATATCTTCATCTTCCCACATCACAACGCAACACACGGCTGTCGCCATGTCTACACATAACGAAAGCCACGCGCACTCGCAACTGGAGCTCAAAAATAATACATAGAAACCACAAGTCACATCAATGACGGCATGGTACTTTCTCATCCCAAAAGGACGACAGCAGCCCAGTTGCAGACACTGTAGACTCTGGACCGTCGACCGGCGTTTCCTAGACCGCAGACTACTGCTTCAATTACTGATCGCCTTTGTTGTAGCTCCCACACCAAGCTTCCAAGGCCCAAGAATGCAATCTTTGTTTACAACACTCATCGCCGTCGCTCGTTCTTAGTAGTAAGCATGCGATGCCCAAGACGGACAGGTGGAGCCGGCTCGACGGGAGATCAATACGCTAGCGCAGATTACTGGGTCCTATTGGGTGAGTATCGACGGTATCCACTCTAGATACTTATTCTGTCACCAAATACACATATCTCATGATGTACTCTTTTAGTCTTTTAATCCTTGCTACTATAAATCCACTAGCCCGATCTGGATAGCTTTCGATGCTCTGTCGTCATGGGGCCCCAGTCGTCGACTCAGTCTTTGGGTGCTGGGTAGCATTGAGTGCTGGGTGTCTGTCTGTCTGTCGGGTGCTCCTTCCCCGCGCACAAAAGGTGCTTACCGCTCTTGCCTAATGCAGCTGTCTCTCAAGTCACTAATCACTGTTCTCACTTTTTAGCATGTGTTTCTCGCCAGTCGCTCCTTCCGACTATCGCCTGACTGTGCGCCCTCGCAGGTGCCGAGACTTTGCGATACTCTGGCTTTGACAGCTCGACTAGCTCCTTCTTTTCTTGGTTGCTCGTCATTGCCGTTTTTTCTAGAGCAAGCAGATGTACCAGAATTGCAAGGCAATTACGTCGTTTTGCCGGTCCTTCCTTTGCGCTCATTACCTCTTTCCACTTTAGCTCTTTGTCCTCTTGCCTCTTGCCATTTGCGTTTCCCCATTTACCTCCAATCGTAAATTCACAAAGTATTTAACCATTAGCTCCTTCCTTTTTGTTTATCATTCCACCCTCCTTCCTTCCTTCTCTTGACTCTTCGTTTCCTTCCATCTCTCCATCAATCTATTCTCACCAAATTCTGTCCAATTTTGGCTTCATCTCACGTCGAGACCAAGCTCCAACACAGATACTCAAACGATAGATCACCACCAACCGTCACAATGGCGCTTGCACGTGAGTCTGCAGCCACTTTGCATCATCCGCCATCACCGATACTAACATCACAGGGCTCTCTTTTGGACTGGTGTCCACCATCATGCTGGCCACTTCCATCCTCTTCCTCTTCTTCATCATCCTGCCCGGCGTTAATGGCTCCACGCCCTTCAGCAAGACCTACTTCCTCCAGGCCGACACGTCCGGCATCGACGGCGCCAAGGACGTGACCCAATGGACCTTCCTG
Organism: Ophiostoma tasmaniense; assembly: GCA_022392925.1. Taxonomy (NCBI): domain Eukaryota; kingdom Fungi; phylum Ascomycota; class Sordariomycetes; order Ophiostomatales; family Ophiostomataceae; genus Ophiostoma; species Ophiostoma tasmaniense. Next base: position 385,064 of record JAKRGK010000014.1, on the reverse strand, counting down.
TACGCCTGCGGTGCCAACAACCAGAACTGCGGCCACTCCAGCGCCGCCATGCCATTCGGTAAGGCCTGGGCGTCCAACGCTGCCGATGCCCCCGACAAGCTGATTGGCAAGTACGGCGGCCACACCACGTCGTTCTACTACTACTACATGTGGCGCTTTTCCTGGGTCTTCTTCATCATGGCCCTCTTCTTTGAGATCTGCGCCTTCTTCACCAGCTTCCTCGCCTGCTGCGGCCGTCTCGGTGCCGGTATCAGCAGCCTCGTCACCCTGCTCGCCTTTATCTTCCTGACCATTGCCGTTTCCATGATGACGTAAGTGTTTCTTCTGGTTAGATTTTTTTGAGAAAGACTAACAAATATAGCGCCACGTTTGTTCGTGCTCGCAACGTCTTCCACGACGACAACCGCTCGGCCAAGCTCGGCAGGTACGGCTTCGGTTTCGCCTGGGGCTCGCTGGCTGCTCTGATGATCGCCATGGTCCTGCTGTGCGCCGGCACGGCCAAGAAGTCTGGCGGCGGTCGCCGCAAGGAGACCAACGAGGACAGCGCCATGGCCAACAGCAACGGTACTCCCGCCAAGAAGAGCAGATGGGGTCGTGGCCGCAAGAAGGACCACAAGGCCGGCAGCTTCTCCAAGGTCAACTACGAGGACGGCCGTCTTGACCAGGTCAGCGTCTAAGCTGGCATAACCGGACAAGCTTGAGCACCAACTCGGCTGCTCGCGAACGTGATGCCTGGATCCCCGCATCAACAAACGCCAAACCGTCTGCCACGTCAGATCCAACAGATAAAGTTATCGGTCACATCAACGACACCCGGCTCGACACTCTACTACTACAACTAATCTTGGCGTTTTTGTCTTTAATGATACCACATCATATATGGTATATATGGTGTATTTCGGAATGGTGTATTTGGTTTATATTTTGTTATTCACTCTGGTCGATAGTGTCGACCGAGTCTCTTAATATAAGATGGCTGTTTGCAGTCATCTACCTTCTTGTTTATTTATGTTGTTGCATAGATGCTATAAAAACATTTCAAACCTATGATAACATTGATGCTTTGATTCGCTTATTTACATTGATATACAGTCATTATTCGTTATAATTCACCTAACCCACACTCAGGTTTACTTTTGCGTCGAGCATGATCTCGGCAAGCCCGGTCGGACCGTAGTACCGCCTACCGCCAGCCGGTGGCGGTGTCGTCAGCACTACATCACGCCGCTCCCACATCATCTCGAGCACGTCGGCTGCTTTAATCGATGCCCACGTGGCCTGCGGCGACGCGCGCAGACCTTCTGCTAGAAACACGCGCTCGTCCGAGTGCACCATGACCGAGCCTGTGATCAGCAGCGGCCACAGCAGGATCGTGGCAAAGCGCGACGCGACCAGGTCCGCGCCGATGATGGCCTCGCCAATCGCAATGATGTGGCGCTGCACGGCGGCCAGGTCGGTCGTCTCGCCCGGGCTCTTGATGGTCTCGAGGTAGATGAGCACGCTGTGCCGGTACGTCTCGCCAATGGCGCGCTGCCAGATGCGTTCCTGGTCGCCGGTCGCCTGCGTCAGGAACGCGGCCGGCAGCTGCCACGACAGGGCCCTGTTTCGAAGGGCTGTGACCTGGGCGGATATAGACATGCTGGTTGCCGACGCGCTGCCGCCGATGATTCCACTGAGATCGCTCAAGGGTTGGGTGGCTGGCGGGTTGAGCGCGGCGGCACCGAGGCGGGCCATGGGCGGGATGAGCGCAAAGAGGCCGTGCAGGCCCGAGAACAACAGGCCAAAACCGTCCTGGTCGGCGAGCAAGCCCGGATCGGCAACAAAGTCCTCGTCGTCGTGGCTGCCCATGTCTTCGCCGACAGCGGAGCGGTTGTTGATCATGCCGTCGGGGCAGATGCGGTTGGCCAGCACCTGGTAGGCGTAGATTTCCAGCAACGCGCCGAGCAGGCTGCGCTCGTCGGAGGACAGTCTTTGGTTTGTTTTGATTTTTGCGTCGTCGCGCAGCCATGCAATCAGCTGGCGGCTGGCGCGCAAGTGGGCAAAGACGCCGCCGTCGAGGACGTTCCACGACAGGCACTCGTAGGTGGACAGTAGCAGCAGCACGGCGAGGACGCGCAGGACCTGGGTGCTGTCTGCAGGCTTGAGATCGCGCAGGGCGGCGCGCAGGCTGCGCAGGACGCAAGTGTAGTGGCGGGTGGTTGCATCGTGGAGGGCGGCCGTGGCCTTGTCGGGGGCGCAAAAGGTCGAGAGTGCTGTCGACGACGACGACGACGACGACGAGGGAACGGGTTTTGTCAGGCGATTGCTGAGATGGCCACCGCCAATGGCGAGCACGCAGTGCATGACGAGGTCGTCGGTGTAGGCGAGCGGCAGGATGGCGGCAATGTACGGGTTGCGTGCGGCGCGGTTGGTGGCGAGGGTCGGCGCGGCCTCGACAATGTAGTGGCGCAGCATGGACGACGACAGCGGCGTCATGGCTGCGACGCGGGGCCGCTGGGCGGGCATGCGCGGGATGGACGGGCGGGGTCTCTGATGCTGCTGCTGGCGGGCGTGCTGTTTGCGCTGCTGGCGCTGTGCCGAAGAAAAGGCGTATGGAGAAGAGGCGGAGGAGGATGACGACGACCAGGTATCGAGGGGGCTCTTGAAGCGGGTGTACCGTGAAAAGGTGGCGGGCCGCTGTGGTGGCGGCACGAGGCTGGGGTCGACGACAAAGGATGCGACGCTCGGCGACCATGCAGCAACGACGGCATCCTCGTCGTCGTCGTCGTCGTCGTCGTCGGGTGCCTCGTCGTTGTAGTCGGCGCCGTCGTCGTCGTCGACGGTGGAGGCGGTGTCGTCTGCTTCGGTGTGGCTGCTGGACATGGGGCGTGCGCTCTCGCTGTCGTCGTCGATTGTGTTTGTGTTTGTGTTTGTGTGTGCATTCGAGTCTTGGTTGCCGTCACTCTGGACAGCGGCCGCGACATCGACGTCAGTGCGGCGGCCGGACTCGTCGTACTCGGGGTTGAGGTTGACGCTGCATCCCTCGACGCCTTCCCAGGCCGCCAGGGCCGGGAGGTACGTCTGCCAGCGGCTCTTGTGCTGGTAGAGGGAGAGGTTTGAGGGGTGTCGGGAGGTGTATATGGGGGTTGTCGAGTTTAGCTGGGAGGGGTTCTGGGTTGCCGATTGAGTAGAAGTTGACGCTGAAGCTGGAGCTGGTCTTGGAGATGCCGACGAAGCTGGTGGCCACACGCACGAGAGCTTGTTGCGCGTGCAGCCCGTACAGTCGGGCTTGGCCTCATCGCACTACCGGTTAGTCTCGTTGAATGAGATGAGAAATAAAGAGAGAAAAGAAAATACCTTTTTCTTCCGCTGCCGACAGGTCAGACAGCCGTTGCGCGAGCGAGGATAGTTGCGGCGCAGCTTTGTCGGGAACTTGGCCGCCTTTGTGTCGCCAGCGGCCTGCATGCTGCATAGCTGTGGTGTAGCTGTGATAAGATCAAGCTAGGTGAGGTCGAAGTCGGGTCACGATGTGACTGAGGAGTGGAAAGGGGCGAGGCGGCGGCGTGTAGTGTGCGATTAGCAGGTAAACAGGCTATGGGGCATGATGCAAGATTGCGGACCACTTCAAGCTTGCAAAAGAAGATTTACATTTACATTCAAGCGGCTGATTTACCAAAAGCCAGACGTGATGAAGCCCCCCATGACGCGCCTGATGCCGCGATAGTGTGAGCGCGGGTAGATAATTTTCAATGTTCTTATCGTCACGTGACATATCTTGCCGCCGCTTTTGTGTATGGCACGACGTATCGCAGCTCGCTTGGCATCCGACGCTTATTGTTCGTTGCCGCACGATGCAACTGGTTACGGAAGAGGTGCACAGAGCTGCGGCAGGATGCAGACCACGTACGTGCCAAGCCAACGGGCACCGCCTTGTTGAAGTCTTTGTGCTTTCACCGGCCTGTCCATGATCGGATGTCGGCAGCTTGCAATGGATGTGAGGAGGTCTACTTCGTACAAAGACTATCAAGATACAAATGTGACAAGACGTTGGTCACGGCATGATGTCGTTGTAGTGATACAGATTGGTGGTCGGCGGTGACTTCAACTGTAGACAAACGGGGTTATTCGCGTGTATTCGGGCGTTTCGGGGTTTGGAGAACATGCTCAGTGTACTATGTAACACAGGGTCCCGACAGCCCGGGATACGAACTGCGAATATCAGACAAACACCTTCTGTACTGAGTATGTGCTCTATAATACGAAAAGTTGTGACGCAATAAAGTACTGAAAGAAGTCGCCTAGATAAGGATATAACGGAGTGGGTCGCGTTTAGATAAGGCCTCTCTGCTGCGCCTCAAACTGATACTCTCAACTCGGAGTTTTGGATTTGAGTTTGAATACGATGTGATGAATTACGTGAATCATGTAGTGTTTCGATATGTTGTACGTAGATGTTTAGAGGTCAGTGCGATGCCTAATTCATTGCCTTTCTTCCGTATTGAGTCGGTTGTATTCGTTTATTTATTTATTTGTTTCTTTTTTTCATCTTTTTTTCATCTTTTTTTTTAGAAATTCAGAAAGTTTGCATGCTTTGATTCTCAAGTTTGCTTTGAATATATCAAAGCAGTATGAAGAATCACCGCGGGCATTACGACAATACTCTATTTTCCATTTCAAGGGTTTGCCTCTCGGCTACGGAGGATTCGGAACCAGGATCGATGATGTAGCTCCGTCTGCCGGCGTTTACTCTTTGTATAGCTTGTCTTAGTGTCTTCAGCGTGTTATTGATTGGCTTACATTCCGCTACTGCGGTTTGGTAGCCGAGCGGACTTTAGGGTGATGTGCTGGTCTGGGAGTCGCTTATGATGCCCTTTGAGGTCCGAATATGCGAGGAAGAGAATAATGTAATGCGAATAATTAGAAATTAAGAAGAAGTTAAGAAGAATTAGCAGAAATACATAGGCAATCAATAGACGCTGCGGCAAACCAGGCAGACAGATCTGGACGTCGTCATCTCATTTTAATTTTTTATTCATTTTTCTTTTATTTTCTTTCTTTTATTTTCTAGATTTCGACATTGATCTTCTCAATCGACAATCCATTGACCACGCTGTGTTTTGCAGGTGAAAATAGATCAGGCAACCGGATTCCTGTCACATCAATCTAATATCTGACACCGTACTACTCTGCATGGCATTAGCAAACCTCATCAGCCCTGCGGCCAATAAACCAAAGATCCAAAAGAAAGACCAGACAATGTGGAAGCCTTGCTGGCGTCGCCACGGGGTAGCATCAGTCAGTCTGGGGAACTCGCGTAAAATAGAAATAGTCGGTGTTAAAGTAAGACGGTGTGGTACGGCAGAGATCCGAGATGAATTGGGTTGATCATGAATAAACAGCTTGACTTGTTTTTACTTGTTTTTCTTTGTTTTTCTTTGTTTTACGTTTTACTTGAATTCCATGTCAGATAGCATCACTTCAAGCAGCAGATGTCTAGATTGGTTATACGAAACCGCAGCTGACAATAAAATCAAAACTGGCACAACGAGCTGTCTGTCCAGCCCTTGTCTGCATAAAGTGTGCCTAGATCTTACGCCGTCTGCGTGTCTGAGCCTGTCAGTATGTCTGGTTGTCTGATATGTCTGACTGGCAACAAAGAATGCAAAGTCGTATCGGGCTGTAGTGTGGTAAGCCTGGCTAGCCGGGCGAGCGTTGGCCCGTGTTAAGGCTGAGTTTTTTTTCTTTTTTCTTTTTCTTCTTATTATTTTCTTTCTTTTCTTCTCTTCTTATTTTGTCTTTTCTCTTTCTCTTTCTCCCTCTCTCTCTTTCTTCTCTTCTATGCTTTAACACAACTCACCGGACTGACGTTGATCTTCCGAGTTCCGTCAACACTGGGTACTTTTACAAACCTCGCTGACAAGACTAGGAAAAGAAAAGAAAGAAAACAGTGGACTCGTCCTAAAAGATAAATTTGATAAATTCGTAAATTCATAAACTCGTAATTCGTAACAAGCAAACAAGCAACAAGCAAATAAGCATTCTGCACAACGGCCGGAGTTTGACTTTGCTTCCAGCTTCCATTGGGAGTTCTACCGCCAGCTCGGTTTCGTATACTGATCATCTTCTTTTCTTTTTTATAACAGCCACGCTCACTGCACCCATCACTACCCCGGCTGAGCCTCGCTGACCTCACCTCGGCCATCTCAACCTCGCACATTGTTTCCGCCGTCTTACTTGTACTCCATCATCTTATATCACAACCCTTGGCGTGGTGACGACGACCAACAGATCAGAACTCTGAACAGGCCGTCTCACTCTCATCCAACACTGCAATCTGCATTGTCGATCTCGTCCTTAGTCAGTCGTTATTTATATCCTCATCTATTTGTTGATTTGTTCTCGCTTTCGTAGCTGTCTCTTCAGACTGTTTATACTCTCTTCTTCATCAACCTCAATACATATATATACCCTCGACTTGGTTATCAAATCAATTCAAAATCAAATCAAAATCAAACAACAGCCTCAACATCAACACCACCTCACCCCCTCAACACCTGAACACCTCAACCTCAGCCTCAACAACATACAACACACAATGAGCTACGGTGACTGGATCGTCTACGGCTCCGATGCCAACTGCACACTCGCCCTGTGCCCCGTCGAATGGAGCATCCTCACCTACCAGCCCTCCATTCCCGCCAACGCGGTCTTTGTCGCCCTCTTCGCCGTCGCCCTCGTCGTCCACCTCTACGAGGGCCTCCGCTGGCGCCACACCCTCACCGGCTTCGCCATCCCCATGGCCCTCGGCTGCATCGACGAGGTTCTCGGCTACGTAGGCCGCCTCATCATGCACGGCAACCCCTTTTCGTTCAATGGCTTTCTCATGGAAATCATCTGCATCACCACCGCCCCCGTCTTCTTCTGCGCCGCCATCTACATCAACCTCGCTCGCACAATCGACTTTCTCGATCCCTCCCTCGCCCGCTTCAACCCAAAGCTGCTCTACTGGATCTTCATCCCCTGCGACATCGTCTCCCTCGTCTTCCAGGCCGCCGGCGGCGCCCTCAGCTCCACCGGCAGCGGCAGCGACGACCTCGGCGTCAACATGTCGCTCTTTGGCCTGTCCTTCCAGGTCTTTACCCTCATCGTCTTCATCGGCCTGTCCATCGACTACCTCGTCCGCTATGTCCGCGCCGGCCGCAGCCGGCCTGCCGACCACGCCTACAAGGTCCACAGCAGCCCGGCACGCTTCCGCATCTTCCTCCTCGGCCTGTCCGCCGCCATCATTTTTATCCTCGTGCGCTGCATCTACCGCATCGACGAGCTCAGCGACGGCTACGACAGCGAACTGTTCCACAACGAGCCCGTCTTCTACGGCCTCGAGAGCGCAATGGTCACCCTGGCCGTCTTCTGTCTTGCCGTCGGCCACCCCGGCTTCGGCCTGCAGCGCAACGCAGAGCTCCTCTTCCAGGGCCAGGGCGGACCGCAGGCCATGGAGATGACCAGCGGCAGCAGCGACGAGGCCAAGCCGGCCTATGTGTGAGGTCTCCGTAGACTTTCTGTTGACTCTGTCTTTTTTCCCTTCTTTCTTTTTGTCTTTTCTTTCTCTTTCTTCTGTCTTTCTTTCTGTCTTTCTGTCTTTCTTTCTGTCTTTCTGTCTTTCCGTCTGTCTTTCCGTCTTCCTTTACTCTTGCCCGTCACCTGCTGTCATATACCATCTCATATGTCTTGGAACCATAGAATTGCTATCATATCCGCGTCCTACTCAAACAAATCAAGTCATTAGTCATTACAGCCAGCTCATCCAAATCTAAAACCCTATGCCCCCGACGTGTCCACAAAGTTCAGAATGTCGTCCATCTTTAAACTCTCAAACGGATTGCTCGTCGGCAGCGCCAGTCCCAGCTGTTTGTCTGACGGCGTCCGCACCGCCGTGCACACCATGTAGCCCGTATCCAAGCTCCTCAGGAACACATTCGCATTGTCGACAGCCTGTCCCTTGAACCGGATGTCGTGCTCCGACACCAGCTGGTTCGGCCCCCGCGGCGGCACAAAATTGCGAAACTCTAGGTCGCCCAGCCACGACGCCAGCAGCGCCTCGCCCGTCATCTTGACGTACGCCTCGCGCAGGCACCACAGCATGTAAAAGTAGCTTAGTCGTACGACGCTCTCGTCTCGCATGTGAACGTCCAGTCGGAGCGTCTTGAGGTAGTGCACCTCGCGCGGCGACAGCACGTCCGCGTGCATGTCCACATAGTGCGCCCACCCGCGCCCGCCCGCCTTTTGGTCCTCGTCGTCAATCATCTGCCGGTCGCGCGTTCTGCGCTCGCCCGGCGACACCACGTCGATGCCCACCTGGAACAAACGCGACCCGCCGCCGTAGACCCCAATGAGAACTACCATGCCGTCTTGGTGGCTCACGTTGAAGACAACTTCTGCCAGACAAGACTCAAAAACGGGCTTGCCGTGAGCGTCGCGCGTAATGACAGTCTGCCGCCACGGAACACCGCACCGCGCAACCACCAGGTGCTTGAGCAGCTGCGACACCAGCGCCATCTTGGCATCGCGCACGTGGAAGTACTTGAGCACCGCCGCGCGCTCGTCGTCCGTCAGCAGCGCGGCCAGCGCACGCGCGGCCACCGTCGACAGCTGCCTGGTCTGCGTGGCCTCGGGCCACAGCGGCCGGGTGTCGACCTGCCATTGGACGAGCACCGGCTGCGTCGATGGTGAGAAAGTGTTCATCGGGCTGAGGTGGGGTAGCTCAGACTGGGAGAGATATGGGATTGCAAGACGATTGGCGGATTCTACCAAAACTTTTGCACCAAAAAGAAGAAAAAGTAAAAATAAGAATCGGATGAAACCCAAATCAACCACGCGAGTGCGTGTCGTGAGAAACGTGGTGCAAGTGGAGTGGATGTACGTTGTGAGCGTCCCAATCGGGCAGTCTGCCTGGAGTGATTATGTAAGCATCGCCAGCGCATAGATCTCACCCTCTCATCACCCCCTCGTCTATGTCTGTCGTTTCTTCCGGTTTACTAATGTCTTTGTATTACTCTTTTCGTCTACAGCGCGGTCGGAACCTGCTTCGGTGCTCCGCTGAAATGCTGGCCGGTCGGCTCCGGCCCGGCAAGGCCGCTGCAGTGTTGAGCGGGAGCGGTTCGACTCGACAGCATCCTTTGAGATCACCTTGATATCACGACGGTGAAGCACAAACAGCAAGCAATACTCGACAGAGATAGAAGGCCCTTAAATAGCGGACTCTCTCTGCTTTCGATTGCCATAGTCTGACACAAATATGCGCCTCCTAGCAGCCCTGCTCTGGTCGATGGCGGACGACGACGATGTTAGAATTAGCTTCACGTGTGGTACATGATTTAGTTAGTTGCAATCAATCACGCTCCTATTAACTTAGTTGTAGCAGTGGTACTTCAAAGAAAACATATATAAAATGCTGAACAAAAAATAAAGAACAAAACCTAAACTCCAGTGTGAAAAAAAAAACAATAAGCAATAAGCAATAACTCAGGCTGCCTTGGCCATGGACCGCTTCTGCGCTCTCAGCTCTCTGGCAGAGAGACCGGTAGACACGCCTTCAGGCTTGCCCTCGATCGCGGCCTGCATTTCCTCCTTGTCCTCGCCCTCTGTGACGACATCGACAACAACATCCTCGGTATCAAGACTGCCATCCTCGGTGTATTCGCACATCTGCTTCAGGCAGCCCATGTACCAGCCCTGGGCCCATGTCGCCAGCAGCATCACAGGCACAATGTAGAACATGGCCGGCTGGCCCTTGCTGGTGTACTCCACGGCAGCATCTGCCAGAACAAGGCCAGCCAGGTAGCCTGCCATGGCCGTGTGGAAGAACGTCTTGGGGAACGCCGCCGCCGCAATACCGGGAGCCAGCTTCTCAATGACGGCCGGCGAACTCTTGCGCAGCCCACCGGTCCACAGCCAGTCGCCCCAGCGGTCGGCCGGGCTGACAAACGCGGCCTTGGCCTTGCGCGACGCCTCGGTCGTCGATACCGTCGTGACGGGCCGGCCGTCGACGACGGCACGCGTCTCTTGCTCCAGCGTCGTCGTGACGTCCTTGATCTTGCTGTCGTAGAAGCGGTACAGGTCGAAGCGCAGGCACACACAGATGAAAATACCCGGCACCACCAGGTCGCCGAGGCCGAGGCCGGCCTTGCGGGATTCCGCGCCGGGAACTCTGGCCGTGGCCACGACCATCATTGGCGCCTGCACACCAGATGCGACGGTGATCATGATGGGCGTGTAGAACACCATGACGACATCGTAGACAAACATGGCCACCTGGATGGCCGAGGAGATCACCAAGGACGTGCCCGAGATCTGCGTCAGACTGAAAAAGGTGATGCCGAGGCCCAGGATGTTGTTGAGCATGCCCGGCTTCGACAGGTCGCTAAAGTAAATGTACAGGATGCACACAATCGTGGAGAAGCCGTGGCCGACAAAGTCAAAGACGGTTCGATACGCCTCGTCCTCGTCAAAGTCCAGCGCCGTCACCAGGAACTTGAGGTACCACTTCCTGCGCAGCAGCGCGCGCACGGCCCAGGCGCGGGGCACGAGCTGTGCAGGCACAAAGCGCGCAATGGCGTCGGGGAACGGGGTGCAGCGCTCCTTGTCCACCGTCCACACGGTGTCCTCTTCCTCTTTCTCGTTGCCACGCTTGATGGCGGCCCACGACTGCTGCTGCTTGTCTTCGTTGATGCGGTAGATGCGAGCACCATCGCGCGATGTCCAGACGCGCGGGAACACAACGGACTTGACCAGGCCGAGCGCGCCGCTGGACAGCGAGCCGCCCGCCATGACCGAATAAAAGACAACAGAAAAGCGCATAAACTTGCTGATGATACTGGCGTCCCCAATGTACTTGATCAAGGCATACATGGAGCAGAGGCCGCACGTGGCAAGAATGGGAAGCATGAGAGCATCACTGAGGCCCAGCTCTTGTGCCACGTTCTTGTCCAGCTTCTTCTTGTCCTTGTCCTTGTCCTTGTCACCCGACTTTGACTTTGCCGGTGCCGCCGATGGCGGGCGGTGGAGGCTGGCGTGTGCGCCGACGTAGATGAGAGCCATTGCCATGCCGATGATCTTCACAGCAGCCAACACAAAGTTGTGGTTGCTGTACATGTACTTGGCAATGTACACCGGGTTCACCATGTCGGCAAGCGACGCCCTGCCGGGCAGTTGTTCAGCCATGGAACTGGTTTGAGTGTCCGACAGGCGTTGTTTGGCTGATCCAGGTTCTCTAAAGACGTGGTAGATTGGTGAGTTGAAGTGAGTGCTTGTTGTGGTGATGATTCCGAGGTTGTTGTGAGAACAGGACGAGTTTCAGGAGGGTGGTGGGTGATGCCTCTTTATAGATTTGCAGAATGGAGCACAATATTCTCTATTCAGAGTTAAGGTCTGCTATCTAGAGTTTCAACGACGTCTTTGAGTAAAAGTCAAGCTCATGCAAACACAGAGATGTTGATGATGTGTTTCTTAGTGGTTGGTGCAATGGTGACTAAGCGGTATTTATGGGTCGTATAGCTGTGTATAGACCGGTGATTGGCTGGTCTGACCTCAAGGCCACACGAGAACATGGCCGGGCATCGCATTATCGAGTCTGTCAATGTGAATAGCTTTCAACATATTCATCGATCATTTCTAGAAGACTCTTCCTACTCTCAACACTCCTATCGGATTCCCACATTCATAAGACATTTTGCCAGATCCGCTTTGCTTACATAATCTCAATCTCGTAGCGTTGCTCGATCACATCGCAGCCTGTGATACCTCACTTCACCTTTCTCATATCTCACACCACATCGCGCTATCACGTTCAAAATGACCACTCAAGTAGCGCTCGATACGAGCATGGTATGTTGGACTCAATAACGCCAAACACGCCGTACTAACCAACAGGGCACCATCACCGTCGAGCTCTACACTGACCACGCGCCGCGCACCTGCAAGAACTTTGCCACCCTCGCAAGCCGCGGCTACTACGACGGCACCATCTTCCACCGCATCATTGCCGACTTTATGGTCCAGGGCGGCGACCCCACCGGCACCGGCCGCGGCGGCGAGTCGATCTATGGCGACAAGTTTGAGGACGAGATCTCCACGTCGCTCAAGCACACGGGCGCCGGCGTGCTGAGCATGGCCAACTCGGGCCCCAACACCAACGGCAGCCAATTCTTTTTGACACTGGCGCCGACGCCGTGGCTGGACGGCAAGCACACCATCTTTGGACGTGTGCACGCGGGCCTGGGCGTGCTGCGGCGGATGGGGCTCGTGGCCGTGGACGCGGCGGCGGGCGACCGGCCACGACAGGACGTGACGTTGGTCCGGGCGCGTGTAGTCGAAGCTGAGGAGGAGTAGTCGGTATGATTTAGATGCAATAGACGATATAAAAGAATGCACGACAAGATTCATGATTCACGGTCTGAACGCAATGACATATATGTCTGCTGTAAAACGCATGGTACGAAACCGATAGACTGCCGGTAAAGCAGTGTATCACCACAAAGGCTCATAGTCGAGCAGTGTCCATCTTGGGCCATACGCGAATGTGCGCTAACATGTGGACAAGGCATGTCACCATTGAAAGTTGTACACAAGCCACAATATGCACGGTAGCAAGGTTGATAATAGTACTCATTCAGACAGAAAGTTCAGTGTAGTTGCCATTCAGAAGCTTGACCGAGCAACGATGGGAGCACATGATGAGTAGGCAGATGAGATAGTTTAACAGACCAAGAAAAACAAGAAAAGAAAATGATGCATATCAAACAAAGCAAGCCGTAATTTGGGTACACTGGACCGGTGTGTACATCTAGGCAAAAGTAGAGAAAAGGAATAAAACAAATTAATACAAGCCGCCAATGCAATGACCAAGACCAAGACAGAAAGATGCCTTTGTTCGAAAGAATCCAGAACGAAAGGGAAGAAAGTAAGAAAAGGAGAAAAGAAGCAAACGCAAAAATATAGATACACGACAGTCTAGTTCCGAGGCGACGACATGGTGCCCGACGACTCAGACCCAGCATCCATGTCCCGGCCGCGCCCGTTCTTAGACGCAGGCGGCGACAGCGGGGTCTTGTTGACAACCTTGACCTTTTTCGAAAGACCGTTTGTGCCCGGGATTGGGATCGGTACCTTGGTCGTCTTCTTCAGCGGCGACGAGCCCGCCGACATCGCCGTGTTGGCCGACGACAGCAGCTTCTTCTTCTTGATCTTGAGCGCGTTACCATTCGTACCAGATGCAGTAGACGCCTTGAAGTTGATACTGCTGCGGATGTCGCCGTCGTCATCGTCGTCGTCGTCGTCCAGCTTCATACTGCTGCCGCGGTGCCGGCTGCCATTGTTGCTGCCATTGTAGCTGCCGCCGCGGTTGCGGTTCTGGCTATCGTCGTAGTCGTCGTCGCCGCCGTCGTCAATATAGTCTCGACTGTTGTCATTATCGTCTTCGTGGTCGTCATCGTCGCCATCCTCGTCATCATCGTCGTCGTAGTTGTTACTGAACTTGCGGCCGCCAAGGGGTTTTGATGCAATCTTCTTCTTGAACGGCGCCGGCGACGCGTCAACGCTGCTGCCGCCTGACGAGTTCTTCATCTTGAGCGTCAGCTTTTTGGACAGCGATACGGACAGTCCCTGGCTGGACGACGGCGTGTTGCCGCTACCGGAGCCGGGCGTCGACGACTTGAGCTTCTTCTTGATCGGCTTGCCACTGTTGCCGTTGGTGCCGTTCATGTCGGCATCTTCAAACGCGGCATCCTCGTCGAAATCGTCCGCATCGCGTTTCCGGGGACTGCCTTGCGAGCTGGGTAGTGGCGTGCCCTTTTGACTAGCCGGTGGCGTGTTGTCCGATCCTACACCGTTGCCGCTGATCTTGGCAGCTGCGGCTCTACTCGCAGTGCGTCCACTGTTGCCAATACACGAACCCATGTGGTTGTTGAGGCGCGACACCAATATACACCGCTTGCACTTGCTACATGTGGCGGACGGGAATGACAACACATTTGGTGGCCGCTGCTCTGTTGTAGAGCCACCGGCGTCAATGCCCGTTGTGGCGGCCGAAATTGCGGCCGACACCTTCTTATCAAAGTCCTTCTTCTTCTTGCCGCGACCCGGGCCTGGCGCAACCCACATCTGGCCGTAGATGTCACAGCCCGGCTTGTTGATATAGGGGTGCTTTTTGCAGTACGAGATGTTGGGGTCCGGTTTCCGGGCACCGATGCCGTCACTGGGGTATAATAACCGCGGCAGGTGGCAGCGTGGGCAGAGAATCTCTGTTGTGGTCTTGAGCGGGTTGCCCTTGAGCGAGACTTGGCCGTTTTCGTACTCGGCGGCATCTGTTTCGTGGTGGCCTTCTGGTCTTGACTCGCCTGTGGCGCCGGCCAGGTCTTGTGCAGCTTCATTGGCCAGTGTCTCGACACGAATGGCAGCGGTCGCCGATCGGGACTGCTTCTCGTCCCGGTGTGTCTTCATGATGAGTTCGTGGATGACATTGTAGAGCATGTCGTCGAGGATAGCGCTGGCCTATAATTGTTAGAACGGTCAGTTGTGACGGGAAGCTTCACGAAGCTTGACAAGCTCGTGCCCTGGGCAGACACGGTTGCAGCAGCGCTTGCAGCAGCTGCGCAGCCCCGAGAGTCAACGAGAATCAACGCACCAGCTTGTCCATGCCATTGCCATCGCTAGGGGCATGAACGACACCAGCCCGGCCGGTGTCGTTGTGTGACATCTTGTCGAATGCCCCTTTTCTGTGGTGTCCAAATCCTCAAAGTGTGCCTGCTAGATTGGCTGGTATGGAAGGTATTGAGAAATGGTGTCTGCGGTAGTCGCAATGCAGAGGTAGCTAGCTGACTGCTGTGATGCAGGAAGCTTGGTTGCTGCAAGGAGTAAGGGTATTAAGATATTATTGGGCCGAGCCACTCTGTGAATTGGTCGAAGTTGGGGCGGACGTCGGGTGTAAAGCGTAGTTTGTCGCTTAGCGAGTTGTGTGGACGTGTCTTTGACGATACCGGATAATTAAAAATGTAGAGAGAAACTAAAGCTATCTGCCGTCGAGGATTGTCACCAGGACAAAGAACGGTGGCGGCAAGATGCACGGCAAGGAAAAGGTCGAGGGCGGTGCGCCTGTCGTGTGTAATGCATGAACGGTGGAGAGTGTCGGGGAGCGGGCGGCAGCACGAAGTACGCAGCGATGCCGTGTTTGCGTGTCTGTTTGCAGTTAAGCAGTAGGACGCAACTCGGGGTATAAGAGAAAAGGCGGCTCGAAAAGCAGGGTCGTCGCACGAGATCGCAGAAAGGCGAGGCACGTAGGAGATGTAGGATGTAGGGTGTGTGATCAAAGTGTAGGCGACAATGAAACGGGTGCTATGCGGCCAGTGACTGGTGCCGGTCGTGTCTGTACTGGCGAGGTCGCTGAAGCAAAAAGAGCCACGAGCAAAGCAGCAAGGCAGCAAAGCAGCAGGCCAAGAAAATTGGTGGTCGATGGTAATCAGTGATTCTCGATAAAAAGTCGGCCTCGAAAAGAGCAAGGCTGTTTGGACTTGTCAAAAGAACCGAAGTGGTGACAAACGTCGCCGATCGTGTTTCGATGCAAAAGGAGAAATGAAGAGGGCGTTTTAGTGAGTGTTGGTGGCCGGTGGAATGGCGTTGCAGTGGTGCGGTGCTACTGGGCCGCTGACGAGCTGCTGGATAGGGCGCTGAAGTGCTGAAATGCTGGACCCGGCTGGGGGAATCTGGTGGTCAAGATCAAAGTTGACCCATATGGTGAAGGGGATAAGACCGGAATGCAAAAGCTGAGAGCTGAAAGCTATGATCTAAAGGATCTAAAAGATCTATGTAAAAGCTAAATGTTGTATGTGTGTCAGGGGACCCCGTCAGTGTCGTCAGATGCGTCAAGGAGGCAATGACACGGGGAAGGGATGGTGTTTGGGAGGAAAAATCAGGGACTGGTTGGTAGGCACTGGTGCTGTGCTGGGCTGACGGACAAGCCGCCAGGGCTGACGAGATTGGAAATTGGGATGGAGCCTTCTTGGTGGTGAATTAGCGGCGCGAAGAGCCCCAAAGAATTGGAGGTGAATACCGCCAATCTGGAGCAAAATGCCCTTGGAGATCGCAAGACGCGGCGGCTGTGCTCCTGTACAGAGGTGTGGTGAGACGACAGGGGCTAATAGCCTGCAGTAAAGCTTGGTGAAAGAAGTAAAGCCCGCCAGATGGCTAATGGCAAAAGGCTAGTGGCTCAGTGCAGTGGAACGGCCGCTGAAAAGTAAAAACTGGGCAGATGCGCCTCCAAAAGAAAAGAAGAAAACAGTGGGTCTCAGGAACAGTGTGGGCACTGACCGGGGACGATGGACCAGATGATATGTCCGAAGCAACGGGAGGAAAGGGGTTGTGAGGGAAAAGAAGGTGACAGGTAATGACAGGTGAAGCTGAAATAAAGCCACAACAAGAGAGAAGTGAGGATCACGACAGGATGCAGTTGGGATCAGAGCATAGGCAGGCAGAGAGGCAGGATACGTGTAGAGACCATCCAATTTAGCAGGAGCACAGTCGCGCTTTCCTCGTGTCAGAGGCTGCCGGGCGTGCCTTCTACTTTCGACAGCACACGCGGGTCATTATTACAGGGTGTAATTTAGTATTTAATTTTGCACTTAATTAATTAGTACTGAAAACTGTTTTTCCAGTCTGTCAACTGATTTCACTGGATTTTCCAGCATTTTGCTCGGTTTACAGGCTTTGCCGAAGACCGCTATAATGCAGCTAGGAGGATTAGGGGAAAGCGCGGCATGCGGAAGACGGGAATATGGCGCGACGGAAGCCACGCTTGGTGAGAGGTGAGATGCGATTGGGGAGCGTGACCATGTTCCGTGCCTTCTTGTTGTGGTCCGCAAGGACTTAAATGACTAATCACATCTTGCAAGAATTTCAAGTATCAAGATATTTGAGATTCAAGATAGAGAGAAGCTCACGAAGCACAACCTCTGCAGCTCAAACGCGGCTGCAGACAGGCAAGATGATGCCATACTGAGTGTCGGAGTGATCCGAACACAGTGGAGCAGCCTCCAAATTTAACTCTGTACAGCGTACAATGCCGGCCGGTGTTTGTTTAGCGTCCTGGTCGAGTCCAATTGGGCCGAGTTTTCTTCAATTTATGTTACAATAGCACGTTGATTCGCTGGGGTGTGCGCTGTAGAATTTTATGAGCCGTGGCCAGTAAAAATAGATCATAATGTTTGGCCAGGATCCTCGGATGGACCTGATGGACCTGGGGAGCATGGGCCAGAGGATAGGATCCAGAGACCCAAGACCAGGAAAATGGCACCCTGGAACCAGCTGCCAGAGATCAGACAGTCGCGTGCTGGATTGCAAGCTATCGTACCGATACCGACGATAGGATACGGTCAGACTGACGGTGTAAGCAAAGACTGCATAGTGGCGAAGAAAGCCCCTGCATCAGTGCGTTGTCGATGAACTGAAACAGGGCAATATTTCGTACTGACGACGCCATGCTTGTGAAATGGGCTCGGGTAGTTCAGGCAGCACGTGCAGCGGTAGAATGTCAGTTATCTGCTCCGTACAGCTCGTGATATCATATCAAAACTGATCTACTTCGTACAGATAATTGTTGAAGATTCTATGAGAACAGTCGGCATGCAATCATTACATCATTTCCGGCAGTTACGCTGCTCCGAGACAGCATGCTCGTACTATTGCAGTGTAAAATAAAAGCTTTGTCCTCGTAGCTGTCGAGCTGTCTTACCGATCTTCGTCTACGAGTCCATTACCAGCGGCCAGGCCACCGACCGCCGGAGAAAGTTGAGACAACAGAGACCGAGTCTCATACTGTACAGTGAGTAATCCAGTAGAAGCAGAACACCAGACACTAGAGAACAAAAGACAAGACAAAAAGAACAGTACAAGAACCAACATCAATAGAGTCTGGTTGCCCGATTCAAGTGTGATTACATAATATTAGCTGATGAGGAATTCCGTTTCCAGCTGAAACGGTCTAGGCCCGTTGTGTTCTTAGCAGCTAATCTCAGTTCCCCATAGGCCCCTGGGGATCTACAGAGTACTTCAGAGTACAGAGTACGCAGTACGAGCCCCGTCACGTCGCGTTGGAACTCGATTCGATAATAATAGCTCCAGTCTAGTTCTAATTCTATTGTGTACTGAGTACCCCTCGCATTGGATGCTTCAAGTACTTGGTTTACTCGTTAATAAGAAAACTTAAAAGGGTTGCATTGCCCTGTACTTCTAGCTCCTGCCGTTTCTGTCATGCCCACAGCTTGACCCGGAGCTCACCGCATCGCATCACGACCTCTTTTTCTGTATCAGACTTTCTCGACAACACAACCTCGACACGACCATGTCCAATCAGCGCTCCATCCTGTCCTTCTTTGGCGGCGCTGCCTCCCAGGCACCAAAGACTGCCCTCCCACAAGCACAGGCTCAACCCACAAAATCGGCTGCCCCTCCGCCGCCGCC
The DNA here is from genome assembly GCA_022392925.1 of Ophiostoma tasmaniense. Taxonomy (NCBI): domain Eukaryota; kingdom Fungi; phylum Ascomycota; class Sordariomycetes; order Ophiostomatales; family Ophiostomataceae; genus Ophiostoma; species Ophiostoma tasmaniense. The sequence goes on along the minus strand of JAKRGK010000014.1, from coordinate 366,578 downwards.
GCCGCCCTCGTCGCGCTTCGTGCCGCCGCCGCCGCCCAATGGCGCCGCTGCTACCATGGCCGCTGCCTCGGCCGCTGCTGCTACGCCCCGCACGCCTGCGCCACAGCCTACGCTGCCCGCCATCACCGCCGAGCAGGGCCGCGCCATTCTGCTGCAGGCCGGCGCCACCGCCGACGGCGACGACCTCGTGTTTGGTTTCAACTCGTCGCTGTCGCGGTGCCGCATCGTGTACCCGCGCGCTGCGCACATCCCCGGGCTCGTGAGCGTGAATGCCATCCAGCTGCCCGTGCGGTACCAGGACAAGTTCTACCACACCGTGGCGGACCCGACGCGGTATGCGAGCCTGTTCAACCGCGTCGTTGTTGACGAGGAGGGCACGGTCGTCGGCGGCATTGTCGGGCGGCTAGAGGAGTCGCCGTTTGGTAGTTCGCCGGCCCAGCTCGCACTGTACGTCCAGTCGCTCGCACTCAGCTCGCCGTACCGCGGCGGCGGACTCATGGCAGCGGCGCTCAAGAGCATCATCAAGACCATGGAGGTGCTCAATGCGTCGGACCCGGACTCTGATTCCGACGCTGAGACGCCCCGCTTCGGCTCCACGGTGGCGTCCATCTACTGCCACGTGTGGACCGAGAGCGAGGATGCGCTGCGCTGGTACGAGGCCAACGGGTTCCGCCGCGACGCGCCCGAACCGCTGGCCGACTACTACTTCAAGCTCAAGCCCAACACGGCGTGGATCGTGCGCCGCGACATTGTGCGGCCGTCTGTGCTGGATGCTGTCGCCAAGGCCCAGTCCAAGGCTGAGTCCAAGACAGCTGCGCCCCCCATGGGCCCTCCCAAGTCGGCGTCCACGGCAAACGGTCCCCCTAAGCTCGCATCGTCGCAGTCGTACCAAAACTCGCGGCCCGAAAACGAGTGGAACGACCTGCCGGCCGATATGGTGACGCCGGCGGCCTCTACGGCGCCATCGACGGCGGCCTCTGTTGCGTCGTCGCGCAATGCGTCGCGTATCAACCTGGCCGATGCAACTGCGACTGCGACTGCGACTGCGACTGAAAATGGCGACATGCCCCTACCGCCTCCCATGGGCGGCAGTGTCAAGACGTCGGGCACCACGCGCAAGAAACGCGAACGGGCGTACCCGGCGGCGATGTTCCAGTAGATAGGAAGATGAAGAGAACCAAATAGAACAAGTCGATCACAACAGGATACAGGTATGCATAGGAACAGGAACAGGATTGGAAGGCATGGGAAAAGGTTTGGACTATAAGGCGTTAAATGGGAGCGTTACAAGTTGTATAAACCAAGGTCACGCATTGCACTTTGTAAATATATCAAATAATCATGAACACATGTTTATAAGATCACAACCATGCTTGTCAAAATGGAAAATAAATGTAAAGTGTATATTGTAAATGTAGAATCCTGAAATGAAAACACCTGCCATGAAAGAGTATAAGCACAAAGTATGAAGACAAAAGAAATAAAAAGATATAAAGACATCATTCCTCCAGTCGTTGTTTTTGTCCAAAAAACATCAAATCGTTATATCTCGCTTTTTTTGTTTTGTTTTGTTTTTCTTTTTGATTTTGATTAGAATCATTAGATCATGACGAAGTGTCGGACAGCACCTCGTCGTCGTCGCGCTCGTCGACGCGCTCCTTGATTTCCGACAGGTTTTTCCGGCTCTTGATCAGGGCCTCGTTGCGCACAAACTTGAGCGACTCGGCAGCAGTGAGCTGCTTCTTCTCCATCGACGCGGCGACCAGGGCGATCAGCGCAGCGCCGACACCAGAGCCGTCCTTGGCAATGCCGATGCGGATCCGGCTGGCACCCTTCTCGCCGATGCCGTCAATGGCCTTGAGCGCCTCGTAGATCATGGTGCGGAAGTTGGGGTAGTGCTCAACCAGACTGCCGTCAACACCAATGTCAATGGGCTCGTCGGCAGCAATGGCCTCGTTGGTCAGGTTGCCCGACTGCAGCACGATGCCACCAATGGCAACGGCCGACAGACGAGCGGCACGGCGGCCGACGGCGTCAGCAATGGCCTTGAAGGCCTGTGCGTCCTCGAGCGAGGGCGAGTAGACGTCCAGCTGGGAGTCCAGCTCCTGGCGCAGAGTGCCCAGATCAGGGGTGTTGTCGAGCGCAGCAACAGACATAATGGCGCTGTCAAGACCCCACTTCTTGAGGATGCCCGAGTCATTGCCAATGGTGGTCGTTGACTTCCAGTCGTTGGAGTTGGAGTTGTCGTCGTGGAACAGGGGGATGGTCTTGTCCTGCAGGATGTCGACCAAAATCAGACGCAGGATCTCGCCCAGGAACATGCCCGAGACGCGCTTCTCGAACATCTGGATGCCGGGGTTGACAGACTCCTTGTCGAGCTGAATGTCGTACGAGGTGTTGGGCAGCACGTTGAGCTGGTTGTCGAAGCTGCCCCACTCGGTGTTGATGACCATCTCGCCAGTGGTCTTGTCGTAGTCGCCCTCCAGCGGCTTCTTGAGCTTGTCGAGCTTCTCAATGTACGCACCGTTGGTGCCGGTGCCAAAGATACCGCCCAGCAGAGCACCGGTCTTACCGGGGCTAGTGTACGAGCGGGCCATCAGAGTACCGACGGTATCGTTGACCAGCGCGGCAACCTTGACGGGCAGATGCAGAGCATCAATCTCGTCCTGGAGCAGGGCGCAGACATCCTTGCCGACGGCATCGGCAATATCGAAGCCCTTGGTCCACCGGATCAGGAAGCCCTTGTTAATGCCAACCTGCTGAACGGGGAAACTGAATGTGAAGCCGAGACGGAAGATGTGCTCGTCGCGGTAGCCCTCGGGAGTGCTCATGGTCTCACGACGGCGAATGTGTGACTCGTACTGGTCGTAGTGGTGCTCCTTGATAAAGGCCTTGATGTGTTGTGCGATAAAGGAAAACAGCTCCTTGGAGGTGTCTGCAACCATCAGAGACTTGGGCACGGGGGCCTTGCTGTAGGTCAGGTTGAATGTGTTGTCGCCGTTGAGACGCACAGAGCACACGCGCAGGTTTGTGCCGCCGAGATCGACCGCAAGGTACAGACCCTGGACTGTTAATGCCGTGGAACATTTAACCATCTGTAGTAACAAAATATACCTTTTCTGTGCCATTGGGGACTGCTGTGACGTATGTTGGGATCTGGCTCATGCTGGTGCCGTCCTTCTCAAGACCCTCGTCTGCGGGTGTTAGTTGTTGATCAATTGCTTTCTATTTCTTATTCACAAAAACTCACTCAGCTGACGCAGAAACTCCTTGACACCGAGGTTGACATTCTCGTCAGAGTAGTCGAGCTCGGCGACGACGCTCTTTGTCTTTGTTTGCAACGCCATTGTGAGAGGTATGGATGTGGGAGAGGCGGTTGAGGTGGGAAACGGCCGGTATTCGCAGACGGGAGCAATGTCTTTGACTGCTTTGACTGGCGGCGAGAATGCTGGTTCTCGGAAAGATGAAGGATAGTAGAATGAAATTGCTGGACCGTGGAGTAGAAATTGTAATATCTATATGGCGCAGAGATTTCGGTCGACGTGTTAGAAGGGTTCGTGACGTCGATGAGGATGAGGGACGAAGTGAGGAGGAGGATGAAAATTGCGAGGGGTATTGTAGAACAGAAAGTGGAAGAAGGGTGTTATACGGATTAGGAAGGAATGGATTGGTGCGAGTGAGGGGATGAAGATTGAGATGGATGAGGAAGGAACTGAAGAAAAGACTGAAGAAAGAAAGAAAAGAAGGGGAAGGAGCAGAGGAGAAGAGGGGAGAGAAGCTACGCGATTAGGAAGGGGCAGGACTTATAAGTCGAGCAGACGACGCAATACCGTAAGAGAAAGGTTGGAGTAATAGTGTGAGGGCAATGTGTAATAGTGGTAGAATGCGGGTGTGGTATCTTGGGGATAGTGGAGGTGGGCGCGAGAAGCAAGTGGAAATAAAATAATAGTAAAAATAATAAAAGAAGGGCAGAGAAGCAGAGAAGCAGAGAGGACGTGAGCAGCATTGAGCATGGAAATAAAAACAAATTGCAAAATAAATGGTTAAATGCAGGTCAAAGCAAGACATGAAGCATATTGCGGGGTCACCACAGCGCCCCACGAGAGAAGTACAAAGCACACTCCACCAAAGGAGAAACTCCGGAGACTACTAGGGACTGGAGACTGGAGACTGGACACGAGAGAGACCGTTGGGGGAAGGAACGAGATGGGTGAGGCCACTGGGGAGGCAAGAGCGCAAGAGCGACCGAGCAGGCACTACCTGTTTAGGAAGCAGATAAGACGGCAGCAGAACAAAAAAAAAAAAAAACGTCAACTTACAAAGACTGTAACAATGGTCACAACAGACAAAATCTGGAGCAGAGAAAAGGGCAGACAGGCCGGGGCGGGTTGGAGGCGGGCCGACTTGGGCCTCATTGGTGAAGGAGGAGTGGGTGCAGGTGTGAGCAGCGTGCGCGATTTGTCTGGGGCGTCAGGACTTGAACTGTGGTGGTGCTGATATGGAAGGGGCGCTGTGTCGTGCCTGCTGTGCTGAGTGTCCCGGGTATTTGTCTCATGCACTTTTGGTGCCTGTATCGCTTGCATGTGCGGCCCGTTTGACGTTGGCATGGAATCCTGCGTCTGCTGCAACAGCGAGGTCGAATCTAGAGGGCCTAGAGGATGCAAGAGTCCAGAGTGCGCGACCTGCATGGACGGCAAGTCACTGCGACCACTACACTCGACATCCTCGTGATTCATGGGATGCATATCCATATCGTCATGCTCTCCTGGTGCATCGACACCACCAGCACCCTCGTCATAACCTATCAGTACACGATCCTGGCACTGTTCGTGGTCGGCAGAATAGCCAGCGACACGCCACGCTGCGCCGCCGGGTCGTGTTGTGCGCGACAGCTTGTGAGCGAGAGTGGGTGTGGGCACAGGGCAAGTGGGTATGGAGGGGATAATAGGTGGGTATCCGGGATTGTATGAGCTCATGTGTCCCAAGGAATTTTTATCTGCCCTATTCTGATTTGATTCGATGTGCTTTTCGATTTGATTTTCGATTTGATTTTCTGGCTGATTTGTTCCTCTGCTTGCTTGTTTCTGCTATGATTATGCCGATCAAGGACCCTTTACTCGGCGAATCCCACAGATGAGGTCATCGGCCCGGTGGTTGGACGATGCTAATCAGCGCAGATGGCAGGCCGTTGAGACGATTGGTACCTCACGACGATACCTTGACTTGAGACTTGAGATGCAGCTAGACAGTAGACCGTAGACACTGACACACGAGCACCAGGCACGCGATACGACAGTCCGGAGGTGGCGGGAGAACCTTTTAGCTTCTGTTAGTTATTGGCCTTGTACTCTGTACAAGAAACCCGAGTTTTATTCTTTTCCTCTTTCTCTTTTCCGCCCTTCTAAACTCGTCTTTTATTGGATGTGCCTTGGATCTTTGTAAACTTGTGTCATCATCTCCAGCAGGGCCCACCAGCAAGTGGAATTCAACGAGATGAGAGATGATGAGGGACATATTAGACGTGGGTGTGTAGACCAAATTGCACACTAGGGAATAGAATGAAAAGGAAGAAAAGAAGAAAAAGCAGAAACCCCAAACAAGTAGAGAGGGACTCACTTCGGTAGACTTCGGTGTAATGTTGTACGAAACGGCACGTCGTGCGAGTATGTAAGATACGCCGGGTGGTACAGAGGCTCAATGGTGAGCACTCGACTGTGACTGTTTTCTCGTGACAATCTCGTGGAATGTCGGCACCAGGTACAGTTGTACAATGTACCTCGTACTCTGTACTGCCGGGGATCGTGCGACAGAATAGTCGAATAATGTAAAATATCGAAAATTGGAGAGAAATCGACAAAATCGACGAAATTGGAGAAATAATCAGAATAATGACGAAAAAATAAGGGAAATAGAGAAAAGCAAGAATATCCTCGAATATCAAGCTGGAATCAGGCCGTCGGATGGAGTTGTGGGGTCACTGGAGTCCCCAGAGGGGAAAGTAGGCCCTTCTCTCCGTAGGGGGAGAAAAAAGGAGCGAGAAAGAGGCCGAAGAGAGCAGAGTGAGCCCACCGAGCCCAAGAGGGTATTGGCTTCTGGATGTTTGATACTGAGTAGATTTTGGATGGTTATTGGGTGGGATGAAAGCCGCCGAACAGAGACCGTCACGGGGTATCAAAGAGAAAAATCTGTAGACGTCTATAGTGGTCGGTTCAAAGGCCCAAAACTGGACGGAAGCAAAGAAGCAAAGAAGCAAAGAAGCGTGGAAGCAAGTCCGAAGAAGACGCTTCAGATGGACAATCGTATAATTATGGAGACGATCGGAATAGCTTGCCGTCTATCGAATACAAATAGGGACGAGAGAACGAGCGAGGCCGAGAGAATCGAGATGTTGCGATGCTGGGATGATGAATGCTGGATGCTGGATGAGACCGGCGGGATTCACGAAAACAAGACGGTCAGAATTGAGACTGCAGACGAAAACGACATGGCAGCCCGGATAGAAACGAGGACGACAACCAAGCAAGCGATGGCTCTTGTCCACGGATGCCAATGCTTGTCAATGGCCAATGGCACACGGGTGACGTCGGTCAGGCCGTGGCGTGAGCAAGGACCACCGGGGTAACCGTCTGGGGAAGAGAGGAAAGATGGGGAGACAGTGAGGAGATGAGGGGGCAAGCGAGCGAGGGCGAGACGAAATGGTAGGTCACGGAATGGCAGAGGCAAAGTTAGAAGTCAAGAGGTCAAATGTCAGGAGAAAAGAGGCCGACGCTCAAATACGGCACTGTTGATGCAGGATGCGGTAAGAAATTGAAAAAGAGAAGGAGGCCACTGAGTGCAGTGAAAACTGGCAAGTGCGATCCTCGCAAGCGATAAGGAGGTGAGAGGGGCAGCGGTCAAGGGGAGTAGAAGTGGAAAGCGAGAAACGTGTCCCCGTGATCGACGATGATTGATGAACAACTTGTACACAGTAGGAAAGAGCGATGCAGAAGCTCAAAAGACGACAACGGCAATAGGAAAGAGCAGCATATATACGGCAGCGTTGAGGAGAAAAGACAGCTGGAAGGAGCAACTTGAAACAATATCGTGAATCGAAACAGGCAAGAGCAGCAAAAACGCGGAGAAGCTGTGGAGCGGGCGAACTTATGTGCCCTTTCGCCTCGTTTTATTGTGAAATACAGTCGTGTTGAGGATATGCAAGGCTGTGTGTTTTTTTATTCAGTAGACACGTACCGTATCGTGAGATGGGATGACAGCCACCGTCGACCCCGTCTGGGGCAAAAGTGAAGAAATCCGGGGAAAGGGAGCCATTTAGAAATGCCAACAGCGAGCTGGGATGCAGTACAAACTGCCAACTGTCACAATCTATAATCACAGGCAAACTGTACACGTAGCAATGTTTTGTGCAGAATGGGGACTGTAATCATCTTATATTCACCTTGATGCAATCTCGCGAGACATGGTTAAGCACACCGACATGACCCATCTAGGTCTTAGACAGGCTGAACAAACAAAACAGCCATGCACTGAAAGGATGATCAGAGTTTAGATGATTAAAGCAAGCAGCAAATGAATCGATCCATCAAACATGACATTAGTGCGAGACACATGGCAGCATGGCAGTCCGATGCCTTGCAAGGTGAAGACCAATAAGAAAGTCCCTCACCTACCGCGGTAGGACTAACCGCAGTATGAATGCTCATATCGAAAGATCGATTCGAGTAATATCGAACTATCAAAATTCGAACTATCAAAATTCGAAATATCGAACTATCAAAATTCGAAATATCAAAATATCGAAATATCGAAACCGGCTATGACGTCGTGTGTCCAGCCACGTTGCCGAGATAGGCGTGTGGCATCTGTGTCTATCAGCCAGCACTGATCCACGCTTGATAGCCACATGAAGCTGCAAGTCATATCCTATTGGCTGTATTATACACGTTGACATGTTTAGTGTATATAAAGCATTTCCAATGGTTTGACGGTCCATCTCGTGTTGGTTAATCTTTGCCTGGCGGGAGGAGCCGAAGCGAGCGAGGCTGAAGTCCACGGACGATACGCGTACTCTTGTATCAATCACATGGTTTCATGCTTTGACTTTATTTGTATCAAGAGGTCTTCTGTGTATTTTTATTTTGTTTTTTAGCATGCAGCACACCTGTAATGAAACTCGTTTTTTTCTATAAAAAAAAAAGGTTTACCAAAGACTGATACAGTTGATTATTGAAACTATTGATACTATTTTGAAATATTTTATTAGGTAAAATCATCACAACAACAAAGAGCTCTAAATTTCAAAAATAGCAGAAAATCCCAGAAAATAATCAGATTCTCATGAAAACTAGGGATACAGACTACTGTGATGCTATGTGATGACATGTGGTGATGCCGTGATATTCAATTTGGCAGGACCCTCGACTGAGATGCCTCCATATACTTTTAGGAGGAGCCACCCTCCAATGAAAACGGTCGATTGGTCTAGTTGGTTATGACGGCGCCTTAACACGGCGCAGGTCCGCGGTTCGATCCCGTGATCGATCATTTTTTTGTTTCTTTTCTGTCCACCCTTGATATAAGGATATTTCTATGATTATTCCTGCTTGAAGGTGCTTGTTTTTTTGAATAATAATAATAGTCAAACACACACACGACATAAAAAAAACAGCATCTCTACATGTCTCTCCTTGACCTGGCATAATAACGGCAAACAAAAGAAAGTCAATAATAAAAAATCACCAAAAAAACGTACAGCAGAGGGTATTCGCTGGTCGTCACCGACCCAACTACTAATCCGCCGATTACTGGTTTAACTAGGGGAGAGCGGACGGGATCCCGTGCTTTCCAGTATCTATGGCCGTACGTGGAAGGTTGCGTGTTTGTAATGGTTATAAAGGAAGGCGCGCTGCATGTCTACGAACACTTGCCTTGTTGGATGACCCAAGAGATGGGTAGCTGCGTTTCATAAATTTCATTTATATTCGACGAGACTGTATTCTGTCATGACCGAACAGACTGCATCCCATCACTGCTATCAAGCCGTTTTCGGTGACGAACATGAGCATCAGCCTGTAATCATCTGCCCGTTCTCCATCCTCAGACAACCGTCATGCCATCTCCTCCTCCCTTGTTGCATTACTGTGCAATCTTGGAACACTCGACCTCGAGAGCGGCCAGCTTGGTCTCGAGCTCGGTAGCAACGGCCGCCGGAAGGGTAGAGGTCGGCTTCTTCTGTGGCGCATCCTTACTATCGTCCTTGGCCTCGGCACCCTTGTCTGTCTCCTTTCCCTCCTCCTCCTCCTTGTAGTTCTTCCACGTCAGATCGTCCTCCGTCGGAATCGTCTCCGCATACGAGATCGCAATCTGCGGGTTCACATACGCCGGGTCGCGGGCTACAGTCTCGCCCCATTCTATGATCGATGACTGCGCCTCGATGAACATGAGCTCCGTCAGCCACGTCGTGCCCGCGCTGTGCACGGGGCAGCCGTACCGCGTCGCCCGCGCCGCCATGTCGTTGCCGTCGGGGCCGGCCACCGGCGTGTCGACGGGCGCCTCGCTCGAGATGTAGGCGCGTGCGCGCTGGCGCAGGAACACACGGAACGCATCTGTCTTGATGTGGTGCTCCTCGTACTGGCCGCCGAGCAGGGCGAGACTGTCCATGTGCGGGCCCCAGCGCTGCCACCGATCGGGGTGGTCGAGAAAGGTCTCCAATGCATCGCCGCCGCCGGCAATGCCAACAGCAGCAATGCGGGGTGTCTTCTCGCCTTGAGTGTCCGCCCTCGTCAAGAGGTCTTTGAATACACTGGCAATGTGGGCGTCGGCCGACTCGTGACCGGGAATAGTATTCTGGGCATACTTGCACGGCGACGAGTGCGCCGCGCTCGGGCGCGGCATGCACTCGACAGCCGGCACGCTCAGCGACCGCCGGGCCTCGGGCCACCAGAACAACTCGCTGGGGTTGCAGATCAGAATGGCGGGCTTTTTGGCCCCATCTCCGTCTGCGTCTGCGTCTCCGCCAGCTGCCTGCATTCTGCTGACCATGGACACGGTGCTGCCCTCGTTGATGCCGCCCGGGCCACTAATCACGCGGTGCGCCAACACGCCGAGGTCCTGGCCGGTCTCGCCGACAAACATGAGCACACGGTCGGCCGTGGCGAGGCCGTTGGTAGCCAGCACATAGAGGTGCGGCTCGTCGTCGCGTGCGCCAAGCGGCAGGCGCACGGGGTGCACGCCCAGCTCGGCCAGGCGCGCGAGAATGATTCTCTGCGTGGCGACTACTCGTTAGAGACGAAGAGAATGAGAAATCAAGACCTACTATGAAAAGAGAACCGCTGGCAGTCGTTGTAGTAGGTGTTGCGGGTGAGAAAGTACTTGAAGTAGTACTTGGGATCCTGGATGCTGCGGACCTCGTCGTCCTCGTTGACAAAGTATCTGGCCGTCAGTTTCACTTCAAGAGTGATCCAGCCACAACAGCGGCCATACTCACCCCAGCTTCTCTAGGTCGGTGGGATACTTGGGCGTCGGCGGCAAGCCCGTCCACAGTCGGCGAAACATTTCAAAGTTGAGTCGGGTTGGTGATGTGTTCGTCTGTTGCGCGAGTGCGTGTTTGATTGGAGGCGTTGAACCGGTGGAACTCGACGACAGCTTTTTGTAGGAGGGTGAGATTATATAGAGGGAGAGAGTGAGGAAGACGGTGGAAGATCACAGAATAAAGAAGTCTGACGAGGAAGGTGCAAACGCTGTGCCTTCCATGCACGTAAACACCCGTCATGCTGTGATAAGTAAGCAATGACTATGAGTTTGAACCGCCAGTTTGATCAAGTTGACGGCGTGAAGGACGATGATAAGGATACACCGCGAGTGCAACGCGAGAGCAGCGTAATCATAGCTTGATGATGATGTGAGTGTTGTCAGTGCATCGACCAGCCCGTCAGCATACGTCACACCTACGACATGAATCGGTTCAAGATGTTCAAATGTTTTTGTATTTGCTCGTTTCTTATGCAGACTGGCAGGCATGATTCCAAAGCAGCAATCTATAACTGCTTTCAAGTTGAAAGCACATCCTGTCTCCTCCGCCTGTATCGTACAATGCTGGTATCGCTAAATGATTCATATTGTGTCGTCGTCTTGTGAAACGCCGTTTTGTCTTGTTCGTTTGTTGGTGTTTACCAACTGGCCTTCTTCACGCCCGGAAGGTTGCCAGCCAGGGCCTGCATACGGAAGTTGAACTGATTGTCAGCAGCATTCCCAACACTAGCAAGAAAAAAGAGGACATACCCGCGTCATTCTAAAGTCGCTGAGGATGGCACGGCTCTTGCCGCCCAGGATGCAGCGGTTGCGAATCTGCGTCGGCCGCGAGTAGACGGGTAGCTGGGTGAGCTGCAGCTGGGCCTCGGCGCGCGTGCGGGCAGGCAGCGTTGTGTTGCGGATAATGTAGCGCAGTGCCTGTCTCTCGGCCTCGTACTTCTCGTAGACGATGCGCTTGGCGTTGTCACGGATGGTGCGGATGTTGACGAAGCAGCCGAGGTCGAGCTTCTTTGGCCGGAATGATGGCGGAGGCATGGTGGGCGATGTGTGTGGATTTGGCAATGGGACGTTGTGTGCGCGGAACCGTCGTCGTCGGAAGTGAAGCTCAATCGGAGTGTACTTAGTAGTGTCGAAAAAATCGCCATCGCGGTCACGTGTGACAAGGCTGCACCACCAGACCCACCATCATGATGCGAAGTGGGTCGTCTTCTACGCATCACCAAGACATTCTCATGGTTAGCAGAGTCTTGCCTTGTTAATTTCAATAGTGCAACTGTTTGATATATAAAAGTCCACTGGTATTATGTTTGATTCAAGAACATTTGAATGCCAAACTTCAATTGCACTGCTGATACCAGGTCTCACCGAACTATCTCCTCGATTGCTTCGTTGTCCACGTCGTCTCTTCAACTTGCGCAAGGAAATGCTGTATTAAAAGTCTATGTAGGTGCAGAAGTATAATGAAAAACGGCTGTGATAATGGCGAGCACGCCTAAATGTGGGATATCTTGGGAGTCTTGTTGTCGCCGGGCTTGACCTCGTCCTTGTCCTTCTTCTTCTTGTCCCTGAGCCGCACAATGCCCTCCTGGATGCACGTCACAAGCAGCGTGCCGTCCGCACGGAACATGCGCTGCGTCACCACGCCGCGGCCCTCGCCCGCCCACGGCGACTCCATCACCGCAAGCATCCACTCGTCCGCACGCACCAGGTCCGGCTCGTGGAAGTAGATCGCGTGGTCTAGGCTCACACACATGCCCACCTCCGCCTGCCCCAGGAACGACTCCAGCGTCGCGCCGCCCGTCTCAAACGCAACCAGGTCCCGCATCGCCTGCAGCTGGTCCGGCTTGAATGCCTTCTCGTTCTTGTTCTTGCCCAGCAGGCTCGCCACAGGGATCGGGAACCGCCACAGCCGGTGGATGCGCGTGATCGTGCCAATGAAATAATTGTCCGTGACGTAGCCGAGCGCATTGAGATGTGCCGCACGGCCGCCCTCCTCGGAAATCTTGCCGCGCACACGCACCCAGTGCATCGTCTTGCGCAGGTGCGGCTGGTCGTCGGGGCCCGTGATCATAATGGGACTCGACAGAATGGGCTGCTGCGTGACGGACGCCGCAGCACCGGGGCCGCCAAATGCGCGCGCCAGCCGCACAAAAACGCCCTCAGAGTTATCGGGGCCGTCCTCGTAGCCTGGGCCGGGCATCGGCGGGCGCACGTCGGGCATTGCGGCGGCGTGCCATGGCGAGCCGGGGGCCAGGGGCACAGTAGCGACGCTCAGCGCCGACGAGATCTTGGGCAACTTGGTGAAAGACATGGTGACGGTAAAGATGCAGCGGCCGCGCTGGCGGGCCTGCACGGTGCGCGTAGCAAACGAGCGGCCATCGCGCACACGTTCGACATGGAACAGAATGGGTGACTCTGCGTTGCCGGCGAGCAAGAAGTAGCAGTGGCACGAGTGCAGCGCCAGCTCGGGCGGCACAGTGCGATGGCCAGCGGCAAGGCACATGCCAACAACAGATCCGCCATAGATGCCGCGCGCTCCTGGAGGGTGCCAGGGGGGACGGGTGTTTGTAAAGATGTCTTCGCCGAGGACCGCGAGGGCCGTGGTGTCGAGGTCGTTCTCAAGCGGCGACACGGCCGGGTTTGGCGGCGGCGGCCGCAGGATCGTGGGATGTGGTGCAGGCATTGTGCTGTTGGTGACAAGTCAAAAAGGAGAGAAGAAAGAAAGAATCAAGACGTCGTCAAGTCGAGACTCAACTTTAGCTACGGCCTACAGGCATGAGCTATACCGAGGCATCGCTTAGCGTGGTTTAGCGTGGTTAGCGTGGTTTAGCGTGTAAGGATACTGTTGGGAAGAGCGACAGCGCAAGACGGCAGGGCTTAAGCAATACTCCTTGAACAGGCCGATGACAATCTTTGTCCAATCGTATAGACGGCAATCACACGCAAAGGATAGGAGAAATGGAAAAGGAGAAAAGGAGAAAGCAAGCATCTATGCTGCCGACTCACTTTCGACCATGCTGATAGTGTACTGTGCTGTTAGCGATTAGTGTCTACTGACTCATGTGCCCTGTAGGACTTTGGCAGCTACTACAAAATATGTACTGTGACAGACGCTCCTTCCTGCCATTGGCACTCGGCGTTCCTTCCGTTTCTGAATAGAGTTATCGCCATCTGCATGTGAAAGAGGAAAGAGCACGCTGTAACCTGCTACCACTGCATCGCCGTCTGGCACTGTCACATAGGATTGGCATGGTATTAATAGAGATGCGTTGACAGTTGTTGAGCTCGGGCTTATGCGATAACGCCTACTCTTGCTGTGTGCTGTTGCAGCGACCCGTTGCGTCGGGCACACCAGCCCGATCCACTATGAGCAACCTCGGCACATCTGCGACGGGCCACTGCATCCTGTATTACGCAGATTACAGTGCTTACAGCGGGTCATATCCGCTATTTCAGTCTCCACTACAATAATGATGACATAATGCAATTTTATATTAAAAAAAACATTTTATTCTTATTATAACCAATGATAACCAAAACTATTGTCGCAAAACTTCAAAAACTACTGCTTCGTGACAAACAGCGGCTCCAGCTTGTCCCACACGCTCGTGTCGCCGTTGCCTGCCCGCTCGCGCGCGTCCCAGTACTTGCCGTTGAACTTCCAGAACGCCTCGCCCGTGATCGGGCACTTGGCCTTTTCGAACCACGCTGGGATAAACTCCTCGCCCCGCTCCTCGCGCACCCGCCGCCGGTCGCGCTGCTCATTCTCCAGACGCGTCTTCTCCGTCGCCGCCAGGTCGTATTCGCCCTCCTCCATCGCCCGCTGGTCCGGCCGCAGCCGCGAGTCCGTCGGTGCAAGCCACGGCCGCAGCTTGTCGTCAATGTGGTTGAACGTCAGAACAAACGGCGTCAGGTTGAACGGAATGCCCTGGGGCCGCTCGTTCGCCTGCCAGATCATGTACACCTTGTTCTGGTCGTGCATCGGGCCCGTCTTGTGCACCGCAACCTGGCCCGTCTTCTCGTCCACATCGCCCGTCAGCTCAGATGCCTTGGGGTCCGTCACCGACGCCTGGAATCCAGGTGTCATGCGCGCGTACATCTTGCTGTTCCACCGGCCGCCCAGCGACACGCGCACCCGGCCCGACGCGTCAACAACCTTGCCCGAAATAAGGTACGCAGACGCCGCCGTCCATCCGCGCGGCTTGAAGTCGACGTACGCAATCTCGCCCGTCGTCCAGTTCTTGATCTCCATGATACCGTAGTTGTCCACAGTAGGGTTGCCCGTGATGATGCCAATAACAGACGACGTCACCTTCTTCCATGTGTAAAAGTCCTCCTTGCCGCCGTTCTTCGGCCGCAGCTTCAGGAACCACGTACCAAGCGGGTTGATGTCAAACGACTTGCCATAGAACTTGGACTTGACCGCCGACTCGCCATAGTACGTCCAGTGGGGAGACTCCGCCCACGCCGCACCAACGGGAGGGTGGTGGCTGACCTGCTCAATGAAGAAGCGGTAGTTCTTGTCGGGGCGCACATACTCAAACGTCTCGCCCAGCAGAGGGTTGAAGGGCTTGGCAACACGTCCAATGGTTGACGCGTACTCACTGGCCGCAAAGGCTGCAACGTACGTCAGACGCTCAATCGAGTCGGACCGCTCCACAGCTAGGTCCAGCAGGTCGACGTACTCCATGTCCTCACCACACCGGTACAGCAGGGATGTAGGCTCGTTGAATGTCACAGGCAGAGTCATCTTGGTCATGTCCTTGCCAACCATCGACTTGAGAATACTCCAGAGAGACAGCTTGGGCCGGTTGTCGGCGTCCATCTTGAGCCGTTTCCGGATGCCGTTTTCGTAGCCCCTAAAGGCATTGCTGATATCGACACCAGACGACACAACAATCTCGCCTGCACTGGGTGCCGCCGGGGCTGCGCTCTTGTTGCCGCTGCCAATCTCCTCGTCGGCAGCCTCTTCGTCTGCCGCTGGCTCGGCCGCCGCGGACTTTGATGTCGACGTGATGTTGGAGTCCGAGGGGAGCTGCATCTCCACAGGCACCTCACCAGCATCGACAGCGTCAAAGAACTCTTCGTCGTCAGACTCTGAGTCGGACAGCTCGGCCATCTGGTCAATGACTGTTTGCCGCCGCGACAAGCTGAGAGACTTGGCGTCACTGTCGGCTCCAGGTGCAGAGTTGTCGGTGGCAATAGCCGAGGTAGCAACACCTGCTGCGGCAACGGCGGCGGCACCGGCAAGAATACCGCTCGATCCCATCTTGGGCGAAGCGCTACTCGATGGCCGATCGTCGAGCATGCCGCTGCTGAGAGCATCCTTGAGAAGACGCTTTGCCGTCTTCTTCTTCTCCTCGGCCTCACCAACGCGTGCCTCGAGGGCCTCCTGCTCACGAGCTACCTGTGCCATGCTCTCCTCCCACATGCGGCGCATCTCGACCTCACGGTCCAGGCGGTACTGCCAGAAAGCATCGCGATCGCGCGAGATACGCATCAGATCGCCAATGAGACCGGTCAGCGACCGGATGGCAGCATCGTAAGTCGACAGAGCCGCTGTTGTTGTGGCATCGGTGAGAGTGGTAGACGGGTTGCGTGTGGCCTCGGCCACCAGTGCCTGGTTGACGCTTGCCATGGTCTCGAGCTGCAGGCGCGCTGACTGTGCCGTGATGTTGAGAGCGTCGCGCGTTGCCGAAGGAGCGTCATGATCGCGGTTACTTGACACGTCATCGTCGTCTTCACCACCGATAATGTCGTCGTCGTCGCCGTGCTCGTGGCTGCGGAACTTACTGGGACCATCACGTGCCTCCAGGTAGTCGCCCAGGCCAGTGCCAGTATCATCGTCGATGCTACCTGCCGTGCTGGCACCAACACCGCCGGCTGTTACTAGAGCGCGGTTGGACACGCTGCGTGACTGGATGCGAGACAGCTGTGCGCTACTGCGGCGTCCGTCAGTGCGGCCACCGGCAACACTACCGCCGACAACGCTCTCGCCGTCGTTGTTGACCGACGTACCGCTCTGGGATTGGTGAGAGGCCTGGGGCTGCAGAGTGTGGTCGGCCTTGGCCTGGCGCATCAGCTCCGCGCTGCGTGCATTCTGGCGCTCCTCCTCCTTGAGCTGGTCCTTGGTCCACTGGATGGAGTTGTTGAGGGCCCAGAACCAGCGCTTGGCCTCGACCTCATGGTTGGCCTTGAGGGTGTACTTGACGGACGACTTGCCGATGATCTCGAACTTGGTCTTCTCGTCAGGGCTCATAATCAGCCGTGCAATGCGCATGTTAATGGCACCACGGCAAGCCGAACCCGCATCGTCCTGGTGCTTGTAGTAGCTCAGAACGCCGTCCTCAAGCACAAACCAGCGCAGCTGGTATCCTTTCCGATAGTTGGTCCACTTCTTCAGGTAGCCCTTCATTTCGCGGGCCTCGCGGCCAGCAAGAGGATCGGCCGAGCCGTGAGCAGCAGCGGCGCCACCAGGCGCCAGCCCACCGCCAGTGCTTACACTACCGACGGTCGCGGAAGAGGGGTTGGCGTACGCGAGGCCACCCTGTGCGGCAGCACCCAGTACGGCCTTTTCTTGAATACCACGCTGGGCGGCCACGGCAGCCGGCGACTTCTTGAGCATAGCGCGCGTCACATCGTCTTTGGTGACATCCTGGGGAAGCTTTCCCTTGCGGTCGCGACGAAAAGGATCAGCACCATGAAGCAGGAGAGCCTGGATAAGGTGAGTGTTCTTCTTGCGGGCGGCTTCGTGAAGAAGAGTGCCACCAGACTGGGCGGTGATGGGGTCGGAGACGAATTCGGTGCTGTTGATGTCCAGCATGGTCTTGAAGCGAGGCTCGTCGAGGATCTGAGCCAGGGCCTTGTAATCGCCGCGACCGATCAGCTCCTGAACCTCGGCGACCTTTGTCTCGGCAAAGAGTGACCGGGAAAGCTGTAGAAGCTGGAAGATATCGGGGTTGCGAGCAAGGTCGAGAGGCAGACGGCCCTGGCCGTTGGCGACTGCGTCGTTGATGCCCTTTTGTTCGAGAAGCAGACGGACAACCTGTGTGCGACCCTGCATGGCTGCAAGATGGAGGGGAGTGTTGCCATCCTTGTCGCGGGCATTAACGTCAATCAGGTTTGCGCCATCGGACAGCACATACTCGACGACAGGAAACTCGGCGCACTGGATGGCCAGGTGGAGAACGGTGGTGTCGTCGAGGCCACCGCCGGGGGCTGCGCCTGCCAGAGACGAGATGCTAGCACGGGGGTTGCTCGCGGGATCGGCGGTCTCGCGCAGGACTTTAGTGATGGAGGCGGTGTCGCCCTTGCGGAGCGCCTCGACTATGCGGAACTTGCGGACAGACTGCTCGAGCGAGCTGTGCTGGGAGGGAGAGGTCGAGGCAAGCGCGGCGATGTTGGGAGTAGGAGGAATGGCGGGCCGGCCAGGCGAGGTACCGTAAATGGACGAGGTGTTGGGGCTACGGCCGGTCAAGGAAGCGCCCGAGACGGACATGCGCGAAGCATGGCCTCTGACGGAGCCCGAGGCTGAAGGGGACTGTTGGTAAGTCATTGGAGACCGATCGCGGCCGGAGGAGTGTGGTTGCGGGATGTTGAGAGAGCCGTCTTCTGAGGCAATGTCGTCGTCACCGCCGGCGCCGCTAACAACGCTGCTTGCGCCGCCGTTGCGGTCTTTTCTGCGAAGGATGGAGAGAGCAGCGCTCTTTGTCCGCTTGTGAGTGCTGTATTTAATTAGAAAGAGTCAGAAATAGGTGGATTGAGTGTGTGATATGCTGCCGCGTTGCAGAGCCAAAGACGACAAAGATGGAGAACACGAAAGTGAGGCAGCTTAAGCCCGGCTGAAGAGATATGATGGAGGGGTGGGTATATGTAAGGAAGCAAGCCAAGAACGTATTAGGATAGAGGCTAGAGTGGCGCGGAAGAGCAATAGACTAATAGAGCCAGATAGAGCCAGACAGAGCCAGACGAAGCTTACCTTTCGCCTGCTTCCGACATTGCAGCGGATTGCCGAGAGCGAGACAGGTGTTGTGGTCTGAGCCGTAGAGGACGAGACGAAGGAGGTGGCAAGGAGCTCGGCAAAGGGTTGGAGGATCTGGAGGGGCTGTCGAGATTCAAGGTGTTGTCGTTCGAGGAGCGCGAATGCTGGGTGATTGCAAGCCTTGAACAGCAAGACGATAGTGTAGAGCTGCAGTGAAAACGTGCGGGTAAGTATCAAAGAGCTACCAACAAAGCAAAGCAACAACGCAGCTCGATGCTCTGCAGGGAGAAGGGGTGAAAGCGTTGGCGACGGCCAAGATGTGATTTGCTGCTTTGGGGTGGCTCGAGTGGATGCACAGACGCGGAAGACAAGAGAAATGTACTCTGTAGTCGTACTACTTGTGCAGCGGTAGCTGGTGTTTTGTTTTGTGGTCTTGCTGTCTTCTTGCTCCCCGCCTTGTTCGTACTTTGTAGGTCTCAGGGGAGTGGAGGCAACCAAGACGAGAGAGTGGGGATGAAGCAATAGGGAGTGTGGGTTGACGAGAGTGGAAAAAGAAGGACGAAGAAGAAGAGACAAAAGAGAAATGTACAGAGTAGGATAGGATAAGGAGTGTAATAAAGTAGGGAATGCGTGGAGTGAAGCTGCAAAAGGAGGTTGTGAGAGGAAATGTTGAGATGCCTGCAGGTACGCTGAATAGTTGAGGTATGGAGGTACAAACGGGCAAGAACGGGCAGCAATAGAAGGTGCGATCGAGCTCTACGTCAGGGAAGGAAAGAGATACTACGCTAGCGTACGCAACACATGTGAGGACGAGTCGGTGTACTCAGTATGTAGGCATGGCCTGGTGA
Source organism: Ophiostoma tasmaniense (assembly GCA_022392925.1). Classification (NCBI taxonomy): domain Eukaryota; kingdom Fungi; phylum Ascomycota; class Sordariomycetes; order Ophiostomatales; family Ophiostomataceae; genus Ophiostoma; species Ophiostoma tasmaniense. Next base: position 347,222 of record JAKRGK010000014.1, on the reverse strand, counting down.
ACATTTGACAGTGCTGATATTGGAAAGTGCGACCGGAGTTGAGATTATTACTTGAAACATAAATCAACAAAAAGTGCACTAGGAAAGAACGGCTCTGCAGGAAGGTGCGATGCAACCAAAGCGCACAGTTTGGCATGACGTCGAACATGGCAGGAGCGCTATGGTGGTTGGTCGGTCAGTGCTCCAGGCGGACTGTGATTGGCCAGACAGAACGTCTCCATACAAAGCACAGCTGCATAGTGGCTAGGCCAGGCGATTCCAGACTTTCACCACATCTTTGCACATCTTTGCACACACCCACAACGACAACTTGGAAGCGGGCGGCCCAGCAAGGCAGGCCTGAAACGAGATACTTGGTGTTTGAAATGGTAGTGGCTTTGGTTTACAATAGCGGCCCTAGTAAGGCGAGGATATAAGGATAAGCATAAGATGACGGCGAGTAAGCGATGACGACAGTGTTCTACCATGGAATCCTACATGGATGACTACCGTCTCGCACGACTGTGCCCCTCGATCTGGAACTAAAGTATATTTGATCTAACTGCAGGGTCTTGTTGTAGCATGTGTGGCATATTGGTGTTGCACGACGACGTGACGGCATGTCGGGCAGATTGACAGGTCAACATTGTTCAAGGACGTGCAAAGTGGTGCAGAGGAGATCCAAAGGCCACATCTTTGAAATATACAGCTGCCTAATGGTGTTGGACGGACGAAAAAGGACTCCGAGCATCCGTGTGGCAGTATCACGAATTTGTCCGGAGGAAGCACCGGGCGCGCGCAAAAAAGCACAAAAAGAACCCCTAATCTGCAATATGTAATCTGGAATCCGAGGAAAGATGACAGGGACGCGCAAGACCCGTATTCGCGGTGGTGTTGTTAGTTGTTATTCGTTGGTTGGGTTGTGATGCTGTGAGACCGATTCGCCACCACGCTGTAATGCAGCAAAGACTGGCAGATAGACTAGCACTTAGCAGACTACAAAGTACTCAGTAGCTAACAAGTAAAGGTACAGCAAAATACTAGAGCATTAGAGCTGCCTTGTTTTCGGCATTGGCCTAAAGTGCCGCCGCATCAAGGCGGATCAAGACACTGCAGTGGAAGAATTAGCCGGCCAAAGCAAGGCAGCGTCGTAGATCAGTGAGGCTTAGACGTTGCCTGCTTGTTGGACTACTCTAGTCTTAAGTATGGGATGAACGACTTGGGATTAATACAGATTTAATTTCAAAATTGCTGAGAAATCAGATGGAAAACATCTGAGATCGAAGATTTGATGGTGATCGAGAGGGATCGGCGGGGGGCAGGGGAACTATCACGAGGCTGAACAGTGCACTTGCTGCAGGCTTCATTGCTAGCATTATGAGAAAATCTCACTGATATTGCCTCTATTATCACAAACGACTCGTAGATGTGATGTTGATATTGCTGATGTTATTTGGTCACGTGGGATTTGAATGAAGGATTACGCAGGCACGGCAGGCAGGCAGGCAGGCAGGCAGGCAGGCAGGTAGGCAGACAGGCAGCCACGGATATGACTGGCAACCAAGTTATGATATATAGCCGTTGCAAAACGAAAGCCCAGCTTGAACTTTCAACCCAGCTCATCCGTAATCATGTCCATCAACGAGGACGCAGTCGCCGTGTGGGATGCCATCGCCCCCGAATGGGATGCCGGCATGGGCCGCGACGGCAACATCTACTGGGACGTCCTGGAACGGCCTGCTCTCGAGCGGCTGCTGGGCGAGAAGAGAATGCTCGTCACGGCCAGAGCTGAGCCGGTCCGCGCCCTCGACATCTCGACAGGCAACGGCCTCACGGCGCGCTGGCTCGTGTCGTTTCTGGGACACGACGGCACGGTGGACATTGACGTGACCGCCACGGACGGCAGCGACGAAATGCTCGCAATCGCACGGAACTGGTCGTCGTTAGACACCGTAACGCCGGCCCAACGTTTAATAAAGTTTGCCCGGCTCAATGTCACACAGCCCAGCGCATTTGATCCGTTTATTTCCAGTCTATCGAGCTCGTCGCCGTTCGATGTCGTCCTCATGAACATGGCCATCATGGACGTGCCGACGCTCGAGCCACTGGCGGCCGCCCTGCCGCAGCTGCTGGCCGTCGGCGGCGTGTTTGTCGGATCGCTGCTGCACCCCGTCTTTTTCACTTCGCGCGCCCGGCGGCTGGTGGAAGTTGCGTGTGATTATGATGACGACAACGATAGCAACGAAGACAAGACACAGATCAAATTCAACCGTGCGTTGCGGCTGGACCGCTATATGAATGTGCCGCCGTGGCGCGGGTTCGCAATGCCGGGCCAGGCGCGGCCGCAGTACTACTTCCACCGGCCGCTGCACGAGCTGTTTAGCGTGTTCCTCAAAGGCGGCCAGCTGGCGCTCGACGGCATCGAGGAGCCAGCATTCACAGCCGAGCACGTCTCGCTCGGGCAGACGACGGCACACTCGACGCGCCGCTTTACCGAGTTTCCGCCCATCATGGTGTTTCGTCTACGCCGCATCAAGTAGTTCGGACGAGTCAAGAGAACAAGTAGAGAGAGGGCAATATTTGATATTTATAAAGGCAGATGCTTCGCTCAGCACTGGTACTACAGAAAGGCGCACAAGAAGAAGAAAGTGGAAAGTAAAGGTGGAAACATGATAAAATAAGAATAAGAAAAGGTGACACCGAGAATGAACACCGACGCCAGGTAGCAGCGTGTAAGAGCACGCCCGCAATGTACATGAGCCGTAGACGCAAGCAGAAAGAGACAAGCAGAGACAAAACGACAAAAAAGACAAAAAAAATATTAAACCATTATCCAGATGCATCACTAGTTTCTTCTACTTTCTTTTTTGTAAAGAGAAAAAAAATAATGATATGATCCACGCAAACGAGAGCAAACGCACGGAAAACTCCCACCAGTCCTACCGGTCGATGCGGGACGTCGGCTGCCAGCCGTTGAGATAGGCCATGAGGCCCATGCCGATCAGCACAACGCCCATCATGGACGCGTACGGGATGCCCTGGGTAATCGCCGCGTCGCGCGACGCCTTGGCCAGCGCCGTCGACGAGGATGTGATGGTGTTGGTGCGCGACAGCGAGTCCATGTCGCTGGCAGAATCGCTCGCCGCCGCCGCGTTGCCACCACGCGACAGCTCGGCCTTGGTTGCGGCAGACGCGGCGACGCCGTTGGCGAGCTTGTTCTTGCGGTTGCTGGACCGCGACCGGCCGCGCGACAGGGACCGTGGCGACGCGACAGAGCCGTTGGCCGACACCTGCAGCGACGACGTCGACTTGGCCGCGGCTGCAGTTGCTGCTGCTGTGGCTGATGCGACACTAGCGGTGGCGGCGGCAGCGGCCTCCTTCGCAGAAGCGAGGGCTGACTCGAGCTTGGCATTCTCCTCGTCGCGCTGCCGGATGCGCTTGACCATATCCGCCAGCGTCTCCCGGTCGGCATCGCGCTCGGCCTCGGCCTTTTCGGCCCGCTCACGGAACAGACCCATCTGCTTCTTGAGACCCTCCATCTCACTCATCATGCTATCGATGCGGGCGCGGAAAGCTGCTTCGGCCTCGGCGGTGTCAGCCGGCGCCGACACCTCCTTCTTGTTCTCGGGCTCAAAGGCCGCGGCGAGTGTGTTGGTGTCGTCGTGCTTGCCGACACCGTTGGTCTTGGGCTCAGACTCAGACTCAGACTGCGATGCCGGCTCGGCGACAGCAGACGCTGCCTCTTCGAGTCGCCGTGCAAGGTCCTCGGCTGTTTTCCGGGCCTCCTGCTCCTCGCGCAGCTTGTCCTCGAGATCCTTGAGCCGTGTGTGCTGCGTAGTAAGCTCTTTTCTTGCCGTGCTGAGTGCATCTTGCAAGTGTGCGACATTTTCTGGCCGTATTGGTACGCCATTGACCGCGCCCAGCTTTGGCCGTTCTGTGGACGCCCGCTTGAGGGATGGGCCATCGGGCTTCTCGGGCAGCGGCTGTTGCGGGGGTGGTGCAGGCGGGTCGGAGAAGCGGGCTTTGGAGTCGCCGCGGAACGAGAGGTTGCCGTTGGTAATGGCAATGGGTTTTGACGATTCACCGGTCTCGGCCTTGCTGTTGGCATCGCCGCGGATGTCCTCCTTGGACAGAAGCGCCTGAATAAATTCTTGCGTCCGCTGCAGGTCCTGTGACTGCTGCTTCGCGTTGCGCATCTCTTGGTAGATCTTCTTGACAATCGCCTCCGTGGACGGGCCGGTCAGCCACAGGTTGCGCTGTTGTGCTGCCATACCGTTCTGCATGGGGACGTTTGTGGCGGGGGCCATGCGGCCGGCAGCACCGACTGATGCCGAGCTGCCGGTGCGGCCTCGAAAAGGCATGTTGCCCATCTGGTTGCCAGCCATGAGGGCGCCGGTGGCGGGGTCCAGATCGCCAAAGTTCATGTCGATCAGGTTGTTGCTGGGGTTGGGGACAGGGTTGGCGTTGTTGTTGGCTGCGTTGATGAAGCCGGCGTGCTCGACCTTGGCAGAGACCTTGTGGTGGACGACGGATTTTTGATCCTCACTGACAATGTCAATGCCCAGCTCGAGGTGGTCGTTTGTCTGCAGCTCGTGCGGCTCTGATTCGCGGTTCTCGGCCGAGAGACGCGATCCGTTGACAAACGTGCCGTTGGACGACTTGACGTCGCGGATCCAGACCTTGCCCTGGCGGTCGGCCCAGATCTCGGCGTGCTGGCGCGACAGTACCTTGCTGTCAAAGTAGCCGTTTACTGAGTTGGGGGCGGTCTTTGTGTTTGTCTGGCGACCGACGCGCAGCACGTCGGGTGTGAAGGGGACGCTAATGGTCTTGCGCTCAAATGAGCCGTTGAGCGACACGAGATAGAGCACGGGCTGGCCGTGGGCGGGAACGCCATCGGCGTTGGCTGGTCGCGATGCGACACCATTTGTGCCATTTGCGACGTTGCCGTTGACACCGTTCATGCCGTTGCCGTTGACAAGGCCATTGGCACCGTTGGCGCTGCCATTCATGCTGCCGCTCATACCGTTGTTCTGGCCAGAGACAAAGGGGGGCAGCTGATAAAGGGATGAGCCGCTGGCCATTTGCTGGCGGCTCTGGTTTGCACGAATGTACTCGGACTGGTTGTCGGCCGCCTGTTTAGACGACGACCATTGCACTTTTGGCTGCTGTGGGCGTTTCCGCACGGTTGTGATGGGAAGGCCGTTGGAGCCCGTAGGCGCGCCGGCCGAGTTGTGTGTGTTTGAATTTGAGTTGGGGTTTGTGTTTGGTTGAGAGTTTCCAGAGGTGCTGGACAGGATGGTGAATGTGGAAGACGTCGACGAGTTGGAGTTTATGGATGAGGAAGAGTTTGTGCGCTGCATGGCCTTTCTGGACGCAAAGATGCTGCGTTCGTCGCTGGCAGACTGGCTTCCGTTACTCCATGCCGGCCGGTTGATAGGGGCGAAGCTGGGAGGGTTGGCGACGGCCGTCATGTCCGGATGAACAAGTGTGTGTGGCTTGATGGTTGTTGCTGATGTAGTCGACGACAGATGGGGCATGTGATGCGCGTGTCGTGTGCCGATGCGTGCACGTTGGCAGAGGGTCGGCGGAAGGGCGCGATGAGGACACGATCATGTGTCTATATGTCTGTCGGTGCAGGATGGAGATGTCGAATGCCAAGGGGTTGTAGTCCGTGGCCGGCGATGATCAGCGTCGATGGTGATCTTGCGAACGATGCCGATGAAATAGAGATGAACCAAGTGGGAATGAGATGACGTGAAGACGGCAAGGAAAGGATCAACAAATGAAATGGATGCTGATAAGTCGTGACGTGAGTCAAATGAAGGCAATGAGCGATGGTAAATACAAGGCAAGGCAATAGAAAGACAAATAAAAACAAAGACAAGGCGAAAGGGCAGAAAGTCGTGAAAAGTGTCGCCGATGTCGACCGAAGACGCGGCGAAAGGGCAAAGGGGACGGGGTGTGGCGGCAGTATGCGTATGTGTCAAAACAGGGAAAAGGAGGTACAGAGCACAGCACAGAGGCACAGAGGCACAGAGCGCCAGGGAGAGTGTCGGGTAGAGAGCGAGTCAGAGACGTCAAATGGTCAGAATTAGAGTCGACGGCGCACGGGATCCGCGGCCTCAGCGGGCGTCGGAACAATTGCAAAAGCAGCCGGAGTCGATGAAGAAATGCGGTATGAATGCGTAGTCGCGAAAAAGGAACGTGGTCGTGCGATGGGGCGAGGGCTTGTTGACGATGTTTGTGTCGTTTCTGCTGGAGATGAGTATTTTTGAAGCGGAAGAGGAGTCGCCAGGCTAGAGGGAACTAGAGGAGACTACTGGGCAGAGGGAGTAGGGAGACAGGAGAGAGACAGTGCGGGCACAGTGTAGTGAGAGTATCGTCTCCTGTGTGTGGGTCTCCTATATTTTTAATCGCTGTGTGATTGGCTAGGTTTCTGTGATGAGGTTGTATGGGCGTCCTGCAACGGCTAGCACTACGCGCTGTTTCTCGTCTCCTGTTTGATGTGTCTCTGTCTATTACTGCGTATCTGCTGTGTGTGTTGACTTGAGTGCCCTGTAGAGGTCGGTATACAGTCTATCGCCCGGAATGCTGCGACGCGAAAGGCATCAAGACTGCACCGGCATCACCAAGAAAGCACTTAACCGCTTAACTGTTAGCTATGCATGCTTGCGTATGCATCCACCTGCTTCTGCACCATCATGCATCTCGTCTACTCGCTCGTCGCGGGCTGGCTGCTGGCTGCTGCATGCCGGCGAGTCGAGTCGTCAACAGGTGATGCTAGACAGTACTGCAGGCACTGTGCATGTGTCTCACGCTACGCACGTGACTTTACTGATAAGAGGTACCTTGGTTTGTTTACTTTTTGTTAGCGTGCAAAAGTACCGCGTAACAAATATCTGGCACTATCTCATAGCACTCAGACGAGCAGACGTCGACGTTGATTGGCTGAAGCTGTACTGGCTGTAGTGGGGATGTGGCCCGTGCGTTTACCGAGCTTACATAATCTCGACATATGGTGACGATCGTGGAGACACAGCGGACCAGCAGCTAGAAAAATGGATTTCGAAAAGAGCCGGGTGTGATGAAAATTGATGCCGATTGATTGACGAGTTACGATTGACGACAGCAACGTTCTTTTCTTGAGCAGATTCACCACCTCATTCAGCCCTATACTCACCGCAAAGATGCCCGTCCCCGTCAACCACCACGCCGCTGGCCCGTCGACCATTGACAAGCGTAAGTATTCCGGCATGATGAGTCTAGAGAAATAAAGAGAATATACAGAATGAAATACAGAGATAAATATATGACCTATGCTAACGTAAACAGTCAAGATGGGCGCCATGATGGGTGGCAGTAAGTTACACTCCCCAAGCCGGTGAATGTCCGGTGTCAGCCGACGTCGGCTGGTTAGACTCTAACGAGTTTCTCATATGAGCCTCTCATCACGATGGGACTAAAGATGCCGTTTTTTAAATCAAATACTAACTATACAGCCGTCGGTGTTATCCTGGGCTTCATCTACGGCACCACCAACATCTTCCGGTACGGCGCCGGCACCAACGGCATCATGCGCACCCTGGGCCAGTACATGGCCGCGTCCGGTGCCACCTTTGGCTTCTTCATGTCCATCGGCAGTGTCATCCGCAGCGATGCGTCGCCCACAGTGCAGGCCGCGTATCTGCACGCCCAGAGAAAGCCATGGATCATGGCCGCCGACGCCTACCGCCGCCAGTAGACCATCCATGGTCATGCATTGATCTTGACTACAAGACATTGAGTCAGACGTCAATACCAACCTCAGTCACGTTGAGTCCGACATCAGACAGACGTCGACCGCAGTACTGCTGCTCACGATACACCTCTCATTCTTGCTTTGGCGTTTTGCGATGACGCACATGTATGCATATTTTATCTTTTTCAGGATATCAGCATGATAGTTCCAAAAGGCAGCAGCTTGTAGGGAGTTGCTGCCATAAAATGTATATATTGTCACCATTGGTTGCATGTTGATACGGTGATCATACGCTGCTCATAATGGTGGTGTCAACAGGTGATGTCATCATGTGAGATCTCGATGGCCCAGCATTGGAGGCAACCATTGTCTACATCTGCATGATTGATCGTTGATCTTCCTGAACCTGTCGACTGCACCGGAAGATATAGCCAGGTTCTTTGCAATAATACAACCTGGCCGGTAATTAAACATTTTCGGACAAAAAATCAATTTCCGACCAAAGAAAACAAACCATTGTCAAACAATTGTCCCGACGACGAGCACTCTTAAGTCAGACAAAACAATTGCTGCAAAAATCACAGAATATTGTCAATATAATAATCATACGTTAATCCAAGCACCGCGCCGTGTACGTCTACCGCCGGCACGCTGCTCCGTCTTGGCACCGGCCCGTGATTACCTAATATGCACGGCGACTTGTATTTCCGCATCTGGAAGTATCCAACGTCATACGATGCGGCGGCTACAGAGACAATGGGGCCAACATATTGTCAATACTGATACTTGAGCTTGTCATATACGTGATACAGGATACAATTGGGGCCTCTCTCCCTGGAGTCTTTATGTCTTTGTGTCGTTTGTTGCCCCTGGTCTGGCTGGCCTGACTGGCGAGACATGTAGACTTCAGCTTGTCACTGTTTTCGTGAGCTCTGAAAAGAGTATTCAATCCGGGTGCTGTCGAGGCTGATGCAAAGGCTGTAGAGGCTGAGAGGCTGAGGCTGTGAGTCCAAAGTGTGATCGGCGTGGTACTTGTGCAGCAGCTCGGCGACTCGGTCATGATTTGCTTCTTCCGGCGAGCTGCTTCATCCGGAGTGACTTGGGTGGGAGATACGAGTTTACGTTGAGAATCAAGATCTGCACGTTATTCGTGATGCATTTGCGGTATTCGTCCCAAGCCATGAAGGGTCAGAGCGTCAGCTGCAGGGGCGATCTTACAGGCTAGACGAGACGAGAGATGCAAGACAGTCGGACGGCTGAACTTTGAGTAAAAGTGCAAATGCAAATGAATGGCTGGATATACGACCGATCCTAATTCCTTTGATTCCAGATTCGCGATCACGAGAATCCTACATCCGCTGCAGGTCGATGGGATGCATATGCTGTGTCGATATTGCGTTATTGGACCGACAGCCTTCAGTTTTGGCTTTTCTTTTCTCTTTTCTTTCTTTTTTCTTTTTCTTTATTCTTCTTTTCCATTTTTAATTCTTATTCTTGCTGCAAATGACATCCCTGCAGTGTACCTTGTCCCAATGGGGAGTACCCTTGGGGTGTGTTACTGGAACGTTCGTGGGGAAGACGGGTATCTTCCGACGATACGACCGCCAATGGTCGATGAATTACGTCGAGTTTGAAGAAGCAAAGCAACAAGAAAAAGATCAGAGCAAAACGATAGCCGAGCATGGTCAGATTGATGCACAACACCAGAGAACGGCAGTTGGCGAGCCAAGACGAGCCAAGAGCCAAGATGAACACCGACGTCGACAGTCGAGATGACGAGGCTTCTGTTGGTGCTATGAGGCTGACTGGTTTCTTATTCTTTTGGACTCTCTGAGGCTCTATTAGTAATTTATACTGATAACTCTACTGGACTCAGACCAGACTCACTCTATTCTCCGATGTCTTGCTCGGCCTTCTAATCTACCATTTCCCCCCGAAGCTCTGCATGTCTCAAGGACGCCAGCACCGATATTGATTGCTGGAAATGTAAACAAGTATCTTGAATTGCAATCTACTTTACTTCCTTCTACTTCTGGCCAGATGTGAGGCCGTCCTGCATTGTCTCTTGCGTTGTCTGATGTCGTGTGCCTGTTGACTCCTGATTTGTCTTGACTTTCTGCAAGATTACCTGCAGACTTTCTTTTAAATGCTTGCTTGATGCTTGTTATGTCTGCTTATTCTTTTTGTGTTTTTGTGTCTTGTTGTCTCCTGCCCTCATGTCTCTTTATTTCCCTTGACTTTGTCTCTATTTGTTTCTTTATCCATCTAGTAGGCCATTGCCACACGGATGATAACAGTCAGCCGTCCTCGCCGTCCATCTTACATGTCTTGTATATTCTCCTTGTGTTTTTCCTTGCTGTTGCATTCACTCTTATTTCCATTGTTCTCGCTGTTTCTCATATTCTCCAGTTGTCCAGCAGCACTGTTTCAGTCTATTATTCAATAATACATGTACCACGACCCAAGAGTCTGGGCATAGCACAACCAGACTGCCATGATAGGGATACAAAGAATACAGACCATAATAGAGTAGAGAGTAAAAATAGAGAACCAAAAGTCCAGCTTGTAAGACGGTCTCCAGTCTCGTCTACACACTGTATCCGACCTATTCTATTGTGGTCGCCCAGATATGTGCAGATTGCAGACGCCAAGGATATATTACTCGTCTCTTTGAAAATGGTACTCTCAAAGACGTGGTGTGGTAGGGCACGAGTGCTGATGTCAATAATATCCATGTCTGTGTCTCTCAGGGGTATCATTAATATTGAGAATAAATTATTATTAGATTTACGATTCAGAGATCTGCGAACAAATACAAGCAGATCAGAATAGACCGCTGTAGACTGCTAGCCTATGGAGTATTTCGATGTAAACCATATACTAATGCATGCAAGCAAACCAAATATACCACGGCATAACACGACCAAGAACATCGCCACAAGTCAACACCACCTGTGCTACTGTGCTTCTTTAGCAGGCCTTCTTCACAACCTCCGCCAACTACAAATTTTTGAATCCACCAAGACATATGCCGCACCCTGACAAGCTACCTCAGTCATCATCCGACATCGAGGCGTTGTCTTGGCATCGTGGATCGAGGCGTCTGCATCTCCTCTGCAGCATGATGAACCGAGCGTTGGATCTGTAGAGAAGATGTTTATTTATTTTCTCTTTGTCTCTTTGTCTCTTCAGTTCTATCTGCATACACACTCAAGTGTAACGCAATATATGAACCTGTTTACCACTACCTCTTCCTCCCTGTGCTGCCCCTAGTGCTGCTGTATACGAGGCTTAAGCCTATGATGCCATTGTGCACGCATCCCAAGGTCTGGCCCTGCCCATGGCGTCCTGGTGTGGTAGATTGCAATATATAGAACTAAGGTACATAGGACAGGACAGAAGACAGACACAGAAGGCAGACAAAATACAAACAGGGCCGGCTTCCGGCAGGACAGTCCCTGCTTTATCGCTTTATTGCTTTATTGCAGTTTAAAAAGGCGAGGGCTGGGTTGAAGTAAGCTGTATACTACAATGCACATGTGTGAGCACAGCTTTTGGCGGTCGACGGCTGCCTGAGTCCAGGGGCTTTTTTATTTTAAAGTTTTATAATTATTTCCTTTGCCAGGTACTTTCATGTCAGTCATGCTCCGCGCCTCGTCTCCATGTCGATGGCCTCCACTGTCTACACCTGATGGCGGTGCAACGTGGAAAGACGGAAAGACGGATAACCGAAGCAGACAGGAAGACTGGAAGAAGAACGAGGTGAGGAAGAAGAAAGCAGATCAAAAGAAACGGACAACACTCCGCCAAGGATATATAAACTCGTCTCTCTCACTGTCTCTTCTCCTCGATTGTATCTTCTCATCCTCACTCGACACCAGCACCGCTCCCAACACCAAGAGGCATGCCCATCGACACCCGGCTTCCATTGTAGATCCACTCGTTTACCTTTCTTTATTTCCTTTTCTTTTCTATTCTATACTAATTTGAGCTTGCTCGCCACTCTCGTTCAACTATACCATTCTGTCCCAACTCTACTACAATGGGCTGGAATCGCACCCTCTTGGCAGCCCTGCTGCCCCTGGTCTCTGCTGCCGGCCTCGCCCAGCAAGCCAGCAACGGGTAGGTTCTCTCTTCAAAATACAGTGGAATACAACTAACAAACAGAAACTCCATCCTGGGCACCTCCCTAGCCCCAAGCCTGCCGCCGTTCCTGACCAACAACCCGCTGCCGCTGGGATTCCCCTGGGGCGGCCTGACGGCCAACGGCACCAACCAGTACACCACCTACCCCAACACTGGTGTCATCCGCAGCTACGACTTCACCGTCAGCCGCGGCACCCTTGCCCCGGACGGCTATGAAAAGTCCATGATCCTCGTTAATGGCGCCTTCCCCGGTCCTACCATCGAGGCCAACTGGGGCGACACCATCCAGGTCACCGTCCACAACAACATCACCGGCCCCGAGGAGGGCACCGCCTTGCACTGGCACGGCTTCCTCCAGCAGGGCACTCCCTGGGAGGACGGCGTCCCCTCCATCACCCAGTGCCCCATTGCTCCCGGCTCCTCCTTCACCTACCAGTTCCAGGCCACCCTCTACGGCACCGCCTGGTACCACTCGCACTACTCGGCCCAGTACGGCGACGGCATCCTCGGCTCCATGGTCATCTATGGCCCCAACGAGTACCCCTATGACATCGATGTCGGCCCCGTCCTGCTCAGCGACTACTACCACAAAGACTACCTCTCGCTGCTCGAGATTATGCTCGCCCCCGGCGGCCATCCCGAGATCCCGTCCGACAACAATCTGATCCAGGGCAAGGGCAACTTTGACTGTGCCACGGCCGAGGACAAGTCGGTGCCCTGCAGCAACGACGCCAGCCTGGCCTCGTTCACCTTTGAGGCCGGAAAGACGCACCGTCTGCGCCTGATCAACGCGGGAGCCGAGGGCGTGCAGCATTTCAGCATTGACGGCCACACGCTGACCGTTATCGCGTACGACTTTATCCCCATCCAGGCCTACGACACCAAGGTCATCACGCTCGGCGTCGGCCAGCGCGCGGACATCCTGGTCAAGGCCGACGCTGTGACGGGCAGCGCCGCTGCCAACGCGTCGTTCTGGATGCGCAGCAACATTGCCACGTGCTCGACCGCCAAGCAGCCGTACGCCAAGGCCGCCATCTACTACACCCAGCCGAGCGCATCGAACACGAACCCTGTGACAATCGCCAGCAAGATTGCATCACCTATTCCGGCAAAGGGGGTAAGTACCGTGGCGGCGGCGGCAAACTCGCGCTTCAACGTGGGCGGCGGATGGGGCGTTGCTGGAGGCTATGGTCCTGGCAGCAACGCCGGCAACGGTGGAGGCCGCGGTGCGCCAGGCAGTTCTTCGTATGGCTCTTCTGACTCTTCCAAGACCCCCAAGAATACGAACCCCAACCCCCCGACGAGCGAGCACCCGCTGCCGACGACGACGCCGTGGACGTCGGGCGTTGACGTGCCCGCCGCCAACACGTGCAGCAACGACGACTTGAGCCTGACGCACCCGCTGTACCCCATCCCGCTGCCGCCGCCTAGCTGGACGCACGAGTTTGACATTAGCACATTTGTCAACGCCTCCAACGTCACGCTGTGGAAATTCGACGGCGTCAGCTTCCGCGGCGACTACAACGCGCCGACGCTGCTGCTTGCGAGCCTCGGCAACACGACGTGGCCGACCGAGTGGAACGGCCGCAACCTGTACTCCAACTCGTCGGTGCGCATGATTGTCAACAACGGCAGTCCGTCGCAGCACCCAATGCACCTGCACGGCGCCAACTTTTACGTGCTGCACGAGGGCCCCGGCCGCTGGGACGGCAAGACGATTATCAACCCGAGCAACCCGATGCGCCGCGACGTGCAGCTGGTGCGCCCGGGCGGGCACCTGGTGCTGCAGTTCGACTCGATCAACCCCGGCGTGTGGCCGTTCCACTGCCACATTGCGTGGCACGCGTCGGGCGGATTCCTGACGCAGTTTATCGTGCAGCCGGACAAGATTGAGCAGATGCAGGTGCCGTCGATCATGGCGCAGACGTGCCGCGACTGGGCCGCCTGGACCGGCACGCACGTCCCCGACCAGATTGACAGCGGTCTGTAGATGATCGTGTAGATGAGCGAGGAGGACGACAAAGACGTGGACGAGGAAGAGGAGGACTGTTGAAGAGTAAGGTGTGCTGGTGGGAGTCGTCTTGGAGTTTCCTAGACCTGTATAATAACTCATAATCCATATCTTATCTCTTTCAACCTGTGTGCCAGTCAATAACCAAACATACTCAAAATGCCAGAAATAAGCCGTAAACAAGTAAAGTAAATTGGCAGCGTGCTGCTCTCCCAGACTTTTGTATATACCGTGCTCCAACAGAAACCATGATCGTAAGTAAACAAGTGAGCAATGTAGATGATGACAAAAATAGCAAAATGACAGAATGACAGAATGATAGAATGAAAAAAGAAAACAAAAAGTCTACACCTCAGACCACAACCGCCGCAGCTCGGTCAGCGCAATGAAAATGGCCTCGTCGGTGCGGATGCTCCGGTTGCCCTGGTTCGGCAGCACATCCACCCAGTGATCAAACGTGTCGCGCACGTTGCTCACATTGACACCGACGCTGCTCAGGTCCTTGTCGTTCATCGCCGCGTACTCGAGACCGCGCGGGCCGCCAAAGACAATCACGAGGTGCTGGAACTCGAGGCTCGGCGCGGGCGTCGAGCGCGGGAACACGTGCGATGCAGGCATGCCGCGCTCGGACGTGCCGATGCTGACGTCGTAGCCGTCGGCGTAGGGCGACTCGGTGAAGACGCGCGACAGGCCGTCGCAGCGGCGGATCTGGAAGCCCCAGTAGTAGCCGGCGTCGGTGCGGGGCGCGGCCGGGTCGACGGGCTCGACGCCGTCGACAAAGTTGTTGTTGGGGAAGTGGAGGGTCAGGCGGGTCTTGGGCGGGATTTCCTCCTTGATGGAAATAGGCTTGCGCAGGCCGAGGTCGACGAGGGTCTTGTGCTTCGGGTTGTCGGGCTTGCCGGCGATGGCGAGGCCCTCCATGTAGGGGAGGTGCTCGTCGCGGTGGGGGTGGTGCGGCATCTCAATGGTGGGCAGCAGGCCCTGGAGGCGCAGGTTGGGGTGGAGGGGGAACAGGGCCTTGCGCATAAACGGCGGGGTCTCCATGTAGGACAGCAGGTGCTGGATGTAGTGGCCGGGGTCGGTATCGCCGGTGTAGGCGTCGTGGTCGACGGCGGGCGGGCGGGACTCGACGGGGCTGTCGTCAAAGATGATGACCTCGTCGATGGAGAATATGCCGAGGGCACGGGCGACGCGAGAGGGGGCGTTGATTCTCTGCTCGGCGGTGGCACAGCTGGTTTGTTAGTATAAACTCGAGTCGGACAAGAGAGGTGACGTACTCGGAGAGAAGACTGGTGGGAATGGCAACAGAGACGGTGAAGTCACGACCGCCAAGAGGGTGGAACTTTGTGGAGGGCTGGAAGACCAGCTCGCCCTCGACCTTTCTCCGCTGTGAATGTTAGCAGTGTTCAGAAGTCGATGTAGATGCGGCGAGGCTGACAAAGTGAAGCTTTTCGCGCCGCATGGTGATCTTCGTGGATTGGAGTATGTACCTTGAAACCGTCGCCGTAAGACATTTTGGGTGTGTTGAATGTGTTTGGTTTTGTGTAAAGAGGAAAAACTGGCTTTGCAATCACAAAACTATACGCAGTCTTCACCGGTGAGAGTCGATTGTCGTCAGAAGCATTGGATGAAGTCTAAACTTTTTGTCGGTGGGGACAGAAAAGATCGGCAGAATTTGGATTGATACTCACCGCCTTCCTGTTTAGGTGCTTACATGTAGGCGCCAGCGGGATCTCCCTCATTTAGCCAGGTCACCATATCGTCATCACGATCAGCATTCGAGCATTCTCCATCAGCGAGTCCCTCACGACAATCAAATAAAATGACTACACACATTGCTTCAGCTGCGCAGTGGCGCCAGGTCACAGCGGCCTCGAGCATCGTCGTCACCGACTGTGAGTCCTCATCGACCTCATTGAAATCGTGATAGATTACTGACATCACGACAATAGTCTACGCCGACTGGTGCGGCCCGTGCAAGGTGATTGCGCCGACGTTTGAATCGCTGGCGACAAAGTACGCCAAGCCCAACCGCATCACATTCGCCAAGGTCGATGTCGACAACAACCGCGAAGTCGCCCAGCTGTACAACGTCCGCGCCATGCCGACGTTTGTCATCCTCCAGAACGGCTCCGTCATCGACACCATCCAGGGCGCCAACCCGCAGGCGCTGACGGCTGCTGTTGAGAAGGCGGTCAAGCTTGCCGGCCCGGGCAGTGGCACGCCATTCCAGACCCCCGGCCGGACTCTCGGCAGCGAGACCCCCACAGTCCGCATCGGCGGCGGTGCTACGCGCCCTTCAGGCAACCCCATCCAGGGCCGCACGAGCCCGTTTGATATCAACAACCTTATCAACGCGGTCATGGTGTTTGTCGGCCTGTACCTGACGTCATTGTTCTCGCTCGACCCCTACACGGCGGCACAGAACTCGCGCTTCAACAAGGCCAACCAGCACACAACACCCATTCGCGTGGCATCGGGTGTGCCTTTTGGCGGACGGTCGTTTGTGCCGACCAGCTCGGGGTCGGACTCCAAGCCGTCAGGGTCGAGTTCAGGTGCAGCCAAGCCACAGGCCAAGCCGACCTTTAGAACGCTGGCCGACCTATGATTGGCTGTGTTATTGTCTTTCGCTCATAAATCAAACGGCAAGCTGTCTATTTGTGTTTGTTATCCAGTTTTGAATCCATATGACCATGTTTACTGCCTGTCAACGTTGACGTGAAAATGTTGAAATTATACGACCGAGTTCTGGGATATATCAAATGTAGCCGTCTGCAAACAATGGATAATAAAAAAGGAACAAAATATGATACAAAACAAGACCGTAGTTGCTTGAAGCAAAACGACAAAAGCAAAAAGAAATGGTCCCGGAGAGGCTCGAACTCTCGACTTTCGCATATGTTTCTTGGTAGAAATATTAGTACGATGCGCTAACCAACTGCACCACGGAACCATTGGGTTGTTGTTGTTGTGTCTCGGTGTGGATTTAGGGTACTTGTACAGGGGTCGTCAGTCTATTTACAGTGCACATGCCCACTATTACAGCGCTACAGCGCTATAACGCTCGCCCCACAGTGACGGCAGAATATTTTCAATCTCTTCAGTGTGATTTGCAGAGCAGACAGCACTAAGATATGGATTGAACATTTTATTTCCAGATAAAGCTATCTCAGCCTTGTGCTTTTGGTGATACTTGGTATTGCAACCACAAAGTTGTTGCAACTTTTCCAAACACCAAAATGTACAGAAAAGAGCTGCAGCGGGCGTGTCCACGGAGCCAGGCGTGGCTGTTGCAGGCATTTGAAGCAGCAGCAAATACACCGACGTCGACAACAAGACGAGGCTTCACAACAGCCCGGCGACCTCTGCAAAACACAAAGAGCTTGGCTCGCGGCCAGCCACAGCGGCTGTTTTCGACGACACATACAAGACCAGATGTCGTCAAGGATGAGTCAGCATCAACATCAGCACCGAAACAGGAAGGAGACGACGCCGAGTCTATAGAGACGATTGTGCGCCAGGCCAAGGCAACGTTTGGCGACACCCTGCCCCCAGACTACCTCAATGCCGAGGAGCTCCAGCTGTACAAGCGACTGTATGGCCCGCCCATCCGCGAGACACATCCTGTTGACGTTGGCATTCCTCTGTCGGGCGACGAGTTTCCCTACCGCGACCATGTCGTCGAGAAGCACAATGCGATGGTGCGCGAGATCGACGAGGAGGTGGCCAGGAAGAGAGCCGGCAATGAAGCCAATGCAAGCCAGGAAGCAGTTGCCGAGGTCACCGTGGACCCGGAGTATGTCGAGTACGTTGAGTACATGACCAACGTGGCAAACTCGCCCGCGGAGGTGGAGCGGAGAGATGGCCAGACGTTGAATATCCTGTCTGAAGCGGACTTTATCAGCGCTAGAGCACAGGCGGAGGAGGCGGCCGCAGCAGAAGCAGAAGCAGAAGCAGCAGACGCAGAAGCAAAAGTGCCGACAACAGATGCAGCACCAACGTCATTCGAGGTTGTACCAGCTGAAGACGAAATCCTGACGGATACGCAAATCGACTACATCCAGGCTGTTGCCAAGAACAAGCGCGAGCTCGCCGCCCTCCTGAAGCTGCAGCGCGACTTTGAAAAGAGCCGTGCGGCCACCCTGGCCGAGCGCGAGGCTGAAGACGCCAACGCGGCCGACATTGAGGCAGGCATCGAGTTTGTCGAGTCGGTCGAGGACAAGGACGCTCGCGAAGACGAAGAACGGGAACTCGAGCAAGAGTACATTGAGGAGGAAGAGGTCGATGAGGAACTGCAGCAAATGATGCGCGACCCCAACTACCAGCCGCGCCTGCACCCGCTATCCATCGAGGGCCAGGGCCGCCCCAACCCGTCGACCGTCTACATCCCCAAGCACGAAATCGTACAGCCCATCACCGCCCTCCTGCGCCGCACCGACATCTCGCATGTGCGCCAGGCCGCCCAGCAGCTGTTTGGCGGGCACAACCTGCCCTACTCGGCACACACACCCAAGCCCAAGGCCGGCAAGAAGGGCACCGGCGGCAACCAAAACTTTGAGCAGCTGCCCGTTGCCCTGTCTGCCACCCAGCGCCGCATGTCGCCCATCGAGGCCGACGTGTATATGAGTACCATCTACCCGACAACCTACGCGACCACCATGAACACCCTCGTCGAGGTGCGCAAGCGGCTGGGCCCCAAGTGGATCCAGAGCATGCTTGAGCGCAGCAAGCGCGGCGACGGCAGCCTGCGCGTACTCGACATTGGCGGCGGCGGTGCCGCCCTCGCCGCATGGAACCAGGTTTTCCGGTCCGAAGTCGAGCTCCTGCGTGAGCAGGGCGTGCTCCCCAAGCGCGGCCAGTCCGACGAGACCGAGGGCGACGAGCCCGTGCGCGAGGAAGAGGACACCCCAGTCAAGTCCCAGAAAGGCGCCAGCGGCGGCCGCTTCCTCGTGGAAAAGGCCGTCGTAGTCGGCAACGAAGAGCTGTCATACCGCGCGTCGCAGTTCTTGAATAACACCACCTTTTTGCCGCGTCTGCCCGACCTGCTGCACTCGGCCGAGAACGTCAGCCGCCACATTGACGCGCCCGAGTCGCCGCACCCCACCATGGCCAAGCGCAAGACCTACGACGTTATTATTGCCACGCACCAGATTATGGGGGTCGAGCGCCCGCACCAGCGCCGGTCCATTGTCGACAACCTGTGGGCCAACCTCAACCCTGACGGCGGCGTGTTGATTGTTGTTGAAAAGGGCCACCCGCGCGGCTTCGAGGCTGTCGCGTACGCGCGCCAGCGGCTGTTGGATGTGTTTGTCACGCCGCCGCCGCAGTCCAAGGCCGAGGCCGAGAACCCGACTGCCAAGACTTTCGAGGAGACACCGACCGATGCGTCCGAGACCGAGACTGCCAAGAAGGCCGCCGGTATGTACACGTCGCACCGCTCACAAGGCATGATCGTGGCGCCGTGCACGAGCCACGGCAAGTGTCCCATGTACCTGCAGGCCGGCCTGGCTGTGGGCCGCAAGGACTTTTGCCACTTTAGCCAGCGCTACATCCGGCCGCCGTTCCTGCAAAAGATTATGGGCCAGTCGCACCGCAACCACGAGGACGTGCAGTTCTCGTACGTTGCCGTGCAGCGCGGCTCGTCTCCGGCTGCCGACAAGGACATTATGCGCGACGTGTTTGATGCGGCCATGGGCCAGGCAGCGCCGCGCGTGATGCCGCTTGTGCAGGGCAAGGAGGCTACCGATGCTGCCTTTGCTGGTTACTTGGAGCCGGAGGCCAAGGACGGCGCCGAGACTACTGCTTCAACTGAAGACTCTACACAGGAGGTGCCGCACATGCTGACGCTGCCGCGCGTGTACATGGCCCCGCTCAAGCGCCGCGGCCACGTCGTGCTCGACGTGTGCACGCCCGAGGGCAAGCTGGAGCGGTGGACGGTGCCGCGGTCGTACGGCAAGCAGGCGTACCACGATGCGCGCAAGGCGAGCTGGGGCGACCTGTGGGCGCTGGGCGGCAAGTCGCGCGTGCGGCGCGAGGCGCGGATGGGCAAGCAGCGCACGCATGCGGACGCGGCGAAGCGGTCCGAGGCCAAGGCGGAGCTGCGCGAGGACCACGAGCTGGACGATATTCTTGAAGACGACGAGATTGAGCGGCTGCAGACACTGACCAAGGCGTCGATGCTCCTCAAGCAAAAGAGCACGGACAATGTGCTGGCGCAGGTGAACAAGGGCAGTCTCAAGTCGCAGATCGAGTCGGCCAAGATCCAGGCGAAGAAGAACAAGAAGAAGTGGGACAGGCAGTTCAAGGGCTACAAGGGCTACAAGAAACAGGCGCAGTCGCGCAAGGCGGCGGCAGAGCAGATGATGGAAGCGATCAGCAAGCAGGATGGATTTGAGGTGTAGGCTGGGACAAGGACGGAAAGGAATGAAAAGGAAAGGACGGAACGGACATGTACAACACCACTTATGACATACAATAGAAATGATATTCTCAGCCCTACTCTTATTTCTTATTACTGTGACATGTTGTTGCGACGCCAAGGGTCCACGTGGATGACGAGATGAGCAAGTTTGCGCGTGTTAGTCGGCCAATACGGGTCTGTCCAAAAAGCAGAAAGCAAAAAGCAAAAGCAAAAAGCAAAAAAGTGGTGTTATTGCAACTAGTAGATCCAAGTACAAGTAGTTACGTGGTAGCCAGCAAATAGTAGTCATATAGACTGAACAACTAAAGAATGGCTCTAACCGCAGCAGACAGTCGCCTCGGAGGCTGCGCTGGTGCCCGACTGCTGTCCCTGACCCATGGTCTCCCAGTGGAAGACAAAGCTGCCGAGGTATGCGCCGATGAAGATGCAGATGATAAAGTAGCCGTTGTAGTACATGGCCAGCAGCATGACAAAGTAGGCGACGGCGAACTGCGCCATGTGCAGCAGCGCGCGGACGGCCTGCTGGACAATGGTCGGGCGGAAGCCGGGCACGGCGCAGGCGTTCTTGGTGTCGATGGACGCCAGGTGCTGCCGGACCAGGAAGCGGTCGTACTCCTTGACCGAGCGGCGCAGCATCTCCAGGACCATGACGAGCAGCACGACGCCAATGCACGAGCCGGCAAACATGCCGCGCGACGTGATCTGCCAGGTGGACGAGATGAAGCAGGCGTTGACCGTGTTCCAGTTCCAGAGCATGGAGATTTCGCACGAGCTGCTGCCCATGGACATGGACATGGCGGTGGAGCTCGCCGAGGCGGCGGTCGACGTGGCCGTGGCCGTGGCCGACATGTCCATTGTCATGGACTCCATTGTTGTAGAGTTCCCTTGTGCAAGTGTCTCGGGGATATAATGTGACGTGGAGGGTGTCAGAAAGTACAGGATGGAGACACAGACGACGAGCTTGGTGTAGAGCGAGTGTGGCACAGGAAGCTGGAGGAGCTGGTAGAAGAACAAGAGAACGCCGAGAGCAATGCAGAGGAAGAGGGCGATGAGGAAGAGGCGCAGAGACAAGTACGAAAGATGGCCGGGGTGGTGTGACGGCACGAGGTCCATTATATAGTCGTCTGGTGTCCAATTCTGTCCTGGTAAGACACCAGAACGAGAGCCGCCGTATATACTGCAGAACCAGCGTGCCGAGCCCGGAGACATTTAAAGTGAGCAGAGTGGCGTCCATATTTCATATTTCATCCTTCATCCTTCATCTTCCAGGCCTGGAAAAGCGTGGCTGTGAGGTGGTTATGAGCGAGTTTGCGGAGCCCTGGTGCCAAGACGAGAAGCGATGGCAGGCAGAAGAAAATGAAGGACCATCACCTTCTCTGCATTTCGGTTTTGAGATCGGATGATAGCAGTACATCAAAGCAGTGACATTATTAAACAAGTGTACGATCAAGTGAAGCAATGACAAGACCCGACGGACCAGACCAACGACGAACACGAACGCTTGGACTCCCGTCTTGGCCAAAACGTGCTCACTGCCCGATGCATTGCAGGCTGCATGGGGTTTAAGCGCGAGAACATTAGAGTTAATTAGAGTAATGGAGCAGTGGCCAGTTGCCGCAATAGTCGCCGTCGGACCATATGCCAAGTCCATGTCACAAGTCATAAGGGTGCTCCCGTCGTCGGATGTTGTCTGTTTTCAAGCACGGTTGATACACGACACCACGAGGACACATCAAGTTGAACGTTTATATTTGCATACATGTGAAGTAAGTAGGTGCAAGAGTGTCTCGGACATTTAGCAAGACAGAAACACCCAGGGCTTGTTGCACAGACAGTCTCACGTCTTCCACTCAAGCCAGCACTAGTTCTGCTGCCGGTAGACGGGCTGGCTCTCTTGTTGGTAGTACACAGCCGGCGGCTGCGCTGGCTGCTGCGGGTAGAACTGCGGCTCGCTGTTGAACGTCACCGAGGTCGGTTCCTTGTACGCAGCTTCGGCATGGCCGACTGCCGGTGTGCCCGACTTGCGCCAGCGGAAAAAGTCCCGGAACGCAAGCAGCGTCTCGACCAGCTGCAGCAGAAACAGCGGGATCAGGTTGTACTGCCAGCCCAGCATGATGTGGTAGTGGAAGTTGATGTCGGACCGCAGCGTGGGGCTGGCCAGGTCCAGCTGGCGCACAGCGTGGAACCAGTTCTGCGGCGTCCACTCGTCGATGCTGTAAGGGCCGGTCATACGAGTTGCAGCCGCCTGGTCAATGGCCTGGCCGCTGTGCTTGTTGGTGACGTAAAAGACATAGCCAAGGGCGCCGGTGGTCAGCAGCAGCGCCGGGATCTGGAGGCCGACCCAGATGTAGTACAGCCAGCGGCCGAGCTTGGAGGTGGGGGAGCGGGTGCGTGCGATCAGGGCGAGGCTGCCGACGATGCCAATGAGCACGAGTGCCGTGCCGGCGGCGCCGTTGCTGGTGTGGCCCTGGTCAACGAGAGGCTTGAGCGGGAGGCCGCTGAGCTGGTAGGTCGCCGGCACTGAAGAGCCAAGGGAGGACGGCGTGTTGATGGTGTACGAGCCGCTGGGGGCGCCGCTGTGCAGCCACGAGACCATGCTGGTGACAAAGCCCATTTCGATGGTGGCATCGGCAGCCAGCAGGCCAACAGCCACGAGGAGAGCCTTGGAGGGAGTATACATGTTTGGCGGAGGTTATGGAGCAGATGGGGAGGCAGGGTTACGGCCAGACATTTGTGCACGGGGATGCATTATATATAAGAAGCAAGGCATCGCAAGACAAGAGGGTGAGACTGTTGGTATGCCAGCAGGGCTGAAGGGTGTGAGATGGAATACAAGGTACTCGATAAGACGATGGATGATGACTTATTACGTGGTATATTTTTAGACATTTACAGGTTAACGTGTTTGGGGAACGACGAGTGCGGAAAGCGAAAGACCAACAAGAAAGAATCAAAGGAACTCGACAAGCAAAGATTAAAGAATCAGTAAAGAAAGACGACAAAGAAAACAGGGGTCTACAACAACAGGCCGAAACAATGAAAATATAGAATAAAGAACACAGACCTAGTGAGAATCAATTGGGGGCTGTTCATTGAAGAATTCCATGCAGCGAGACTGCACTGCTTGTCGCAACCCGAGATCGAGGCCTGTTGGCTCGAGATGCGGCTTATGGACTCGACCATTGTCTCGGGCAGAGTTGAGTACGAAGCCGTGCATTCATGATCCTGCGGGAGCATGCTAGGCTGCCCATGTCGTACTCGATGGGTTATTCAATCTACAATGCTACTGCAGCAAGCCAGCTGCTGGCGAACAGCCTTTGAGGATGCAATGCAACCATTGAAGAAAACTAGACAAGACCTTGATGATGTGCTGTCATCCGTCAGCATTGCCGGATGCTTGCCATTCGTCGGTGCCCGACCGGCAAACTCGATGAGCATGCTGACTTCTTGGGTCATCAATGTAGCAAGAAAGGTAAGCAAACTAAAATCAAAATAAATGGAAATAGAAATAGATTCAAAATCAATCACGAGATGGGCGTTGAACACAACGGCTGAACAAAGACGGTGACAAAGGCGGCCAGCACTGAAACCAACTTGACGCAGAGTCAGACTGCTTTGGCAGTTTTTAAAAACATTCAAAGAAATAGAAAGCAATCCATGACATCCAGAGATCAAATAATAAACCCGCAGAGATCGGCGGCCGAGCTGAGCAAAAGTGCAAAGACGTGCAGATGTGCCGCGTATACATGTTCAATGTGCAAATCTGGCAATGCTGGCAAGGCGGTGAGGGAGAGGTGTTGCTAGTCATTGCATTGCCGGACAACCGACTTGCAAGATGGCCATCGAGATACTCCCAGAGCCTCATCTCTCATCTCGAGATGTCTTGTCTTCAGCCTTCTCTTGGCATCCTCGTATCTGCGTGTCTGGCCACGGCTCACACCGACGGCATGCTAATCGACAGCAGAGACATAAATAGCATAAGCTGAACATATTAGCACAAAGCATAGAAGCATAGAAGCATAGAATAGATGGTCACTCGTGGCTTGGTTGACCTCGAGGCGTGTTAGTCCAACCTAGTCGCAGCGGACTATAGCGGTAAACCAAGTCAGCTAGACTTGGACCAGACATTGAAATAGTCCTACCCTTATATCGCTGGATGTTGTGGTGGTTCGGTGTTGGGGGATAAGTTCTATCGAGTTCCGCCTCGTACGCGAGCATATCTGCAGCCCACAACGGATGTAATCCTGAAAAACTTGCGGTTCGAGGAGATGACTCAACACGATGCTAAAGGCTTCATCTTTGGCGCCATTAACTACGATTGTGCTCAACCACACGGACCTGCGGTGGTCCAACATCATGTCAACGACGACTTTGACATCCTTGGGGTCGTAGACTGGGGGTGGTCCGCCGTTATTCCATCCAGTTCTTGGTGCCGCCGTTCTGGATCACAGACGAGGAAGCCAAGCACGTTGGCAGGGTTAAGTACGGAATAGCCTTGATTGGTTTCCAAAAGGTTCTCGAGGAAAAAGAAACATGACCCGTCTCCGGGGTGTCTCAAGCTAGACACGATCCGGGCTTCACTCACTCAGCAGTCAACCCGTTTTGTGGTATCGTATTTGCTGAGACACCACGAATTCGTCTCTATATACAAGTACAGTGTGGTCTACGGAAAGCGAAAATTGAAGCCGGACGTTCATCTAGCACCATCTAGCACTGGGTGAAATAAGCTTATATCCTGGCTTAAGCACGCAGCCAAAACCCAGAGTTTATACTTCTTATCGTAGGACGATGTCAATGATCTAGTATAATTGTTTTCTTTTGGCTTCTAACTCATATATGTGGTGGTGCTTGACATTAGCACTATATTTCAGCACTACTAATATCGCTAACTGTCAGCAGACGGTGGGACACTTGCAGCTTCAAAATATTCCCTGTAGTGGTATCATTGTATTTATCATCTATTGTACAGATCACGCTCATGCCTTGAACATGGACAGGACACCTTGCGACAAAGGCGAAGAATCCTCCAGCAGGTCGCGTGCACGCCGGCGACGCTCCTCAATCACCTGCTCCTCGGCCGTCCACCGGCCCAGCTTGGCCGCTGTTGTAGACGGTGTAGCATCGGCGGGGCTGCTGCTGCTGCCCCAGAAAGACAGCCAGCTGGGCCACCATGACGACTCCGACGATGCACTCTCCGACGTTGCACTTCCCGCCTTGGCCGCCTTGGCCGCCGCCTCGTTCTGCTCATCGCGCGCCAGTTGCGCAACCATGACCGCCCAGTTGTCAATGCCCGTGATCAGACAGTCGCGGCACGTCGCCTTGCCCTCGGACGAAATCGGGTTCGCCAGCTGCTTCAGCGCACTGGAAATACCGCCCTGGCTGTGCGACTCTTTTTCTTTGCTGACGCTGCTGCGCAACAGCAGATTCAGCTGCTCCTCGGCAATGTCCACCGCCTCGCGCGTCCAGGCAATGCCCTCTTCGCGCGCGTGGCGCTCCTGCGTGCCCGACGAGAACAGCGCCCACGACGACTTGCTCGCAGGGCCCTTGCGCGCTGACGCGTAGAGAATCTCGCCAATGTGCAGCCGCAGCGCAGCCTCTTCGCAGACGGCACGAGCACCCGGCCGCGGCGGGCTGTACCCGTCCTCTGGCGGCGGCGGGTACTTTGGTGGCGACATGAGCGCCAGGAACTGGTCGAGAATGCCGTCTGGCTTCTGTCTTGATTCTTGACTTGTATCCAATTCGGACTTGCGCTGTGCCGAGGGCGGAATGGCCCGGCGAGCCTGCAGGAGACCGATAAACAGCGGAAGAGCCCCAGTCACATCGCCTGTACGGGCCTTGAACGTCGCATACGCCGTCAACGTCTTGACGAGGTTCTGCGAAATTGGTGGCGTCGCCGCACCTCTTGAAGTTGTGCTCTGTGCCGCCACCCATTCTTTCAGCCACGTGGAAGCCTCCGTCGCAGCATCGCCGCCCGTCGCCGAGGCTGACTCGAAAAAGTTCTTGCCGTACACCTCTTCGGGGGTTGCAAGCGGCGCCGGCGGCGCCCGCGCCAGGAGCATGGCCTGGCTGAGGACGTGGGCAGCAGCATCCGTGTCCTTCTTGAACTCAAGGTAGTTGGCAAAGGCCAGCGCAGCCGTGATCTGCTGCCGTGGTGTCAGGCCGCGTGTGTGCAGCAGCTTCAGATACAGCTCCGACGGCGCGGGGAAGCACACAAAACAGTCCTCTTCACGAGGGGCGCCCGACGAGCCGGGCGGCATCGGCTTGGGGTATGGGTTGGAAGGGCCAATGACAATATCGGGCGGGCACACCATATTGCGCGTCCGGTCGGCCACCCAGCCGTCGACGTGCTCCGACGTCAGCGCAGCACTCAGCAGCGCCTCATAGTAGCCGCGGCGCCAGGGCTCACTCTGCGAGCGAATGTCAAACGCCAGCGACTCGCCCGCCAGAGCGTACGGGCCGTCGACAATGGCAGTGCCCGACACCGTGTCAATGGGCTTCAGGCCAGGGCCGCCATCGCACGCTGGGTCTTCCAGACGCTTGACCAGGTCCAAGAACACTTGCACAATCTTGACGTGGTCGACCACATTGGTCTCAATGTCTACCATCGACTGGTCGTCGGCCGCCGACGCCGTCGCGCCCTCGGCCTCGCTGCCGTCGCCCTGGCCGTCGCTGGACAGTCGGGCTTCTGCCAGGGCCGTGCGCAGCCGGAACCGTGACAGGAATGTCCACTCTGACGGCGTCGGGTGCAGACGCTCTACCCACTCCTGCTGGATGACAAACTGGCCCAGCACGAAAAAGGCCACGGCCGTCCAAAAGTACACCGTGTACTTGACAAACGCAAACAGCTCGTAGCCGAGCCAGCGCCGGCGCTCTGTTGTGAAGTAGCGATTTGACGTAGGTGCGGACGGTGAAGAGGACGGAACAAGAAGAAAAGGAACCTGTGGCCGTGTCCGCGAACTCCGGCTCCAGCTGCTCATGGCGCCGTCGTTGCGGACCGAGGTTTGTGGAGTTGAGACGAGGGCGGTTGGCCGTAGTGTGGAGAGGACCAGCTGGCGTTCAGCCATGTTGGCTGAAGACACAGCTAGCAGGCGCTGTGACCGTAGCCGCAGCGCGTCTGTTCGTGGCCTCATTGTGAGTCGAGGTCGAGGCCGAGGTCTCGAGGCAGAATCTTGGGAGTTTCGTTTTTAAAAGAGCTGTGGTCTGGACAAGATCGTCTATCGTATGTCGCATGTCGTAAACTCGTCGGCAGTGATATCGTCCTACTCGGCGTGGGCCATGCCGTATGAGCTTGGGTGTCGTGAACCGTGGTCGACGTCAACATAAGATGCAGCTCTGTAGATTTCGTGCATATCGGAGAAGCTGCTGACGGGTTTTGCGTGGGGTCTGATTTGCCAATTTTTCGATCGATGCTGTCGGCACGTGATATTTATTAGAATGTCATGTGACGACTAACACGCATTTTCATGAAATATCTCTCTTGTTTTTCTTTTCCAAATTTGACACAATTTTGAAATGTTAATAGATAGGTTGTTGCACTGTCATTGCTTTCAAACGGGTTTAAGTAAAGAGTCATTATTAACAAACTCGCAGTGGTATCCCATCCGTCATTAGTTTCCAAAACATTTACCCAAACTTAGAAGAAAATAAGAAAACCAGAACAAAAACAAAGTATACAGAAGCAAAGCGGAAAACAAACAGACGATGGCTATTTACCATCAATCATAACGTAAACAGAGTAAAGACGAATAAAACAGAAAATCATGGATCATACAGACAAAGGAAATAAGTGACGGACTCGCACGAGAACGAAAAAAGAATTCAACGCTGCTCCTCTTGAGAGCGGACAAGCTCACACAGAGAGCGCAGGAACAGCGGGTCGATATCACGCGCGACGTCAGAGTCCGTGCTGAGCTGGCCGTTGGCAATCTTCATGGTGGCCACAAGCTGGGTGATGCACTTGTAGAGTCCGGCGTGGAGCACGCGCATCGAGGCATCCGTAGCCGCAGAGGCAGCTGTAGGCTGGGGCGCAACCGGGGCTAGGGCAGTCTCTGCCTTGGTCTCTGCCGCGGCGGCAGCGGCAGCCGTGGCAGCAGCAGCCGTAGCAGCATCCGCCATTGCAGAGGGGGTAGGAGCATCGATGAGGGATGCAGGCACAGCAATGGTTTTCTTGGCCGACGCGATGCTCTCCTTGATGTTGGCAACGCTCTCGGTGTCTGACTCGTCACCGTTGTCGTTTGCCTCCTCACAGTACAAGGGGTTGGCCTTCTTAAGCGTGGCCGGCTTGTGGGTCGAGCCAGACAGTGTCGACAGGTTGTTGACGCGGCGGCGGCGCAGCGAGTTGTAGCGGCGCGACAGGCTGCTGTTGGCGGCGGCGTGGCTGTCGAGGCGGGCCGAGGCGGACAGTGCCGGAGAAGAAACATCGCCCTTCTTGGCGTTGGTAATGGCGTTCTCGGGCTCAAAGATATCGAGCAGGCCCAGAAGCATGACTGCCTTGGGCTTGAGGTTGTAGACGCCGGCATCGTCGCTGTGGGGCAGACCGCCGCGCGAGGGGGGCGGCGAGGATGGCGGCGACTCCATGATGGTATCCTCGAGACGCGACATGGCCATTGGCATGGGCGTGATGCGGCCGACAGACATGGCATCGCCCGTGGACATGATATCGGCCGACTCGGGGAGGGGCACGTTGGAGTCGACGTAGATGTGGATGGTCTGGCGCTTCTCGGGCGGCGGGCACAGCAGGCTGATGTAGTTGAACGCGATAATGTGTGCGTACAGCGACTCGCACAGGTTGTCCGAGGCTTCGGGGAAGATGCGCATCAGCTTGAGCAGCAAATCGCTCTTGTTGTCGTCCTCACGCGACGGGGCCACCGACGGCGCGGCAGACGAGAACAGCGACTCGATGCGGCTGCCGCGGCGGCCACTGACAGAGTGCTGCTTGTTGCTTGTCTGAATGCTGCTGCTGCTGCTGTCGACATCGCGGCTGGAGCGTGACTGGAACAGGCTCAGGCCCGACGACGTGCGCGACTGCGACAGCCGCTTGGGCAGCTTCTTCCAGAAACTGTTGCGGCCCGAGGAGTTGGACTTGGTAGAGGTGGTAGAGGTGGAGGAACGGTTGGCGCGCGAGCCAGGGGCAAGGTCAAGTGAGCCGGCACTAGTGTCCGTGGGCGAGGGCGGCAAGTGCAGAGGGGGGACAAACGGAGTGGACATGATGAGGCGATGGGCGCTGTCGGCGTCGGATTGGCTGCGCCGGCGGACCTTGCGCGAGTAGGCGCGTATGGTCTGCACGCTGAAGCTGGACAGGCTGAGCATGGTCTCGGGGAAGCACGAGACAGATACGCGCAGGGTGTCGACGACCTCCCGGGGCAGGGGGATGCCGACGAGGCCGGGCTGGTGGAAGAGAACGGACAGGGGCAGAGCCGGTGCCTGTTGGGGCTGGGGCTTGGGTGCAGCGACGACAGCAGTCGGAGTCTCAGCCTCGGCCACCTCCATCGCTTCTCCAACCTCGTCCACGGCTTCAACCTCGGCCTCCTCGTAAAAGGCACCGCGCTGGTACTGCTGGTTAAGCTCGAGCTGGCTGCGCGAGGCGTGCTCGATCCACGACTGCAGGCTGGCCGAGGTCTCTTCCGGGTGGTGGTGCGAGAGGGTGTGGTGGCGCGGCATGGGGTAGAGTTCAGAGTGGTTGTGAAAATCGTCATGAGAGATGAGGGAGCTGCGCGACGGCAGAGACCGCAGCGACAGGGTGTTCTTACGCGAAAAGGGAACGACGGTGGCCATCATGATCTTGTCGTGGTCCTCGTCGTAGTTGTAGGCGCCGGCAAAGTCACCAAAGAGGTTGCCGTTGTCCATGTCGTCCTCGTCGGCGTAGTTGGCACCCGCGGGGAAGTTCTCGCAGTCGCTCTCGTTGCCGTAGGTGTCAAACTGGCTCATGAGAGGCTCGGCAAAGGTCTTGCTGCTCTTGTGCGAGGTGCTGGGACGCGCGTTGTTGTTGTTCGAGGACTCAGACAGGGCCTGGCGGTGGCACGGCTTCTTGGACGGGCGCATGGTAGGCTCTGGCACGGGCTTGCGGTAGACAGTGCGCTGCAGAATGATGGGCTCGTCGTCGTCCTCCACCTGGGCATCACCAGCAGATTCGTCGCCAAAAGTGTGAAAGTGTCTGAGCTGGTGCGGCTCGTCCTCGAACTGGGACTGGAACTGGACAGGCCGCGATTGGTGGTTGAGCGAGGAGCGTCTGCGCGGCACAGAGATGCACACAGAGGGCGAAATGGGCATGGACGCGGATGCTGTGCTCGGGCGCTCAGGTGTGACAGCATCATAGGTCATGGCCACCTGTGACATGCGCCGCTTGTTGAACGTCCACTGTGCCATTTCACTAAAGTCGGGCACCTGCCTCCGCGATTCCGAGCCGCTCGACGTCTTGGGCCGTGGCGGCAGGGCGGAGGCGGAAGACTTTGCAGGAGTAAAGACATCCTCCTCGTCATCATCATCAAAGCTCATCCAGCTGGACTTGTTGATGTTGGCGGGAATGGGGGATGCCTTGGGGCTGGGGGGTGCCAGCTCAGTCTCTTCCGTCTTCTCGGCCTGAACCGGCGCGTCCTGCTCAAGATCAAACTCGACATGGCGCTCAAGGGGCTCGCTCTTGTCGTGCTCCGCAGTGACGGGAGACGGCGGTGCCATGACGGATGCGGATGCAGTAGAAATGGCGCGCGACTGTGTAGACTGGGTAGAGTGGCGGCAGCCGGAGGAGACCGAGGTCGCGGCAGTCACAACAGACTGTTGGCGGTCGCGGGCGGCAGGAATGGACACGCCGTAAGACGAGACGCTCTCAGAGTCGCAGTCCTCGTCTCCTTGCTGCGGGTCGTTGTAGTAGCTGTCGTAGAAGCTGCCGTAGCTGTCGCGGTTGGATGCAGTGGTGGCGGGCTGAAAAGAGTCACCGTAGCGGCTCGGCTGCAGGAACTCGTCCTGTGTGTATTGTGGTTGTGAAGTGGGCTGCGTGTGGCTGTAACTCCTTGATGCAGATGCAGCGGGCCGTGAAAGACTGATACTGGGCAGCTCAAAGCTGTCGATGCTATTGCTATCCGAGTCTGAGTGCGAGTGTGTGTGGTGTGTGGTGATGCTGCCGAGGGCGGGATTGGCAGTCAGACGGGTAATGGCGTCGGCGTGTGATTGGAGTTGTGCAAAGGCGGGCGAGGACAGAAAGTTGCGCGCAGAAGTATAGGCGAGTGCGTCTTGTGTGCTGAGAATGTTGGCCTCGACCAAGTCTTGGATGCTCTTGGACTCAAAGATGACGCCCATGCCGTGGTTTGGGGCAGAAGACGAAGAAGTGGAGGGCATGGTAGACAGACGAGGAGGGCCGGCCGTCATTCGCTTAGAGGCAAAGACGGACTCGGCCGTTTCCAGGTCAAGAGCCAGCAGCTCGGGAAAGTTGCACTCGTCCATGTCCATTGTGTCCATTGTGTTTAGTGCTGTGCTCATTGTCTTGGTTGTGGGTGGTGGTTGTGAGTTGTAATTAATGACGAGGTAGATGAGATGTAGACTTGAGACTGGATGATATGAGACGAAGAAGCTGTCTTTGTTCGTAACAGTTACACGCTGCAACACTGCATCTCCATTCCACAAGATGATTCTGTGGTTTGTAGGTGCTGGAGATGTCGTAGACGGAAGTCGTGGAACAGTTGAGTTGGAACAGAGTTGGAAGACAAGAAGAATAGAAGAACAGGAGTCAGAAGGATAAAAGTTGGGAGCAGACGAGAAACAAGAGGGGACGGGAGTAATATGAATGATTCAAGCAGAGAGACAGGGACGAGACACAACGGTGAAGACGAGCAATAAGAATGAGGGTCTGTAGACGCAGAAAACAGAAAGAGATGGATAAAATCAAAAGAAAACAAATGTAATAAAAAGAAAGCAAATAGTCGATCAAAGAGGGAGCACGCCGAGGAAGGGGTGGAATAAGCAAGTAGCTTGCACTAGGTGGGATACTGGAAGAAGCAAGCAGCCAGGCACAGAGGCACGCAGAGAAATCCGACAATAGTTACAGATAAAAGAATTAAAGAAAAATGTCGAAAGCAAGACGTCAATCTGGATAAACAAGACAGTGGCAATTTCAATAGGCGATGTGGTGTCGATGTAAAACATGAAAGGGAGAAACGAAGCGAGCGTTGAGTCTGGGAGTAGAGTACAGCGTGGTACAACAGGATTAGACGAACGGGTGGTACGGAGGGGAGGTAGAGGTAGAAAAGAAAGGGAGAGGAATAAAAAGAAGAATTAAGTCAAATAAAAAGAAACCAGAAACCACGACAGCGGCCACTGTTATTCCTAGTTGCTGTTAGTCTGTGGAGAGATCCTCGATGCCGTGCATGCAAGGGAGCAGCAAACAGATAAGATGGGTTATTCCATTTGAATACTTTTACAGTTTGATGGCTACGATATGCGTAGAGTAGATGTGGCTTTGAGATGAGGAGAAAACACGAGCGAGGTCATAGCAGACATAGCGCAAGCAATAATGCCGTGTTACGTGAGTAGATGGAGGCAGATTGGACATGCCACGAAGCCGACTCGTCTGTTGTCTGTTCTTGTGTATCCACGTCGTTGTGGTGTACTCAGCAAGCTGCATCGTGAGCAGAGCATCGTGGCGAGTGTGCTACAAGCAGACATACAAAGCACGCTCTGGAATACGGCGAGGGCAAAGAGCACAGGCAAGAGCAAACCGAGAATCCGAGAAACTAGACATGCATACGGAGCAGCAGACATACAGACCAAAAGAAAGTAGGCTTCAATTGAGGAAAATATGTGAAAATGATGAGAAAAGAAACGAAAATGGACAGGTCGAAAATGACAGTCTTGACTATTAACACTGTTTGTTTGATTTATTTGTGTGTGAAATTAATCAAATATATAGTGTGGATAGTCAATCGGGCTCCACACAAGATAGCTCCATAAGTGCACTACTCAGCTGCGACTACTGCACTGACCTGCACTGACCTGCACTATGACTGCACCTAGCTGCAGCTAAATTAGAGCAGCCCTCCTCGGGAGATCCACTGGTATCCGTTGTCCGTGTCCACGCAGCGTTGAGGTTGGTCATGGTCGTGGGTAGTCAATGCAGAGGAATACGTAGACAGGATTACAGACGGAGCTAGGAAAAACTGACAAGAAAGTCCTGTCAGTGTCTGGAATGCTGTCATCGAGATACTTGTCTTTGACTTTGCCTCACCCACGACTAGCTGAGGAAATGGCCATCCGCATTCCACATGCCTCGGAGTCGGAGACGCCATGCTCAGCACTGGCTTGTGGACTATTATGGATGAGATAAGGAGGGGAACGACAGGTGAAAGATGAAAATCAGATCTGTGTGATGATCGGCAAACGGAGCACCTGCTTTGCATGCAATCATGCATATGATGTATGATGCAGGTAAAAAGACGTCTGCACAGTGATGCCCTGCAGCTCAGACGTACACTGGCAAACACTGGCAAACACTGGCAAACGAGCTCTCCCTGCATCACTAGCTCCGAGTTTGGCCTGGCGACAAGGGCACGGGGCGTAGCTGTTTTGATCATAGTATGTCGATCCTGGATTATTTCTTATGAACTTGAGAAATGGGCCCGGCGATACGGGGGCCACGGAGGATCAGAAATTAAGCACGTAGGAGGACTGTTAGACTATTGAACTAGCTGAATGATTAGAAATGAGAAATTGGAGGAGAAACATGGCAGTTTGAGGGAAGTAGATGCAAAAGATGGCAAAAGGCAAAAGACTGGCTGAACCAGACGCAGAGAATAGGAGATCGGACATGACAGATAGACAGGTTGAAACTAAAAGACAAGACAGAAGATAAGACAGGTGAGAAGACAGATGCACACAAACCACGACACGTCTTGACCGAAACCGACAGCGGAAAAAGAGACAGAAAAACGTGAGGGTGGAGAGATCGCGTCAAGCGCTCGTGCGTGCATGAGGATCATGGTGGCTTGAAAGGCGTGTCGAGAACAAGAAAAGAACAAGAAACGACGATCAAGGGAAACACGAGCGAAGAAAAAAAACGAGCAATACAAGACATGCAGCCAGACACGGAGGCAAGGGACTATTGCCTAGACTGTCTTGGGGACGAGAGCGAGGGTGCGTGGAGTGAGACACTCGAGGCAGCCAAGGAGAGGCAACTCCAGGGTGGCCACAAGGAGATAGACAGAGCACAGAGCACAGGTGATTGACTATGCAAGTCGATGAGGCAGAGAATGGGATCGAAGATCAATAGACTAGACAGAGAAATCGAGAAAAGAAGCAAAAGAAAACAAAAGGAAGCAATGGTCAAAAACAGACTTATTTGGCAACGGTCGACAACCACACCAACGACCCAGTAAGCAGACCATTGACTATCCCGTGTGATATTGGCATTGGTTTGGCGAGAATGCCACGGAGATGAGTCGTCGTATTCTCTCTTTTCTCCTTCTCCCTCCTCTTTTCTATTTGCTCCATCTACTATCCTCCACGCCGTACGCCTCCATCGACATTGTAATATTGCCTCCGTCAACCTCATGGTGACATGAGACATACCGCTATCGAGACAACAGGCAGTACTTTACGTGCATGCTCCTTGTAACTCCTGGTCATGGCTGCTGTCTTGCCATGCATCGACTGGCCCAGGCTCGTGTAAATATATCTCTCTGCTACGCACAAGTACTGGGCTTTCCGCGAGTATTGCAGTAAGAGCAGGCGATGCTGTCTCAGTTCGTGTCGTCAGTGTCCTCAGTATCCCCGCCTCGCTTTTCGCTCTGCTGTCTGCGGTGTATTTACTATGTATCCTAGTTGCTGGAAATAAGGGCATTGTCTCACCCGGTAGCCAATGGGAGGCTGGAAATGACTGAGAGTACCTTAGTTATGTCAGTATTTTGTATTTTGTAAGGTATCTTACTGAAACGATGGTATCAAGTAGACAAATGGATTGAGATCCCCGTATCTCATCCCGGCCATGTACGAAGTACAGAGTAGTATCTTGTGTAGTGAGGTAGCATTCAACGTGTGTACGGTATCTTTTAAGAGTAGATGTCAGAAACTGACAGACTAGAGTGCCGCATAGGGGCCGGTAAGACAGACACCGGGCGAGACACTACGAGACAATAATTTAGTAGAAGCAGGAGAGAAGCAGGAAGCAGGAAGCAGGAGATAGCAAACAAAAAGACGACAGAAAGACGGACACGCAGCGAGGACAAGACGAAAACGGCGCGTCGTGAACACGTCGCACAGATTACACGCTCAAGACGTGCTGCTATCGACAGATCAGAAGGTCCACGCCCGTATGAGATGGCGTCAGGCACTCGTGGATGCAGATCGGTGACGTGAAGCAAGGAGGCACATTGCGGAGCAGAGGGTTGAGTGAGTTGACGGATAGATGGAATCGAAGAGGATACCTCGTAAAGCTAAAAGAGTGCAAGAGGATGCAAAGGGGGAGTTGAAATATCAGCAAGTTCGCAAATAGAGGGGAATAGAAACAGAGCAGAGGGGCTGGCTGGAAAATAGACACGGCCCTTGCTTCAGGGCTTGGGATCGACGCAAGGGCGGGAGTCGGCTAGCTTGGCCTGGGTCCTAGCTCGCACGAGTTCCTAGAGAGTAATGCACAGGTAGTGAACAGTACAGAGGGCCAACTGACCCGGAGTGAGGCGTCGAGCTGAGCTGAGCTAGAACACTTTCTACACTTTGAGTCGGATAGAGGAAAAGAGGACGAGGTGAAGGTAACAGGTGAGAAGTGAGAAGTAAGAACGCCACAATTCGGGACTCGTCCGAGTGATGGAAAGAGAAAGACCGCAACGCAAACAAAGAAGCGATGTGATGAGGCACAAGATAGGAGGTCTTGCGTATTTTAATTTACAAAGTACGATATAATGAGAGGTCGGATTAAATAAGCAGGGCATTTATGCATGATGCAGGGAAGAGATGACTCGGTCGCGCCTTCTCACGCTGTGCTGCATCAACGACATGTCGCCTATGCATCCTTCGGTCTTTGCTCCATGTCTGTCGGTCTGTCAATGTCATGTCTGTCATTATCAGTGCTGTATTGCCTGTCCCTGTAGTTTACAAAGTGTGATCGCTGTTGATCATTTTGATCAATACCACTGCCCACTGGATGATCACTATCAAATATAAAAATACCCTGTAATCGTCGCTACCCGAGAGTGCGATGCTACTTCGTACGCCCTCCCGTCCGGAGTGATCTCCATGCAACCCGACGGCAGTTGTCAGTTGGAGTGATGTTGTATTCATGATTGATCGAATTGGCTTGTAAAAGGACAAAGACAGAGATGCAGCGTGATGAGATGTGGTTGTATTCCGTCGGACAATTTTACCAACGGCAGGAGCGATGGCAATCCCGACGTTCATCATTTTCAGCCTCGTTGTTCCTTCCTTTTTCGTTTACAACCGACAAAGAGGCGATCGCTCTTTCTCTGCTTGCTATTTCTCCTTCCACTAAGGCTTCTCGATATCAAATAGAATTCCATCACAAAGTACCAAGTAGTACGAGGGAGTCAGAGCAGACGACGATGAAGCCGAGTAATTAGCTGTTTAGACTGAAGACAAATAACAACAAACAGCAAGTCCATCGATCCAATATTAACAAAAAGAAAGCAAGTCAGCTGCCAATATTCCATTGCCGAGAGACTCTGCGTGAATGTTGCCACTACGGGCAAGGCGCCGAAGAAAACAAGCAGATAGCAAGTGTTCGTAACGACCACTCTTAAATATTGTAATTGATTAGAAGAATTGGTGAGAATAACATGGCTATACATTGTAAATACTCAATATTCTTCAATAATTTCTGTAAATGTCTGGTAATTCAACACGGGAAAGAACGTCCGAAGCTGTTTCCTGTTTTGGGCATTTGTTTTTATTATTTTGTCATCAGCCATGAAACACTGTTTAAACCACAACAAACTATGGAATAACTAGGATGCATCCAAAAATCCAGTGTTTCCAAACAGGATATCTATATCATAAAATAATTAAACAAAAAATGCCGCCGTGAACAGTCTAAAGATGAGTCTTTGTTGCGGCCAGCACTGCGCTCCGGTCCGCCGCTATTGCTATGAAAAGGACGGACCCACTTCTGCCAATCCAATGCACTGTTATCGATAAACTGATAAGAATAATTTACGATAAGCCGAAAAAAGTGAGAGCGTCTACGCTGTGTATCACCAAGTACCACCAAATTACACCTCTACCTCGACCCCTCGACCTCTCACCCGACACACCCTCTACCTCCCTCAATATGCTGTCTGAAGAGTTCTTTGCGGCCGTCTGCGGTCCCCCGCTGACTAGCAATACGGCCATCGCGAAAGACGTCTCCATCTACCACCAGATCCTCAGTCCGGCCCATGCCAACCGCGCCACCTTCAAGAAGAGCGCCACGCCCGTCAATGGCCTGGCCGTGTCAGCGTCGCACATCTTTGCCGGCCAGCAGGACCGCGCCTACGTCCATGTCTACTCGCGCCTCCGTGGCGGCCAGGAGGCTTTTATTCCCGTGCCCGAAAAGGTGCGCTGTGTTGCCCTTGCTGGCGACACGCTCGTCATCGGCACGGCCGAGGGCCGCCTCGTGCTCTGGGAGACGCTGACCGGCCGTCTGATTTCAACCCCGCCGTGCCACGTCCAGGGCGTCTCGTGCATTGCCGCCACCCCCTTCCACATCCTCTCGGGCTCCGACGACTCCAACGTGCACGTCTGGTCGCTGCCGCAGTTGCTGGCGCTCGGCGACCGCGAAGAGGACCCCGAGCCGACGCACACTCTGGCGCGCCACCGCGCCGCCATAACATCGCTCACCGTCGGTGGCAGCGCCGCCCACCGCGACACCAACCTGGCCGTCTCCGCCAGCCGCGACAAGACCATTGTGCTCTGGAACTACCAGACCGGCGAGGCCCTGCGCACGCTGCTGCTGCCGGCCGTGCCGCTGTGTGCCGTGCTGGATCCCGTCGCGCGGGCCCTGTACGTGTCCACCGACGACGACGAGGACAAGAACCAACACATCTATGCGATCGAGCTGTTTGGCGAGCGGCCACTGCTGGGCGCGCGCGGCGCCGAGGCGGCGTCGACGGCCGTGTCGATTGCGACGCCCTTTGGCACAGTGCCCAGCGACGCCGGCGCGGCCTCGTGCCTGTCGGTCAGCTACGACGGCTCGTCGCTGCTGTCGGGCCACCCGCGCGGCGGCATTCTGCAGTGGAACCTGGGCGACGGCGACGGCGGCAGCACGCTGCCGGTGCAGCTGTCGAACCTGAATGCGGCCGTGACCAACGTCGCGTTTGTGCCGCCGCACCTGCCGACGAGCCAGGCGGCCGCGTCGTTTGTGGTGCCGCCGCA
This sequence comes from Ophiostoma tasmaniense, assembly GCA_022392925.1. Lineage (NCBI taxonomy): Eukaryota > Fungi > Ascomycota > Sordariomycetes > Ophiostomatales > Ophiostomataceae > Ophiostoma > Ophiostoma tasmaniense. The sequence goes on along the minus strand of JAKRGK010000014.1, from coordinate 308,585 downwards.
GACGAGCGTGCAGACGATTGTGAAGCCGTCGCAGATGGGCCGCGAGTACGCGGTGACGGCGCGGTTTGACGAGGTGGATGCGTTTGTGCAGAGCGACGACGCCGCCTTTGACGCGCTCGTGAACCAGCCCGGCTTCCCCGCAGATTTCCTGAACAATGCCATTCTGGCGTTTGACAATGTCGAGGCCAAGGAGGAGGATGCTGACGCCGAGGATGCGGACAACACGGACGCGGCCGACCTGCGCCGGCAGAACCAGGAGCTGCTGGAGATTGTCAACGAGCAGCAGGCCATGTACGAGGCGGCGCTGGCCAAGATCACCGAGCTGCAGGCCGCACGGTCATAGGTTGGGCATCCGCACAAATAAAGAGACATCCGCAGCTAGTCTACAGCATCAGCATCTTAGTACATACGGAGTTTAGGTTTAGTCAAGGGATTTCAGGATATAAAAGTTAGCTAGTTATCAATTCAATCGATACCCATCAATCCGTGGATGAAAGGCGAAGATGCGGCATTGAGCAGTTGGCGGGTCAAGACGGCTCATCATTGGCGTTTGATCATAGCTCGGAAACAGGCGACGACAGCTGTCCGTGCTTTGCCTTGTGTAAATATTCTTGCTCAGAAAGCCAAAGACCCGACGTCTGATGTTTTAGCTCCTTTCTCCATGGGTGACGACTTGCGTAGTATCGACCATGAAACCGTTTCATACAAACCCACCAGAGCTTCTTTTCCAATGCTTGTGTTGCTTGTATTGCTTGTATTGCTTGGCCAGCTTTTTCTTCTCATTCTCTTTTCTACCACTCTTATCAACCAGTACTATATTTACAACCGGGTGTGGATGCTCCGGCCAGACACGAGGACGACGCATCAACATTGGATGATCTCAAACAAGGGGTATTTATTAATACTTCTTCTTTCTCGTCTAAGCCCTATTCTACTGTCTTCTTCTTGACTGGCCTGTTTTGTCTACTCTGGTCTGCTATTCCCGTCTGGAGACCGTCTGGTATGGAGATAACGCCTGGTCATGGCGTTCGATGCGCCTCGTCGTAGCAGTAGGGATGTTTCTTGCTTTGATTCTTTTGATTCTTTTGATTTATCTGATTTATGCGTTTGATATTCAATGGATCTATCTGATTCTCCGTGTTGATATTATCTACGGCTTGCCTTTTTGTTTTCTCCTCTCCTTCTCTTCTCTCTGGTTTTCTCTCTTTTCCTTTCTCTCTTCTTTCTTTCTTTGATTCTTCTCTGCAGTGCGGTCGTCTGGTTCGGTATCGTCTTTCTTTTATTGCTTCGTTTTCGTTTCGGTTTCGTCTTCTTCTTACGCTCTTTACAGGCCCGGCGCCTTACAATTTTATTCTTAATAGTCACTCGTTTGATCTATCACCTCACCACCTAAAAATGCGCTTCGATATTGTATCTGCCGCCTTGGCTGCCCTGGCGGCAGCCGTCGAAGCCTCGCCCTCGGGCATCCGGTTCCGGGCCGCATCCCATTCCGACGCCAACGCAAACACAAACACAAAACGCGGCCTCTCCAAGCGCAGCATCCTCCACGAGACCCGGCCTGTGGCTGCTACACATACCTGGAAGAAGGCCGCCAAGCTGCACCACGAAGCAGTCCTGCCCGTCCGTATCGGCCTGACCCAGCAGAACCTGCACCGCGCCGACGACTTTCTTCATGATGTGTCGCACCCCGATTCGCCCAACTATGGCCGCCACTGGACCCAGGACCAGATTGCCGCGATGTTTGCACCGTCCCAGGAGGCAGTCGATGCCGTCACGCAGTGGATCACCGACGAGCTGGGACCCAAGGCCACCAAGCTGTCCACGGGCCGCAACTGGCTGTCGTTCAATGCCACCGTCAAGGAGCTCGAGTCGCTGCTCAAGACCGAGTACCACGTCTACCAGCACGCCGAGCACGGCGCGCACCACATTGCCTGCGACCAGTATCACGTGCCCGAGTATCTCAAGGAGCACATTGACCTCGTGACGCCCACGGTGCACTTTGACGGCCGTCTGGGTGCCAGCCGCGGTTCGACCAAGAAGTCGGAGGCGCTGCCCGACGACCTGCAAAACGAGCTCAAGAAGCGGGCCGTGACCAAGCGCTGGAAGGAGGGCACCAAGCACACTGCCCGCAAGCTGTCTTCGTCCTCGTCGCGCCCGGCCAAGGGCATCATGGGCGGCCCGTCCGACGCCTCACTCACCAAGCAGGGCAAAATTATCAACAACGCTCTCATGAGCCTCGACCAGTGCGACACCATGATCACGCCGGCCTGCCTGCAGGCGCTGTACAAGACACCCGTCGGCTCGCTCGCGGCCGCCAACAATTCTCTGGGTATCGTCGAGTACACGCCGCAGGCCATTCTGCAGTCCGACCTCGACCTCTACTTTTCGCAGTTCCAGAGCAAACTCACCGGCACCAGCCCCGTCATCAAGCTGCTCGACAATGCCGTCGTGCAGACCACCAACCAGAGCTTCAGCTTCAACGGCGAGTCCGCGCTCGACCTCGAGTTCGCCATGGCCCTCGTCTTTCCGCAGACCGCCACCCTCTTCCAGGTCGGCGACCTCGTGCAGGGCGGCAGTTTCAACAATCTGCTGGACTCCCTCGACGGCAGCTACTGCACGGCCAACGGCGGCGGCAGCACCGACAACGCCGTTGACGGGCAGTACAACAGCACCGTCAACTGCGGCACGGCGTCGCCCACCAACGTGATCTCGACGAGCTACTCGTACAACGAGGGCGATCTGACCGCAGCCTACGAGCGTCGCCAGTGCAACGAGTACATGAAGCTCGGCCTACAGGGTGTTACCATTGTCTACTCGTCGGGCGATTTTGGCGTCGCCGGCAATGGTGACACGTGCATTGACGCGGCCACGGGTGCCTACAACGACGGCACGTCGGGTATGTTTAACCCGTCGTTCCCGGGCACGTGCCCGTACGTCACGTCGGTCGGCGCCACCCAGCTTGTCAATGGCACGTCGGTGCGCGGCGCCGAGGTCGCGTGCCAAAAAGTCATTTTCTCTGGTGGCGGTTTCAGCAACGTCTTCGCCATGCCGTCCTACCAAAACACGTCCATCCGCAGCTACTTTGCCAACTCGCCGCCGCCGTACGACGCAACGCGCTTTAACAACTCGCAGGTCGTGCGCGGCTACCCCGACGTGTCGGCCAACGGCGCCAACTACGTGACCGCCGTCAACGGCAACTTTACGCTGTCCTTTGGCACGTCGGCGTCGGCGCCCACGTTTGCGTCCATCATCAACCTGATCAACGAGAAGCGCATCCAGGCGGGCAAGTCGCCCGTGGGTTTCGTGAATCCGGCACTGTATGCGAACCCGCAGGTGATGAACGACATTACAAGCGGCACGAACCCGGGGTGCGGCACGACGGGCTTTGACGCCGTTGCGGGCTGGGATCCGCTGACGGGCCTGGGCACGCCCAACTACCAGGCGATGGAGAAGCTGTTTTTGAGTCTGCAGTAGTTGTCTTGGTCTTGCCTGATAGTCTTTGGGTAGCATATTGATTTGTTCTGATTTGATTTTGATTGTCCCGTAACGACGGTGGATGTGACTGACTGCCTCACATCTACATCCAAACGGCTCTGTTTGATATTTTCTATTGCAAACCTATTGCAACTCACTTCAAACACAATGCATACATTCTTTTATATTCTGTTGATCCCCTCGTTACCCTATTTGTTGGCCTTGTCTCGTCCATGAGGCTGATGATGCACCAATAATGACCAGCCACAATAATCAATGTCCGATACAGCCCAGTCTGGCCGAGTATTGCTTCAATATTAAGCATGTAAGCATAAGCATAGGCACCGCATATTGCATGCACCTTTGTCTGCGTCTTGTCGGCGGCACCCCCCGACGAATGGTCCATTGTATGGCAAAGGTGATGTTGGAGGATTCGCTGTCAGCCGCAAACGGACAAAGGATGCCCAAGACAAGCATGGCAAGCGAGGTGATCAGCAGTCTGGTCTTTTGTTCTGTAGTTTAGCTTCGTCTTTCTATGCTTAAGTCGAACTTGACTCCAGACCAATATGAGGCACTGGGAGAGGTTCATGCAACAAAGGCTCGCAGAGCTGTCCGACCCTGCAAGACAGCACCCGCCAAGTTGACCATGATAGCCTACTCTGTAGTTCCGACTCAACATCTATCCATACACATCCCGCTTTACACTTAGTACATCATCATCACTAATGCCATGTTGCACCGGGACGTCGTTGAGGCTGAGCCGCGCCAAGTAGTTGGCTATTATGGGATGATCCTGGCAGCGAGGCAGACGGCGAGGCGAAGCGTTTTTTTAATTAGTTCTATTGTGAGTCTACCAAGTATTCAATCTATCAATTCATCGACTTCTTCAACAAGTTGGACTCATTAGCAGCAAATTAATCATCTCGAATTACGTCGAGGTTTGCGTTGCCTTCCGTTTTAATCTCTGTCATAGTAATACTCAGTAAGTACAAGACTGAAACGGAACTCTCCAAATACGACGTCGATCAAAATGAGTGACGACGCAGTTTGCAGTTTGCGCACTTACGACGGGGTGATCAAACATCTCAAACCGATTGAATCGAGCGCAGATACAGGAATACTCTGTGCAAACATAATCATCAAACACATTGGCACAATGTGAGACGATGTCAATATGTTTCTTTTACGGCTCAAGGAAAGCCAAACGGTTGTCACCGTTTTCCGTTTGTGCAGCCGTTGGAGAAAGTCCTACTCAAGTCCTACAGCCAAAGGCTGTTGTCCTAGGTCTTTCCCTACGAGCCGTTGAAACGGACTCCCAATACGCACTAGTGCCGTTAGCGCCAATATACGACGCGCATCAGCGCTGCACCGTCTTCCGATCTCTGTATATACCTCCATTGTGCGATACCAGCTCTGTAAATACAGGGAATATTCGTATCAAGCAGTGCACCGTAACGCAGAGCAATACATACAGATACTCTTAGTACTAATAATATCCTACACGGTAAGATTGGCAATTGCGTCGGGCGCCCCATAAAAAGCGGCTGAGGGCCCTTAGCGTGGGTACAGCATAGCAAAACGGAGCCCGGGGCGAAGCAGGCAGACTCCAATCCTCCGTACTAAGTATCTCACAGCGCTCTTCAGGCAGTGACAAAGTCGAAATACTCTCCAGATATTCCAAAGCAAGAGCTGTCCATGACGATCCGTTCGGGGCCGTTCGTTCCAGGCCATCGTCCTGGGCTGGGCGCTGGGCTGTTCCTTCCTTTTCTGTGTTTTGTGCGGTAGTGATAGTGCCATTGGATGGCATTGGACAGCATCAGCATTTCATAGCACTGGCAACCTCACAAGTCGACGACTGCCGGATCAGGACAGCTCTAGCCAGTTCTTTGTATTCTTTGTGTCACTCGGTCGCAGTTTCCTGTTTAGCTGCGGCTGCAAGACCGGCGTTTTGGGTAGGCACACTAGCACAGTATGAATACTCTGTATACCCGTATATCGCAAAGCGCACGGCCCAGCCACCGTAATACCGACCTCCTGTACAAAGTACGAAGTAATGCCTCATGCCAGTCAGTCTCTCATCAGTCTAGTCCTCAGCCTTACTTACTTACATCCTATGTGAGACTACATATCGCATTCCTGCCACTCACAGCGCACTCCCCCCGGCAGACCCCGCTGTCAGATCCAACAGGCACAAATGGAGCCAATGGAACCAATGGCGCCAATGGAGCAATGGCAAATGGACCCCTCCATCTCCACACGGCGGAAAAGAATACGGAAACGGGGTACATGGATTCTCACTGTGGTTATGCCTCATTGCATGTATCCTTCTTCTCACTTGTATTCTAATTTAAGAGCACTGTGCTAGCTCCTTCCTGCCTACTGAGTACTTGTATTGTCAAGTCAAGGACACCACGCGGCCGTACTCCTACCCGCCCAAAGTTCTCCAGTCGCTCTTGCCTTCTTCACCTTCACATCATCACATGGGATGAATTGTTGTACGCCGTTCCTTCCATATCCAGTCCTAGACCTTGGACTGTGGTTTGTCCTATCCAGTTCTACGTCAGTTCTATCGTAGTTCCTAGGTCAAGACCAAGAAGGACTTGATAAAAGCTGAAGCAAATTACGATCTAGCAAGAGTTCTAATTTCTCACGCCCAGAACTCAGAACTCCATCAGCCTTTGATACTCTGTATTCGGTATTCAGTATTAGTATTTAGCGACAGCTTCGACTGCTACTCCGGTCCCCACTATTTATGTCGCTCTGTCCTGTCGCTCTTGCTGTTTTTGTATTTTTCGCATTGGCCGCCGTTCTCCCGTTCTCACCGTTTCTAGATTGAGACCAGGGTAGCCCACTCACTCGCATTTCCCCGTCTTCCGTCCTGGCCTGAACGAGCTCTCTACTATTCAGTACCCTTTGCATCTTTGCATCTTTTCTTCTTTGGCGATAGGCTCAACCCGTTCGCCAAACTTCAGCCCTCCGTATCTGACATACAGGAAAGCAAAACAAATCAAAAGAAAACAAACGCCTCTTTTGGCTCCTTCCTTCTAAACCTCTTTGTTGCTGGGCCCTTCCTATTTTGTTCCTAAACCTTTCGTTCCTCTTGCTCTCGCTCCTTCCCCCTCCAAGCGAAAGCCCAAGCAGCCCAAGCCCACCCCCACCCCTCCTTCTGTTTCTGGCCCTCTAGCCCTCTGGCCCTGTCTGGTCCTCAGCCATTTCTCTTCCGTTTCCCGTTTCCATATCCTCTCACCTCTACTCTGTTTGGTATTGTCCTCTATCCTCTATCCTCAAACTACTTCTTGGCCCGCCCTTTTCTCTACCTTTGACCTTTTACCTTCTTTGTTTCTTTCCTCCGCAAAGCTCTGTCTCGCTCTCTCTCTCGTCTGTCCCTTGCTGACCTGCCTTCTAAAAGCAGTAACCACAGACTACAGTATTGCTGCGTACCTGCCCACAAGGCGCCTTTTCCCCTACACGCCCCCCTCCTTCCCTCCATTGCACCTTCCTCCACCTCGCTATCCTCGTGTTCTCTGTCTCTCTTGGACTCTTGTCTCTTGCCGTTTTCTACTTCTCTTTCTCTCTGCTCTGCCTTTGTATTAACCCTTTTTATTCGCTATTTTCTCGTTTTTATTTATTATCTTTTTATTTCCTGTGCTCCGAGACCCCCTTTCTCTCTCTCTCTCTTACTCTCTTTCCTCTTTCCGCTTTCCTTCTACTACTTCTTTCCTCCCCTCCCCTTCTTACTTCCCTCTTCCCCTCTCCCTTTAAAAAGCCTTCCTTATGAGTTCTCGACTGAAAGTCTTTGGTTTTGGCAAACGCAAATCCACTGCCAGCATTCAAGGGCCTCTTCCCGGTCAACAGCCGCCCTACGCCCAACCGCAATACATCCAGCAGCAGCAACAACACCAATACGGTGCCGTCTCTGCCGCCCCTCCCCAGATTCCCCAGCAATTTTCTACTCCTGACCAGACTCCCCCGCCGCATCAACAACACCAGCAGCAGGGCCAGCCTCCTCACTCTCAGACGCCGCAGCTCCAGCAGCAGTACCAGCCGCAACCGCCGCCGCCTCAGCAAGACTTTTCGCAGCAGCAACAACAGCAACAGCAGCCGCCACAGCAGCTTCAGCAGCAGTCGACCGGATATCAAGGCCCCCCGCCCCCGACGTCTACATCACCAGCCGCCGTCCACCCTTCCATCCCGCCCTCTACTAGCCCCGCCCCTTCTACAGCCGGCCAACAGCCTGGTGGCACTTTCACCCCGCCGCCTGCCGGTACCCAGCCCCAACCCTTTGGCTCGTCGCCGCTCGGAATTCAGCAGCAGCCGCAAGACCCGCAACAACCTCTCGCCATGAACATGAACATGCCCGGCGGGGCCCGCCCGCCTAGCTACAGCGCTGGCTACCCGCCCCAGCAAGGCCAGCAAGGCCGCGCACCACCCTCGCAGATGGCTGGTGGCCCCCCTCCTATCAACACCGGTGCCCCCGTTGCCGGCTACCCGCCACAGATGCAGATCCCCGGTGGCCCTCCCCCCATGGGCGGCCCGCCCCAGTACGGTGGCGGCGCTCCCCAGTACGTCCAGCAGCAACAGCAGCCGCCTCCTCAGGCACAGGCATTTGGCCGCCCGGCCGCCGAAGTCGAAGGCAGCAGCCGGAGTAAGGCTCAGCTGATTGTCGGCATTGATTTTGTAAGTTTTTATATATCTCTCCCATATCATACTGAGCCAACACTAACAAATAGGGTACCACTTTCTCTGGTGTTGCTTTTGCGTTTGCTACCAACAACGAGGCAAAGGAGGACATTATCACAGAATGGCCCGGCGCTGGTTCCTACACCAAGCAAAAGGTAGGCCTCTAATTCTCTGTACCACCTGTACATCTCACATGGCAAACACTAACAGATTAGATCCCTACAGTATTGTACTACGACCAGTACCAGAAAGTTGTTGGCTGGGGCCCCGATATTGCCGATGCCCTTGCGCCTACCGGCTATCCCAAGGCTGGCGTGCAGAAGGTGGAGTGGTTCAAGCTGCAGCTGATGCTGTCTGGCAACACATACATTGACCCCATCAACCTGCCGCCTCTGCCACCAGGAAAGTCCGAGATCGATGTCGCTGCCGATTACCTCTTCAAGCTGCGGCAAGCTATGCGCACGGCTCTTCAGAAGACGCTGGGTGAGGTGTTCAACCGTGAGGAACGCAACATTCGCTACTACCTGACCGTGCCTGCTATTTGGAACGACGCCGGCAAGGCTGCCACTCGCGCTGCCGCCATCCAGGCCGGTTTCCTCCGCGACGAGAACGACAACCGCATGACCCTGGTCTCCGAGCCCGAGGCTGCTGCTCTCTTCTGCTCCAAGACCGGTCTACTCAAACTCAAGGTCCACGATGCCCTGCTGATTGTCGATTGTGGTGGTGGTACTGTCGATCTGATCGCCTACGAGGTCGAGGAGGAGAACCCTTTCACAGTGGCCGAGTGCACGGCTGGTTCAGGTGACTCTTGCGGTTCGACCGCACTGAACCGGAATTTCAGCAACATTCTGCGCACCAAGATCCGCAAGATGAAGCTGCCCGACGGCTCCAAGATGGCTGGCCGTGTGTACGCCAAGTGTATTATGGACTTTGAGAATCGCATCAAGGCCGATTTCCGCAACAATGGCCAGAAATGGGCTGTTGATGTCGGTATCGAGGCCGAGTTCCCGGATGCCGGCATTGAGGAGGGCTACATGACATTCACCAACGAGGAGATTCTGCAGTGCTTCGAGCCCGTTGTTAACCGCATTCTGGAGCTCGTGCGCAACCAGATCATTGCCATCCAGGCCCAGAACCGTACTCTGCAGAACATTCTGGTCGTCGGTGGTTTCGGTGCGTCCGAGTTCCTCTTCCAGCAGATCAAGCTGCACGTGCCGCCCCAGTTCCAGTCAAAGGTTGTGCGTCCCATGGACTCAGTGGCTGCCATTGTCAAGGGTGCTGTGACCGCCGGTATCACTGAGCGCATCATTACACACCGTGTGGCTCGTCGGCACTACCTCATGGCTACCCTGCAGCCGTTTAAGGAGGGCTACCACCCCGAAGCCTACCGTGTCCCCTCGCTCGACGGCAAGGACCGCTGCAAGTTCACGCGCCAGATCTTTGTGCAGAAGGGCCAGAAGGTGAAGATTGGCGAGCCCGTCAAGGTCTCGTTTTTCCGGCAGGTCGCCCCCGGCGCCACTCTCATGTACGAGGATATTCTGTACGCGTGTGACGAGGACGTCTGCCCCGAGTACACCAAGGACCCAAGTAAGTTTTTTTCTTCTTTTTCTTTTCTTTCTTCTCTACTACTCTTTCCACCAGTCTGAAGATAGTGCTAACAAAACCAGGAATCAAGGAAGTCGTCACACTCACGTCTGATCTATCCCGCAAGAACCTCGAGAAGGACTTTGAGCGCATGGACACACCACAAGGCACGTTCTACCGCGTGTACTTTGACATCTACCTGACGCTGGACGGCTCCGAGTTTAGCGCAGAGCTTGTTTGCCAGGGTGAGGTCATGGGCCGCTGCCGCTCGCGGTTCCGGTAGTTGTGGATGTTGGCCATCTTGCAGCTTTCTCTCAGCTTTCTCAGCTATCTCTCGCATCGTTCACATCTTTACATCCCATTGCATAGTGCTTGCCTTCTTACGTCTTGCGTCTTGCGTTTTACGTTTACGTCTACGTTGTCTTTTGCCTAGTTTGCGTTTTCTTCTTCTTATTTACTCACCATTGTGATACCTTTTCTACACCGAGATATCTACTCTCATTTACCCTGGCGTCTAAACAATAACGAAATATACAATCATGCTTGTTATTCTTCTTGTGGCTTTGTTGTGATGAACTTGGGCTATTTGTTATCTTTCTTCCAAATCCAGAAAACTCGCTTGATATTTGCTTACATCATCGTCGGTTACCATCAAATAAGGCAACAGCCCGGGTAGCACAGTGGTAGCTGCGCCTGCCTAGTAAGCAGGAGGTCCGCGGTTCGATCCCGCGTCTGGGCATTTCTTTTTGTTTTTTGCCGTAGTTGGGCTACGGATTTGCCGACTAATTTTTTTGAATGTGGTGAAGCGTTATCAATTTAATTGGCAATTTTCAGTTCAAAATCACACGAGTTCTGGCTGCTGGTCGGACCATGCCACCGGAGCCGAGTGTCGTCCGATGTTGAATGACAGGCGCAAATAAGACACGTGATTGGCCAATACAGACAATGTGGGTACCTCAATCCCCCTATTCACAGGCTAGCTGCGCCGATAAAGCTCTAGCTTAAGCTTCATTTTTGATTGTGAAGCACGCGAGCTGGAAACGATAAACCATCGACAACAACTACAATGGTGCTGCAAACAGTCTCGGCATGGCTCCTCAAGGCCGACCCGGTGCTTGACGAGATCTTTGGTCTCGTGCGCGCCTGGTCGTGGACCATTGCCGCCGTCGCCGTCGTCGCCCTCATTGTGCGCGCCCAGGCCAGCGCCGCCGACAAGCCCAAGCGCTACACTGTGCCCCTGCCCAAGCTGCCCGAAGAGACGCGCTACCTTGATCCGCCGTCTATCAAAGTGCCCGGCTCGTCCGCCGTGCAGTGCTATGCCCCTGCCACCGGCCAGTTCCTCGGCCTCGTCAACCCCTCGACGCCCGCCGCCATTGACCGCGCCGTGGCCGCCTCCAAGGCGGCGCAGGCTGTCTGGGCGTCCTCGACCACCTTGAAGGACCGCAAGCGCGTGCTGCGCTCGCTGCTGCAGCACGTCCTCGACCACCAGAAAGACATTTGCCGCATTGCCTGTCTCGACTCGGGCAAGCTGCCGCTCGATGCCGCCCTCGGCGAGGTGCTTGTGGTGGCCGAGCGCATTCAGTGGACGCTCAAGCACGGCGAAGAGGCTCTGGCGCCGTCGTCGCGGCCGACCAACATGCTGCTGATGCCGCACAAGAGCAACTCGGTCGTCTACGAGCCGCTCGGTGTCGTCGCCGCCCTCGTCAGCTGGAACTACCCCTTCCACAACCTGCTGGCGCCCATGGTTTCGGCCATTTTTGCCGGCAACGGCATTGTCGTCAAGGCGTCTGAGCAGACTGCCTGGAGTGCACAGTACTTTACCGCCCTCATGCGCGGCGCGCTTGTCGCGCACGGCCACGACCCGGCGCTGGTGCAGGCTGTCGTGTGCTGGCCCGAGGTCGCGTCGCACCTGACCCAACACCCCGACATTGAGCACATTACGTTTATTGGATCGCAGGCCGTCGCAAAGCACGTCGCCAAGGCGGCTGCCGAGGCCCTGACGCCCGTGTGCGCCGAGCTCGGCGGCAAGGACCCGTTTATTGTTCTGGACTCGGCCAAGAGCCGCCTGGCCTCGATCGCGGAGACCATGCTGCGCGGCACCTTCCAGTCCAGCGGCCAGAACTGCATCGGTATTGAGCGTGTCATTGCAACGCCGGGCGTCTATGCGGACCTCGTGGGTCTCGTCAAAGACCGCGTGCAGGCGCTGCGTGTCGGCTTCCAGGACGGCGACGACCCCAAGGACGACGCGGAAAAGTACGATGTCGGCGCCATGGTCTCGGATGCCAACTTTGGCCGTCTCGAGCGCCTCGTGGCCGACGCCGTAAAGCAGGGCGCGCGTCTCCTTGCGGGCGGCAGCCGCTACAAGCACCCCCTCTTCCCCCACGGCCACTACTTTACGCCCACATTGCTGGTCGATGTGACGCCGGCCATGGAGATTGCCCAGGAGGAGTGCTTCGGCCCGATCCTGTGCATCATGCCCGCGGCTGCCAGCACAGCCGAGGCTGTCCTTGCCGTGGCCAACTCGGCCAACTTTGGCCTCGGCGCCTCGGTGTTTGGCGACGACAACGCAGCCGACGTCGCGGCGGTCGTGCGCGGCGTCAAGGCGGGCATGGTGTCCATCAACGACTTTGCGACGTACTATGCGGTGCAGCTGCCGTTTGGCGGTGTTGGCGGCTCTGGCTATGGCCGGTTTGCGGGCCGCGAGGGTCTGCAGTCGCTGTGCAATGCCAAGAGTGTGTGCGCGGACCGCTTTGGCCGCATCGGCGTGCGGACGGGCCTGCCGCCTGTCGTGCAGTACCCGGTGCGCAGCCAGCAGGGCGGCTGGTCGTTTGTCAAGGGCCTTGTGCGCTTTGGCTACGGCCTGTCTCTGAGCGACAAGGCACAGGGTCTTTTGGAGCTGCTCCGGAACATGTAGGCTTTGGGGTGTCGTTTTGTGTAACATGTGTTAAAAATAAAGGCAATAATGCCGGTAGATGTACATTTAATAAACTCAAGGTATCATAGCATACACTCTGTGCTGCCGTAGTGGTTGGAAACCCTCTCTCATCCTCTCACGCCCATGCTCTGCTTTTTGCCACCCTACATATCCAGGTCGTCGTCCTCGTCGTCGAACCAGCCCTTGCCGCGGCGCTCCACCACAATCCGGCCGGCCGAGCTGCTGGTGCCCCGCGCCGCATCCTCGGCCGCCGAGATCTTTTGCAGCAGGTCCTTGAGCTGGTCCTCGGTCACCTTGCCGCGCAGCTGGCCCGACTGCGCGAGCGTCAGCAGGCGGTCTTCGACGGTCACGGCGCGCTCCTCCTTGACCATGCGGATGCGCGCAAGACGGTCGGCAGCATCGGGCTCTAGAATCTGCGCCAGCATGCCCTGGCGCGCCTCCTGCTGTCTCTGCTGCTGCTGCTGGCGCTGGTCCTCGGCCGACCCGCCGCCGCCGCCGCCGCCGCCCTGCTGCTTGAGCTGGCGTAGACGCTCCTCGCGAATCTGATCGTTAGTCGCAGTAGATAATTGCCGGTTTTAGAACGGTACGCACTCTCTTCAGGTCTTCGTCGTCCATTGTGATGTGTCGTGTCGCGTGGTGGTGGTGGTTGATGACGGTGTTTTTCGCGGGGTAGATTTTGCGTGGTCGGGCTACAGTGAGTGCTAGCTATGGCAGCCGCGCGGGCCCACTTTTTCACTTCTAGAAGCATCACCGTCATCGCACAAGCTTCGATTACGGGTAATCAGACATGCAGCAGCATTCATTAGATATAAATTATAAATATGGTGTGATATATATGATATGATGAGATGATATATGAGAAACGCTGGCATGATAATATACAATATACAACAAGTCGTAAGTACATACAAGGGTTTCTATGCCCCAACTTTTCGTTTTCTGTGCTTTTAATTCTAGATAAACCAGAGCATCAGGGTGTCGATTATATTCGCATGATGGGTCTGCAGACAGCTACAGCTTGGTTTCGGAGCTTCGGTCCTTCTTGGCGGTGTCGGGACTGGTAAGAAAGTTGCTCTTGAGCGAGCTGAGCCGGGCCTTGCGGGCCTGGTGCCGGGCCTCCTTGTCCAGCCGGATCTTGTTCACAACGTCTGACATGGCACTGTCGCGAGGCTGCTCAGAGCCTGCAGGGCGTCCTTGCTGGCTCTTGTCCGAGTAGTACGTCGCAATGCTGGCGTCCTCGTCGTAGATCGACATTGAGGGCTCGTCTGGGTCTCGATCTGTGTTCTTGTCCGACGGTTGTGTCGACTTTGCCGGCTTTGTCGTTCTGGGCGACTTGCTGGCGCTGTGCACCTCATCCTCCAGCAGCCGGTCAAGGTTCTGCAGCGCCTCCTCGTGCACCTCGTCGGCATTTTGCAGCCGCAGCGTAATCTCAGACGCCACCTCCTTGCTGAGCGGCCGGTCGCGCTGCAGCACGTAGTTGTCGCGCCGCACGTAGCCGAGATGGCGCAGATCCTTCATCTGGTCCTGGCTGTAGAGACTGCCCCGACCAACACCGCCAGTTCCAGCGCTGGGAACATCCGCCGGGTCGACCTCAGCCTGGTTCTTGTCCTGGTAGTATCGGCGCATCGTCTGGTCGGCGGCGAGGGGTGACATGCTGTCCCACTTGGGCGCGTGTGACTTGCCCTTGTTCTTGTTCTTGGTCTGGCGGTTGGGGCGCTCAGATCTGGCTCCGTCCTGGCCAAAGACTGGGCTAGGTTGTTCCGGGAGAAGGTCAATGAGGTCAAACTCGCCGTATTCGCTCGTCTCGGGATCGATGATTACTGGCTCCGACAGCGTCTTATTCTTTTGCTTTGTCTGGGACTGCCCAAATTGCCCCTTGGCCGACTTCCACTGACGCTTGGGCGCCTCCCTCTGCTGCTTGCCAGGCCGACGGCCCTCGGGCGAGTCACCGCTGTTGAGGTACGTGTTGCCCACAATGGGCACAAACTTGTTGGACTGGTCGCGGTTGACCATCATGCGCGCCTCGAGCATGCGAATGATCATCTGGTTCTGCGGCATGGCGATGCCGCTCTGCAGACCGCGCCGCACAAAGTAGCCGTTGAGGTACTGGATGTCGGTGGTCATGCCGGATGCCACGAGCTGCTCCATGACGCAGTGGGCGGCATTGCTAAGGCCACCAATCGGGTGCTGCACGCCGCCGCGGCGCCGGAATCCCAGCGCCCGGTTCTGGTAGCCGCCATCGAGGCCTTCGTAGCCCATCTGCAGCAGCGAGTAGTTGGTGTCTTTGCTCGTACGCGCATAGAACTCGTTGAGCACGCGCCGCCGCAGCATACCCGACCGGATGTCATGCCGCAGCTTGTACGACTTGAACAGCTCGGGGATCCACGTAGCTGCAGAGATCAGCTCCTCAATGATGCCGAGGATCATCGTGCGCACCACGGGCTGAGCCCATGTTGCGCGTGAGATGGGCAGCTGCATGACTGTCGCGACGGGCTCAAAGGCGGCCGTGTAGATCATCTCGGGCAGTTTGCGCCGGTAGACGCTGTAGAGGCTGTAGCGGCCGGCAAACAGTTTGGGTGTCGTGGCCAGCATGTAGATCAGTAGATACCTCGGCTGCTCGTGGGCCACGATCTTGGGGGCGTTTAGATTCTGCACATCCTGCGACAGCATCCAGCGCCGCCGCCGGCCCAGCTCGTAGGCCCGCAGCGTCCGCGTTGTCGGTCTCGGCGGTCGCCGTGTCTGGCCTGTTGAGTAGACAACGACAGGCTGGTGCACTTTGTCTTCAGCTATTTGTGTATCCGCGCCGCTTGCTTCTTCGGCTTGGGCCTCGCTGGCAATAGCTTTTCGCTGCGACATGCTCACATTCCGGTCAAATTCAATGTCTCCCCGACCGGTAATGTCATCCTCTTTGGACAAGCCTTCGCCTTGGTCTTCCTCGTTCTCCCCGGCATCGACAATTTCCAGTCCGTCGGATGCGCTACCACCAGGCGTGCCGTCCTTCTTCTGCTCGCCAATATAGTGTGGCCGCGTCGTTTCCGACACCCTTGTCGTCCCTAATCGCCGGTATGTCTTCCGGTGACGCCAGTTGTCTGGGCCTCCAGCAATCCTGCGCTGGTCCGGCTTCCAGACTCGCCTTTGCAATCTATGGTCATGTTCGCCCCATTGTGGTGTCGGGTCGACTTGTTCCTTGTCCGGGCTTTGGTGGTCAAAGTGCGTGCCGTACGGAATGTACGATGCCAAACGCAGCAGACCGGGCTTTAACTCGCGCACAGTGAAGAACTTGTTCACGTCGTACCCGAGATCGTGCGACATGTGGCCCATGACATAGGCCGGCGCACGGTTGTTGCCGCGGAACACGGTGCGGTTCAGCAGCTCCGCCGTGCCCATGCCGTTCTGGATGAGACAGACTGTCGTCCAGGGGCCGATACGGTGGGCCAGCCGTTGCAGTGCACGAATTGTGTTGCGGCACGGCAAAGTGACAACAATGTGGTAGATGCGCGTGTGGACGCGGGGGTCGGCAGCGTCGGCGTCGCGGATGCCTTCCATGAGCACCGTCGAGATGTTGAGGAACTCGGTGTAGATCTCGTTGCTGTACTCAAGCTTGCCGCCGCGCACGAGGGTGATTCTGCTGCCCTCGGCCTCCCAGCGCTTCTGGGTGCCCTTGGTGGGCAGGATGAGGCACACGGGGTTGCTGCCTGGCTTGCGCGACAGGTGGTGGGCAATGTAGGTTGCGCGCGGGTCGCTGCCGATGACGTGGATGGGGGCATTGGCGGCGTTCTTCTCGCGCGAGATCTCCATCAGCTTCCTCCGCATGAGGTGGCGCTGCTTGCGCAGGGTGACCCATTCGCGGACCTTTTCCTTACTATAGCGGTTGTTGTTGATCGGCAAAGCTTCCAGGTCGTCCAGATTGTCTCGTGGTGTCTGGGTCCTTGAGCTTGCAGGACTCGAATACTGCTCGCTCTGCTGCTCCAGGAGCTCTTCCATAGAAACCTCGTCCCGCAGGGCCGCCTTGAGAAGCTCTGCATTGGCATCTCTCACATCGCTGCTGCTTCGTGGCTTTCGTGGTGTGTCGTCCTGCCGCTGGCGTCGTGAGCTATGGAACCGACGGGAGGGGCTTGTTTGCGGGAGACGTCGAGGCTGGTTTCGTGGACGCAGAGGTACATTGCCCTGCATCCGGGGGCTGGAGCCAGAACTACTGCGGCGTGACCGCAGGTACGCCAACGTCCGCTCTCGCCTTGAGATCCGTGGCGGTGACTCCAAGTCCAGCGGCTGTGAGAGTGGCTGTGAGAGGTCCGACGGCTGGTCAGCCGCATCAGTTTTTGCATCTGGGGGGCCACGTCGTGATGGCGGAAAGTAAATTGTGTGTGTTGGCGGGAGAGTAGAGTAGGAGTGTCGAGACAAGCAAAAGGCGGTCGTCGGTGTGATTGTGGTAGCACCGGCCAGGATCGAGTGTGCCGACGTCAGCACGAGCTTTGCCGGGACAGCCCGGGCGCACCGGGCTCTGGACACGGCCGCCAGGCCTACGGGACGCATTGAGAGAATGCTCGCCGGTAGGAGGGAGGTATGGGGGGTAGAAGGGGTGAAAGAAAAAGGTGAAACTATAATTGAGCCGAGGACATGGTTCTCTATGCAGCACACTGTGGCTGTCGTGGGCGTAGCTTCGTCGTGGTCTCGATGTGAGGGTCGGAGGAGGTGGTCGGCTAGGAGGGGCTCTGCAGGCCAGTTCGCACGGGGATCTGGCCGAGGCTGTGTTCAGAGGTCTCAATATGCAAAAGAGACGCAAAAGCACGCCTCTGACAAGAATTGGCAAAAAAGACCCTACTCTCGTGAGGCCGTCGCGGGGACCGTTGCAGCTAAAATTCAAACAAAAATGAAGTCGAAATTCAAGATGCGCTAGCGAGGTTATGTAAGCCAAAAAAGTTGAGAGGAAAGCTTAACAGCTTGAGCTGCCCACCAAACGCGTCACGTGCAGCTCTCGATCTATTTACACTGCTCCATGCCATTCTTCAGATGATGCTTTTCTTTTGATTCTACAATATTCAAAAACTCGTATTCTTAACTGCTGTTGGCCAGCTCGATAGCCTTAGCTGCGGCTTCTTTGAACCCGTCAAATGCATAAACATCCTTGAGCCCGCTCGCCGCGATAATGTCCTGGCCTTCGGCCTCATTGGTGCCCCGGATGCGCACGACAACGGGCACGGTCACGTCGACCTCTTGGAACGCCAGCAGTACACCGCGCGCAATCATGTCGCCCAGTGTGAGACCGCCAAACACATTAACGAAAATTACGCGCACGCGCGGGTCCTGTAGCAGAACTTGGAAGCACAGCTTGACGGTCTCGCTCGTCGCCTTGCCGCCCGTGTCCAGGAAATTGGCAGGCCGGCCGCCCAGACTTACCAGCGCATCGACCGTGTTCATGGCCAAGCCAGCACCGTTTACAAGCGTGCCGATGCAGGCGTCAGTTACTGGCTTGGCTTTATCTTTATCGGTATTGTTATCCAGGGTAACATAAACAATGCCGCCCGTCTTGGCCTGCGCCTCGAGCGGGTCGGCATCAGTTGACGCAACAGTGTTTGCAATCCGAATCGCGTCGCGGTCACCGGAATCGCGACGCTTGGCAAACGCTACATCATCAAGACCCATGCGTGCATGCACGACCTTGATGTCAGACAGGCGCGCAACCACCGACGTTTCGATCAGATGAGCCTCTTGCTCGATAAAAGCCGTATACAGGGCGCGCAGAAGCTTGCGCAGGCTCTCCGTCGTAGCAGGAGACGACTGGTCCAGCTTCAAGTGGCTGGCCACGCGGCTCACAAGCAGGCCATCTACGCCTTTGCGGTAGTCAAATGGGAAGCGCCGCAGCTGCCCGCCGGCCTGACTGGTGGTGGAGTCGGATGCGGATGCAGGCCCTTGCAGGTTGGATGAAGCTAACACACAGGGCGACTTGGCCGAGCGGTCGATGCTGATGGCGAGGTAGTGCTGGATGCCGAGACCAGAATAGGGTGCTGCATTGACGCCCTGTCTGCGGAGCAAGTCAAAGGCCAGCTCTTGTCCGATTGTGAGGAAGCGCTTCTGGGTCTGCTGAGTAAACACGGAGGACGCCTTCTTTGGCCGCTTGCTTGAAGTGTGCATACTCCGACGCTGGGCAACTCCAGGCTGGCCAAAGCTGCTTGCAGATGATTGCGCACGGCCGTACTTTGCATCCAGGCGTGCCTTCAATGCCTGTCCAAACTTTTCTGGGTGGTCGATGACAGTCGCGCCGACCCGCTCAAGAGCTGCAATCTTTTCTTGTGGTGTAGGCTCGCCTGGCAGTGTAAAGGCGCCGGCGTGGCCCATGATACGCCCAGGCACGGCATGTGTCTGCGTTCCGCCGACAAGCGCCACAATGGGCTTTCGCTCGTTCTCTGGAGTCCGCTTGTGGTATGCGGCAATCCAGGCAGCAGCCTCCATCTCGCCATCGCCACCGGTTTCGCCAATGAGGGCAATGGCGTCGGTCTCGGTGTGGTGGTCGGCCAGCACGGCCAGTCCCTCGCGCAGGTCCGTGCCTGCCACAATATCGCCGCCGACGCCAATGCACAATGTCTGGCTCAGCCCGGCCCGAGTTGTCGAGGCCACGGCCTCGTAGCTGAGCGTGCCTGATCGTGCTACAATGCCTATCCGATACAGAGCCGGGGTTCCGCCTGGACGGTCGTCGCCGGTGTTGAAGCAGGGCAGCGGCTGGAACCCGATTCGGCAGCGGCCTGTCGCAGAGATGATGCCGGGAGAGTTGGCACCGACGAGCCGTGTGGCAGACTGTGTGCGGAGCATGGAATGGATGCGCAACATGGCGTGCAGCGGGATGTGTTCAGCTACGGCAACGACAAGCGGCACCTCGGCCTCAATGGCTTCCTCAATAGCAGCCGGCGCCACGGCCGCGGGTACGTAGATGCCTGTTGCGTCGGGCTTGAGTGTCTCCATGGCAGCACGTACGCTAGGGAGCAGTGGAAGTCCCAGGTGCTCACCCGAGCGGCCTGGGGTGACGCCACCGACTATGTTTGTGCCCCATTCTAGTGACTCGCGAGCATTAGCAGACGCCTGGCGGCCGGTGAAGCCCTGGAAGATGACGCGCGTATGGGGGCCAATCAAAAGGTTTTTGAGGGTAGATTCGTAGGGTGGTGGTGAGGTGTAGGACGCCGACGAGGCCGGCGAAGCCGGCGAGACTGGAGAGCGTGGGGTAGATGTCGATGTGAGGTGCCTCGAAGATGGCCGGTTTCGGCAGAAAAAGCACGGCTGCGTTCGTTGCCTGCTCCGGAGCAGCTGGGTCCGAGCTTGTAAAAGCATCGTGCAGTCGTGTTTAACAAGAGTCAATGGCAATCACACTCAACAGCAGGCTGCAGCTTGGAGAAATGCTCTCTTCCTTGAAGAAATCCAACCGCTCGGAACTGTTCAGCTAGAAGCCGAGGCACCTGGTTTGGCTGGAAATAACGGGTGATGTCCGGCGGAAAGAGGGGTAGGCGATTCTACTGTCAACAAAGATGTGATGACACGTAACAAGGTCAGTATTTTATCATCTCGTTCGGTTATCAACTGAAGACGCCAATAGAAGTCTGTTCCGAATGAACGAGATATAGCTGGTGTAGTCAGCCTGCCTGGGGAAGCTTTTGAATTTCGAGAAAGCACGACCGGCCAAGAACCGCAGGAGGAAAGAGCCGTCCATCTCCATGTGGCTCCCCGCACTTTCCCCAACCATCCCCAGATTATTCGCGGGTTTGATTGATGTGTAGAAACACAAATTATAGAAAGTAACGCAAAGTAGAATGTCATTGCTTGCAATATATCAATTTCGAGCATAATTGAATTTACGATTAAGCTGGCTAGGAATGATTGGAGTGATGTCATCAGCCAGACACGCGTTGGGTCTACGAGGCTTGAAGGCGCGATGCACTGCATATCAAATGAGGAAAGAGCCAAATTTGTATTATTTACAAGTTCAGCCTTGCAAAATATGTTTGACGCATTAGTCGTGATTAATTTATGACGGGATTAGGTCGTTTCTTTTCGGCGGCCCTGGTAAGCTGTTGTGACTCTGCAGTCTTGTACTGAATGACAAAAGGGAAGGGTTGTGGATGGATGTAGTGTTCATAACGCGGTTTTGTTTCTTCTTTTTTTTTTTTTTTTTTTTTTTTTTTTTTCCTCGGTATTTTGCTGTTATAGATATTCTAGTGTAAATGTCTTTCTCTTTTGGCAATATTGTTCATACAATTAGAAGATATGATTTCGTTTCAAATATTTAATTACAAGTAATTTTGTGGCAAGAAATTCAATCTTTTCGTTTGAAAACAAATCAGATATTTACATCAAACAACCAATATATCTTGGTAGACCACACACTTAAACACAGATAAACTTTCACATTATTCATAAAATACAGAGTAGAATTGTCATATCATCATTATTACACAGCAGTCTACCATCGTAGCTCGCCCGGTGTTTTTTTCTCGGACTCGTCCTTGTCTTGGAATCCTAAATTCTTAAACTCGTCTCTGGCCATCAAATTCCTGCAAGGTTAGCATTGAGATTAAGTGATAAGTAATAAGACACGCAATGCAGCAGAGAGAGACTGAAACTATCAGAGACACGTACCTGTCCATCCGACATGACAGATATGACTTGGCAAGGAGACGGCATGGATCTTCGTTCACACCCTTGACCTTCTTGATGCACTCGAGGTAGTCCATCATGACCTGCTTGCACTCGCCTGTGAGGTCAGTTTGATTACTACATCAGATTGACAGTTGACTTGTAGTGCTTACCATCGTGGTCGAGAGGAAAGCTGCCGCGTTGCGGTCTGCAAAGTCAGTATCGTCTGCCTCCGTGCCGCGTCTTTTCGTCCCTGAGCTCCCGTCTTCCATTCTTCCAATTTCAACTCACGGTTTCGGCTTCTGCGAAATGGTGCCGCCGCCGGGGCTTCCAAAGCTGCTCATTGTGTGATTGTGACTGTCTGGGCTGGATGGCCTGTGATGATGTCGTCGTTCAACCTCGGCCCGGTCGGTCTGGTGCCAATATAATCAGGAGCCGAGAGATGTGAGAGTTCGCCGGTATGAGAAATACGTAGATGATTGATAAATATAGAGATCTAATCGAGATGCGTCGTCGTTGATGTCGGCATCTGATAGACACAAGGTGAAAAAGTGGTCGCAGTCGCCGTAGATCGAACCACGCAAACTGACCAATCAGAACTCCCCACTTTTTGTTAGTAAACTGCCAGCCGGCTCTATGGTGTAGTGGTCTACGGAGTACATCGCCCGGCGCAGCTAATGCTAATAGCTGTAGATCTGTTCGCCGCCGTCAATGAGGTAGAAATGCTAAAATGGGAAAGTACACAACATCGCTCCTTCTCGGACTGTCCGTTCCTCGCCCGTACTTGCGTCGACGCCGGTCCTTCCTTCCCCTTTCGCCGCCAGAACCAACAACGTCAAGGGTCTTTTATTCTTTTACTTGCCTGATTGTGTCATTTCGTCATGGCAGGTGTTAGTTGATGCCTCTGCCCGTCGCGCCTTCCTTCGCATAAACCTTAATTTCGCCGCTCCTCCTGAATGCTATATCGTAGACATGATGACTTATTAATAGACCACAGCCTTGCATATCGTCTCCTTCTCCTTACGGCCCCTTCACTCTCACCCTTTTCTCATCCCAACCTCATCTCGACCTCACATCCTCCTCCACAGGCCCCAAACACGCATCCCTGCACGCCGTCTCCCTGTCGTCAACCGCGAAACAGCGCGATTCGCATAACGGCATTGCTCTCTCATTTTGTTTACAGCTTCTCCTGCATATTGGCCGGTCTGCCCTGCCACTCGCTGCCTCCACTCGACATCTCGACATTCCACTTTTGCCTCATTTTCGCACCTCACTTTGTATTACTCATCTTCGTTGTCTGCTTCGAAAACGAGCGAGCACAAATCCACGCAAAAGGGGCCATCTCCACTGCAGCCCTAAACACCGCCAAAACAACAAACACCAAGCCAAACAATCCGGACTCCGCTTGACAACAAACATACAATCTCTTGATTCAAGTCTTTTCCGACTTGTCTAGCAGTTTACAAGCATCCAAGCCGTTTGATGTCTAACAAGAACAAAATCACAAACGCCTACTCTGACAAGTAAAGACATAAAGACATCAAGGTCGATAAGAGCGATAACCAATCCCGTATCTGCTATCTGCTCCCAGCTCAGCTTGTTTTCGCCTTCGTCTCCACATCGTCATTCTCCCTCCGCTGCTCTCCGCTGCTGCTACGACAGGCTAGTCCCCTTCTGGCGCCTTTGCTCAGTGCTGTCTGGCTTCTGCTGCCTTCTGGCACTGACACACGCCCCCCCTGCTTGCTTGCATAGCTTGTAAAAAACACACTGCCTTTTCGGCTCTTGGTCTCCCTTGGTGTTTTTGTGTTAAATTCTGCATTCTCGTCATCGACCCGGCCATTCTTGACTGCCACACAAATCTCGACTGTCGCGACGTCTTTTTCAGTGGTTTTCCTGCTGTCTTCTTGCTGCTGCGCCCATCTTTTTCCCGTACCTTTTCTCCCTGCGGAACCCGAGGCTCCACGGACTTGCAAACTGCAAACTTATCCTCACCGGTTTTTACCATTACTCTGTATCTTACCTCAGCACCCTTACGGCTAGACTCGCGTCACAAGCAATTCGTCTGTGCTCGGCATCTTGCGCACAACCCTCCCTTGCTTCAACTTTTGAGTTTCGACTCTCGACTCTCTTCGCCAACATTCGACCTCCGTCGCTGGCGATTCGACAGACGCGTCAACTCCGTCATCGACACCACAACCACGACAAGAACCCCCCCTCGTCCACCTCACACCCCTCGTCATAATGGCAGCCCTCGGCGACGAGCTGCTGACCACGGTCAACAAGCTGCAAGACCTCGTCTTCAACACCATTGGCAACGACTCATTAGATCTTCCTCAGATTGTAAGCTGCGCTGCCATTGCCTGCTTCTACTCCCACTCCCCATACCCAGTCTAACCCCCTAGGTCGTCGTCGGTTCCCAATCCGCCGGCAAGTCCTCCGTTCTCGAAAACATTGTCGGCCGTGATTTCCTCCCCCGTGGTAGTGGTATTGTCACCAGACGGCCACTCATCCTGCAACTCATCAACGTGCCGGACGAAGAAGATGGCTCTGCTCCCACCAACCAGTACCTCGACCCCAGCGCCGCTCGTCGCAACGAATGGGCCGAGTTCCACCACCTGCCCAACCGCCGCTTCAACGATTTCCAGGACGTCAAGCGCGAAATCGACAACGAGACTGCCCGTGTCGCCGGTAACAACAAGGGCATCACGCGCCAGCCCATCAACCTCAAGATCTACTCGCCGCACGTGCTCAACCTGACTCTGGTCGATCTGCCTGGTCTGACCAAAGTTCCTATTGGCGACCAGCCCACCGACATTGAGAAGCAGACGCGCAACCTCATCTCCGAGTACATTGCAAAGCCCAACAGTATCATCCTCGCCGTGTCGCCCGCCAACGTCGACATTGTCAACTCCGAGGCCCTCAAGCTTGCGCGCCATGTCGACCCCCTCGGCCGTCGCACCATTGGTGTGCTGTCCAAGGTGGATTTGATGGACCACGGCACCAATGCCCTCGATATCCTGTCTGGCCGCGTCTACCCGCTGAAGCTGGGCTGGATCGGCGTTGTCAACCGTTCGCAGCAGGACATTCAGGGCAACAAGCCCATGGACGAGGCGCTCAAGTCCGAGACCGATTTCTTCAAGCACCACCCGGCCTACCGCAACATCTCGACACGCTGCGGTACTCCCTACCTGGCCAGAACCCTCAACACCACCCTCATGGCCCACATCCGCGACCGGCTACCCGACATCAAGGCCCGTCTCAACACGCTGATGGGCCAGACCCAGCAGGAGCTGGCCAGCTACGGCGACATGCACTTTAGCGGCAAGGAGCACCGCGGCTCGCTCATTCTGCAGCTCATGACCCGGTTCGCGACATCCTTCATCTCGTCAATCGACGGTACCTCCACCGAGATCTCGACCAAGGAGCTGTGCGGTGGTGCCCGCATCTACTACATTTTCAACTCGGTCTTTGGCAGCTCGCTCGAGTCCATCGACCCCACCTCAAACCTGTCCGCCCTCGACATCCGCACTGCCATCCGCAACTCTACCGGTCCTCGCCCTAGTCTGTTCGTGCCCGAGATGGCCTTTGACCTGCTTGTCAAGCCCCAGATCAAGCTGCTGGAGATTCCCAGCCAGCGCTGTGTCGAGCTCGTCTACGAGGAGCTGATTAAGATCTGCCACACCTGCGGCTCTACGGAGCTGAGCCGCTTCCCGCGCCTGCAGGCCAAGCTGATCGAGGTCGTGTCGGACCTGCTGCGCGAACGTCTGGGCCCCGCCTCGAGTTACGTCGAGTCGCTTATTTCGATCCAGCGCGCCTACATCAACACCAACCACCCCAACTTCCTCGGCGCCGCGGCGGCCATGAGCCACGTCGTCAACGAGAAGCAGGAGCGCGAGCGCAAGCGTCTGATTCAGGAAGAGCGCGAGCGTCGCGAGAAGAGACGGCAAAAGGAGCTTGGTGCGGCCAACGGCGAGGGCGTTGAGGAGGTCGACGACGACACGGTCAGCGTTGCCGGCGACCGGCCAGGATCCACCATCTCAGCGGCTGCGGGTGCGCTGCGCAAGAGCGCCAAGAACGCGCGCAGCTCGTCCGTGGTCCGCGAGAGCAGCATTGCGGCGTCGCTGAACGGCGCTTCGGGCCGCAGCCTGTCACCATCGCGCTTCAACCAGTCGTCTTCTGTCAACATCAACAACGCCAAGGACTCGTTCCTCAACTACTTCTTCAGCAAGGACGGTGCCGCTATTGGCTCTGGATCGGGCAGCCCGCTGCCGGGCACGTCGCCGCACAGTAGCATTGGCCGGCACGTGAGCCAGGCGTCGGAGCCCACCTTTAGCCAGAGCATGCGGCGGCAAGACGACCGGCCGCTGCGGTCGCCGATCCAGCCGATGCAGCCCGTGGACGACTACGGCTCGTCGCTGCGCGGCACGTCTGCCACCGGCATCGGCATGGACATGTTTGGCGCCAACGGCTCGGGCGAGCCTGCGCTGACGGACCGCGAGGCGATGGAGACGGAGCTGATTCGGGCGCTGATCTCGTCGTACTTTAACATTGTGCGGGAGTCGATCACGGACCAGGTGCCCAAGGCAATTATGCACCTGCTGGTCAACCACTGCAAGGATGTGGTGCAGAACCGGCTGGTGAGCGAGCTGTACAAGGAGATGCTGTTTGAGGAGCTGCTGTACGAAGACGACGGCGTCAAGAAGGAGCGTGAGAAGTGCGAGCGGTTGATGGAGACATACAAGGAGGCGGCCAAGATCATTGGCGAGGTTGTCTAAGTCGTCCAAAGTATTTTTTGCTTACTGTTAGTTCTTTGTTCTGTTCTCGTCTTCTCGTCTTCTCGTCTTCATGGTTATGCTTTGTCTGTACACTTGTAACACTACTCTTCTTATCTTCATCCCATCTTCCCCCACGACTTACTTCACATCACTACTATTCCCACACCTATACTTCTCTATAGACTATACAAGCAATCAAACCGACCTTCACGTTACGTCATGATATCGGTGTGAATCAATTTGACCGAATTTTGACTATTTGTAGACATGTGACCGCGACAACCCATCGCACTTTCCTTAATATCACACAACCAAGTTCTTTCCGTATTCGGTGCTGACACAACCAGTGCCCCTTACTACTCCCGAGAACATCTTGTCTTGTTTACATCCCGACCATCACCACATCACCAACCTAGGACGATTCGACTCCGATACACCATCCCAACCTATTTTACCCCCTGTATTATTACTCCCACCTCCCACCTCCCACCTCCTATAGCCCTTCTCCGCCATGTCCTCTCCGTCGGCGGACCTCACCTACATCATCTGCGTCTTCCGCTACGCCTATATCATCATCACGCCGCCCATACACATCGCCATCGGCTACTTCCACTAGTACTTTTGGCTGATCTACATCTGGATGGACAACCAGTCAGAATGCCCTGTTTTTTCGGCTTTCATGGAGCGATGTGTCAGTACAATAGGCATCGTGCCTTTGTCTACAGACTTTGGCATAGCCAATATCAGTGACACCAAAGATGTGACTGGTTTTTCTGCCCTTTCGCGAGAGAGTATGCGGCTCCTGGGCAGGAGCGACGTGCTACGCTTCCGAAAGACAGTGTACGCCGGCATTGCCGCGATTGCCGGGCTGTTTAACATGGACCGCATCAACGGAATTGATGTAGTCAACGAAACCAAGGGTGTTGTCTGTCCTTTTGATGCGACTGGCCTCGGCAATGCCACCGGACTGGGTCTGGCCCCGATTCCAATCGACGTCCTTCCGATTGACATCACACAGCCGTCCCGAGGCTGGGGTTTCTCTACACGGACTTACATTGCACTGGCTGGCCTGTGCACAGTGCCACTTATCGTGTACATGTTTTACCTCATCATCATGCAAGACATTCTCAACTCCAAACTATGCAAACGATCGCCCACCGACACAGATATGCAGCTAGGCCCGTTGGACGGCGAAATGATCGACGCAAAGGACTGGGCTTCTGTCGAGGACGGACCCGAGCCGGCAGACACCGGTGTCATCACAACAGAAGAGCAGCCTTTGCCCGACGAGGCCGTAGACGAAGCTGGCTCCAACTTTGTTGTCAAATCAGCCAACTTCATCTTCTTCAAGCTTAGTGCTTTGCCTGCGTGGATCCCAACAGTGCCGCTCCAATTCAGTATGCCATTCATCTCGCCCACAACGGAGGCTTTGCTGAAGATAACCGACATGGCTGATTCGGCTCTGCAGAAGAGTTCTGAATGCATCGTTGATGCACTAGCCCCGCTTGTCTTTGGAACATTGCTGATGCTAACGACAGCGACTGGTATCTTGCTGTATGGCGTCGGGCGTGTCGGGATTGCCAAGATCGCAGAGTCGGGCATCTTTGGACTGAACGAGGATGCCATTGATACTCTGCTGGAAATGATTCACATGCAGTGGCGTCTCATGCGACAGCTCAAGTGGTCGTGGTGGTTATCTGTGGCGGGCCGGTACGAGTCTCGCTGTCAGTACAGGTCGTGGCAAGAACAGTTGGGAGAGGGAGAGGGCACTAGCAATGCGGCTGATCCTGAACAACCCGAACATCCTGAACCCGAGCACAAGCCTGATCCCGAGCGCGCCCCTGGCCATGGCTTCTGTACCGATGCCGCATGTCCCTTTCAGCAGGTAATTTCTCACAATGTGCCACAGGTAGATGTGCCGCCGGGGGACGGCGCCGAGCTGCCCAGTGCCAAAGACATCAAAAACAAGCAGAAAGGGAATGATGTCGACACAAACGCAACTGGCACCGCGCCCCACCGCAAGTCTCTTCGCCATCGTCTTAAGCGCCGTCACGGCGATGCTCCCGACAACCACATCAAGCTCGATACTCGACGCGACTGGCTCCGGTGGCTTGTTCGTGGAAAAGACGGCAAGGGAAGCCACTACTGGGACCGCCACCAGCGGCACAATGTTATCAAAGGCAGCAACGCGCCAGCAAAGGATGTGAAAGACCAGACGAGCTCAACGAAAGTCAAGGCCGTTGAAGCTGCTCCAGAATGAATGTGATCTGGATTGAACGCGCTATGATGATGGGCTGTGACTACAGGTAGCAGATAAGTCGGTGATGAAATAAACTTCAGCGCGTTGCTATTGGACATTGTTTTGGGTTTTTGTTCCTGAGATGTTTATGCATATGCAAGCCACAGCCCCTAATAATCTCAGATATCTGGGGTACGTACTGCACCGCTGGCTTGGCACCGGATTGTATTGGTTGATGACGTCTACGATGAATACGGATAGGGGCAGCAATATGAAGTATCCCTTGATTTTGAGCTCTTATTTTCGACTCTGACCTCTGGGTGCGTTTGATGCTTTCCCTTCCTCTCGGGTGGACATAAAGATTGGCACAGCACATCTGGAGAGTCTGCCTCACTGAACCGCAAAGACGAAAAACTAACAATGGTTACAGCACTCGTGGAGATTTTACGGCATAAAAACAGAGGAGGAGAAAGGTCATAGGGATCGACCTGCCCGTGCTGGGCCGGCCAATGAGACTGTCACACAAGCGAAAGGAACCACTACGGGGCAGGGGATCCAGCGGGATGAATGCTTCCTCATGGTCGCATGGGCAAACCCAGTCCTCACTTTGCAGTGCACTGAGAGTTCTGACTGCTAAACTTAATTCAGTGGAGAATGGCATTATGTCTTCACCAGTACTGGCAGCCGGCTAGACATGCCTCTTTGCAGACATGCCGCTGATCATCACTCGTACGGGCACCGCGAGGCACTCATACGGGCATCCTCTCAGAAGACGAGATGCGTGCCTGAAGCTTGTGGAATGTGGCGTTGCCGTTATCTCAAGCCAGGGGCATACTTTGATTTTGATTTCTTCTTTGAACGGTAGAAATCAAAATAATACCGTTCAACGCCACAGCACAAAGTACTTTACTTTGCCAGGATATGCACTCCTGAACGCCACAACATTACAGCAACGTCTTCTGCATCCCTACTCAGCACAGTATTCCCGCATCGTCGGATGAATTGCGCCCACGACATCGCGGTGTATGCCATATCCAGCCACCATCGTGGGTCTGACATGGACCCTATTCTGATTGTGTGCTAGCTGTGCGTGTTAGTCTCTTGGCGAGACGATGGTGTCTCTCCTCACCCTGGTTCTCTTTATTCTCTTCATTATTCCCTTTCTCTGGTTGTTATTGCTCACTCCGTCTGACATGGGACCTGCCGACTAACAGAAAACTTCCTCTTCTGGCACGTCGCACTCAAACTTCAGCTGGCAGGGGTGTCTCTGACTACTGTGTGGTCTATTCGAGTCGTATTTCGCATCACTCGCATCCGCATCACCAGCGCGGCATGGAGACACACAAGTACATACGTTCTGACAAAGACGCAGTGCATATTCTGCAATAGTCGCGTAAGAAGCACTCATCAAACAAGAAGGAGTCTCAGAAGGTCAACAGGTCCAAGACGGCCTCCTCACAAGTATGCTTAACCAAGTGGGACGCCAACAAGATATTTCCTTTTTGTTTTCTTGGACCCCAGTCGGTTATTCCCAGCACTCTTTAGACTGATGCTCTCGTGGTGAACCCGAACCCCCTCCACAGTCTTTTCCCTTGGCTTTCGTAGCCTTTTCGTTTTATTTTTGATGGCATGACTCTTCCCTGATTTTCTCTTTTGTTTCTCTCTGCTCAGTGTTCGTCAAATCAGCCTACTATCAACCTCTCGCGATCTGCCCTCCTCGTGTTTACGGGTCCTGGCGTCCCTGTACCTGTGAAGTCTCAACGGTCAACAGTCTACTCTACGTCCACTCGTCACTTGTACAGTGTATTACTCCGCACATTTTCCGTCGCGCGAGGCTACCCCATACAATACAATACTCTGGTAGAGTTCCGAGCCTCGACATCCGACCACGACGTCACCATGCGCCCCAGATATGCGCGCGCCGTCGCGTTGCTGCCCTTGGTAGCTTCGCTGGCCCAGGCCGAGGATATCGTCTACGTCACCGACCTGGCCATCTTCACCGAACTGGTATGCTCTGACCGTTTGACCTAAAGCTTTGAAATGTATGGTCTATTAACACGGATAGGCAAGTTGTGCACAATATGCCGTTAGTGTCGAGGTCATGAGCATGACCGAGACCAAGTGCTCTGAAGGTGTCACTGTTCTCCAGTCCTGTATTTGTACCGAGAAGGGCTTCTCTAGCTCCCTCGTAGGCCAGATCTCCGAGGATGTCCTATCCATCTGCTCCACGACGGCCACTGCCGATGTGGCCTCCGCTCTCACCGTCTTCGAAGCCTACTGCAACCAGGCCAGCGCCTACACGTTCCCCGAGCCGTCCATCACCGTGTCCCAGTTGGTTGGCGACATTGCCGAGATTCAGTACCTTGCGCCCTGCGCGTCCAGCCAGGTCTCATATGCCGTCATGAACATGGCCGACTCGCTCTGCCCTGCCGACGCGGCACATCTCGCGACATGCGTGTGCTCCAAGAACCAGAACTCGCTCCGTGTCAGCGCCACGATCAACGCCATGGTTGGCGACGCCTGCGAATCGCAAACAGCAGACATTTCTTCGGCGCAGGCATTCTACGCAGCCTACTGCGACCTCAACAACGGCACTTCCTCCTTCCCGTCGGCCTCCAACCCGCCTGGTGATAGTATGTCCTTATATGTGTCTACTTGGAACTGTTTCATAGCTAACCTTGTAGTGTCGTACTACATTACCGACATTCCCGCCTTCTGGTCTCTCACCGGCTGCGGACAGACCGCCCTGTCGCAGGCCGTCTTTACGGTATGAACCATCTGTCTGAAATGCACTGCGATGCATCTGCTGACTATCTAGCAAACGTATGACTTGTGCCCGGAAGGTCCTCAGCTGCTCGCTTCATGCGCCTGTATCAAGCCAAGCATGTCCAGCGTTGTCAACAGCTACATCACTTCAATCATGTCGTGGAGCTGCTCGTCTGACCAGGTCCGTGCCGCTGCCTCTTCGGCCTTGAGCATTTTTGGCATGTACTGCAGTGCTGCACGCGACGACACAACCCTGGCAGGAATCACGACATCCATTGCCCAGACAGCGCCCCTAGGCGTCTATGAGTCCGGTGCTGCAGCTACCGGCACAGCCACTGCCACGGGCACCAAAGCCACCGGAACCACCAAGGGCAGTGGTAGCACCACTGGCTCAAGCAGCGACAACTCGACTGCCGACGGCACGACATCTTCAGACAACTCTTCCGGTTCTAGCTCCAACAAGACTGTCATCATCGGTGCCGCTGTCGGCGTTGTTGGCGGCATTGCTCTTCTTGCCCTTGCGGCCTTTTTTGTCTGGCGCCATGCACGCAAAAGCAAGGCCCAGAAGAACGACAAGACCGATTTCCAGCAGCTCGACAACCTCGCACCGGCCAACGGCCCTGCTGGTCCTGGCATTCCAGCTGGCACTTTCTCTGGCAAGTCGGAGCTGTCCGGTACTCCGATCTCTGGTGGTGGTCTCTACCCGCCTGGCCAAACGCCAAGCCCGGCTCCCAGCAACAGCAATGGTACTGGATTCAACTATGCTTACCCACCACCACCGCACGCCCAGGCCGAGCTGCAGGGTCAGCAGATGTACGTGCCCAACGGCAGCTACCCGCCACAGCAAAACTACTCTGAGCTGCAGGCACAGTCATCCCGGCCAGCACAGGCCGAGCTCTACAGCAGCACCGAGTCTGGCCCACCGGCCGAGCTCTACTCGCCGCTCCACCCACACCCAATCTACCAGGCCGACTCGACACCGATCGAGGGACCTAGTCGGACAGCCGGTACGACGCCCGTGAGTGCCAGCGGTCTGTCGTTCCACTCGGGCCCTGTACCGCAGACGTACTCTGAGATGGACAGTACTGGGCACGGCCAGGCCAAGTAAAGCTTTCTTCTTTGTGCTAACTAATTCCAATAATACATGTACAATATACGGCATCGTTGCCTTTTATTTTTCATTTGGATTCTGTTTTGCTTTTTTGTCCCTTCTGTTTATTTCATATCTGTCTTACATTATCTGTAGCAAGCATAGCGCATTGAACAATTTAGAGCATACTTTTTCATTCTTTTCCAACCCGCTCCCGACCAAACATCCTTTCATTTCCCTCGGAGGACTGCCTGCTTCAATCCATTCACTGGAACCGGCCTCTTTACACCGTTCACTGTCTGCCTGGCATCGACCGGCTGCTTGGTACCGGGCATCGATTTAATATCATTTCCCTCGGCACGCACCTGAACAGGTGTAGTGACATTACCGACGCCACTTATAGTACTGACTGGGTGTTGGACATTTGCTGGTGCACTGCTGGGCACACCCGCTGGTTTGCCGGGCTTGCTTACTGGCTTGGACTTCACCGTCACGATCGAAGTGGCGCCCGCATCGACGACAACCTCCGTGCCTGTGATCCACCGCGAAAGGTCGCTTGCAAGAAAGACAACGGCGGCCGCGACATCGCCCGACGTACCCTCTGTTCCCAAGAGACTCATGTGTTGCGTTTCAATCGCAAGCGGATCCTGGCCAAACGTGGCCGGTGCATACTGAATGCCCGGGCATACACAGTTGACGCGGATGCCCATGCCGCCAAAATGCGCCGCCATCGTCTTGGACATGCCGAGGATCGCGCTCTTGCTCGTCGGGTGCAAAAGGTGCATTGCACCGCCCCGCATGCCGGTGACGCTGCTCATGTTGACGATGGCGCCGCCGCTCTTGGTCTTGCCCGTCTTCCCGCCAAACAACTGCATGGCTGGCACCGCATACTTTGCCATGTGCACCACGCTGGCCACATTAAAATGCATGGCATCAGCCCAGTTGTCCATGTCGACGTCGACGGCTGTGCCGGGTGGACCGTTGATACCGGCGTTGTTGACGAGAATGTCCAGACGGCCAAAGGTGTCGAGGGCAAACTGGATAGCATCTTCGCATTCGTCCTCGTTGGCAATGTCGCACGCGAAAGCGACAGCACGCCCGGGAGTCCCACCAACAGCGGGGGTGACAGTACCTGGCGGGACTTGCTGGGCGTTCTTCTCGGTCAGACGAGGTTCGGTATGCTTGGCACGTTCTCCGTTGATGATGGAGACTGTGCGCTCGATGCGTTCCATGCTTGCAAGTGGCTTTTCGCTAGTAGACGTTGGCGTGCCGATGCAGACAACATTGCAGCCATCCCTGGCAAGCATGATGGCAATGGCGCTACCATTTGTGATTCTTTTGGTCAAGTCTGCACCGGTGACGATGGCGACGCGGCCATGGAGGGAGCGCGTGGGAAAGTTGAACGGGTCCATTGTTGTGGTTGTGATCATGGCGGCAGTTTGAGCGAATGCTGTAGATGCCAATAGACAGATCCCGTCTATATATGTTCAACTGTGTAAATGCTACTTGGGTGCCAAGTCAAAACGAGGCGGGCCGTTGCCCTGCATAGATAGCGACATGCAATTTGTCGGCGCTGCGATGTGTGTAGCGGGATGCTTCGCTGGCAGTCAATGTGCAATTCTACAATGAGGGCTCAATCTTGACTCGCCGAGGGGGACGGCTCCGAATATGAGGCGCTGATTCAAACCAATCCGGGCCGGAATGGGGACAAACTGCACAATTTTGGTGAAGAGGCGCATCCATCCAACATCATGTACGCGCATGACGAGAGAGGCGGTCTGGTTCAACATCATTATGCCGTCAAGGGTCAGTGTGCGCAATATGTTCCACGACCACCTGGTCATTCAGCAGCATCATGGGCTCCTTTTTGGTCCGAGTTGAGGCTCTCTACGACACACAACTTAACATATTACACCATGAATACTGAAATGGGGCTTTCACGGCGTTTTGAAATTCGGGGGTGCAATAATAGAGGTTCAAACTGTAATGCTACGAACCTGGCCAGTCGTCGTTGAGCCCCATACCTCAAATCAAAAGCCCAGTCGAATTCCGTGACGATTTGTTTCACAAAAGAGCCATTGTAACCACCAATCTATGCGGATTTGAGATGCCGCGAACAGATGTTTGTAAAGTAGCATTCGGGTTGTATGTGGGATAAGCTGTCAGGCGTGAGATGATGTGAGAGGGTGTCAGCAACGATGGTATGCCGAATTATCGAGATAGCAACGAATAGATGGACATTTGATGATACACAACTGCTAATCAGGGTCCTATTAATAAAATCTGGTCGAATGGTGACAATGACGACGGCTCCGCAAGGATCATGCTACGGGATGCATGATATCGATAGTCTGATAAGAAGTCGTTCATCCGCTGCCCATATCGCGGCCAACGCATTTTCCAGTAGCACCAACAGACCCCTGACAACTTTGAAGTGCAATCTAAAGATATCCATAGCAATTGAGAACGTCAATATGAACTTCTCACAGTATGGCGGGCCGAGCAAGGAATGGTTGGCTGTTGAGGCGACACTGCAGCCGATGCCGCCGGACCTGTCGGCTGTCGAGAAGCGAGACGCCACGAATGCGTTCCGTGAGGCCAGCTCCAAGCGTGTGATGGAGATGCTCGCCGATCAGATTGAACTGATTGATACACCTATTCCGGCGCGGGATGGGTTTGCTCTCGAAGGCCGTCTATATTGGCCAAAAGCACTTCCGAAAGATGGCCGCCCCGCACTCTACCTGCACCTGCACGGCGGCGGCTACCTATACGGCACGCTGGCATCTGAAGACAGCGTGTGCTCCGAAATCGCCCTCAACACAACGGCCAAGTCACCCGGTAAGGACGGCGTCGTGGTGCTCAACTTAAACTACCGCCACACGCCCGAATTCGGCTATCCGACGGCATGGAACGACACACAGGACGCTCTCGTCTGGATCCATCAAGTTGCCGTGCCGACGTTTGGCATCGATCCGGCGCGCATTGTCGTGGGCGGTATCTCGGCCGGTGCACACATTACAGCGTCGATTGTGTTGGAGCAGCATTTGGGCCGGCTTGACAAGTTATCCGATCAGAAGCTGCCGCCGATTGCGGGCCAGGTGCTGATGATTCCGACCGTGGCCATGTTGGACTGCAATGCACAATTGATGTCCAAGATGGCGAGCCCCGAAATCACGTCAATCGTGGAGAACAAGGACGCACCGCTCCTGTCGCTAGCCACAATGCGCTTCTTCATTGATCTCTTGGTCCAAAGTTCTGGTGACGGCTTCGTGCCTGACACCAGCGATCTCAAGCTCAACCCTGGAAATGCGACCGTCGACCAAGTCAAAGGCCTGCCGCCGAGCACCTTTGGCATCTGCGGACTGGATCCTCTGCGTGACGAAGGCATTCTGTTTGCTGACCTGCTGACCCAGGCCGGGTGCGTTGACTTTTGCTATTCCATCATGTCCCATGTTGTCGTTGTTGCTAATCTGTTTATAGTGTTCCTGTCGATGCGCATCTGTTCAAGGGCGTCCCGCACGGCTTTCGGCGACACGGTGACAAGATCTCGGTCTCCAAGAACTGGGATGAGGTCATGGAGAACGGTATTCTGTATGCGCTGTCGAACCCGGTGGCAGCAAAAGAACTCACGATCCAGGTGCACAGCGAGAAGTCGTAGTATGGACTATATTTTTGGTTTCGGAATTGATAGTCGGTCGTCAGTGCTTTTCGTATCACAGTTTTACTCACCTATACTGGCAGCTCTCTACATCTGCGACGAGAATACATTCATGAAACGTTTGTTTTTTTAAAAAATATCATACAAAGTAAACTGTTCGACTTCTTAACTAGATGTAGTTGACAATATTGTATCTTGATGTCCATGCCTAAGCCTTGGACTCGCTGTCCTTGCTCGTCTCCTGATGCTCCTTGTCCTTGCTGTGGTCGACGCGCGGGACATCAGACGACGGCTCGGTCGACTTGATGTTGTACTTGTTGTAGGCCTTGTGCAGGGCCTGGGCGCCAAGCATGTGCGGGTTGTTGAGCACCTCCTTGGGGTCCTGTGCAGGTGCAGCATTGCTGCCAGCCTTGTTGTTTGCGGATGCGTCCATCTTGGCGAGCGTGCGAGTTCCGATTGACAAATTGCGGATCTGGCTGGGTGTGGAGTGTATAGATGATGCTTTTGACGCTTTTGACGCTTTTGATAGTTTTGACGATAATTTTGACGAAAACATGTCCTTGTGTGTGTGTTTTATCTAAGGAAAGAGCAATGAACGATACTTATAAACGGAAGGAGGGGGTTTGTGCAAAGAGCATGATGACAGAGTGATACAAAGGGAAGGACGTGGAGGGGCAACTTGTACAGTGGCAGAGTGACTTGAACGTATGTACAGTGAGTACGGGTGAGCTGCAACATCATGACGCAACGGCAGAGGAGGCGACTTCCGGCCATATCGGTACAGAGCTGATAGCGTGGTACATGAGCAATAGTCTGACGACACTATTTTTAGGTTTCTTGTTAGTGAATTGAGTGTAGTGTATATAGTAATTTTAATGGTGCTAATGACTATACACACTATATTAAACATCTGGCCTCTCCCATCATCTGCAGTACGAGGTTTGGTTTCAACCAAACTGAACAATCATACTTTGTTTATATTCACGTCGTTTACTGTGTCAGATTCATTCATTCATAGATCCATCTTGCTGTGTGAGTTGGCAAATGACCTCACTTGCACCTCAATGCACCTTAAAGCTTAAGTGGGTCACGTGCATCCCGCATTGAAAAAATCGTCACCAAAGTTAGCTTCAACCGTGACGACGACAGCGAGCAAACGGTTCCAACTGGTTTTGTTGTTATTTCACTTTCTTTCTCAAATTTCCCTTTTCAAAACCGCCAAGATGGGAAAGTCGTCCAAGGACAAGCGCGATGCGTACTACCGCCTCGCCAAGGAGCAGGGCTGGCGTGCGCGCAGTGCATTCAAGCTGCTCCAGCTCGACGAGGAATTCGACCTGTTCTCCGGCGTGACTCGTGTGGTGGACCTGTGCGCTGCGCCCGGCAGTTGGTCGCAGGTGCTGTCGCGCGTGCTGATCAAGGGCGAGAGCTTTGGCCGCACAGCATGGCAGAACCAGGAGGCCGCATTCCGCCTGCAGATGCTCGGTATCAACCAGAGCCAGTCTACAGAAAAGATGGACGTAGCTGGTACACCGCGCACTGACGTCAAGATTGTTTCCATCGACCTGCAGCCCATCAGCCCGCTGCCCGGCATCGTGACTCTGCGCGCCGACATCACACACCCCGCGACGGTGCCTCTGCTGCTGAATGCTCTGGATCCCGGGTCGGAATCGACCCAGACCCAGCGCAACCCTGTCGACCTTGTCCTGAGCGACGGCGCGCCCGACGTCACGGGCCTGCACGACCTCGACATGTACGTGCAGTCGCAGCTGCTGTTTGCGGCGCTCAACCTTGCGCTGTGCGTGCTCAAGCCCGGCGGCAAGTTTGTGGCCAAGATCTTCCGCGGCCGCAACGTGGACCTGCTGTTTGCGCAGCTCAAGCTCTTTTTCACGCGCGTTGTCGTGGCCAAGCCGCGGTCGTCGCGCGCCAGCAGTGTCGAGGCCTTTATTGTGTGCCTGGACTTCCAGCCACCCGCCGAGTTCACGGCCAGTCTCGAGAAGCCCCTGGGTGTTGGCGAGTACCCGTCGCCGGCCCAGGTGGAAGCTGCCGTCGCCGCCACTCTGGAGGCCGACAAGGCCAAGAAGCGTGGCCAGCAGAACGACAGCAACGTCGTCGAGATCGAGCTCGAGGACGAGACTTTGGACGACACCCCCAATGCGACAACGCGCTGGATTGCGCCGTTCCTGGCGTGTGGCGACCTGTCGGCGTTTGACTCGGATGCGTCGTACAAGCTGCCCGACGACTACGTGTCGCTGGACCCTGTGCAGCCGCCCACTGCACCGCCATACAAGCGCGCTCTCGAGATGCGCAAAGCTGCCGGCGGTGCCTACGGAAAGACGACTGTTTAAATTTTGACCAAGAAAAACTCGTGAAAACAACGCTATTATTATTACTACTTGCTCTATCCTCTATCGACTCCATCTATCAACGTCTAATCTTATCTTCCGCTCAGTTGCTCAGTTGCCCGCCTTCCAGCCCGAGGCGTCGTTGCTGCGCTGGGCATAGTGCTTGAGCGCATTTGCCGGGCCGCGCATCTCGAGCAGGAACTGGCCGCTGTCGGGCACGCCGGGCTGGCTGCGGTACCGCGCAACACACTCCATGCCAAGCGCCTTGGTGTACATGTTGGCGACAATGGGCGTCGTGCACAGCAGCCACACGCTGCGCAGCTTGGCCCACTCGGCCAGCGGGCCGTCCTCGCCGCCCTGCTGGCTGGGGGCGCCGTTGGTGCCGGCGACGAGCTCGCGCAGGCAGCGGATCATCCAGGCGCCGAGGCCGCGCTTCTGGAACTCGGGCAGCACATAGACATCGGTGAGGTAGGCAAAGGTGACCCGGTCGGTGATGAAGCGCGAGAAGCCGACCATCTTTGGCGACTCGATCTTTGCACCGTCGGTAGCCGTGTGGTAGAGGCCGATGCAGACGCTGCTCTGCACCAGAGTCTGCAGCATCTCGGCGTCGAGCGGCTGAGCCCACCACAGCATCTCAGATGCAAGGGCATCGCCGAGGGCGTCGAGCTGGAGGAGCGCGGGATCCGTGGAGCAGATAAACTCTTCCTTTTGCGCCTGGCCGGAGGCGGCCGTGTCGGCGGCCACGTCGACGGCGATGCGCCACGTCAGAGCTTTGGCAGTGGCCATTTCTGTATCTCTTGGTATATTGTTGGTAGTTTTGTGTATGTAGCTGGAATGAATCCGGATAGCTGTTCGCGGTCGGTGTTTGGTACCGAAGGATGCGACTGTGGCGGGGTAGGTCGGAGGGAGACCGGCGTTCGAGGTGGATGGATACTGCGAAACGAAGAAATGAACAAAAACCGCAACGACGAAGAGCAACCTAAGTATGCGATGCCAGTGCTATGTGATGCAGACGCAGTTGGATTTGTGAATCATCCAAGAGTCATCTTGATCGCTATCTAATCTGACTTTATGATGTGCCTTCTTTTTTTTCTTCTTTTTTCTCTTTTTCTTTTTCTTTTTCTTGTTTTCCTTGATTATTTCCAATAAACACTTCAGTCCGTTCAAACGCCGTTTGAGATAAGATCAAGCTATTCCCTGCCGAAAGCACCGGGCCGCCTGTGTTTCTGGTTTTGGGTGACTCATGCCTTTGACTGATTCGTGGGATATGCACTGCATCGCGCGATAGAGCACCTCACTACAGCAAACTGCAATCCTTCTAGATGCTAACAAGATGCTAACAAGATGCTCGTCGTACTAACCGTTTACGGCAGCATTTCCTACTTAGGAAGCTCGTAGCGTGCGCCCTGTGACAAATGCTTCACTCCAAGCTGTGGCAGACCGAGGACAGCCACAGACGCCCTTTAATTGAGCTCCTTGAGATCTGGTCAATCGATCAACTGGGCCAATTGTTTGATTCGTTTTATCTTATGATCAAGTCTATCATCATTCAATTACAGGTCGAGTCATCCGTATCTGATAGGGGGACTGAGAGAAAGCAGCGAATATACGGAAAAGGCAAGTAGTACTGGCAGGGTTGCACTTACACGAAAATGCCGTTTCTTGGATGAGTAATCTTGCTTAGAAAACCACACTCGTTCGCATCCAGATATTGTTCCAATGACTCAAGGCACTCAATATCAAAACACTTGGATGCGTAACCAACTCTTAAGACGGCGTTCTGACTCGGGAAGATTACAGATTAAGATGACTGCGTCGACACAGCATTCT
Organism: Ophiostoma tasmaniense; assembly: GCA_022392925.1. Classification (NCBI taxonomy): domain Eukaryota; kingdom Fungi; phylum Ascomycota; class Sordariomycetes; order Ophiostomatales; family Ophiostomataceae; genus Ophiostoma; species Ophiostoma tasmaniense. Next base: position 268,593 of record JAKRGK010000014.1, on the reverse strand, counting down.
GGCTAGTATGAGACAGGGTCTTCCATATTGTTCCTTTATGTATTCTTAAAAAATCAAAAGTGTGTGGTAATACTGCTACCATCTGTAGATATTATCTATAACCACTAGAAAAACAAAACACCACATTGCAAAAGCCAAGTGCGCCTGATATACCAAAATAAAGTACCGCTGCTCGTACATGACGTCGTATATAAAAGAGAACAGTAAACAAAACATCTCAGAAACCATTGCTCACGTCGGGAAATTGAGCGCCTGCCCGGGCGGAATGGCCGTGTTCGCCCAGTTCTTGTCGCCCTTGCGCGGACCCTGCTGAATCAGCTGCATCTCCCGCACGCCGCAGAACATGCCGCTACGGCCCGTCCGCGTCTCCAGACGCCAGGCATTGGCCTCGGTGCTCCATACCTCCTCGACAAACGGCTGGCCCTCCTTGACCAGGCGGTGCGGATTGGGCGTCGGCAGATGGGCAAAGTGCGTGATGATGGCCTGCGGGATCGAGAACAGCCGCTCCCAGCGCTGCACCCACGGAATCTGACGGAGCGACTTGAAATCGTACGCCACGCGGATGTACGGGTTCACAAAGACACCCAGCTCTGCCTCGGACGCACCAGCGGCATGCGCCGCCTGGGCAATGTCGGCGTGGAACAGGCAGCACTCGCACGCATCAAAGAACAGCTCCGGCTCGTACCGGAAGCGCACCGGCGCCACGACGGCCGTGGGCGCAATGGGGTCGATGACGTGGCTGCCAATGTCCTGGAAGTCGGGGCGCGGCAGCGTCGCGTTCAGGTTCTGCACGTACTCGGCCTTGGTCGCCACCATGCCGCCCCAGCACGACTGCACGCGCACGGCGTCCTTGCGCGCCAGCATGTCCGACCGCGACAAGCCCTTGCCGGCAGTGCTGAATATAGGGAAAATAGGAAGGCCGTTTGAGAAACCCTCGGCATCGCGCTGCGCATACACATCATAGAAAAGGTATGGGTGCTTCCAGTCCAGCGCGCACGCAGACAGATACTGTGCGCGGCCTTGGCTGTCGACATTCGTACTAAACAGCAGCTGCGCCGCGTCGAGCGGCCGAAAGGCAACGTCGTTTAGAAACAGCACGCGGTCAAACGTCATAAAGTCGACGCCGCCCAACGTGTCGAGCGGCCGCAGCGCGCGGTTGCGCATCTCGGAGAGGTAGGCCAGGCGCTTTGTGCGCACCGACCCGTCGGGCATGGTAATGTTGGGGAAGATGTCGACGGGCACGTGGTCTTCGTACACGACCGCGTTGCGGCTGGGCAGGCGGCGGCGCAGGCGGTCCAGGGCGGCGGCACCGGCCTTGCCGCTGTCGTTCTCGTAGATGCTCACAAACGCATTGTCCGGGCCGATGAGGTGAATCAAGTCGACCAGGGCCTGGCCCCACTGTCCGTCGGCGAGACTGCCGTCCTTGTCGTACAGGCTCACGCTGATAAACACGTTCTCATGGAAAGGGTTTGCGCAGCCGTTGTGTTGGGGATCCTCGCCTGGTCGCGCGTCGCATTGCCGGGCCAGCTGCTGGTAATGTGCTGGCGGGTGGAGGTACGAAGTTCCAAAAATGGGTGTAAAGGCGAACAGCGCAAAGACGAAAGCCAGGGTCACCTTGAGCGCAAGGCCGAGACAGCGCCGTTTCGAGCGGCGATTCGGGGTGCAGATGCTGGAAACTATGTGTCGGATGCCGCACCATCGCCTCCGGCGGTGGCGTGATTGTTGCAATGGATCTGGTTTGGAGATGTTGTCATTTCTGGCGGACCCAAAGTTGGCCTCGAGAACGAGGGCGTTGTCGGTGTAACGGTCCTCGGGAGCTGTCGGGTCATCTGCCAAAAAAGCAGCCCGCTCGTCGTCGGTCGAAGGCCGCATGACTGCAGCCAGCTGTTATGGCATATACGGCCGCTGAGGTGGTGCAATATCAACCAAAATGCAAGCTCCAAAGGGTATTCAAAAATAGCACAAAAAAGTAAACAAGAAACCAATAGTTTTACACTCGAGCAGAGAATGTGGCCATGATGAATCAGACGAGATGGGCGGCACAGCTTGTCGACGGAGTACGGAGAATTAGAGAAATAAGCACTACAGGAGAAATGGTATTACGTGCCGCACGCGACGGGGATACGGGCTATTATTGGAAAGAGGGCAGCTTGGAAGAGCTGAAGGCTGGACGGGGGAGAACACAGCCTCGACTGTCGAAACCCCGAAAACTGTCACTTCAGTGGGCCCGACTTGAGCAACGTGCCAGCCTCAAATTATCAGTACCAACAGCAAAAAGATGTGATCGACGACGCCCCTTTGTGGCTTGCATTTTATTGGCCCGCCCGGGACTCGAGCTTAAACCTGTTGCCGCGTGTTTCCTGCAACGGTCAGCTACTCAGTGAAACAAACTGCGGTCATTGTCTCTTCTGCCCATAGCTCCATTGCTCTTTCTACATTTGGCCTTTATCCCCAGATTGTAACTACTTTCTTTAATTGTAACGCGCCTTCCAATGCCCGGACCAACTACAGAACGGTCGTCACAGCGTAATTGCCGAAACGGGAATGACATCCTTGCCAGGAGAGCATATGCCGAATAACACATGTGAGAATACGCCTATCTGATTCGTTGAATAGACAGAAGCCCCATATATAATTGATCGCGAATGAGAAGATGTCACGTGTTCACATTTTATCAGGCCATCGAAGTTATGCCTTGCGTCTTCACATCAATGTGCAATATGAGCTGTTTCAAATTGGAAATAATAAGGAAACGTGGACTGGTGTTATTTGATACGAATACAGAACAATCATGTTTTTTGTCAGACAATACTGACTTTAGCAATTTTGATCAAAAGTTTGATCAAAAATTCACATTTAGAAGCTGTTCATTCAATACTGTAGTCTAACGAGAAGCCAACATTGCGATTTATCTGTCCTGGGAAGGCAGTAAAGTAGCAATCGCCCCAGCGCGTTAAGCGACTGAAGCAAAGAGACCAATTCCAAGAGAGCACTCTTCAGAGCGTGAAGAGAGACTCATGCCATGCTGCGTGGTCCCGCCATGCCTGCCCGATAAGGTCAGATCACTAACCATAGTGAGCTATAGTGGACTGCCCCACTGTAGGTGGGCTTATCTCTTACACGCTGCTTATCGCTGGATGACGACCCTTATGCCATGATGGCGACGTGAAGTTGAGTCTCTGATGAAAAGTGAGGTGCAATCAAGTTGCAACCAAAATGAAAAGGCTACGGTAAAGAGGCGTACCTGCAATTTGAGCCTGCACGTTGGCTGCCCTTTATCCTTTCTGGTTGCTGCCAGGTGCCCAGCGAGTCTAGACAACGGCCCAATGTGCAGCCAGTGACAGGAGCTATTTGGCACTGTTCTCTGACGTTCTCTGACTGCTTCGAGCCGACTTCCCCTCTCTATCTAGTCACAAGCAGTCACAAGCGCCCTTGAAGTGCCCCAGACATGCCCGTAAAGTGCCCTTTGCTTTGTGCCCGAGTCCTCCGGCTGGGTCTCAATCTGAGAATGTACCCGGATACTAATGCACAAGACAAAAGGCTTCGTCTTGTGTGCCTTTTCTTTTGCATTGAATCTCGACGGTTAAGTACATATCTTCATTAATTAGCAAGCTGATCGACGATTCCAGCGACTGCCTTTACTCATCGCACCTTCCCAACCAACAGACTTTACATAATCGTCTACCCCGCGGTGCTTCACTCATAGAGCTCTGTAACACCTTCCCTCAGCACCGTAATCACGGCTGGCCGCGCACGGCAGTCACTCCCAGCTCTATTTCTTTGCAGTATACCTAGAAGATAAGCCCAACTCTCCGGATAAGGCCTTGTTGCCTACCACTGCCTACCACGCTCACGCCTATGCAGCCTACAGCTCATCTGCCCCACTTCCTCGTCGCTATTCACTGTGAATCCGTGGCTATCTGATCATCTGCTTCACCATCGCTCCTTCTTGTCTTGTCCGTATTCAACCACTTCCTTCCCGATCCATACTCTTCCCACGGTTTATCTTGACATCGTCGACTCTTCCTTCGCCCTCGTTTCTCCTTTCTCCTTTCTCCTTTTTCGTTTCTCTTCCTCTGACTCCAACACCGACATCTATCGATTCTATCGACGTCGCGCCCATCCTCACGACCGTTGACGCCCCATCAGCTTATCGCTTACTCCACCCGACTGGCCCCATGATCACCAACTGAAGCACCCAAGCTCACCACCGACGACGACAACGACGACATCTACAATTCATTAACAACCTTTTTCTTTCTGATTGACCTTGACAACAAGTACCGACGAAATGAGCCCCAAAAGCGATATCGTCGTCCTGGACGCCGAGGACAAACCCTCCGAAGTCCCCAAGTCGAGTATGTCCAGTGTCCAGTGTCCAGTGTCCACACACATACCCGCATCTGCGTCATCTGCGTCATCTGCGTTTGCATCTACATCGCTAACATGCCAGTCACTCTGACCCTCGTGGACACCACAGTCGACAGCAAGAGCGACATTCCGAGCCGCTCGTTCGAACTGACGTCGGACACCAAGGTCGTCATCGGACGCTCCTCCAAGACCGTTAGCAAGGGCCTCATTCCCGCACCTACCAATGGCTACTTTGATAGCCCTGTCGTGTCCCGAGAGCACGCTGTGATCACGGCCGACATGAAAGAAGGCGTATGTTTGCTGTTCTTTCCCTTTTCACCCTTACAGCGCCCGCCTGCTTTTGCACTTTGACGACCCCTCTTTGTGGCTTGTTGATGACTAACACTCGTTCCTCGACAACAGATCGTTCGTCTTACCGATATCAAGTCGCTGCATGGCACCTCTGTGAACGGCACCCGTCTCGAGGCTGGCGTCCCCTTTACTCTGAGCACCGGAGACAAGCTCCGGTTCGGCGCGCACGTTGCCCGGGCCCTGGATATCTTCCACCCCACCGAATGCGAGGTTGAGATCATTCACGTACAGCCAACTGCGTAAGATTCTCTTTCTTCACACTCACTCAAATTTATGTACTAACACGCGCAGACCTGTCTTTGAGAGAGCCCGTTCGTACTGTGCGCCCGAGTCAGTCGATGGCACTAGTGACGGCGAGTCGTGTTTCGGCTATGATCTGGACTCGGACGAGCCTCTGTCCAAGAGTTGTGGCGAGGATTCGCTGGCAGAGTGCGAGTCGCCCACGCAGACCGGCGGCATCCAGATTGCAGAAGACAAGCCCGCCGAAGTTGCACACGGCAAGTCGAATATCAGTCTGCCCAGCCTCGAGGAGGCCATGCACATGGACGAGTACGAGGAGGACGAGTCTGAAGCCGGCCACGAAGGATGTAACTACGAGCTTGACTCGGACGATGGGTCAAGCATGGAGGATGAAGAAGAAATGGAAAGTGAAGATGACGAAATTGAAGAGGACGAATACGACGATGACGAGGCTCAAGAGGAGGCCGAAGACGAGGCCAACGACATCACGGCGCTGGCGAACGCGGAGATTGACGACGACGGCTCTGGTTTCCTCGAGAACAAGATCCGCCAGTTTATGGAGAAGACGCGGCAGGAGGGCAAGGCTATGGACCAGAGACTGCGCGAGTTCAAGGCCAAGACGGCCAGCAACGTGTCGACGCCAGAGCCTACTTCTACTGAAGTGCCCCCTGCGGCTGAGGCGTCTGCATATGCGTCGGCCATGGTGCCTGCTACGTTCAATGGAAAACTCGACATTTCGTCGATTCTCAACCCATCGTTCCCGCCGACGGAACAATACGAGCTCACCGCTGACGAGTCGCTACTGGTGGCCCCGGCTGAGGTGGTCGCAACTGAGGCAGCCACCAGCCTCGACGATCAGGACATCTACAAGCCATCGCAGTACCAGCCTGTAGTGTATGACACGCAAGCTGTGAGTGCAGAAGCCTCTGCCTGGCGCTTGCCTGATGCGGAGTTCGCCGAGGTGCCTTTGACGCCTGTCACGCCTTTTAGTGTTGTGAACACACAGGACGGAGATCTGTGCAGCACTGCAGTCAACGCCGCCCGGCCCGTTGCGGCTTTCCACAACCCGACGCTGGTGACGCCGATCACGCCGCCCAGAAAGCGCAAGATGGACGAAGTTGCTGCTGAAGACGTCCAGATTCTGGTGTCTGTGTCCGCCGCTGCTGTCGATGGTGCCGCGCAGACCGAGATCAACAGCCATATGCCCACACCCCCTCCGGTTGACGGCGGCCCGGCCGCCAAGCGCCAGGCGACACCACAGTCGGTGGCGGCCAAGTCGCAGAGCAAGAGCAAGGCGTGGGCGGCCGTCGAGAAGCTTGGCATTGCCGCACTGGGCGGTGCCGTTGTTCTCGGGTCGCTGATCTACACGGCGCCCACCTTTTGATACCCTTGATTTGTGCCCTGTCTCATGTCGTTTACTCTGACCTAGTCGAAAGTGTATGTCACTTTTCACCTTTTCTGATGATGCATTCACTTTACATTTACGTTTTTATTTTCCGGTGTATGGTTTAGGTTTTCGGTTGTTACTTCTTTTCCTTCTTTTCTGCTTTATCCTTCCTCTTTCCTTCTCTCTGCCCTTGTCTGCTTTTGTGCTTTTTGTCCTTTTTGTCATTTTCCCCAACGGTGTCACTGGTTTTGTTGCATCATGGTTTAGTGAGTCTTTTAGTCTTTCATCTGCTTGTCTCGTTCTTTGAACCGCATAACTTTCTTCACTTTATACTCTCCAACTGATTGTTTGTGCGAATCCGCCTTTTACATCTCAAGTTATTGTCCTTTGTTTATTCTATTATGAACCAACACCGACGGCCACAATGTTTGCAATTTGTCATGTTCTTGTCCTGTAAATATGCCATCGAATTGATTGTCTATTAAAACTTCTTGGGCCAACTGTAGTGCTTCTCCTAGCCACCAAGACGTAGAATCATACCGAGGCTGAGGCCTACTTCTCTGGTCTCTTCGTACATTCTCGCAACTCCTCTACCACCTCTTGAGCCACTCTTCTGCATGCCTTTATGTCTGCCTCTGACCCTGCCACCTTGTGCTTCTACATCCAGCAATTTGGATATCACAACACACAAACTTGATATCCTTGGAGGCTTCCGCCAGCATCGTGATAATTTCATTGTATCTGCTGTAGAGAGTACCCGCGACGCACAAGCGAGCATGCTTAAACGTATGCAGCACAACCTGCTGCTGGCCGGGCACGCTGTAATATATCTGAGGCCGAGGGGTAGTGGGTAGAAAAGTAGAATGCATGCATGCGTGGTGACCAGTTTCGAGTTTCCTGTTGCACAGGTACAGGCTTCGTTTTGGACATTTTCACTTGTGAGGTGATTGTGCTATAAGACATGGGATCCTGGGATGGAGATGCATGGACACGTCGATGCCAGCGTTCTTTATTTCTCTTATTTCTCTTTATATGCAGATGCCCATCACCGAGCAAGACGTTCTAGTGCGTGTCCGCCGACCTTGATCTGTTCATCTACCTCCTGCGGCCTATCGCCTGCAGACTCGACGCAGCACAATCTATATCTCGAGTACACAAGCAAATGCGTCTGAGACATGGGTTGTATATGCTCACCGACTTTCTATTCTAATGTTTGCTTCTACGCATTGTAGATATTCTGGTTTGAGACGTTGTCCCCGTCATCCCCGACAGCACGAGTATTGGGCTGTTCTGGTTTCGCATCGGTCGTATCCTCGTGTCCAATGGTATTTTGTATATTCTTACATCTGATTTGAGGCTCAGGCTCTTTTGCTTCTACCGCTTCTCCATTGTGCCGTCTTTCTGTCTCTTGTCTTGTGTCTTCCTGCCTGTCTGCTGTCAGTCAGATCATACTCGCATAGTCGGTTTTTATTACCCGAGACACGTTTTCAACGTCTAGACTGGAATGGATGGCTTTTGTTTTGTCATATTTGCGCGAAGAGCTTGCAATTGTATGAACACTAAACCAACCCCAGTATAAAAGTCCCATGCTCAACAGATGGTGGATGTAGACGCACACCACCTGGCAAAAGACCGCGTCTCCTAGTTTACAGAAAGACTGTATAGTCAACAATAGTCAATAATCAATAATTCAAGTAATTCTCCAGAAAAGAACATCTTAATTTGACTACTTTCAATACTGACGGACTAACTACCCTGGACCTAGCAGCTCGCCGGCGGTGTAAGCTAAACCGCCTCCATGCCTGTTCTTTACGTTAATGTATTCATTAAATTGCAAACACTGCTTCTGCCTTGATGCATAGACTGGCGTGGACCAGACAAGACAAACGAGGATGCTGAGCCGTTTCTCTCTGTATCTTTGTCTCCATGTAATGTCTCATGCCGCCCACGCCTGCCACTCAGTTGCATGGTCCTAACCTGCCTGTTGGCCGTTGGCGTATATGAAGAAAGCAAGATGCCGTTTGTATTCTTTGTTTAATACTTTGTGTTTATTGATTCGTTCTGTACTGATATTCATTGATAAAGAACTGCCTCCCACCTCTTCACGTTGACTTCCACAACACATACCATACAGATCACACATCACCAGAAGACGATAACAACGCCAGCCGATCATTGGAGCCACGACCGACCGTTTCCTCACCTGCTACTTATTGCCTGTTACCAGCTGTTGTGCTGTCGTGCCGCCATTCTCGCCTGCTACTTGCTGCTTGCTGCCTGCCATCTGCAACCTGCGGTCCTGCGGTCCTGTGGTCCTTGTGTCGTCTGTGCTGGATGGGTCTAAACCCATGCAACGAGATCTATACGGTTGGTCAAATTCACCCCGATCCCATAGTGTCCGGGTGTTTACGTCTGGATCTTGACTTTTGGCTCGGCTTGTTCTGATCTGCAGCCATATTAGCCATATATATGAGCCTTGAATCCAGTCCATCTTCTAACCGTTCATGTTCATCCCATCGTCACCCCAACAGACAGCACACCTACACAATATCAAATTACAACATGGACAGCTACTTGGCCGACGAGTTCGTGTACGGCTGGCCCCAGAAACACTGCGGCTGCGCCCAGATCATTGAGTCCTGCTCCTACTGCTGCGGAAGCTACAAAGCGTGAGTCCCTCTACCACGGCATGTTTCTGATATATCCTGGTTGGAAACTGAGAAAATAACAGCTGCTCATCCTGCCCGTATTGCCTCGGAAAGGCCTATGTCGAGACCCCGTGCAGCCACAGTTTCGTTTCCAACTGCGCATCGTCCGCTGCCATCACTATACCCGCTGCCCCTTGGGCTACCGCCAGACCACGCACGCCGCCGTCGCCGCCATCACAGTCTATGCCCCGCTACCAGCCGCAGAGTTTGACTATCCAGGGCGTCTCGCTCGACGGCCCTTTTAGGGGCTCAAGCAGGGGTAGCCGCAGCAGCCGCAGCCGCTCTGGCCGGCCCGAATCTCCTGTGTCGACGTCGACGCCGTCATCGCCATCCTCCACATCTTCGTCTTCATCGACAGAGTCTCCCTCCAAGAGACGGGGCAGGCCGTCGCGGTACAAGAAAGGAGCGGACAGTGGGCGTTCTGGGGGCAACGGGGGGAGTCCAAAGAAGTAGAAGCGTTCTCGAATTGTCGTTACTATGCCGACTGCAAAGTTTTCAAGTCATTTACTACCTAAATCAACTATATATATTTTACAATGCACAAGCCACGCAGTACGTGTGCCATGTACTTGGTCTGATCGCTGGCACCAGATCCCAAGATCGAGACTGGCAACATCTTTATCTTGCGTGGAAATGATATGTGACCAAGCTGGGGTCTCTCAAGCGAGAAGCAACCGTACAGTCTACCGCACTCGGCTGCAAAAACCTTGCCTTGCACTGCATGATACGAGGTCCAGGGCGCAACCATCCCGGAAGCGATGCTGGGCCGGCAGCTCACATGAAGGTCGAGCCGAGTCGGCTGGCTTGTGGGAGCTGGTGATGCAAGTTCTCTGCACCTTATATTGCATGCCCGATAACCTTTTCCATATCATACAAGTAGACACATGACAACAGCCACTGCTCGCATATCAACCTTGTATTGCATATTGTGTACTATAGTCATATTGATGATACCTGGACATGCTTATACAGTAGGCGGAGTGTCTGTACAAGCATTGGCGCGGCAACCCCAATCTCGAAAGCACTCTATTATTGTTACGAATCACAGGCTTTGGCAGTGTAGATATATGTAAAAAGTTGTATTCATATGAATGAAAATCAGGAGTATAACGCCGCAGATGAACCAAGAGTGAAAAAGCATATATCGACATGTAAATCATAAAACAAGAAAATTACAAAGCAAAAACTCCAAAGATGTACATTGCTTTTCCCAACCAATTGCGTTTTCTTTCTACAGAATGAAAAGCTAATTGGAAGCCTCTGCGGGCGCCTGGCTCTCGAGCGACAGGTGGAAACTCCGGATAATGGAGTCGGCGTCGTCAATGGCAATGGGCCGCACGTCGGCAAGCGCCTTGATCTTGGTGGTGACCAGCTTGACCTGGTCGTCGGTCATGGTGAGGCCGAGCTGGCCGACACGGGTCTTGACGGCGTTCCAGCCGGTCAGGCGCGAGGCAAAGTGGACGTAGCGGGTCATGCCAAAGTCGGCGGGGTCGATGATCTCGTAGGTGCTGGGGTTGTTCAGGATGGCCTTGGCGTGGATACCGGCCTTGTGGGTGAAGGCGCAGAAACCGGTGATGTAGTTGTTGAAGGGGGTGTTGATCTGGACGGCCTCGGCGACGAGATCCTCAATCTCCTTGAGCTTGTGCAGCTTGTACTTGCCGGTGACGTACTCGCGGTCCGAGACGATCATGCGGGCCATCAGGCCGCCCAGGGGGGTGATGCCGTTGCGCTCGCCAATGCCCAGGACGGAAACATCGACGTGGGTGGCGCCGGCCTCGAGGGCGCAGAAGGCGTTGGAGATGGCGCAGCCGGTGTCGTTGTGCATGTGGACCTCAATGTCACAGGACACGACACCGCGCAGGGTGCGGACGAGGTCGTAGACCTGGCGGGGGCTGGCGCAGCCGACGGTGTCAGCAATGCCGACGCGGTTGACGCCGACCTTGTCGACCGTGCGGTACAGCTGCAGCAGGTCAACGAGGTCAGAGCGGAACGAGTCCTCGGACGAGAAGCGGACCTCGAGGCCCTTGCTCTTGATGAAGTTGATGACCTCGATGGCGCTCTTGGTGATGTAGGCCATGTCCTTGCCGTGGGAGAACTCTCTCAGGAAGTGGGACGTGCCGATAACGACATCCAGACCGTCGACACCGGTCTCGACGGCAATCTTGGCGTCCTCCATGGTGCAGCGGACGTGGGTCAGGATCTTGGCCTTGAGGCCGAGCTTGCAGATGGCCTCGCAGTCGGCGCGGGACTGCTCGGAGGCGGCGGGCGAGGTCAGCTCGATGTAGTCGACGCCAAAGTCATCGAGGGCTCTGGCAATCTTGATCTTGGTCTCGGTGTCGAAGAAGGCGTTGGCGAACTGCTCGCCCTCACGCAGGGTCGACTCGATGAGCTTGAAGCGCGAGACGTTGGACAAAAAGTCGCCTACGGGCTGGTAGGGGTTCGCCTGGCGGGTGGTGTGTCCCCGGGTGTCGGCGGGGAGGCTTGCGCCCTGGATTGTTAGTATGCCATTGAGAAGAATGCTGAAGCACTGCACGAGACTTACACTGACGTCGGCAGAAGGAGCCATGATGACGATGTGATGAGGGGTATCGGATTGAGGGATAGAGTGGGTGTTGAGTCGATATCGAATAAGAGATGGCTATTAGAAGTCTGGATGTAGATGCAGATGTCTGATAGTATGAGAGAGTAGTGTCGTCAGAGGAGAGAATTAGGAAGGAGCAAAGGTAGAAGTCTGGAAGTAGAAGGTGGAAAGTAAAAGGGAGAGAGGAAGAAAACAGAGCAAAGGCGGTGGCCAATATAAGTCTCTAATAAGTCAATGGCTGTGACTCTTTTAGTCCCTTGCTCTGACAGAAAGAAAGAGAAAAAGAGACTGAGAGGGGTCCGATGAGCGCTGCCAACAGTGACTCATTATTGGTCAATGAAACTCGAGAAAATTCTGCCATCAATTGTGAGAATTTTGAAAATTTTAGGAATTAAATAATTATTTAATTTAATTCTAAAATCCTAAAGAGCGTGCCCCAGATGAGGTGGATCTCGAGATGCAGCCAATCACAGAACAGAGCGTAATGCGGGATGGCAACCCCGCAAGGTCAATCGACGCAGAGCAACCACACAGCCAGGAACAGATGGAATTTAATTAATGTGTAATGCGAGATGCACAGAGATGGCTGATGTATGTATTAATAAACAGGGAATGGTGAATAGTTGGTGGTTGTCACGATGGACGTCGAGCTGGACTGTTGGATCTCTGCAGCCTGTCAGGAAGACAGAAGATGGCGGCAAGCAGATGCAAGGAGACAGGCCAGGAGAGTGTTATTGCCGAGACGGCTAGTATGACTGGTAGAATTACGGATGAGCAGTACAGCAGAGGTATGACTGTTGGATATGTGATGAGGCTTTAAGCACACAGCTGCACGGAAAAGAGGACACGAAATTACTGTCAACTATATGAGTCTGAATGCAGAGTATTACACAATACTTGGTACAAGTTGCAGTGGAGACATCGTCATGGCCACGAGACGAGGAAGTTGATGGAGCGGGCATATCCCGAGTGGAGAGCCGACTCATACTGAGGAGATGTTGGGTAGTTTGGCAGGGATTAGGTGCAGTGCAGACCACGTGAACACGCACCAACTTCGTGGTGCACTGAATAGAGGTGACAGAAGAGTAGATGAAAAAAGATGAAAAGAAGAAGAAGAAGAAGATGAAAAAGAAAAAGAAAAAGAAAAGGAAAAAGAAGAAGAAGAAGAGAGATCACGAGACAGGGCAATGTCGTCAGAGAGCTCACAAGGTGGATAACCAGCTGGAGTGTTAGCTGAGAAGGAAGGGTTGTGCAGACGCAGAGCATGATAGAGTCATATCGACAGGAAAAATAGAGAAAGGCAGCCGAGCTACATGCCGTGCCTCGATGAGTCGACGAGGAGATACTCAGAAATACAGTAATACTGGCCAGGGAAAAACACTCAAGACAGACTCGGCAGACTAGCCTGCATTGGGGCAATTTGGCGGCAGATGTAGAAAGGGAGGCCGCAGGTGTAGAAAAGAGGGCCGAGGTCTGTAGTTTTGTGACAATTGTAGTTTCAAATGTCGTCGTGTATCGTCGGAGAGCTCCGATGCAGCAGAGTTGCTCTGTAGTTACAGGATGTTGTGATTATATAATATACACAGATGGTGTTGCACAAAGTTCAGTTTCGGAAGGAGCAGTTCCTGGCATCTCATACTTCTTCACTACTGTCAGTCGATGTCGGCGATATCTTCAATATGCACGTGCAGTCAGAGCATAACAGCCGGCAATAGAGTGCAGAATTCAGAATAATACACTGCCGCACAAATCCAGTTAGCTGCGCAGACGCCGACGCTCCGAAGTTCGGAAAACAAAATTTTCACTTAAGAATAGACCCACTTATATAGAGGGCAGCCAATCACATCCCGTTTAATAGAAACAGCCTTGACTTGCAGGGAGAGTGTCGTAGCAGCAGACGACGAGTTAGAAAACATTGTAAAGGTAGGAACTGCAGAAAACTAACAAGAAAGAAGACGATCAACGTATTCCGACCTGGTCAAACATGCTTCGCCATGGACGATGCAGAGATCGATTCTCAGGGTGTCATCGAGTTACGTCATAGCAGAAAGGGTAAAGAGACGGCGGCGTGGGATACGGATTCTGGATAAAGATGGAATAACTCCGCATGGTCCTCTGGATTGGTGGAATCGTCTCCATCAACGGTTGCCTTGAAGTGCAGTCTACGAAATAAAGAGTGAAGAGAAACTATGTCAGCAGATGACTAATATTTGCTTATATAATCATTTATTTTGACAACGACGACGACAACGACATAGCAGTCGCTGCCTCATCTCATTCGACACTATTTATATACACACAACTCAGCCAACAGCTGCCGTGCCGTGACTCATAGAGACGATAGGCCCTGTCGATGCCACATCACGCTACTCATTGCCAGTACATTCAGCCTTCTTAGTATTGCTGCTGCTCGTGATGGTGTGTGATCTCGTCTCTGCAGGGGCATCTCTGTAGCTACGGCGACTGTTTGTATGTAAAACGAAAAGGCGGGCATTGCTCGCTCTCATCTTGTGATATATCGATTTGTAGAAAAGGCCGCGGTTGGCTCAGCATCTCTGGTTCACTGCTGCTGGCAGTCGATCCCCGGGGTTCTTTTTTTGCGTGAATCTTGGGTCAATATATGCCTAACAAATGATGCCTGTCCACGTCGTGATGTACTCAATGTACACACCACCAGCCCAGCCTCGGGTCTTGCGTACAGGCACCAGAATACGTTTTGGAGACGCGTAGGATGCATATGTTGGTGCAGTGCTGGTGCTCGTGTCCAGTTTGTCTGCTTGATTATACGCAGCATATGCATTACGATGCAATACAATGCAATATGTGCTCGGCTGTTTCTGTGCCGCCCTGCCATGAATCCGCCTTTTCACTTCCGCCTCGCATTTTTCCTGTTCTGTTTAATTCAGTTCTGCCGGCTATTTCGTGCGTATGCCTTGCTATGCCTTGCTATGCCTTGCTATGCCGCTTTTGCCTTGAACCACGCGATGTCTGCCGTGCCCATGCTGTGCTCTCGATTATTTGCTCACTGTATGTACTGTATAGTGAGATATATACCGCTTGCACAGGTCTCTACCATTGCAGTGCATCACGCAGTACATTGTAGTAACGGCTATCCGTGACTTGCCATGCAGTGCAATGTTGATATCACGCGCTTGTAAGTAATATATGAGATCACGATGCGGTTGTCGCCCGTCACGATGTACATATGGCCGAGCAACTGAATGATGAGAAAACTTATGTATTGATACAGACAACCAACGCAACACATCCATCACTGGTGATGCAAACTGTCCGTGCGATATGTAGTGCATCGTTGTTTGATCAATTGCTGTGGCAGTGATTGGATGCGATTAGGGCATGTAGCACCTGTAACAATGGAATAAGTAACTGAGTGACAGGGATCAGTGAATCAAAGATACACAGCCTAAAAAGACATAATCAAAAGAAAGAAAGGCGGAAGACAAACAGGGCCAACCAAAAAGTGAGGCTGTTCAAAGTAGACGCCTGTTCAGCGAATAATCAATTATTGTGCGATCTTTTGCATCTCCTAAATCGAAACCAGCTTTCTGTGCTTGGTATTGTTTTGCCACTGACGGCGATTTGCATTTGCACTTCTGCCCAAGGTGGAGATTGGGCTTCAACCAGACACCCAGACACTCAGACACACGCACACACACAACGAAACAACGCACCAGACTCGCCCGTACACACTCTCTGGATGCAATACCACCAAATCAGGAATCAGCCATTGGGCACAGCCTTGTTGGGTGTATTCTTTTTGTATTTTCTGGTGTTGCAAATATAATATGGTCATGCAGCATGAGTCCGGTGGCTGTGAACACGAGCTGGGTTGATATCTTTGATATCTTTGACATCTTTGATTATCTTTGATTAACAACGCCCTGTAGCCGCATTTACGATGTAGTAGAGTGAAGATGAATGAGGATAGACACAAAGAAGATGGAAAGTAGAGTACAAGCTTTAAAAACAAAGATGGAAATCCTCACTACATCACGAGCACATTGTCTGACCACGGTCTGCCGGTATCTGTCTTGCTTCAGCTTCCTTGTCTTTCCGTCTGGATTCCGCACATCACCACATTTACATTAATCAAAACCAATAGAAGAAGACCTGCAGGATTTACAACGAGTAGTGATGTGCTCTGCCGTCTCCTGACCACCCTCATTTCCAGCCATCTTCTGGCCATTCTTCTGGCCATTCTGACCACCTGGCAGACCACCCGACTCATGCCGTCCGCATCCCGACGTTGCTACCCAAGTCGTCTGCAGCTAAAAATGATATAAGAGCAAGAAGAAAAAGTAAATGCTAAAATAAACCCGCCCTGTTATAACAACACCGTTTCTGCCAAACCTGTTTACGCTTCTTTTCCTTTTATTTTTATCTTCAACCCAAGACCCAAGACCAAGAACCCAAGTATCTGTTCTACTCTGATCTCATCTCACAGCAGCCAGCATATCAAGTCAACCAAAACAAAGAAAACAAGAATCCAGTCGAGTGATCATTGCCCAACGCTCTATCTTCTACCCACGCAACCTGTACTCACTGTACTTGTCTGTACTTGTGATACTCCTCTCGTCCGTCTTGTCATTGTTGCATGTATCCGCAAAGAAAAGGCAAAGAAAAAAGAAGAAAGAAATCGCTTATTGACTCTCACTGCCTTGACGCTCACTGCCTTGCCGCCAGTGCCTCGTTTCTTATATGCTCTTTTCTTTTATATCGCTTTATATTCTGTCACATCTGCATCTGCATCTGATCTGACAATATCAAAACAAAACAAAACAACCCCTACGCCCAGTCCGCCTTCTCTTCTCTTCTCTTTCATCCTCTTTCATCCTCTTTCATCTTTCATCTTTCCTCTTCCCTCTTCATATTCGTTATGAACCATCAACATCCTACAGTATCATCAGACTACAAGCACCTTCGACACCGAATCGCAACTTGAATTACTTGCAAACACAACTACTAAAAAGCAACAACAATAAATCAACGATAAAACAACTCCAAACACGCAATGGACTTTGGAGTGTTCCTCCGCGAGGGAGCCGCGCGCGTCATGCCCCGGCTCACCTATCGCCATCCCGACGGCACCACAAGTGCATCGCCTACTACCCCAGGCACTCAGACTCAGACTCAGACTCAGACTCAGGCCCAGCCAGTCTCGGACAACAACAACAACAACAACAACAACAATGACAAGTCCATCAAGCTAGAACCTCTCAAGAGAGTTCCTCACCTTCGCCTCCAGCGCCGCCTCTCTAGTTCGGCCTCCGACGTCTCTGCCGCCTCAAACAAGCCAGCCATTGCCGACGACAACGAGTCGTCCGACACAGAGACCACTCCGACTCCGTCTATCAAAGACATTCCATCGGCAATGGTAGGCAGCACCGCTTCGCGCAACTACCGGCCACCGCCACCGCAGATGCCGCCTCCACCACCGCCGCAAAGCTACTACTCGCCGCCGCAGCAATACCAACAACCCCAGTATCCCCCGTACGCACAGTACCCGCCGTCCTCGCCGCAGTACATGATGCCGCCGCCGCCCCTGCCCATGATGCAAATGCCCCCGCTGCCTCCAAGCAACGCCGGCAGCTACGCCGGCAGCGACTTTTCCCAGCCGCCCTATCAGATGCACTCTCCGCAGATGCATCCTTCGCAAATGCAGATGCAGCAGATGCCCCAGAGACCATCCACGATGCCGCCTCAAGCACGGGCTCTGCCACCGCCGTCCCATATTTCCTCGCAGTACTCGCATGGCCCACCGTCGCCACACTACCAACACCACCAGTACTATCCGCCCGCATCTATCATGGGCGGTTCCAACATGGGCGGCTCTAACATGGGCTCTGTCGTTGGCTCGACCACCGGCTCGATCGTTACAAACCACAACATCAACACCAACAACGCCCGCCCTCGCTCGCTCTCGCAGGCTCGCTCGGTCTATTCGCAGCACTCGCATGCGCCATCCCAGTTCTCTCACTCCCCCAGCATGTCCCACTCCACGGCGTCCAGCCCGCAGCAGAAAAAGGTCACCTTTGACCAGTCCGAGTTTGAGGACAACTCGTCGTGTGCGTCGGGTACGACACAGGCCACGTCGGTTGACGACGACTATCTGCCGAAGCGGTCGCCCAAGCAGGCCTTCTCCCATGCTCAGTCTTCTTCTCCGTCTTCCCAAAGTCCCAAAGCCAGCTTCAACACGCTTCGCCGGCGTGCCAAGTCCATGTCGGCCATGTCTGCTGTGAGCTCGGTTATGAAGGAGAACTATGAAGAGAGAGAGCGGAGAGAGCGGAGAGAAAGACCGAGGCGGCGGTCTATGGACCGCGAAGATGATGACGACAGAGACGCTCGTCAAAGAGAGCGGTCCCGGTCGCGGTCCCGGTCGCAGTCTCGTTCGCGCCCACGTGCTGCCAGCCAAAGCCGTAGCCCGACCCAGACCAAGGCAAAACCCCGCGAGCGCAGTGTCAGCCGCCACAGCAAGCGCGAGCAGCGTGACGACGTGTCGACTCACTCTAGAGATTCTAGAGACTCTAGAGACAGAGACGACCACAGTGACGTCGGCAGCCACCATAGCCAGCACAGCCAACACAGCCGCCACACTGCCAGCGTCGTAAGTGACCGCAGCGAGGAGAGCACCCGCAGCATGCTCAAACTCGAGAGCATCCAGGCCGACCTGCGCGAGCAGCAGCGCGCCAAGAGTGACCTCGAGACCACTGTCCAGACACTCGAGGCCAATGTCGAGCGCCTCCAGTCCGCGCTCGAGACCACATCCGCCGACCTCGACGACGCCAACCAGGCGCTCGAGACTGCCCAGCAGGCGCTCGCCCAAACCAACGATCAGCTCTCGGACGTGCGCGCCGCCCTCGAGCAGGAAGAGGAGGCCGTCAGTTCTCTCCGCACCTCGCTGCAGCACCAAGAGTCCGTCAACGGCGAGCTCACGGCCGCGCTGACCGCAGAGGCTTTGGTAGTTGAGGGCCTGCGCGCACAGATCGAGCAAGAAAGCAAGGCCACCCTGGAGGTCAAGCTCGCTCTCGTTGAGGAAGAGGGCGCGCACGCCAAGACGCGCGACGAGCGCGACTCATTTGACCAAAAGTGCAAGTCGCTCGAGGACCAGATCCGCAGCCTCGAGGACCAGGTGGAGGCGGCACGCACCGCCAACAAGGAGCTGCACGTGCTCATGTCGAACCAGATCGACGACCTGACGGCGACCAAGGCGGCGCTGCAAAAGAGCGTCGAGCTGATGGAGGTCGATCTGGGTGAGAAGAAGGGGGAAATCGCTAGTCTCACTGCCGAGAACACATCTCTCAAAGACGATGTGGCTGCCGCCAAGACTGACGTCGAGGCCAGGACAGCCGAGGTTGAGGCTCTCATCGCCGACAAGTCCACACTCGACGAGACGGTTCTTTCGCTCAATACTACTGTCGACACTCTGACGTCCGAGAAAACGGCCCTTGACGCCAAGTGCGCAGCCCTCGAGACGGACAAGGCCGCCGCTGTCGCCGGCCTCGATGCCGTCAAGACCGAAAAGGACGAGCTTGAAGGCAAGCTCGCGGCCGCCGAGGAGCAGCGCACCGAGCTGCAGACCACCATCGACACAGCCATGGCCGACCTGTCCGCCAAGACGGACGAGCTCGCCGCCGTCAAAGTAACTGTCGCCGCCCTCGAGGTTGAGTGCAACACACTCAAAGAGGCCGCAAACGCACCGCCGCCAGAGGTCGAGGTCGACCACGCCAAGGAGGAAGAGCTGCAGGCCGCCGTTGACGAGCTGCAAAAAGAAAAGGCCGCCCTCGAGGCCAGGGCCGCCGAGCTTGAGGCGGCCGCAGATGCAGATGCACCTGCTGCCGACGCGGCCGACCTTGAAGAGGCGCGTGACAAGAACACCGCTCTCGAGGCCAAGCAGGCCGAGCTCCAAGCCCAGCACGATGATTTGTCCGCAAAGCAAAAGGCTCTTGAGGAGGAGCTTGCCGCGTCCAAGGAGGCTTCGGCGACGTCATCGTCGGCGTCCGACACAGCACGCGCCGAGCTCGGCCAAGCCCAGCAGCAGCTCGCCGACGCCACCGCGCAAAACGAATCCCTAGCCCTCAACCTCGACCAGGCCAACCACCAGGCAGCACAGATGCGCGCCGCCTACAATACGGCCGACAATGAGATCATGGCGCTGCGCGACCAGATGGCCAAGATGCGCGCCAAATTGGCCGGGGTGGCGTCGTCGACGGCGAGCGGCACGTCGCGCAAGAGCAGCACGAAAAAGAACAAGGACGAGATTGTGATTGTGCGCAACCCGGGCGACCGTGGGCGGTTCCAGGTGATGCGGCGGTCCGAGCTTGGCAGTTCGCGAAGTCCGAGCAAGAGCTCGCGGTCGCGGCAGGCCAACTATGATTCTGCTTAGTGTTTTTCTTTTGTTTTCTTTTTGTCTTTCAGCTTGTCAGATTATGACTTCACGCCTCTCTTTTGATGATTTCCTTTCCTTTTATTCTATTCTGTTTAGTTTTCGTTTCTTTATTTCTCTTTGCACTGTCCCTTTATACTTTACTTCCTTGTTTCTTTTGTATATTTACGATATTTGTTATTGGTTTACTCACTGGTCTTTTATGGCTGGTTGATGTAAATACTGTTGGATATGATGGACAAACACGATGACGACTTATGAAACTGTTTCTTATGTATTTCTTAATGAACTTGATTCTTTGTACCTAGTTGATAATTAATGTTTGTTCTTTCAGAATGGGTTACAAGGTTTCTTTCGATGTGCTTTGGTTTTGTTAAACGTTCATTATCTTCATCTGTTGTTCACCTTTACATTTGATTCAAAATTTATAGGCCCTAGTTATCACCTGTTGATCGAGTGAAGCAAGTTTATAAGTAAAGTTTATTGCCTTGAAGACTATATGAAGCAAAGTGAAATGAACACGAAAATCAACGACATTGGAAATCTACATGCAAGCACCGCCGTCGACACCCAGGACCTTGCCGTTGATCCACTGGCCGTCCTGCGAGGCAAGGAAGGCAACCACACGCGCAACGTCGATGGGAAGACCGACACGGTGGATGGGCGACCAGCCGGCAGCGTACTCGTCGGTCTCGTCGTCGGTCAGGTTGGTGCCGTTGGGGATGTACTCGCGGCACACGGCGTGGTACATGTCGGTCTTGATGCCGCCGGGCGCGACGGCGTTGACGGTAATCTTCTTGTCACCAAAGTCGACAGCCATGCAGCGCACGAGCGTCTCGATGGCGCCCTTGCTGGCCGAGTAGACGGCGTGGCGCGGGACCATCTTGGCCTGGCCGGTGATGGAGCCCATGAGAATGAGGCGGCCGCCAATCTCCAGGTTCTTGTAGGCCTCGCGGGCAACGAAGAACTGGCCGCGGGTGTTGACGGAAAACACGCGGTCAAATTCCTCGGGGGTGACGTCCTTGACGTGACCGAAGCTGACGACGCCCGAGTTGGAGCACACAATGTCGAGCTTGCCCCACTGCTTCTTGGTCTTCTCAAAGAGCGTCACGATCTGGTCGACATCCGAGACGTTGGCCTTGATAGCGGCGGCGTCGGAGCCCGCGGCCTTGATGGCGTCGACAACCTCCTGGGCAGAGGAGTCGCTGTTGGCGTAGTTGACAATGACCTTGGCGCCGCGGCGTCCCAGCTCGAGGGCCATCTCGCGGCCGATGCCACGACCAGCACCGGTCACGAGGGCAACCTTGCCGGCGAGCGAGGCCGACGGCAGACCAAGAGGGCCGGGGATGGCATCGTACTTGCTCGGGGCATGGGCCTTGTCGGACTTGGTGACGACCATGTTGGCGGTGGTGGAGGTTGTTGAAGGGGACGAAGACGAAAAGGGCGAAGAACGACGACGCTTGGGCTTGATAGCACGGAATATGGAGCGGTACAAACTTAGGAAAGCTTGTATGAGATAGTCGATGAAGGAAGCCAGGATGGGCAACTGTTGCTTCAGTGTGCGTTGGTTGTGCTTTAAATGCTGGAGGCTGCGGATGAAGGCGATGTGAATGATCCGAGTCAAGGAACACAACGGTGCGACCATGCATTAATATACCCAATCCTCGACATCTTCCATGCTGTATATCCGTTCCGAGCTATAGGACTGTCGTCGGACGGTGTTGGAGAAGCCCATGATGGATGAGTATAACTCCGCGTGCCGTCGTAGTCAGGAACAGACGTCTGCAGCCCGTCGAGGCTGGTCTGCAGTCATTGGCCCAGTCGGACTACGGATGAGTATTGACTGGCAGCTCAAGCTAGGTCCGTTCGCCTTTCGCGCTTTGCAACCACCGACATTTCTCTGTGCATGTCCATCTCTCTGCTTTTGATAGACTGCTCCGTTCAGCCTCGCTGTCCCGGAGCTGGGTGGAGTCGGTGAAGGCAGTGGTACTGCAGGAGATGACTTTCGGATTCTACTTTTCTTCATTCTTTCATTTCTACTTTTGACAAAATCAATAGCCCGGAGTATGGACGTCCGTAGCGTTTCACTCGTCTACATTGCGCTCTTCTTGTCGCTGCTCTGGTGTTGATTATTGCTGGTGAGATGCTTACGATTTGATTCTGTTTACTTGCTCTCGTCTTGGACATTGGTGTATATTTTTGATTCCGAAATGCATATGCATACACAATCCTACCTAATGCAGGCTGTATTGGCTGCGACTGTCCAGTAATCTTTGAAATATCACCACAGTAGACGCCCAGAACACCACGGACTTGGTGTGGGGGAATGCCATCATTGTCCGGCGGAAACTAGCTGGCCTGTGAAAGGACGCGGTAGAGTCAAGACCAGACGTTGCCCCTTGATCGTTATGGCGATCTGTTAGTGTAGGCCTACCGACTAACTGACAATATAAAACTTTATGAAATAATATAGACGTTGCTGGACACTTGAAAATTGCATCTCGAAAACCAGTGACAATGAACTCGAGCACGAAGTGTTATATACCACAACACACTCGTACTACAGCCTCCCCTCCTCCATACTACTACCCTCCTTGTCATCTCTTATTATTCACTGATTTGTTTCTGCGATTTCTTCCTCTCTTATACATCTACCAAGTACCATCACCTACCATGCCGCGATCGTCGTGTGTCGTCAACTGCAAATCCTTTGTTGTCGTTGTAGTATTGCAAGTGTTGATCTCCGTCTTATGCACATCTATCATCTCACATTGCATCACGTCAACGGCAATGTGCATGTAGGAACACTATCCGCGCTGATCACTTCTGAATAGCGAGTGAGCAATGCGCAACATGAGCAGAGTCGGCCTTACAGTGTATATAGCATTCACAGTGCGAAAGTACAGTGCGAAAATAAATTACTGTGCTAGACTACTTCCCCTGACTGACCCACTTCTCCAGCTTTCAGCTTGCTTCCGAGCTTCCTTGATCCTGCCTGATCAGGTCCAACTATGGCTTCAGTTATGTTTATCTAATCTAATCTTTCTCTCAACCCACTGGCACTGAACGGCCTCATCATGACTTGAGACTACACACGTGGAATGCATAAACGGCCGATTGACTTGCCGGTACAGACGACTGATACACAAACGCCAAGCATGAGTTGCACGCGCACCAACGGTGACATCTTGGCAGTTTTAGATCTTGGATTTGACTGATTGACTTGGCTTGACATCTCAAAATTATCATCTATCATCCATCAAATACACAGCCATGGCAGACCGCAACGAGTCCCGCCGTGGACTACTGTCCAACGACAGCGGGAAACAATCCTACGAGCTCGCAGACAGCGACCGCGATTCCGAGTCCGACATTGACGCCACCGAGTTTCTGGGCCAGGATCCGATGAGAGACCGCGACAGCGACGACGACGACGACGACGACGACATTGATGACGACAACAAACCCAAAGACGTCAGACAGCGCACACCCACGCTCACATCCGTTCTCTGCTGTGGCACGCGGCGCTGGTCTCGATCGCGCTGCTGTATCGTGGCCCTCGCCATCGCCGGCGTCGTCGTTGTTGCCACCGCCGCCAGCGGCGGGTTCGTCTACAAAAAGCTCGTACAGGAGCCGCTGTATGGCCTGTCGCCGCCGTGGTACCCAACGCCCTTGGGCGGCACTGCACGCAGCTGGGCGGAGAGCTACAGCAAGGCCAGCAGCATGGTGCGCCGCATGACGCTTGCCGAGAAGGTCAATGTCACAACGGGCACCGGGTGGATGATGGGCTTGGCCGTCGGCACCAACGGCCCGGCCGTGCACGTCGGCTTTCCCCAGCTCAACCTGCAGGACGGGCCCCTGGGCATCCGTATGGCCGACAATGCCACTGCGCTGCCGGCGGGCGTGACTGTCGGCGCGACATGGAACCGTGCGCTCATGTACGAGCACGGCAAAGCGCACGGCCTCGAGGCCCGCGGCAAGGGCATCCATGTCCTGCTGGGTCCGTGTGTGGGCCCCCTTGGCCGCATGCCGGCCGGCGGCCGCAACTGGGAGGGCTTCGGGCCGGACCCGTACCTGCAGGGCATTGCCGGCGCTGAGACGGTGCGCGGCATCCAGGACCAGGGCGTCATGGCCACCATAAAACACTTTGTGGGCAACGAGCAGGAGCACTTCCGGCAGCCGTATGAGTGGGGCCTGCCGCACGCCATCTCCTCCAACATTGACGATCGCACACTGCACGAGCTGTACGTGTGGCCCTTTGGAGATGCGGTCAAGGCGGGCGTCGCGAGCGTCATGTGCAGCTACAACCAGGTGAACAACAGCTATGTGTGCGGCAACTCAAAACTGCTCAACGGCATCCTGCGCGACGAGATGGGCTTCCAGGGCTTTGTCATGTCCGACTGGCTTGCACAGCGGTCGGGCGTGTCGACCGCCCTCGCCGGCTTGGACATGACAATGCCCGGCGACGGCCTGCGCTGGCAGGACGGCAAGTCGCTATGGGGTTCCGAGCTGACCAAGGCCGTGCTCAACGGTTCTGTGCCGCTGACACGGCTCAACGACATGGTGACGCGCATTGTTGCCGCGTGGTACCAGTTGGGCCAGGACGACCCCAACTTTTTCACTGGCGACGCTGCCAAAGAGCAGCGGCCCAACTTTTCGTCATGGACCGACAACACGACGGGCGTGCTGGCACCGGGAAGTCCCACCCCGCAGGATCCCGTCACTGTGAATCATTTTGTCAATGTGCAAGCCGAGCACAAGAACGTCGCACGCCAGATCGCCCTCGAGGGCACTGTTTTGCTGAAGAATACTAATATGACACTTCCGATTGGGACTGACGGGCGTACGGGTCCGCGTACCGTTGTCAAGTCTGGCCACCCCGGCGTGCAGCAACGGGATGACGCTTCCACTGCGTCTACTGCTACCACTAAAAAAGTCAAGATTGGCATCTTTGGCGAAGACGCAGGTGCTGGCCAGGGACCTAACCACTGCGAGAACCGTGCCTGCAACCAGGGCACTCTGGGCTCCGGCTGGGGCTCTGGCGCCGTTGAGTTCCCGTACCTCGTTGCGCCCGTTGATGCGCTGTCGGCTGCCTTTGACAGCGACAAGGTAGAGGTCCGCCGCCACACCAACATCAACCGCCTGGACCAGGCAACACTGGACGACCTGGACGTCTGCATCGTGTTTGCCAATGCTGACGCAGGCGAGGGGTTCGTGTCGTGGGGCGGCATTGCCGGCGACCGCAACGATCTGTTGCTGCAGAAGGGCGGCGACGATCTTGTGTTTTCGGTGGCCTCGGCCTGCGGACAGTCGCGCGATAGCGGATTGGGCGACGTGATTGTCGTCGTGCACGCCGTCGGCCCTGTTGTCATGGAGCGCTGGATCGACCTGCCACAGGTCAAGGCCGTGCTGCATGCGAACCTGCCTGGTCAGGAGAGCGGCAACGCACTGGCCGACGTTTTGTTTGGCAGCGAGAGCCCGAGCGGCAAGCTGCCGTACACGATCGGCAAGACGCTCGCCGACTACGGCGAGGGCGGCGCGGTCATGTATCTTCCGAATGGCGTTGTGCCGCAGCAGGACTTTAGCGAGGGCCTGTACGTCGACTACCGGCACTTTGACAAGCATGGCATCGCGCCGCGGTACGAGTTTGGCTACGGCCTGTCGTACACGACGTTTGCCGTTGGCAATCTGAGTCTCACAGAAAAGCTGCCGAAGAGCGAGCTGCCCGCCCCCCGACCGGCGCCGTTTGCAGCACCGCCCGAGTATGACACGACGCTTCCCGACCCCAAGACGCTGCTCTTCCCTGCAGGGCTGCGCCGCCTGCAAAAGTACATTTACCCGTACCTCGAGACTGTCGACGTCGAGGACCTCCAAGTGTCGCAAAAATACCCGTACCCCGACGGCTATGACACAGTGCAGCCGCCGTCGGGTGCTGGCGGCGACGAGGGCGGCAACCCCGATCTGTGGGCTACGTACCTCACGGCCTCGGTCGATGTCACCAACACAGGGCCGTACAAGGGCAAGGCGGTCGTGCAGCTGTATATTAGCTACCCGGACAAGAAGGGCGTTGATTTTCCGGTCAAGGTGCTCCGGGGTTTCGACAAGGTGGAGCTGGCGCTCGGCGCATCGGCGACCGTGACGATGAACCTAACACGGCGCGACCTAAGCTACTGGGATACGGTGCAGCAAAACTGGGTGATGCTTGTGGAGGGGCAGTACCGGGTGCAGGTCGGACAGTCGTCGCGGGATCTGCCTGTCGAGGGACTGTGGTAGTCTAGAGTCTAGATTCAAGAGCCGCGAACCGGTTTCTTGAACGCGCCACTATTGTAACGATATGGTTTCGTGGATTGTTTACGTTCTCGGATAGGATGTCACCGCCTATTTTGGATATCTACTGTTGATTCGATCTCTTGAGTATTGAGCCGCCCGCGATGCACGGAGTATCTGCTTGACGTGCTGCAAAATACGACATGATGCAGGTACACTTGAGATAGTCCGGACGAGATCCGGTATCTCCGCAGTCTGGCATATTTCAATCGTCTCGTGTCGAGATGCCACTGAATAAACCCTACATGAACAACATTTGCATATGTGTCCGTGGTTTCGGCTTTTGTTCGGAATGGGGAGTGCCCGGGTCTTACCAAGTGGCCGTCGGCCTTTCTCCTGTCGTTTCGCGTTTCTAATTTCTATAACCCTGTTCTTGTTAGATTTACGTGCTGCCATATTTTGCCCATCCACAACTTAGCATTTTCTAAAAGATCACGCCGCATATTCTACTACCACACAACTGGACAAGTACGCGGCTTGAGGTGTGGTATTAAATAATTCAAATTTGATTGACTCGACAAAGATCGGCGCACTAAAACGACTAACACCAGGACTCTGGACTTTGTAAGATCGCATCCGTCCATCTCCACAAGCATGTTAGAGATCCAGCGAACATCAAACGTCTATAAACTCCGAAACTATAGACAAGAAATGCACATAAAAGATGGATAAAAACCGGGAAAAGCTGCAAGTTCGTAACTCATAATTCGTTCCGCAATCTGTGATGCACGTTTCTACATGGAAAATCGTGATCCGTGACTTTGGCCGCTGCTGCTTCTGCTGCGGCTGCTCGGCGTGTAACTGCTGGGGTACTGCCGGTCGTACACACAGTATCTCTCCTCTGTTATGTGACGACAGCGGTCGTACTCGTCCTGTGCCTCCTGGCGGCGTTTTCTGTCTTTGTTTTCAGTGCCGAAGACAGCGGCACCAAACGAGACGGCGACCATGAGGAGGCTTCTCATTTTTGTTTGTGGGGAGTACGATGTACTTCGTACCGAGCGTACGATAAGAGATAACAGATGGCGAACGGGCCGTTGAAAGAGTCCGCCGGAGAATTAAATAGAAAGGGGAGAAGGTCGGATGTTTCGCAGCTAGGTGAGATGAGATGAGATGAAATTGGACGAGTTAAAATAAGAATGACGATAGTATAAAATATGCAACGGGTGCTAGGCAGCAGGATAGATGTAGTCCAAGACAAGTATCGTGAATGAAGATAATCTTTTTGAATCGTCTCGTGTCTGATCGGAGAATTGGCGATGGACGATGAATTGTTGGGATAGAGTGATAAAGTGTGTCGATTGGATGTACTGGCTGTTTTCTGTTTTTCTATATTGCAGTATATTGAATGTCGATTGAACCTTGCACGCACGTTGCGTTCCTTAATATACCTTGACGTGGAATAAGATCAATTTGTTTTATTATTTTCTTTTATTTTATTTTCTTCTTTTTCTTTTCTTTTCTTCTTTTCTTTTCTTCTTTTCTATTTTCAAAGCTTCTACCTAGCACAGCCTTGTGGTACGACACGCCAGGCTGCAGCATAAAGCTTCAACTCCTCTGTTAGTCTCGCGCTCTAGTGCGTCCCCGATCCGTTTACCTTTTCTTAGCATACTTTTCTTTTTCGCTTTCTTCATTATTTTAACTTCATCCATACTCTCCTCGCCCACACCTCTCAGTGGGTCCTAAACGAGACCGAGTCCCACTTCTCGCTCCCTGCTCTTTCCTATTATGCTCTATTATGCTTTCTCCAAAACGTGTTAGTCGTCCCAACCCCAAGCTCCGCCCCACTTTACGACTCCCCTCGTCCTCTGCCTCATTCTTGAAGACGACATTCAAGGCATCAACATACCCAGCTAGATGATTGGCCAATTGATGTCTTTTGTGTTTTACTGAGCATTTGTTTTTATTCTCCTCGTCTCGCTCTCGTCAACTTCTATAGCTCCAACTTATCATTCCATAGGGCTACCCTTGGCACCTCAGCCGCGTCTTTCCTTTTTAATCAATTTAGATGCACAGTCACGCCTTCCTTTTTTGTGTCGCCCTTTGTCCTGGACGTCAGTCATTACCCATTGGGTAACGCGCCTTCCTCCCGCAAAAGTACTTTGTGCGGAAGGTGCTACTCTGTACCGGCCTACCACATCCCTGCCGGTCAAGCCTTGCACACACCACCTCTCCGTTCTTCTCTTCTCCCCTCCATCACATTACCACACGTCTATTATTAAATTTAACCTTTTTCTTCTTCGTTTCTGTTACATCTCCCCGTTGTATTAAAGTCAATCCTGGACAACAGTCTCAAACATTAAATAGACAAGCCTCGCCGGTGTCGTCACGCTGCCAGGCAGAGACAAACGGCATCGTGGAACTTGATTTATGTCCCAGCCCACCCGTTGTCATTTGCTCTGGTTCGTTCTTTGCCTCAAGTTTATTTCACTTGGGACTCTCACTCTCACCTCACTCACATCCCGGCCTTTGCCTCTGCCAACACCATGGGCCTCAACACTGGACGCGGGCCGCGGCTGTACCATACCAAATCCAGAACCGGATGTGCACGGTGTCGAGCACGGCGAGTCAAGGTGCGTCTTTGTTTTGTTCTTCTTTCTGGCTTAATTCTTGTTTCCGTCGTACTTGTTTTTCGTAATCCGTACACTAACATACAATCCAGTGCAATGAGGCTCGTCCAATATGTGTAAGTACCTTATGTCAGCGCCTGCCTGTTACATTGACACCAGTCAGGCGTCATCCGGGCAGGCAGCCTTGTGTAATAGAGTGAGATCTAACAAGCTAGAGCAACTGTGAACGCCACGGCGTCGACTGCGATTATGACCGCCCACCCGACTACAACCCGTATAGCAATGGGTCACGTAGCTCGTCTGCCGCACGCGACAAGCACGGCAAATTCAAAAAGGCAGACACAAGCACACCGTCGCCGCAGTCCAACCAGTCGGTTCCGTCACACCAGTCCAACCCATCGCAAACACACTCTGTCGGCTCCGTAGGCTCAATGGCCTCGGCATCGCCACAGTCACACACCCACTCTCAGCCGCATCTTGGGGCATCGACATCAGCCTCGGATGCACCTTTCATCAACCCTCACATACGCCAGACGGCAGAGCCGCTGATGCCAAAAGACCTGTCGTCGGTCCACTGGGAGATGCGCGCGCTGCACCACTTCACCGTCGCCACCTGCCGCACACTCTCCGGCTCGCACCATCCCGATGTGCTGCGCTGCTGGTCCGTCGATATTCCGCGTCTTGCGCTCATGCACGAACCCCTCATGAACCAGCTAATTGCTACCACATGCCAGCACATGATATCTATCGATTATGATCTCGAGGGCAAAGAAGTGCCCGCCGGTCTGGCCGAGTGTCGTGACCGCTTCTACGAGGCCGCCCTGCAATCCCATCTGCGCTCGCTTTCAGAACCCTGGACGGATCTGGACTACGTGGCCGATGCAACGTGCTTTACAGCCAGTTTGTTGCTGGTGGACGCAATGGCAGCAATGAAGAACCGCGCGCTGTTTGAGACGCCGCCGCCTCCGCAGACGGCGGTCCCAGCAGTGAACCCGGCACGGTCCGCGGCATCCTCACCGTTTGCGTCTTCGTGGACATCACCGGCGTCGTCTTTTTCGGCATCGCCGTCACAGTCCCATTCACACTCCCATTCCCACTCGCAGTCGCAGACATACCACTCACCACCAGTCATGGTGGCCAACCCGTCGGCAGTGACGTCGCCGGCGGCCAACACAACATCCTCACTGTCCAGCTACGGATCGACCTACCTGCCGCCCGTCCAGTGGCTGCGAATGACGCGCGGCACCATGACCATCTTCGAGACCGTCGGGCAGCACTTTCACAACCGTGACACCCAGTCCAAGATCCTGGACACTGTCGTCAAGTCGGCACAGGATTTTGCGCAGCGCAAGATGTTTGTCAACGACGCCAATCTCGACGTGTTTTCCTATCTGATGGACGGCTTCGACATCAAAGCCATCCATGACTCCGACGACCTCGTCGAAACAGAAGACGGCGACGCCATGCGCATCGCGGTGTCGTACATTGGCGCGCTGTGCCTTGCGCTCAACGACGGCTTGCCCGTTCGCGAGCTCGTGCGCCGCACCACGGCGTTTCCGTGCCTCGTGCCGCCGCGGTTCGGCGACATGGTGATTGAGCGCAACCCGCAGGCGCTGCTGACGCTGGCGCACTTTTTCGCCATTGCCACGCACGCGCAGGGTGTGTGGTACATTGCGGAGATGCCGCGGCGCGAGTGCATGGCCATCCAGCAGTTCCTGCCGGAGCACCTGCAGCGGTACATGGAGTGGCCGCTGCAGACGATGGAGCGGACGCAGAATGTTCCCATTGGCACAGCGCGGATCGACGTGGGAGTGGGCAGTCCCGAGCCGGGGCTGTAGTCTATTCAGCTAGACGTTTTACGGCTGATGGTTTACATTGTTTGCGCATGGGCGGTGTAATGGTGTTGACGGTTGGGTATACCATTTGCTTTTATTGTTATTTTGCATCATAGATCTTGAAATCTGATTTTCAGTTTCCAAATCTGCTCATCTTGTGGCGTATCTTCTCAAAGTGTTGGGACTGACGTCCGTCTTTCTGTTCTGCGGAACGAGAATACTACTTTGCATCACAGGCACAGGCACAAGCTGACATAGACGCCATCTTGGTAGAGCATTGATTGACAAGGTAGAGGATGTCTCGATTTACTGTTTAACCCTTTTCGATAGTTTGTTCCAACGTTGATAGGACAGCTTTTGCTACAACTTATTCAGACTATCTTCCTAAAGCTATTTTTATGTTGACAGATTACAAATGAGTAGTCTGTGGCGGATATGTGTAAAAGATTGGCCCAGCTGACCATTGTCCAGTGTTCAGCCCTGTGGAAGTCGATGTGACGTCTCACCCAGCCTGTCGGTATACGATCGCGAGATGTGCCACATGAAACATGGAACATCAATATGTGAGATTCAGCCCTATTTCTCACGCAATCCATATGATTCATAAACGGGCCGTTGTCTTCTCGAATTACCTGGATTTGGATTATTGTTTGTCGTAGTCGTCTCACAGACTGACCTGGTTTGTCCCTGACGTGTTCCAACGGCGGCTAAAATCTCACCGCCGGCAGACCTCTGCAATCTGCCATTTTTTTGTATAAATTCTATTAACTAGATCCAACTTACTGCATGTTTTAAATACTCAACGGTCTGTCGCAGTCTTGTGTAAAGGTAAAAGTATCTGACAAAAGAGGCCGAGGAAGCATTGGTTTGCTAGAATGTTCCGTTACATTGGCATCTGCCAATGCTTACTTATACAATGTACCTTTACCCACGGTGCCGGCCGGCTGTCATCTTTCTACTTTCTTACGTCGTATTTCTTCTGGCTGATGCTGTTTATGGGAGTCCTCTTCTTACTTCATATTGTAGACACCGGACTCTGGAGATTCCTTTTTAATACATCTCAAATAGGAATACAACATAAGTCCGATTACAGTCTGTATTCTTCCAGTGGCATCCTTCACCTATCTTAATAACCCAACATGCGCATGTGATAATACTCATGTGCAGCTGATCTCGTAAAACTGTTCCTGCATGCTTCTCCTGCATTCTAGTTCTTATCAAGCCGATTTAGTCAGCTGTTTACCTGGTATTCCAAGCCTGGTCTGACAGATCATCACGGACACACACGCATACGGGTAAGAACCAGGCGTGAGCATGACACGAAGAAGTAGACAACCTGGATTTCATGCAAATCTCAACCACAACGGCGGATCTGCTCGGCTATCGTCCAGTCCCGACGGCCATGGCTCTCAGTCTCGCACAGACTTTAGTTTCCTGCCCGGTTCAAACCGTGCCTTTTTTACTTGGCCGATCAGCAAGACTTTTTCGTTCTATAAACGTTGAGAGGATATACGAACCCGAGCGATGCAGTGACGCAGTATTGCTGCTGCAATAGAGTAGATTTATCGTAGCCGTCTTGTACTGTTTCTGTAAGATTAATGCAATTGACATCTTCTTGGCTTTCTTTCCAGATACGGTATCTCACAAGAGCTATGCAGTCTCTCTGGATTTCCAAGTGTCATAATGACTTGACCGACCTCACCTCACTCGCTCTCGTCACATTGCATTCACCTCATGACGACCTTATGCAGACATCATCTTCGCCGAAGGCGTCTTATTTTGTTTTTATGTGTATTATTCTTACTTGCTTTCTAATCTCGAGGTCTGTGTCAGACAGTTGCTTTTATTTTTATAATCAATTTGTCAAGCACAGCACCCGACTCGTATAAGACTGCTAGACGGTCTCGGCATTATTGTCCATTCACTCTGTATATCACATTTATGCACTCTGTTTTCAAAGCTTCGGCCAATCGTTTCACACACGTATACAAACACACCCAACTTTGCCATGGCACCAAGAAAGCAAGGCCGGTCCCTAGTATGTTCCAACTCTACAAAACTATAGAAAATAGACACCTCTGCTCAGACTAATTGGACTCTTTTTAACTTGCATCTCTTCACCCCCTTGACACAGAGATCCATCCAGCAGCTCGTCGACTCCCTCAATACCCACCGTGTCAACACCATGACCGAGCTCCGCCGCATCGAGCAGATCGCCGCGTCCTGTGACAACGAGGCCGACGCCCTCGCGTTCCAGGAGCCAATGACTCTCGCGTGGTCACACTACGTCAACAGTAACCAGCTTCTATCGGAGCTCAGGGGACTGACGCCAAACTACCCGTTTAGTGCCAATGTCACCGCGGATGCCCAGCAGCGCGTTCTCAGTGACCCCCAGTCGAACCGCAGCTGGAATATGGCGTGGCTGTGTCTCGTCAAAATGCGGGACGATAACCTAATCCCACAGTATGCCGCTGCCGAGGCGGCCAAGCCAGAAATGTGGACGACCTTTGACGACGAGACGGGCGAGATGGTGTACAACGAGCCGCAGCCGGACGACTGTGCACAGCTAGCGACTTGCTTCGAGTACGAGTGGACGCTGGCGGTGACGACCATGCTGCGGCACTGGTCGACTGCCCCGACGTGGTACTAACCGGCTGCGTCGTTGAATTGATGACAATGCCTGGGGCATTCTCGTTTGTTATCTCTTCCTGCACCTTGGATCCATGAGCAGGACTCATGTAGATCACGGTACATGTGCTCGGTCACATCAGGTGGCTTGTTTTTTGTATATTTTTAACATACCTATCATCATATAGAAAGCCAAATAACTTCACAGTTGACGCATTTATTCTAATGGAATCAGTTTTGATCTGGATGGATCAATTTTGTGAACGAGATGTTTTCCAAGCACAGCATTAAAGCCAACGTCATAGAGGGCAATCAAAATAAAACAAAAAAAGGGGCTCAAGAATCTAATGCATCAATCAAATAAGCAAAAATCAAGAGTCTTGCAGAAAGTAACAAGTAAAACTAACATAAAAAATAAAAAATAAAGTTTCTTGTGAGGACCCGGGGGTATTCGAAACCCCGACCTAGGGATCTGCAATCCCTCGCTCTACCACTGAGCTACACGTCCGACTAGTCACTTGTTGTGGCAAATGCTGTGTACGTTGCGTATATATGGGGTGCCCCGCACCTCAGACCGTATGATTAGTCATTTCACTCACGCAAGGTACTGGTGAACTCGGATTCATTGGTCTTGGACACCAGCTAAACTACAAGCAAACCCGCAAAGGCCCCGGCAATACGCAGATACACAAAACAGACTATCCCAGCAGCAGTGCCATCCCTTTGCCGTTGCGGATGGTCTCCTGGAACCAGACAGGCAGCGCGCGCAGGTAGCCCGCAATCGCCATGCTGTCCGGCATGATCAGCTGTCCGCTGCGGCCCGACACCACGTGCGCTACAATCTTCTCGGCGACAAAGTCGGCCTTCAGCAGCGGGTCGGTAAAGTGCTTCCGGCTTGCCATGTCTTTGGCCAACAGCGGCGTCTCCACCCAGAACGGGTGCACAATGCTCGTGCGGATCTGCGGCGCGTCGTAGCGCCACTGCAGCTCCTGCGACAGGCCCTCGTAGAAGCCGAGCAGGCCGGCCTTGGCGCACGAGTAGTCGACGTTGCTGGCGACGGAGACAAACGACGCGATGCTGGCCATGGTGACAATGTGGCCGTGCTTGTTCGAGATCAAGGCGGGCAAAAAGGCGCGCGTCATGATGAGCGGTGCGACGGCGTTGACGTCAAACAGTCTCTGAATCTTTTCCGGAGACGCATCGAGCAGCGTCTCGCCGTTGAAGATGCCGGCGTTGTTGATGAGCACGGTGGGGTCGCCAATGTCTTTGCGCAGCGCATCGACGAGCGCGTGGATGGCGTCGGTGTCGGTGACGTCGAGCTCGTAAAAGGGGACGCCGCTAAAAATGTCCTTGTCCTCGGGCGACGGCCTGTTGATGTCAACGGCAACGACTGTGATGCCGCGCTTCTTGAAGCCAATAACCATGGCGCGGCCCATGCCGCTGCTGGCGCCAGTAACAAGAACGATCTCCTTGGACCAGTCGCGCCAGTCCTTGGGCGGGCCAGACCAGGGCAGCACGGGGTTTCCCTGGTAGTAGTTGCTGAGCATCGTGTTGAGGGTCGACACGAGTTTAATGCCGACAGCAGCAGCAGCAATTTTGCCGGCAGTGCGGATGGCTGTCTGGCCGGTGCTTGAAGCGACGAGTGATTTGAAGTCCATGTCATGGATGTCGGTGCAGATGTAGTTGTAAAATGCGACTCGGAGTGATACAGTTTGGATGAATTATTTCTCGGCTTGCGGCTGGCTGCAGGATATATATTGCTACAAAGGCATGGGGGTGCATCTCGCTTCAGATACATGCTTTCCGGATACCGATCGCGGGCTGACAGCTTGTCTCTTAACATCGACTATGTCTATGGTATACATGCACAAGCGACAACCCAGATAGATACAGCTTCCCCTCACGGTAGCCCTGGCCCCGACGTCTTGTGGCTGACCATACCACTGGCTGACCACTGGCTGATCATTGGCTGACCAAGTCATGTCTCTGCCCAGCTGAAGACCAACGGCAAACTAACTGGTTTGGTGCGAGATGTGATAAAGAACAAAGATGGTGTTCAGGGTAAAGGTGGTGTCGACCACTATCAGAGTCTTGATTTGCTAGCCAGCGTTCTATTTGTCATTCAAGTGCATTGGATTTTCACAGGCAGATAGTATCCATGTAATGTGGTTAAAGTCATCGCAGAAAACAGCATTTGTATTACGTCCTATGAGTCTTGTTGACCAGCATGCCAACAGAAACACGGACTTGAACTGCAACACTAGAGTAAAGCTAGCTGTAATTCAAACGCCAACGGCGTTTAAACCAATATTATGCCGGCTTACTCTCAGTTGACCAACCAGCGTCAGCGTCTTAAACGGAGCTTTTGCGTTTGCCCAATCCCCGGCGATACGAAAGCGAGCGTCGCAAGAATATAAATATTGATCACTAAACAGTATAACACAAGACTGTGAACAATAGATAGATGGTCATGATCGACACAATGAAAAACCAGGAAAAGACGTTTGCCAACTACACCGCTGCCCAGGGCCAGCACTACGCCCAAGTCCGGCCTGACTACCACGCCAGTGTCTACGACTTTGTCCTGCAGCACGCCAAGACTAAGACTACAGGGGCCGCCAAGACAGCGTCGACACTGGCTGTCGATCTCGGGTGCGGGCCGGGAAATGTGGCGCGTGCACTTGCACCCCATTTTGATCGTGTTGTCGGCATCGATCCGGGCGACGGCATGCTCGCAACAGCTCGGCAACTGTCTGACAGTTTGGGGATCCAAAATGTTTTGTTTGAAAAAGGGACGGCCAGCTCATTTGGCGAGCTGTTGCCGGATGGACACGTCGACCTGATTGCGTCCGGAAATGCTGCTCATTGGTTTGACATGGCTGACTTTTGGCCCACGGCGGCCAACATTGTGCGTCCCGGCGGCACAGTGGCCCTGTGGACAACCGGCGGTCTCTCTGTGCACCCCGACACTGTCAACGCCAACCAGGTGCAGATTATCATGGACGAGTACCAAGACAAGCTGGGGCCGTACAGCTACGAGGGCAACCATGTCGTGCGGGATGCCTACAAGAGCCTAGTAAAGCCGTGGGATGTGGGCGTGAGTGCCTTTCCACAGGATTCTTTTGTGACCAAGGACTGGTCGCTGGACGAGCAGTTCCTGCAGACCGGTGGCATGGTGGCGGATATGCAGAGGCTGCAAAACGTCATGTCGACAGCTAGTCCATACACGCGGTGGTGCGAGGCCAATCCGCATCTCCACGGAACCGACCAGGATTTGCTGGCGATTGTGCGGCGCAAAATCGAGGCTGTCCAACAGGCAGCGGGCGTCGAACCCGGAAAGGAGTCGGTCCGTGGTGTCTCCTACGGGGTAGTCTTGATCTTTAAGAAGAGCAGCTAGGTAGCCGAGTCTGTTGTGCATGCTTGTGGTGTTGAAATTGACCAGTGTATTGTTAATGCATAGATTGTGTGTACATGGCTATGTCTTCTGTCTCAATTTTTTGATCATCTAGGTTGTTGGAAGTAGTCTCCATTCATCCAAGCATGCCATACCCTTCCCCCGTATAACAGCAGCCTTGATTGTCGTCGTGTCGATGTTGTATTCGGTGTTGGAAGTGAATGGATGTGAGGAGGGCCAGACAAAAGAAAATAGAGACGGTACCTCGTGGTTGCATTTTTTGTTGTTTTGTAGTTTTTTAGTTTTGTCGTTCTTTTGTCGTCAATTCGTCAATTCTTGCCCGTGTCGTCGTTGTCGCCGTACGCCGTATGCTGTGCACCTTATGTCAAGATACATTTCGCCGACCCAAACTCCGCTGTTGGACACACAAAGTGCATAGCCCACCGTAACTCCTAAAGCCTGCACAAATCAGCAGCTTCGTAAAAACATAATACTTATGAATCATGGCCGAGGAAAAAGTGACAGTTGTAGAGTCGCGTCGTGCCGGATTTGAAGTCGAGTGTGGAACTAACGATCGTGATGGTTGTAGCCGCATATATATAACAGCAAATCAAAAGCAAGTAAAACCCCTGCAAGAATAAAGAAAAAGTAACAAACGGACGGCACTGTAAAAGCACCAACATATATCGACTTGACCACGGCGTCAAGCGGCCCTGACGCCGGCTTACCATTTCAAGTCCCCATCACACTCTCGAGGTGAGTAGACCTGTGCGCCATAGACCAACTGGCCTTGGCGCGCACGCCAGGGTGTATTTCGTTTCTCGGAGCACGTGTCCGTGTTTCCAAACATACACACCATTCTTTCCAAAGTAAGCATGGGGCGGATGTCTGGGTACTCCTCCGCAACCGAGAGATTCTGGATGCCGTCCTCGTCCGTGGCGGACACTATATGATCAGGGCCAGCCTTGATACGAGCGACTGACTGCGAGTCCGCCAGCCTGGCCAGAACAAGACAGCCGATCAATTTGAACGAAAGACGCATCTTGTCGCAGGTGTGCTTGAACATCAGCGAGTGGTGATGATGAAGAGGGGATGGGAGCTCATCTTACTAAAGTTTGGGAAGAGAACTCTAGATTCAACTCGAAGCAGATTATGAAGATCAAATAGTAGCCGGTTGTGAGTAACGGATGTAGTCAAAGATGTTGTGATACTGAGCTGGGGGGGGCTTCAGGTGTTTTGTTGTTAGCTGTGACCTGTTTGGTGATTTGTGGCAGACAGGAGTTGGTGTTGTAGGGCGTTGTTGGGCTGTTCAAATGCTGAAACTCGTTGATGTAGCTGAAGTGGTCGTATTGGCTCTGATCAACGTTGAAGTTGATTCTGAAAGAAAGGTGCTATCAGTTTTGAGGAGGGAAAGACGGAGAGAAAGGAGAGAGACAAGAAGGAGGGGGGAAGTGAAAAGCAGCGGCCATATTGCACACAGAACCCCAGAGATTCCTAAACAGGAAGGAACGAGAATAGACATCGCGGGGATTCGCCACGAGTGCACGCGACACAAAATAACACGGAAGGAGCGGTGCCAGGCCGGGTGTGCTTATGTCACGACATTTTGTCGGTAAACAGCACATGACTGGTGATGTCAGGACGTCGCCAATATCGTTAATTTAATAGAGAGATTCTAGGCAGAACTTTGGATTGATTTTGATTTTCAGTAAAGTTCAACAATTAATAGTAGTTTTTGTAAATATTTTAAACTCGCGAAACAAAAACAAGAAATACTAAAATTAAAGACTAACAAAAACCAAAAACTCCAGAAAATATCACAATAGCAGCCAATACCAAAATCTGCTCTCATGCAAAACTATCGCCTCAATCAATATGAACCCTCTATCTACAAACCAATCCTCAATTATCACGGCTGCTTGTCGATGCCGATGCCCTGTGCTGGTTTCCTAATCGGGAAGGAGCGACCGTGCGAGTTGCAATGATGACTAAACTTGCAAAACACGAGCAAACGCGGCAGTAGTCAGCAGACCCGCTGCTATGGGGCCTACATCTCAGGGGCTAGTCGTTTGTATCTTAGCTCTTACAGCATAATAATGCAACTACTCCGTACCACTGAGCCACCATGTTGAATCCCTTCGCCATTCCCTCTGAAGAGTAAGACTTCAAGACCCCACATCACCCGCCACCCGTAGGATTTCTCCCGCCAACATCCCATGAGAATCGGACGATCCAGGATGACGACACGTTCCGACGGTGTTTGACTGATTTGGCGTCTCTTTTGAATATTTTCACCTACGTATCAAGTCAACTCATAATCAACAGTCAAAATGCTCCCTCAGACATCAAGGATGCTTGTGCAGTCCGCCCGCCGGGCCACCAGCCTGCCATCCTCCTCGTCGTCTCTCATCGTCTCAAGGGCCTGCCCGTCATGCGGCCTTTCCACAGTCCCGGCTCGCCGGCTTGCGGCTGTCGTGTCGGACTCAAATAAGCCGGAAATTCCGTCTGCAAACTCATCAGCGCCAGCCGCTGAGAAGAAGCCAAAGCTCAAGCCATTAACGCCGGAGCAGAGAGAGTTTCTCTCGTCAGCAGTGCGTTCTTTGGGTTTTTTATATAATAATTGCCTCACTAACAAAATAGCTTCGCGTGAACCAGACGGGCGAGCTCGCAGCTACCCTCATCTATGCCGCCCAGACCCCCGTCGTTGTCCGCCAGCATCCCCACCTGCGGCCGCTCATGAAGCACATGTACGACCAAGAGGTCGGCCACCTCAAGGTGTTCAACAAGCTCATCGCCAAGCACCGCGTGCGGCCGACGGCGCTGTACCCTGTGTGGTCGGCAATGGCAACGGGTCTCGGCTGGGGCACGGCTGTCTTGGGCCGCGAGGCGGCGATGGCGTGCACAGAGGCAGTGGAGACGGAGATTGGCACGCACTACAACAGCCAGATCCGGGAGCTGCTGGAGATGACGGCGGCGTGGCAGGAGGAGGGCTACGACGTGGGCCCGGAGCTGTCGGAGCTGATTAGCACGCTGCGGCGGATCCGGGACGAGGAGCTGGAGCACCTGGACCACGCGGTCGAGCACGATGCGCAAAAGGCCGAGCCGCACTGGCTGCTGACGAATGTGATCCGGCTCGGGTGCCGGAGTGCGATCTGGGTGAGCGAGCGCGTGTAGTTCAGACACAGTGTACCATGTAATATTAGACGACAATGACGCATTTCATTCTTTTGACACATCTTTTTTGATTTATTCTATTATTCATTTGGATATCTACATTACATTACTATACCTTTGCGGCTGTCTTCTCGCCCATTCCCAGAATATTCCAGCAGACTGTCTGTTAGCTGTATTCGTTTTTCTCAGAAATATTTAAAAAGATACTTACTCATAAAGCCGACGTCGTCGCTGAAGAAGCGCTCGGCAATGTCCTTGCCATAGGTCACCTCGTCGCCCCAGGCCACGGCATTGTCGCCGAGAGCGAGGGCAATGACGGGTGCCGTCTTTTGCAGCGTAAAGTACTTGGGCTCCTTGCCGCGGACCAGCTGCTGCATGCGCTGGTGCACGTTGAGTGCCGAGTAGTAGCCCATGTGCATGGCGCGGCCGCAGCGCTTGATGCCGGACCACTCGACCAGGTCGCCACCGGCCACTGCCGAGTCCCAGTTGGGGATGTCGTCGGGGAAGAAGAGGCTGTCTGTTAGTTTTTGTGCTCCAAGATTTATGAATACAGACTTACTTGGGCTGAATCTTGACGTAGCCTTCCTCGTTGATGGCTGCGGCCGGCAGGAAGCTCGTTGACGGCTCGCTCTTGGAAATGGCCACGACGACGGCGTTGACGCGCAGCGAGTCGCCGTTGGAAAAGGTCACGCGCTTGACGCCCGGCTCGCCCTCGACGTCCACGGTCTCCTGCAGGCGGTGGTCCAGCAGCACCTCGACGCCGTTCTCCT
The DNA here is from genome assembly GCA_022392925.1 of Ophiostoma tasmaniense. Lineage (NCBI taxonomy): Eukaryota > Fungi > Ascomycota > Sordariomycetes > Ophiostomatales > Ophiostomataceae > Ophiostoma > Ophiostoma tasmaniense. Next base: position 227,856 of record JAKRGK010000014.1, on the reverse strand, counting down.
TGAGGATCTCCAGAGTCTTGTCGGCCAGGACGTCGGGCAGCGGCTCCGACGACAGCAGACGCGACCGCGAGTGGGCGAGGATCACGCGCGTCTGGGGCTGCACGAGCTTGAGCTCAGCAGCCATCTCGATACCGACAGCGCCGCCGCCCACCACCAGGACGCCGTCCTTGGCGCCCGTGACGGACTCGATGTGGGGCGTGACCTCGGCGCGGTAGGATGTCTTGTCGCCCGACTGGGGCACGACGGGGTAGGCGCGGCGCAGGCCGGAGGTGACAATGACAAAGTCGTAGTCGAGGGTCGAGGCTGAGCCGTCGACGGCGGCCTTGATGGTGGCCTGCTTGGCGGCAAAGTCGATGCCGACGACGCTGCCGTGGACAGTCTTGATGTTGGGCGAGTCCTGCAGCGCGGGGATCTCCTTGTAGGGGACCCAGGCCTTTTCAGCATATGTCTTGGAGGCAAACACGAGTGGCGAGCCGATAACGTGGTCTATCTGTTAGTCTTTTGTCCTCGGCGTCGCCTCGAAAGCCAAAACTTACAAAAACCGTCCCGCTCATCAACGACTGTGATTTCAACATGGATAGGATCGACCGGGTCGACCTTGTCGACATATGAGGCGGAAGCGCGGGGGACCTTGCCGAGGCAGGCATCTGAGAGGTTGAACGCGGCAGCCAGGCCACTGTAGGAGCCGCCTACGACGAGGACCTTGAACGGTGTCGAGGCATCGTTGGTGCGCAGAGTCGAGCCCATTTTGAAAGAGGTGGAGGAGGAGAAGTAGGAGGAAAATACGAGGCAAGATGCTCTTGTAGTATGACGCCGGAGAAGAACTGGCGAGGATGCTGGTCTGAAGATGGAAGACAGTCTTTGTGCAGAGTAGGTTCTTGACTGTAGGATTGGGTTAGAAAGGATAAGAATTAGATATAATATTTGAAGACTGAATCAAAATGCCAAACCAAAGTGGTCAAACATAAACAGAGGGGATGACTGCTTTTATAGAAACGAGCCAGCCATGAACGCGCATGGGCACGCTCGCCAAAGAATGACAAACGTGGAGCTTGTTTGTCGGCGGCGGCATAATGAAGAATAACATAATATAGAGAGAAGGAAAAGAGGTACAGAGTAGGGGGGTGTAGTTTGGCCATGTATGGTGGAGACGCAGATTGATAAGATCGCTTGTAATAGCGTGCACCCGGTCCCTGGAAGTATCTTTTGGCCAAGCATGTGTGTCATGGTGGGGGAGAAGTGTGAGGAAAAGAAACCGAAAAGACTCACGCTGGCTGACAGCTGCCGTCCAGCGACGGCAAAGACACGAGCAGCTGCTGGCAACAAAACGAGGCCACGGCCGATACCGGCTGGCGACAAGGCTGGCATGGAGGGCATCTGCCGGGAGAGCAGCACGACACAGGCGGCGAGGAGCGTGCAGAGGAGGTGTAAGACGGCGTATTTTGCGTGCATCAGCTGTGGTGAGTTCTCTGTAGTATATGCAGGGGAGAGTGGCAGCCTGAATCGACTAGAAAATCCGGAGAAGCTATCTAGGATGCATCACTCTTATATACATGCTAACGACACAGCTGTAAGCTATCAAGGATCTACGTGTCCGGTACCTGACGAGCTACGGCTGGGTACGGATATAGACAAGAGCAAGTATGTACTCAGTAGAGCGCAGAGTGGATTTCCCGAGGCATTCTATGCCTTCCGAACAGGCTTGGTACCTCCGAACAGCCTCCGTAGAGTGCGGCCAAGAGGGTAGTTTGAAACTGTTACATACTTTTTTCATGGGGTGTCGTTGGCGCTTGACTTGGCCAAGTAGTCTAATCGAGGAGAGCCAAGGAGAATCAGATAATGTGAGCTGGAGAATGCTAAATGAAAACAGTATAAAAGAAAATAAAAAGAAGAATGAAAGGAAGAAAAAATAAAGACAACGACCTGCTCGAAAAGGCAAGGTTCAGGCGAGACTGATAGACAAACACCCCTGTGATGCCTGTCATTGACTTACACGAGCCGTTGACTTTCGAGGTACTCTTGTACTATTGGAAAACGTGCTTTGATCTGATAAAATTCCCCAAAATTGGAGGGGCCGAGCAGCCGATAGCTTGCGATAGGCTGGCCAGGCCCCAATTAGGCTTACGGCGGTCAAGTCCGTGGAAATGGTGCAATGCGTGTAGAAATGGAGAGGGTAGAGAATACTCAAAGGGAGCAGAAACAATAGATAGAAAAAAAAGAAAAAAAAAGAAAAAAAAAGAAAAAAAAAGAAAGAGATAGTCTCGAGATAGGGTATGCTGACGGACAGTAGCTATCGATAAGGCGATAGAGCTGTGGTGCAATGGCACACTACACACCCTCTGCTTGAGATGCTACATTTAGATCGCCAATATTCAGAGGGTTTACTCAACAAACTGCAGCGGTGAAGACCGTTTCTTCTGCCGGGCTTGCATTGTCGAGACATGGAACTCCGGCAGGCGGCCATCCGTGTGGTGTCATACTAACAGGGTCTAAAGTGTCTAGATTTCGACCATGCCGTGCTCATCATCTAGAAACATTGTCTAAAAACAAATCGCACAACTCGTACCACGTCGCAGATATCCGTCACGCAGCACGGGACAGCAGAGCGGGAAATGGCCGACGTTGTCCGTATGTGGGGCCGGTTCGGCGTTACAGGTTGGTATTCGCAGCCTTGCGCAGGTACGAGTAGTTACGGCAGGTACTCTATCCTACACGAGGCTGGCCATATAAGATTATGTATTTTAATTTGTGACATTAGGATTTCTACTGAAATAGGAAGGCATGGCTGTCACAGCTATAAACGGCAGGCACGACAGTGATACCCTGCAGATGACGTAGCGTGCCGAGCTGCCAACCGCAGCACAGCAGCTAGACTTGCAGTCTTTATATACGACTTGATATCAACTGCACGACAGGAAGCACTCCCGCGTTTATTTCGTTATGGAATGAATGCGATTGGGACAGTGCTCTTGCGTGATCAGCCAGCGTGGGGGCGGCACGCGCATCAGACCACGCCGTCTACATCGTCGACCTTTAGCTATCACTTTGACAGACACAACTCTACATTCACTCTACAGTCACTTTGCTGCCTGCTATATGTTGAACTTTTTATTCCTTGTCGTTATATCCCGGGTATCCGTCCCGTGCCGCTGTCTCTTGTTAAGAAGAGAGATGATGATGATGATGAATGATGAAATACATTTTCGATGAGAGAGATGAAAGAAAAGAGGAAAAGAGGAAAGAGGAAAGAGGAAAAGAAAGAGAGAGATGAAAGGAAAACTACTGGCGCGTCACCTTGGTGCCCTCGGCAGGCTCCAGCAGCTGCCAGCTGCAGCTGATGCCGTTGGCCTTGAACTGGCCGATGATGCGCTCGGCAATCTCGTCAAAGTGGTCCGTTGCCAGCGCCAGGATCGTCGGGCCCGCGCCCGACAGGCACACGCCCAGCAGGCCGGGCTGCGTGCTCGGCGTCATGGACTCGACAATCTCGGTGAGGCCGGGGATCAGCGTCTGGCGGTACGGCTGGTGCAGCTTGTCCTGCATGGCCAGGTAGATCAGGTTCGGGTCGGGCGGCGACTGGCCCAGCGCGACGGGCAGCAGGGCTATCCGCTGCAGGTTGAACGTGACGTCGGCGCGCGGGTACTCGGCGGGCAGCACGGAGCGCGCCTTGGCGGTGGCGACCTCAAAGTTGGGGATGATGGCGACGGCCTTGATCGCGGGCGACCACGGGAACTTGATGTGGTGGCCGATGCCGAGGGGCGGCGACGGCGGCTGGGCGCCCGTGTCGACGCCGCCGGCGGGCTCCGGCAGCACCTCGCTGAGCGGGATCTCCTTGCGCGCAACGTCCTCGGGCTTGAGCGGGTTGAGGTAGGTGCCGACAAAGCCGCCAAACAGCGCAGCGCCGACATTGTCGGGGTGGCGCTCGATCATCAGACAGAAATCAAACAGGCGGCTGGGCTCCAGGTGGTGCAGGCCACCGACCTCCTTGCCGAGCATGACACCGGCAACGACGGCGGCGCCCGACGAGCCCAGGCCGCGGCCGAGGGGAATGGGGTTCTTGATGTGGACATGGGTCTCGACGGGGAAGCTGCGCTGGTTGTGGCAGCGCAGGACGTAGAGGGCGACGCGGGTGACGAGGTTTGCGTCGGGGTCGAGGGGCACGTTGTCCTCGCCGTCGCCCTCGTAGGTGAGGCGGCAGTTGAGGGGGTATTCAGACGTGGTCTTGGAGCGGTCGATGGTGACGTGCAGCTCGAGGTACAGCGACAGGGCGAGGCCAATGACATCGAAGCCGGGGCCAATGTTGGCCGACGAGGCCGGGGTCTTGATGACGAAGCTCTCGGTAGCCATGGTGGTGTGGTGTGACGAGGTTGAGGTGAGTAAGAGGAAGCAGAGTGAGGCGGGGATCGCCAAAGTGCAAAGTGTAATGGGGCGACAGCGTCAGTGAGCTTTCAGTCAGTAAACACTCAGTCGTCAGTCGTCAGTCGTCAGGCAATCGAGCTCAATGTTCAATGACTGCGTGACCAATTAAAAATTCCGCGCCGTCAATGACTCTTTGCTCTGTATTTCCCTTTGGGCTCTTTTTATTAAATCGACTTTAATTGTCAATAAAAGGAAAACCTCACCTTTCTAGCACCGTTTCGCTCGCTTTTTCTATTTTTTCCTGCTGCCCTGCAGCCATTGACTCAACCGATCACGGAGCTGCGCTAGGGACCCTCGATTTGCCCGGCGTGGGGTGCATCATGTGACTAATCAGTTTTGTTTCTATTCTTTTTATCTTGAACAAATGGCTGGCCATTTAGATGATGTGAAAGGTAAATGTATTCGAACTATTTCTTGTTCAATAGCAATCAAGGGTCCATATTTCATTCCCTGTCACTCTTGATATCGATTGAGTCGAAGAAGTCAGAAGAAAACAGAAGAAAACAAAAGAACCAGATCCATCAACAGTCACGATAACACCGTTGATGCTTGTTTTTGATTAATTCAATGCTTCCGCACCGATCGACTTGGAGATATTTAGGTTCTAGGAGCAGAAGTTCAGTCCTCCCGAGAAGAGACAGGACGGGTCATGACAGGTATTAGGTAAAGACAGCCCACTTCACATCAAAGACGGACATCAAGAGAAGTTATGCCGGGTATAAGAAAAAGTCAAAACACATCAGACTGCAAAGTTGCAGACAAGCACTTAGTTCGGCTTGATCTTGCGGCCACCACGTGCAACACTCTCCCGGGGACCCAGCCGCGAGAGCACAACCAGAGGCTCGGGGTCGTTGGACGACATCGACGCCAGAGCAAACGAGTCTGTGTTGTGTGCAAAGTAAAAGTATATGCCCTTGTTTGTCTTCTTGGCCGCCAGCACGCCAATCGCTCCGCCAGATACCTGGTTCTTGACGCCGGGGTGGTTCATAAAGTCGTCTGCAATAAAAGACTTCATAATCGCATCGTCATCGTACTCGGCCTCGAAGGAGCCCCCTTCTGTACGGCGCTGGTTGTGGTAGAGACGCTCACAGCATGTATGCGATGCCACTGTTGTGGCCATGTGCTCGCCCGTGCCACTTGTGACAGCTGCGACGGACGTGCCGGTGCTGTCCTTGGGGTTAGCCGGGACAACCGCTGTGCCAACGCCAACCAGAGCAGCAGGGCCCATGCGGCCAGAGTGCTTCATGCCAATCCCGCCCGACGAAGAGCCAGCCGCAATGTTTCCCCGGAGATCAATCGCAATGGCACCGATAGTGTCTGTGATAATGTCCGTGTCATTGTCATTGAGGCCAACGTCGGCAAACAATTCCTTGTGCTCGGCAGAGTTCTTGACGACAATAGCAGGGTGGTCGGCGTCTTGCGAGTCGGCAATGGCTTCCGCAATGCTCGTGTACGACTCGCTGTCCTCGTGGCCGCTGCCGTCGCCGCTTTTATTATGCTTTCTCCGCGCATTTGTATCATCGTTGGTGAAGAGGTTATATTCACCGAGACGCATCCGCTTAGGTTGAGGCGCCAAGGGATGGGGTGCAGCGTCTCGACTGGCAGTCATGCTGACGGTTCTATTGACTGTTGTAGTGGCTCGTGTGGGTGACGACACTGCTGCTTTCAGAGTCGCTGCTGCCGAGGCCTCTGCCTCAGAGGCTTGCTTGCTTGCTCTCATGGTTTGGTCGGCAACCTTTAGGTCGTGGCGCCACCGGCAGAAGCGATCGTGGGCACCTTTTGAAATGAGGCGTTCATGAGGGACAAGAGTCATGCCGTGTTCCTGGGCAAACCGAGCAGCGCCATGGCCAACAAGAATATTGGGCGGGATACGGCGGAGGGTGAGTGGAACATTGCTCCTGTCGTAGATCAAGCGGGCAAGGGAGATGGGGTTTTTGACGACTAGGCAGTTAGCAAACAAAAACATGGAGGTAGATAAACATGGTAGAGAAACGAGATACGTACGCTGGACTGAGCCACACGCACCACTGCGTCCGAGGTGGTCAACAATAGTGGCATCGCCCTCGACTACGCCGTCTATGGACAGGTTGCTCCCAAAGCCGGCATTTGTAATCTCCTTGTCCTCAAGACATTTGATGGCGGCCTCGACAGCATCAACAGCGGTTCCTCCGGCCTTGAGAAACTTTATTGCTATCCGGGCAGCACTGATATATTAGTATGATACAGACGATAGAGGACATAAATAGAGAGGCAACAAAACTCACTCGCTGCATGCTTCGAGGTGGATATGCTCGTTGACTGTGCTGTGGTAGCCAGCGCCGGCATGGATGAAGATGGCGGCAATGGGGCCCTTGGACTTGGACCGGAAGATCCTGTCAGTCAGTCCGTCGGTTGCAGTGTCAAATGTGGGCGATTCTTGGCCGGTTGCGGCAGAGGTTGGCTGTGCTTCTGGATGCGTTTGTGTCGTGTCTGTGTTGCTTGGGACAACAAATGCCGAATCTCCAGACACGAGGTTGGCCTCTGCTGTCTGGAATGACAAGGCATCATCATGGCTGGCTACATCGGACGTGGTATCGGGGAAAGAACTGAGATCCGGGTAGGGGCTGGAGGAGGACGACATGCTGCTGGGTGACACTCAGCGCGAGGAGGTGGTGAAGTAGGTGGAGGGTGGTTAGATGTTGACTTGCAGATGGGCCATGTCCTGCTGGTGTGGTGGATATGTCGATGTTGTGAGTAAAGTAGGTGATTGAAGTGTTGGCCAAGTAAAGTGATTCGAGTAGTGATCTTGATCGAGTTTGAATAACTGGCTTCTTGACTGCTGACCTTGCCTTGAGAGCCTGCCCTGTGGTTGCCACAGATGAGTTGATGGTGAGTTGATGGTGATCTGATGGTGATCTGAGAGATGGTCGGCTACCAGATTACACAGATCGATCCACAGTATGATGGGACTCGAGAGGACGTGAACCGGACACAAGCCGATAGGGTATATGGCTCTGAGCAGAAGTGAGAGCCAGAAGAAGGAAAACAAAAATAGTGTATGCTTTTTAAGAGTGATGTCTAACAATGTTGTGAGGGTGTCTGAATCCAGGGAGCTGGACAGTGTATTAGGAGACGGTTATTAGGAGGAGGAAGAAGGAAGAAATAAGAAAGTGGAAAGCCAAAGAAAAGAAGAAGAAAGAGAAGAGGTCGATATATTCAAAAAAGAGGATAAGAGCCGGCTGTGAAAGAGCAACCGCAAGGGCTTTATAGGGGCGTTTAGAGGAGGGAGAGAAAGGAGAAGACGCCGGGGTTGGCAGGAGGACACACGATACACGCACGACACCGGCGCAGAAACAACCTTCTCACCGACGACACAGACGTGCGTGATCACTGGCCGCCGACGTGTTCAGACCAAGGAGAAGGAGCGTCCGGTGCAACGGCCGGATGAAGCTATGCAAGGCTGTCCCAAGTAGGAAGCAGCAACGGGCTGCCCGGGTGCCGTCGAAGAGCACAGCTTTGTTCTGAATACGGAAATATCCAAAGGAGAAGGAGCAAGCTAGGTTGTTTCCTCGTGCCGAAACGTTAGGATGAATAACTGAATTAAAAAAGTAGGAAAAAAAGTAGAAAAAAAGTAGAAAAAAGGAAATAATGACAAAAAGCCAGACATGTTTGAGTGATTACCAACACCATGACTTGCCCTACCACCTATTCCCTTTCATGGTTTCAAAATATGACGCGCTCTCTGCTCTTCTCAATATCAGTGATGTTTACACTCCGATTCCAAAAAGAGCCGTCGTCGTGACTTTTACCACTTGAGATTAGATAAGCGGAGCTTATGACGATTATCGATACGACAAGACGCACGTGACCCTTTAGCACTGGCTACGTAGAAATGGCAGGCGTAAGCTCAGGAGGCACCAGCTCTAGGTGCTCGGGGCCCCGCTCAGTGCTGCTGCCGCCCACTAATTGCTCTGTACAGTACGAGCCCCGCCAACCACCGCCTGCCACTGCCACAGCCACGGTCGTCGTATGGGACTGGGGCTAGTTTGCCGTTGCTGCTGCCGCCTGGCCGACACATTGTCACTTTCCACCCAGATCCAGGAGGACAAGGACGGACAGCCTGCCCACCAACAACCACCCCGACACACCACACACATACTGCGAGAAGAGCTGCACCTGCGGCTTGTCTCCCAACCTACGCAACAATGGCCAACCAAACGCCCGCCGTTGTCATGGACAAGTAAGCCCGCACCCCCTTGTCGCCTCTTCCGCGCCGTTCCGACGTCGACCGCCTGCCGGGCTCGTTGCGTTTGAGGAGGTCCGGCGGCGGATTGAGCCGAGATCAGCTTGCTCTGTTTTTCTTCGTAAAAACTTATAGGATTGATTGCCGGGACTGGCAAGCTCGGATCAGAACACTGCTAACCTCTCTAGCGGCACGGGTTTCTCGAAGCTCGGTACGTCATCGCAGATACAAGGCCGACACCGAAATGATCGACGGCAGCTAACAGACAGGTTTCGCCGGCAACGACTCTCCGTCTTTTGTCTTCCCGACCGCGATTGCGACAAAGTCCGGCGCCGGCAGCACCGGCAGCACCGGCAGCGGCCGCCCGTCGGTGGCCAACAAGCCGTCGTTTCTGACGGGCGGTGCGGGCGCTGGCGGCCACCTGCAGGCCAAGCGCGGCACCGAGGACCTGGACTACTTTATTGGCGACGAGGCGATTTCTGCGGCGTCGGGTCCTGGCTACGGGCTGCACTACCCGATCCGCCACGGCCAGATTGAGAACTGGGACCACATGGAGCGGTTCTGGTCCAACTCGATTTTCAAGTACCTGCGCGTCGAGCCCGAGGACCACTACTTTTTGCTCACCGAGCCGGTATGTCGTAAACGTGCTTTGCGCGAATCGTTGCTAATCTATGTAGCCTCTGAACCCCCCCGAGAACCGCGAGAACACGGCCGAGATCATGTTTGAGTCGTTCAACTGCGCGGGTCTGTACATTGCCGTGCAGGCCGTGCTGGCGCTGGCGGCGTCGTGGACGTCGTCCAAGGTGACGGACCGGTCGCTGACGGGCACTGTTATTGACTCGGGTGACGGTGTGACGCACGTCATTCCTGTCGCCGAGGGCTACGTGATTGGCTCGTCGATCAAGTCGATCCCGATTGCCGGCCGTGATATTACGTACTTTGTGCAGTCGCTGCTGCGCGACCGCGGCGAGCCCGACTCGTCGCTGAAGACGGCGCAGGAGATCAAGGAGGAGTACTGCTACGTGTGCCCCGACATTGTCAAGGAGTTTGCGCGCTACGACCGCGACTCGTCGCGGTTTGCCAAGCACAATGCGGTGATGGCGGGCGGCCGCAAGGTGTCTGTGGATGTGGGCTACGAGCGGTTCCTTGCGCCTGAGATTTTCTTCAACCCCGAGATCTACAGCTCGGACTTTTTGACACCGCTGCCGGTGGTTGTTGACGGCGTGATCCAGTCGTCGCCGATTGATGTGCGTCGTGGACTGTACAAGAACATTGTGCTTTCGGGTGGCAGCACGCTGTACAAGGACTTTGGGCGGCGGCTGCAGCGCGACATTAAGCAGCTTGTGGACGCGCGGATCCGGGCGAGCGAGGTGCGCAGCCACGGCGCCAAGAGCGGTGGTCTGGATGTGCAGGTGATTACGCACAAGCGGCAGCGGCACGGACCGTGGTTTGGCGGCAGTCTGCTTGGCCAGACGCCCGAGTTCCGGTCGTACTGCCACACCAAGGCGGAGTACCAAGAGTATGGACCGGGCATTGTGCGGAGGTTCGCTCTGCTTGGCGGTCCCGGCGGGTCATAGACGAGTGTTTGAGGCGGACGAGACGCAGGGACAGAGGAAGAAGACCCGAGCGAGATGGCGCAGTGGGGTCGGGGAGAAAGGAAAGAGGGGAGGAGGAAAGGGGAAAGAGAAAGAGAAAAAAGTCTGCAGAGCGGAATAGCCAGGCAAGGAAGGGGCAAAGGATGGTCGGCTCCCCTGTTTATTTCTCTGTCAGGCAAAGTCTGACAAGGATCTCGCTTGGTAGACTCTGGGGCACCCGCTTCTCCAACTGACCCCATGTTTCTTTTTTCTTTTTCTTATTCTTTTTCTTCTTCTTTTCTTTTCTTTTATCTGTTCTACCTACCGAAGGGTGCTATTTGTTTATGTTTTAAAATGCAATGCGTGTTTCTATTATCTGATATCACTTGTAAAGATATGCACGGAGAGATGGAAGGCTGTGCCGATGTGATGTAGATTATGCGGAGTGCATGGTGGGCTGGGATGGTGTGCAGCTGGTACTACCGTTGTTCGATATGTCTGGGAAATGACAGATGAGCAAAGTGAAGCTATATCTAGTGATGCCCGGCCAGCCGGAAGGTAGTGACGAGTAGTGAAGACTACGGAGCCCGCCGATGTAGACACGATGGCGGGCATATCAATACAAAGATATACGTCGACGACTCTCAGAGACTAGAGGCTTTAGACGCAAGACTCGTGGATCTTGGAGGTGCACTCTCTACGAACAGCAGTTTATATCGAATCTGGTACGGCAGTACTTTCTACTGTCTTTCTGGGGTTTTTCTAAACCGAGTCTACAAGGGACACAACAGCTAAGAAGAAAAAAAGAGAGAAGAAGAGAAGAAAAGAAGAGAGGAATAGGCGTTTCAGATAGTCTAGTCCGCATCTGTTGGATGAACCCCGTGATCACTGTTGTGTCAAGTCTTGGCTCGACGGTGCTCTGAACGGAACCGCAAGGTCGGGCGGAAGACCAAGTAGAGATACCCCATACTCTGACTTTTTCTTTTCTTTTCTTTTCTTGTCCTCTGCTGTACTCTACCAAGTCTGGGCGAGTCTGGGGAACCGCTTCCCGGGGTTCAAGGCGCCGGGACTGGGGCGCCGGTGAGGGGTAGATGTCTTACATTGTGCTGTTGTATCTGTGGGTGGGAGACTCGTGACCAGAGCAGACGGCGATCTTTTGTAGAGTAGCTGTGTTTTCTTTGTGTCTTTGTCTATGTGTCTATTGCTTTGCCGTACTTTGTGTTATGGTAGAGGCCAATGACCAACACAGCCAATGGTGCACAAGAGCAATACCTCAAACGAATATACAATATACAAATACAAATACAAATACAAATACGCACATACCAAATACAAATATCAAATTAAAAACAATTCCATACTCGTGTAATGCAGAAACACAATCAATACTCCAATGTTGGATGGCGGGGCGTCCAGCGGCATGCGGAACCGCAATGTTGGAGAAGCCTGGGGAGTGGCAGTGGCAGTGGCAGAGCAGTGGCAGATGACAGAGTGAAAGATGTGTAAAGAGTAGAGAGAGGGATAAACAGGAAGAATGAAGACAGAATAGAAAAAGAAAGGAAAAGTTAATTTTGTAGACGACGATGGATGTCCGGAGAGACAGAGACAGAGAGAGACAGAGACGACAGACAGACAGAGACAGACAGAGACAGAGACAAAGTATGGAGGAGAGAAGAGTTAACAGCAGCAAGAATAGAAAAAGAACACCTCAAGCTGTCAAGATATCATATCTGATAGCATGTCATGAACTTTTGCGTTTACCAACAACTCACCAAATAGTTGCCAGCTTGACAGCCCACAACGGCAGGTACCTGTCTCCAGCATTCATGACATTTAGCACACCAGTAGCATGGCATTGTTAGATTCCATCTTTCGTATTCCCAATTCCCAATTCAATTCTCATAGTTAAATGCTATTCTGTCTATCCTGTAACGACCTGCAATACACGGCGGAACCGACGAGGCAGATCACACCCCACGCGTAGTTGAATTGGCAGCATGCAGAGTATAGTGTAAATAGTCATTTCAAATTGGAGGTCATGTCATCCATCCATCCAATGCAACCTCTCTCTACTGCAAGATCGTGCTAGCCTGTACTATTTGCTACTTGTTGCGAGTATTGAATGCATCCAAGCCTCTGTTATGACTGCCCTCTGCCATCTCTACCTCAGCCTCTACTCTACCCCGAGTCGCCGAGCATTTACGAGTATTTCCATTGCGGCTCGTTTGCTATTTGGTTGCTGTTTCTTCTTCTCTTCTCTTATTCTCCTATTCCCTTATTCCCATATTCCCATTATTCCCTTTATTCTTTATTCCTTATTCTTATTCTTTATTCCTTATTCCTATTCTTATTCTTATCGCTACGCATCATCCGCCAAAATCACGCGGCTGCGAGGTCTACTCTTCATACAGATAATCATGCAATATAGACCAAGCTGCAGTCGCAATTCAACAGGCAATGCCTTCTCGACTGTCGGCCCTTCTTTTCGCGAACAGCGAGCACACCTCGAGTCTCGTGTTTCTCGACAACTTGAAGTGGCGTGTCTAATCACTAATCGCACCGTCCCAGGTCGCCTCTCAGCCGATCGAGCTCGTTTGGGCTTAGCTCTGTCGGGAGCTCACGCGGTAGCTTTTGGTATTTAATTGCTTATTATTTACATTATTTTATTGCTAGTGCGTCAACGACATCATACGTTCCGCAATGCTGCCCCTCGAGCTTGCCTTGTCTCCTGTTGTTAGTCTGCTTCGTTTGCTTCTCTAGACTCTACCAAGTACTACTCTGTACTAACTCTGCTATGCCGTTCGACCGTTTGAGGGTAGCTTCCCCTCCTGCCTTTTCTTTCCTCTTCTTCTTTCCTCTTCCTGTCTGTTGCTCCCTCGCTCTTGCCTCGACAGTCTCCACATCCGTTCCTCCTCTGCTATGCCAAAGTACTCCAATACTCTTTAGGAAAGAGCTGCCACCACAATGAACGTCATGAGCTCTTGCTTTGAGTAATAAAACAATAAAGTAGTAAACCAATAAAATGATAAAATAGTTGCCCCCGACTGCTACTCCAATTCCACCGTGGAGACCTCCTCCCACTCGACGGACAACAGGGAGATGGCCGCGACTAGGTCCGTCTCCTCTTTTGGTCCTGGTCTTGGAGAGGCGTCGCCTTCCCTTTCGAGTATATATAGTGCTCTCGTCTCTTTGCTTGTCTGATCGATCGTCTCTCATCATCTCTCTCATCTCTCTCATCTCTCTCATCTCTCTCATCAACTCTCATCCTACATCTACATACATCACATCACATACATCACATCTAGCTTAGCTTACTACCAACACACAATGTCTATCCCTACCGAGCAGTGGGCACAGGTCGTCGAGGAGACCGGCAAGCGTAAGTTTCCTTCACTCACTTCAACCCATCACCTCTAACATCACAGCTCCCGTCTACAAGAAGATTCCTGTCAGCAAGCCCGGCCCCAACGAGGTCCTCGTCAACATCAAGTACTCGGGTGTCTGCCACACCGACCTGCACGCCATGCTGGGCGACTGGCCCCTGGCCACCAAGCTGCCCCTTGTCGGCGGCCACGAGGGTGCCGGTATCGTCGTCGCCCGCGGTGACCTCGTCAAGGACGTCGAGCTGGGCGACCACGTCGGTGTCAAGTGGATCAACGGCTCGTGCCTGGCCTGCTCCTTTTGTCGCCAGATGGACGAGCCCCTGTGCGGCGAGGCCACCCTGTCCGGCTACACCGTCGACGGCTCCTTCCAGCAGTACGCCGTTGCCAATGCTGCCCACGTCGCCCGCATCCCCAAGGATCTGTCTCTCGAGGCCATTGCCCCCGTCCTGTGCGCCGGCATCACTGTCTACAAGGGCCTGAAGGAGTCGGGCGCGCGCCCCGGCCAGTTCGTCGCCATTGTCGGTGCCGGTGGCGGTCTCGGCAACATGGCCGTCCAGTATGCCAAGGCCATGGGCCTGCACGTCATTGCCATTGACGGCGGCGACGACAAGCGCAAGAGCACCCTGGAGCTGGGCGCCACCACCTTTGTTGACTTTTTGACCAGCAAGGACGTCGTTGCCGACGTCAAGGCGGCGACGCCCGACGGCAACGGCCCGTCGGCCGTGCTGCTGCTGGCCGTGCAGGAGAAGCCGTTCCAGCAGGCGTCGCAGTACGTGCGCCCGCGCGGCACAGTCATCTGCATTGGTCTGCCGCCCAATGCGTACCTCAAGGCGCCCGTCTTTGACACTGTGATCCGCATGATCAGCATCAAGGGCAGCTACGTCGGCAACCGCCAGGACACGGCCGAGGCGATTGACTTTTTCGCGCGCGGCCTGATCAAGTGCCCGTACAAGACGGTTGGCCTCAGCGAGCTGCCTGCGATCTACGACCTGATGCACGCAAACAAGGTTGTTGGCCGCTACGTCGTCGACACCAGCAAGTAAGCGGTTGAGTCTGTCTGCCGTCCATCTTTGATGACGAAAAGAATGGAGTTTGGGTTGGTGAGCGATTTAAGATTTGAGATTGGATTGGATTGTGGCATTTGTGGAGTTGACGGCGGGCGGCACGAGTATTGATTGATGATATGGGACGGCAGACTTGAGCATTTGCATTTGGCAGGCAATCTTTGAAAAGACCTGAATATATTGAATATATTGAATATATTATTGAGACGAATCCTTGAAAGTGTGATGTGAATGGTTGTACCTTTCCTATTCGGGTGTAAGTGAAGATTCCGCTTATTCTCGGCTGTTGACATCACGACTTGCTTTGGTATGGTTGTCGACGAGGTGTATTCTCTGAGCAATTTTCTTTGGGTAAGGACAACCACAGGAGTCCTTGCCATGATTGAATATCGACGAATTACTTGAAAGACCAAAAGACCAACAAAACCAAACAACAACCCTAATCAGCCACGGCATCGCCCGACTTTGGACCTCGGCCAGTCTCACCACGACCACGACCGACCATCGACTGTCCAAAGACAACACCGAATACCGAACATATTCCTGCACCCATACACACTTGTACACGTTACGGCAGTGGCCATTCACTTACATTAGCCTGCGATTGCCGGATATCACCTCCTTAGTCGTCGCAACATCACGCCACTGATAACGAGTGATCTCTACACTCTGACTAAAGTGCGGCTGTTCCAGTAAAGGTTCTCCAAGGTAGACGCACACGACAATGCCTTTGAATCCCATGTCGGATCCCATGTTTGCGGGCGTATCTAGTCAGCACAACTCTGGGAACAACCGAGACTACAACCGAGACTACAACAGACAGCTCGACAGACAGCTCGTCCACAACACCCCAGACAAAGGCCCCAAAATGTGGCCATCGCTGGGCGTCGACTGCGACTGGGACGACCCCAATGACGACACCGCTTTCTGGGCGCCGTCTTTGGCCTCGCTGTCGTTCTCGGGGCAGGCACCGGCCAAGTCCATTGCCGCTCTGTGGCCGCAGAGTAGCCAACACGGCCAGAACGTGCAACAGCCATGGACAGTCGACTTCCACAGGGCTGCCCAGCAGCTGACACCACCGGCCGAGACCCCAAGAATGGATGCCTACCATGGTCCAGTCGACCAGCCGCAGCCCAGCCGTCCCTCGCCTACCAGCATGCACCCATCGCCGGTCTGGAGTTTCTGCCAACCACCCAATGGACTCGACGGTGCCCTCGGTCACAAAGAGACCAACCTGCACGCGAAAGAGCACAATGCGGAAAAGGCAGCAGACACGGCAAAACCAAAAACATTCAAGCCAATGCAGATGGTCTACCGCGAGCACCGCCGCGCTTCGGCCAGCAGCACCGGCAGCAGCTGCTACGATGCGCCCTACATCCACATCAACCCACCGTACCCCGGCATCAGCCACAACTACCGCGGCGACATCCACAACCCGCACAACCGCGGCGACCACGTCCCCGCCCACGCCAACACGTCCTTGTTCCTCATGGGCCTGCCGCCCGCCACGACCGTCGGCGACCTCTTGCGCGCCATCGCCGCCCTCGGCCCGACCGGCCGCATCTTTGCCGCATCCGTCAACCCGCCCGATCCGCAGCGCCGCCTGCCGCTCGCCGCCGCCAAGATCTCCTACTTTACACGCGCCCAGGCCGAGCACTGCAAGGCGCTGGTCGACGCGCGGCAGCTGGTCATGCACGCCCACGTCGTGCGGTGCGCATGGAACCGCGACAAGAAGGCGCCGCGCCGCTGCGTGCAGGCGAGCGAGTGCCGCGTGCTGCGGATCCGCGGGCCGCGCGCCGTCGTCAACTACGCGGCGCTGACGGCGTACTTTTGCGAAAAGTTCCGGTACGAGCTGCAGGGCGTCTCGACGGTGGAGAGCGGCGACGAGGCGACAATGGAATGGCGGTTTGCGAGTTTCCAGAGCCAGGCGATTGCGGCCAAGATGGCGCTGAACCAGGAGCGCAAGATGGTGCGCGTCGAGTACGGGCGGGATCCGTGCGAATGGGGGGAGTATTAGTGGTTCCTGTGCCATGGTATCGAATACAGTGGGTTTAGTGCTAGTCAATCGCCTACTGTCAACGCTAGCCGCTCCATCAGCAGTGCGCGCAGTGAGCAGGCACACTCGCAGGCAGCCAACACCATATCATCACACTCGCCTTCATCACCGCAAACCGATAGAGGGACCGAGAGACCGAGGATACGACAAAATGCCCCGTTCCGACGAGGCAGAATCCTTCTTCTTTGCCGTCTATGCCGCCGTCCAGCAGATCCCCGCAGGCAAGGTCACCAGCTACGGCCACATTGCCAAGCTGATCGGAACGCGTGCGTTTCTCTTTTATTCTCGTCTCTACGACTGCTAACAAACAGCCCAACGACCGCGCCAGGTGGGCGTCTGCTTGAAACACCTGCCCGACGAGGATACACCCGCCGACGGCCGCCTCGCGCGCTTCCACTCAAACAGCGTGCCGTGGCAGCGCGTGCTAAGCGCCAAGGGCGTGATCTCGCCGCGCGGGGCCGAGGCGGGGGGCACCCTGGGGCGCAACCGACAGGCAGAGGCGCTGCGGGCCGAGGGCGTCGAGGTGGTGCAGGATGCCATGGGCGAGCTGAGTGTTGATTTGGTGCAGTACGGGTGGTTTCCGCCGAGTCTTCCCGGCGACGACACGGACGAGGTTGAAATTAAAGAGAGCGAGTAGTTATCACATCACAGCATCAAGAGGTAAAGAAAACATTATATTGATATTACATAGCTTCATAAGACGTCATAATCTGTGACTGTTAGTCTTGAACTTCAATAAATCAAACAAATCAAGTAAATAAATGAAGCCAATTTCAGATAGCGGTTGGACTGATAGATTCCACATATAATTCAGAACAGGTCTGTGAATCATGTCTTTATCATCATTGAAGGCTGTGTAGAGTGTAACAGAGTAGAACATACCATTAAGTTGAGAGCGTGAGCGGATTGCAGAGCAAATACACAGCTCACGCATCGTCTTCGCGCTTGCGTTTGGCTGGCGCAAAGAACGCGTCCATCGTCTTTTGCTTGGCATCAAACCGGGCGCTGCCGATGCCGCCGCGCGTCTTTTTCAAGCCCGCGAGGTGGTCGACGCAGTTCACAGCAACTACGTGCATGCGTGTAGGTGAAGGGGCAGTGTCTTGCTTGTCCTGTTTGTCTTGCTTGTCCTTGTCTTTGCCTTTGACAGACAACTCCACAAACCCAGTGTTGCTCCAGGACACTCGCGGCTTCCTGCTGCCAGGCACAGCCACTGCAGCCACTGGAGATACAGGCGACAGCAGGTCCAGCTCGTGTGGTGCGTACCGCTGCAGCAGCGCCGCCAGAATCACATTCAAGATAATCCCGTGCGACACCACCACAACACCACGGTCATCGGCATCGACACCTGCACTCTCTGCTTCTTTCGAAACCAGAGCATGCACGTGGCCTTCAATGAACCGCGCAACGCGCACTTGCATCTCCGCAGGCGTCTCGGCATCGGCAAAAGCATCTCTGCTCGCGCCGACGCGCACACCTTCGCCAGACCCAAAGTCCTTTTCGCGGATATCCGCCAGCTGCACAACCTCGTTCGCCACACGCTCATTCTTCCCGCTCTTCTTGCGTTGCGCATCCAGCACAGCCGAGGCCGTCAGGAATGCTCGCTGCAAGTCGGACGAGAAGATGTGCGTGATGACCAGGCCCGGCATGGCTGCCAGGTGGGATCCGAGCCGCCGCGTCTGAAGCACTCCATGGGAGGTCAACGCCGAGTCGCGTGAGCCTGCACTGTACAGTAAGATACTGCCAAAGACAGAACAACAAGACAACCAAGAAGACACCTGACTAACTAGAGACCGGCCACGTTGTCGACGGACTCGCCATGGCGGACGAGAAAGAGACGCATTTCTGCAGGTTTCTTTTCAACGTAGAGGATGATATCAAGTTAGACAGGTGTCCATTGCACTGATGGGGAAGAAGAAAGAGGATGAAAATGGGGGATAGTAGGAAGAAGGGAAACTAAAATTTGGGACAGAAGAAAAAATTGGTGCTGAAATAGTCCAAATAAAATAGGCGGTGAGACGCGGCAGTTCTCACAAACAGCAAAATTAGTTGCCTTTTTGCAGCATAGTGGAGCACCTCAGTACCCGTTTCTTAGTCATCACGACGGCTGAGCTTGACAAGCTGCAACGACGACGACGACGGCGACGCGAAGACGACGACGGCATTGAGTAATCTACTGTTTATCCTCCAAGACTCCAAGACTCGGACTACCAGATACTCTTGCACCACGATAGCACAGAGCTCACGCTCTACACGCAGCCATGATGCATCCGTCGCGGATGGCATATGTCGAGGATGCCGACGACAACACCAGCAGCACCCGCCCGGCCGGCCAGATCGACCTCGCCAACGTGCCCCTCGAACATGACTACGAGATCCCCATGACCGCGTCGGGCATCGCCCCCGAGCGCGCCTCCGAGATGCTCGCACACCTCGAGCGCAAGAAAATCGCCGCCACCGTCGCCGTGCCCAAGGAGGACGCCAAGGTCCGCGAGAAGCTGCGCGAGCTCGGCGAGCCCATCACGCTGTTTGGCGAGCAGCCCGCCGACCGCAAGGCCCGTCTGCGCCACCTGCTCGCCGCGGCCATTGCACAGGCCCGTCTCGATCCAAACAACGACAACAGCGACCTCGACATGGACGACGCCAGCGACAGCGACGACGGCGCCCAAGAGTACTTTACCCCGGGCGGCCCCGGCCTCCTCAAAGCACGCATCGCCATTGCAGAGTACGCGCTGCCGCGCACGCGCCGCCAGGTCGCCCTGCAGCGCGCCGAGTCGGCCATTCCGCTGCGCACGCACGTCAAGTTCCGCGACACCGTCGTCAAGCCCAAGCTGCGCGGCTTCGAGCTGCAGGCGTCGCAGCCCATTGGCGACCGCAACATTAGCATGACGCGCATCTCGCCCGGCGGCAACCTCGTCGCGGCCGGCAACTTTGGCGGCTCGCTGGGGCTGTACGGCGTGCTCAACCTCGAGACCGTGCGCAGCCTGCGCGGCCACACCGGCAAGATCAGCGGCCTCGCGTGGTTCCCGGGCGCGACCCAGCCAGACGCACATGTCTCTGACGAGAGCGTCAATCTGGCATCGGGCGGTGCCGAAGGCGCGGTCCACCTGTGGTCCCTCACGCAGGACACGCCCGTCGCAACGCTCGCGGGCCACGACCAGCGCGTCTGCCGCGTCGAGTTCCACCCGTCGGGGCAGTACCTCGCGTCCGCCAGCGAGGACCAGACCTGGCGCCTGTGGGATGTCAGCCGGTCCGACTCTGGCTCGGTCGCTTCAAATACTGAACTCCTGCGCCAAGAAGGCCACGCCCGCGGCGTGTATGCCGTCAGCTTCAACTCGGACGGCTCGCTCATTGCCAGCGCCGGCCTCGACAGCATCGGCCGCATCTGGGACCTGCGCTCGGGCCGCACCGTCATGATTCTCGACGGGCCGCTCGACGGCCACATCAAGCCCATCTACGGCCTCGACTGGGGCGCCGACGGACACCGCCTGCTGTCGGCGTCGGCCGACGGCTGGGTCAAGTGCTGGGACATTCGGCGCGTGCAGCGCACGGGCGGCATTGGCGCGCACACGAGCGCGGTGTCGGACGTGCGGTGGTTCAAGGGCCTGGACGACGGGCTGCTGGGCACGCCGCCCGCCCGCGACGACACCGGCGTGCAGAAACCCAAAGTGTCGGGCACGTTTTTTGTCTCGAGCGGGTTCGACCAGAAAATCCAGGTGTACTCGGCCGACGACTGGGCGCTCATGCAGACACTCAACGGGCACACGGGCCCCGTGTCGAGCGTCGACGTCAGCCGCGACGGGCGGTGGATCGTCAGTGGCGGGCACGACAAGACGGTCAAGCTCTGGGGCCAGGACGACGGCTCAAGCATGTATCCAGAGGCATAGACACAAACTGTACGATAGCATAGAAATACGATACCCACGTCTATTAAGTCACATGCATTCTTGCGGGTATGTAATGCTCTATTTTTATTTTAATATGTAATGATCATCGTCTTAGTGGTGGAACAGACGGATGTTCTGCTCGACAAAGGTAATGCCCAGCTTCTCGGCAGTCTCAAAGACGGGGCCGTCGTTCTGGCTGCCCGAGGGAGCAGCAATGTACTTGGCTCCTGACCGGGCAGCGCGGTACACGTTGTCGGTAAAGGGGAAGAAGGCATCGCTGGACACAGCGACGTCGGTCAGAGTGGACAGCCACTCCTCGCGGTCCTTGTCGCTGAAAGGCTCGGGGACGGTCTCAAAGACCGACTCGTACGCCTCCAGCTCGGGACCCGACTTGGGCAGCTCGCCGCTGACCAGCAGGTCAATGGCGTTGCTCTTCTCGGGGCGCTTGACGCCCTTCTTCCACTTGATGCCCAGAACGCGGGGGCTGAAACGCAGCCACCAGTTGTCGGCCTTGTCGCCGGCAAGACGGGTGCAGTGGATGCGCGACTGCTGGCCGGCACCGAGACCGACAATCTGGCCGCGCGTGGCGTAGCACACCGAGTTGCTCTGGGTGTACTTGATGGCAATGGTGGCAACAGCCAGGTCGCGCAGGGCGGACTCGGGCAGAGCAGCGGCGTCCTTGGGGGTGATGACAGTGTTGAAGGACTTGGGCGAGATGGACACGTCGTTGCGGTGCTGGGCCAGGGTGACGCCGTAGACGGTGCGGGTCTCGGCCGGCGAGGGGGTGTACTCGGGGTCGATCTGCAGCACCAGGTAGCGGCCGCCCTTCTTCTTCTTGAGAATGGCCAGGGCCTCGGGCTCGTAGCCAGGGGCAATCACGCCGTCCGACACCTCCTTGCTGATGATGGAGGCAGTGGGCACGTCGACAATGTCGCTCAGGGCGATCATGTCGCCAAAGCTGCTCATGCGGTCAGCGCCACGGGCACGGGCGTAGGCCTGGGCCAGGGCAGAGGTCTCGATGCCGGCAATGTCGTCGACCATGTAAACCTTGCGCTCGTCGGCGGACAGGGGAGTGCCAATGGCGGCGCCGGCGGGCGACACGTGCTTGAAAGAAGCAGCAGCGGGCAGACCGAGGGCCTCCTTGAGCTCCTTGACAAGGGGCCAGGCGTTGAGGGCGTCGAGCAGGTTGATGTAGCCGGGGGCGCCAGCAAGAACAGTAAAGGGGATGCGGCCCTCCTTGACGTAGGCGGCGGCAGGCTTCTGGTGGGGGTTTGCGCCGTAGCGCAGGGCCAGGTGCTGGAAGCCCTCGCCGGCATACTGCTTGCGGAAGAAGTCGGAGATGGCGGCGTCGTAGTCGGCGGTGTGCTCAAAGGCCTTGAGGGCGTAGAGTCTGCGGCTGGTCTCCTTGATCTCGCCGGCCTCGAGCTCCGAGATGAACTCGGCGTAGTCGTTGGGGTCGCTGAGGATGGTGACGCGGGTGTGGTTCTTGGCAGCAGCGCGGATCAGGGTAACGCCGCCAATGTCAATCTCCTCGACGGCCTCGGGGACGGTGACGTTGATCTTGGACACGGTATCCTTGAAGGGGTACAGGTTGCAGATGACGTAGTCGACCTTTGCAATGTTCTGCTCGGCAAGGTCCTTCTCGTCGGAGGCGAGGTCACGGGCGAGGATACCGGCGTGGACAGCGGGGTGCAGGGTCTTGACACGGCCCGCCAGCATCTCAGGGGCCTTTGTGATGGACGAGACATCCCTGTCTGTTAGCTGTGTAGAGTGTACACGAGATGCAAAAGAGAACTCACTCGACAGGAAAACCCGACTCGCGGATCATCTTGGAGGTGCCGCCCGACGCCAGGATGCGGACATTGTTCTGGACAAGACCCTTGGCCAGGTCGAGCAGGCCGGTCTTGTCGTAGACGGAGATGATGGCAATCTTCTGGGCCATTTTGATGTTATTGGGTTGTGGTGATGTAAGTGACGAGCAAAGTCAATTGTCGTTGAGAAGAGAGGGGAAGAAGGCAAAGAGGACTAGGACTACTACAGGCCGATATATCGGACGAGCAACGCGGGAAGGAACGCCAGAAAAAAGAAAGAGAAAAAAAAAAAAAAAAAAAAAAGGCCTAGAGAATGACGACTAAGACTGACCAGAATAGGCAAGAATCGCAGTTTCTCTCCAAAGGATGCGCAGTGAGAGTGCCCATAGCGGCTAGTTAGTGGTCTCTAGTGGTCTATTACTGGTCATTAGTGGTCATTAGTGGTTACCCCTCCAAAGTGAAGGAAAGAAATTTTGAGTGCTTTGATTTACGAATTAAATATTGAATAACTTTAATCCCTCTCTAGCGCATCAGCCTTTGCGCGCGCTGTGACTCGCTGGATAGTGCCTGTATTGGACGTATTAGAGGCTACCAATTTTTCTGCCGTGCATAAAGTGGGCCAGTTTCTTATTTCCTGGAGTAGTCTAGTAGACTGCCATTCCAGCGGGTTTCAGCGGTTCACGGTGCCGCGGACATGCCCCAATGCAGCCAAATAGGCCTGGCCCGGCGGTTGCCGCGATCGAATGTGCATCGCCAGTCTCACTTTTTGCGTTGCGTTTTGCCTCTTTTGCATTTGCCTCTTGCAACTTCCAGAGCAAACCACCACCATACCAATGCACAAAAACACATTCGACAAGCCATCCTCTCTCCTTCAACACTCTGACTCCCAGATGCGTGTGCCAAGCGCCCAGAACCTGCTCCGAAAACTGCAAGCCGAAGCGCGCTGCGACGCCCAACGCCGCCGGGGCGAGTAACGAGACTGCGTCGAGGAGCTACAAGAAACAAGACGAGACACGATGGAAGCGGCCTCGCCAGCACTCACGACGGTGCGCGGGTTCCACAGCACGCCGATGACGTCGTGCGACGAAGACAGCGATGGCTGCAGGGCGGCGAAGACGACGGCAGGGAAGAAGCCGAAAGCCAAGAAGAAGACGGGCGTCGCCATGGAGCGGGGCGGCAGCAACAGCAGCTTCCGCGGCCGGCAGCTGCTGGACGACGTGGTGAGCACCAACTGCAGCCCTGTGCTGCGGGCGTCGGGCGCGCAGTCGCCGGCGGTGGGCGGCATTGCGAAGCTGCGGATGCAGATGGAGCCGTTTATGCTAGACACGTCTGCAGCGTCGTCGCGGGCAAGCTCGCCGGGGCGCAAGGCGGCGGCGACGACGGCTGTGACGGCGACCGCCGTGACGGCGGCCATGTCGGCCGTGTCAGCACGCATGTCGCCTCTGTCAAGCAAAACCAAGACACCCGACAAGAGCGAGAAGAGCAACAAGAGCGACAAGAGAGACAAGAGCGACACGAGCGACACGAGCCACTCGAGCACGACGAGCGGCGACGAGGACTTTGCGGGCTCGGAGAGCTATGTGATCCGGCTGCAGACCGACTTTATCAGCGAGAGCGTGCGGCCGGTGGAGAGTGCTCCGGTGCCGGTGGAGACGAGCATTTTCGAGACGGACCTGGACGAGGATGCGGCGGCGACATTCAAGGCGCCCGGGTTCCTGGCCGAGACGAACGAGCCCAAAAAGATAACGTCGGCCGACTTTGAGCCGCTGCGGTGCCTGGGCAAGGGCTCGTACGGCACGGTGCTCCTCGTGAAGCAGACGTCGACGGGCCGGCTGTACGCGCAGAAGCAGTTCAAGAAGGCGTCGCTGGTTGTGCACAAGAAGCTTGTGCAGCAGACCAAGACGGAGCGGCAGATCCTCGAGTCTGTGAACCGGCACCCGTTTGTGGTGAAGTTGTTTTATGCGTTCCAGGACCACGAGAAGCTGTACTTGATTCTCGAGTACGGGCAGGGCGGCGAGCTGTTTACGCACCTCAGCTCGGAGCGCATGTTCAGCGAGGACACGGCGGCGTTTTACATGGCAGAGATGATGCTTGCGCTGTCGCACCTGCACGACACGCTGGGGGTGGTGTACCGGGACCTGAAGCCGGAGAACTGCCTGCTGGATGCCGACGGGCATTTGCTGCTGACCGACTTTGGGCTGTCCAAGGTGGCACTGCCCGGACCGCGCAGCCGGGCTGCCTCGGACGCGACGGGGATCTCCAGTCTCTCTGACCAGACAGACGTGACGGACGACGCGTGCTGCAACTCGATTCTCGGGACGGTCGAGTACATGGCGCCCGAGGTGGTGGAGGGCCGGGTGTACGGGCGGGCCGTGGACTGGTGGTCGTTTGGCGCGCTGGGGTTCGACCTGATGACGGGCAGCCCGCCGTTCCGCGGGCGCAACAATGCCAAGATCCAGGAGAACATTGTCAAGCAGAAGCTGAAGCTGCCGTTTTTCCTGTCGCCCGACGCCAAGGACCTGCTGTCGCGGCTGCTCAAGAAGAAGCCGCGCGAGCGGCTGGGCGCCAACATGCCCAAGGACCTGGCGACCATGAAGAGTCACCGGTTCTTCCGCAAGATCGACTGGCGGCGGCTGGCGGCGCGCGAGGTCGAGCCGCCGATCCTGCCGGTGATTACAGACCCGGAGCTGGCGGAGAACTTTGCGAGCGAGTTTACGGAGCTGGCGCTGAGCCCGGCGTCGTCGCCGGTGCTGTCGACGCGCGAGGTGTTTAGGAGCCCGCCGAGTAGCAACGAGAGCAAGCCGAGCACGAGCGTGAACCGGGACGATCCGTTTGGAGGGTTCTCGTTTGTAGCGAGCACGAGCCTGCTAAACGAGAGCCACTTTCCTCAGTTTAAGGAGTGATTTTTCTTTTTTTTGTTCTATTGTCTTTTGTTTTTCTTTTGATTTTTTTTGTTAATTTTGTTCTTGTCTTTCTATCTGGTTACTCTACACAGACCTGTCATCAGATCATTTCGGATCCGATACCCGGATGGCAGACGCGGTGTTTACTTTTTCTTTTTGTTTCTGTTTCTTTTTCTTTTCGTTTTTTCTTCTGTTTCTTCCTATCTATTACCACCTCTACAAGTACAATTACTCCATTCCTATGAACGTCTCTTGGTCATTCTACTTTATCTTGTTACAAGCATACATTGATATATTAGTCTTTTTGTTCTTTCTTTTTCTTTCTTTTCCTATTCTTTTTCTCGTTTTGTTTCTTACTTGTTTTTTGTTGCTCGTCTTGTTCACATACATTGAATAGAACATCTTATGCAATTAACTACAATTGAAACAACCAATCGCCCGTCATCAAATGCAATACGATGCCGTTGGCTTGGCTGGAGGCCGCAGGGTACCCTGTCTTCTTTTCCTTCTTTTCTTTCTTTTCTTTTTTCTTTCTATTCTTTTTTTTCTTTCTATTCTCCCTTTATCATTTCTCTCTTCTCTCTATCCTCCACATTACCCTCGTCCACGACGACCTGCATCTCACCACGTATGACAATGAAGCATACGTAATGCCTAGTATCTAGAAACAATACTGAGAAGCCAATCGAAACTGTCCTGCAATCATCTTTTGTCTTTGTCACTCGTCAGCAACTTGGTTCAACCAATACACACCAGATCTGAAACAGTCAAGCACAGATACAACAGACTGGTCTCTAAAGTAGTCTATACTCTTTGTTCGAACCTGTTTGCACTACTCGACTTGATCAACATTGTCTTTTGTCTTTTATCTTCTCTCTCCTGATATGTCTCGTCTTCTCATTAACTAGTTGCCCGACCTTCTTCATCGGTTTAGTCTCTGATCAACCGTACAAATCATCACTTGTTTTTATATTTACACATCCATCAACTCCACGTTTACTGTATCTGCCGTCGGTCCGGTCTTTTATTATTTATTTATTCTTTTATGTATTTATTATCTACTATCTTAATCAGGCCTACTGTCTGGGGTCGATAACTGCTCAGCCACGAGATGTCACTTGTTAATTAGTCTCTATAAGTCTAAATAAGTCTAAATAAGTCTATTTCATCCTTACCGACGGTACATCATTCTGTCCGTTGAGTCTGTCCGTGTTGTTTGAATATTGTAATGATCCGATGGTAGACTGGCCTGGGTCAACTCCAAGAATTGGTTTGATGCTTGTGATGGTTTTATTGAATGATTTGGAATTTGAAGTTTTATTTTGGATTTTCGTGTTTTCTTTTTCTTTTCTTTTTTTCTTTTTCTTTTTTTCTTTTTTCTTATTTTTTCATTCTTCCTCTTTATTTATTAATTCTATTCTCCTTTTCTCCCCTTCTCTTTATTCATCTCCCGTCCTACATCCATCACTACCGAGCATACGTAACTCCAAGCCATCACGTCTTGGCTGCATCTTGCTAATTCTCTTCTAATTATTGGCTGCACAGTACACAACCCTGCCGTTAAGCCATCCAAAATAGACTTAACTCTATCTGTTCATCATTAACCCGTCTTGCATGCCGTGATTAGCATCCCTTGCTTTCACGCGTCTTTGTCTTTTCTGCTTTGTTTCTTTTCTGCTTTCGTTTTGTTTTCTTTCTATTTTCTGTTTTCTTTCTATTTTCTGTTTCATTTTCATTTCATCCTGTTTCTTTCTTCTCAATGACATAAACCCCCATCTTCAGATACCGCTTCCAGCTCCAAACACAAAACTAACATCTCAATGTACCGAAGCCTGCATCAGTCTTTGTTTCATAATTTATCCATCCTTATTCCTCTATTCAGTGTCTTTACCATATTTTATCTCTTGGCGTACAGCTAGAGCAGCTCTCAGCCATCAGCCTCACAGAGGACGCGCGTTTGAATGATAGTCTCTTTCTCTTTCTTGTCTTTTATTATTTATTCTTTTATTTATTCACTTTGATATCAACCGTCATTCCTAGCTACCACTCCACTACTTCATGATATGACTGTCTCACACGATTCAACGTCGATCCCTTGGCTCTTCTTTCATCTTTCTTTCATTCTTCTTTTTATTTTTTATTTTTTAATTTTTTTATTCTTTCCATCACTCGGACTACGGACACCGCCACAACCACCGACTACTCTCACCATCACTTCCCTGCATCTTGGCAACACACGCCCAGTGTCCATGGATCTTGTAGTATTGTGATCTTTGAATGTACAAGTCTGATAACAAAAAGTAGAGTAGAGTAGAATATCGTGGCGTCGACGCTTCCAGGTCGCATATATCTACCCTTTGTCCGTCTTCTTTCTTCTTATTCTCATCTCTTCCTGTCTCCAAAGACCTCCCTTGCTTGTTCTACTTTCTTTTCTTTTTTCTTTGATATCGTGATTCCAACAGAGGACCCTCATCTCATTTGACTCGCTTGGATCGACCCGATCAAAACACATTCCAGGACAGCAAGACAGACACTACACACAACACGTCACGACAGACAGCTGTGTCTCGTCTGCCATACTCGTGTTGCTTTATCCTTTATAGACATAGACGTCTACGACGGTTCTCCCACCTGCTCACTACCATCTACACCAACATGGACAAACAATCATCGGCCTGGGCCGTCTTGGGTATGTCCCACAAGTGACAAATCACCAATAAACTCTGCTAACAGCCAGCCCTCGCTCTGCGCGCGTCCGCCGCCACCATCGCCTACTGCCCCTCCTCCGCCAACGACGTCTGCTTCTCCGTCGGCATCCCAGAGTCCACCGCCTCCGCCGGCTCCGGCAACATCTACTTTAGCATCACCGCGCCAACCTCCTACGAGTGGGTTGCCCTCGGCACCGGCGCGTCCATGGTCGGCTCAAACATCTTTGTCATGTACCAGGACGGCAACGGCAACGTCACCCTGTCGCCCCGCATCGCAACCTCCCACTCCATGCCCTCCGAGGACACCACCGCCACCGCCGCACAGCTCACCCTGCTCGCCGGCAGCGGCGTCGCCGGGAACACAATGACCGCAAACGTCATGTGTGCCAACTGCGAGTCGTGGGGCTCCGCCGGCACCCTCGCCCTCACCAGCACCAGCACGTCGTGGATCGCCGCCTGGCGCGAGGGTTCGTCCCTCGACTCCACCAGCGCCAACGCCGCCATTGGCATGCACGACGGCACCGCCCAGTACAAGCTGGACCTGACCCAGGCTACCATTACTAGTGATAGCAATCCCTTTGTCACGACCAGCAGCGATGGCAGCAGCTCTAGCGGCAGCTCTGGCAGCGGAAGCAGTTCTGGCAGCGGCGACAGCTCCGGCAGCGGCGATAGCTCCGGCGTCGCCGTCGCTGCCACCCCCAAAGCCGCCATCCTCACTGCCCACGCCGTCGTCATGGCCATTGTCATGGTCTTCCTCTACCCCCTCGGCTCCGCTCTCATGCCCCTGCTGGGAAACTGGCTGCTCCACGGCGCCTGGCAGGGCCTCGCCTACCTGCTCATGTGGGCCGGCTTTGCCCTCGGCGTCGTCGCCGCAAACCAGCGCAACATGCTCTTTGAGAGTGTCGGCCGCACACACACCGTCCTCGGCACCGTCGTCGTCGCCGCCATGGGCCTGCAGCCGCTGCTCGGCGTCCTGCACCACCGCCACTTTGTCCAGAACCAGGGCCGCGGTGTCGTGAGCCACGTGCACATTTGGTGGGGCCGTGCTCTCATGATCCTGGGCGTCGTCAACGGCGGTTTGGGCCTGCAACTGTCCTGCGCCTCCAACGGCCTCGTCATTGGCTACTCGGTGGCGTCGGCCGTCCTGTTTGTCGTCTACGCCGCCAGCAAGCTCGTCGGCGCCAGGCGCAGAAAGACCCAGAGCAAGCGCACTGCCATCTCTGGCCAGCCCGAGATGATGTACAACCCCGAGACCCCGGCGTCCACCCAGCCCAGAAACAAGAACACGTCGGCCGACAGCCGCAGTGCCAGTATCAACGACCACGGCTATTCATCGGGGTCGCCTGTCCTGCAGCAGACTGAGGGTGCCTATCGCGAGGACGAGAATCCCCAGCGCCGTGCACGTCGGGAGGCAAGGCGGTATCAGTGATTTATCTCTGTATTTTAATTGTTGCAACACGTAGAATTCATTATTATCAAGTCTTTAAGAGTCAATAAGAGTGTGACCCACATGTGACTACCCACGTGAGCCCCACCTCACTTAACGAGGCAATTAGGAGTCTACACACCAAAAGATCGGGTGTTCTGATCCCTGGCAATTAGCACTGTAGCACTAAACTAGCGAAACACCCTGTATTTCCCGCTGTCCTTTGGCTACGAACGCCAACAACGCCAGCTGGAACTCCCCTGGCCCGGAAGAAAACGAGAACGGACTGAAAATCAAAAGACGCTAGCCCAATCAGGACACAGAGCGAAAAACCCACGATCCTCTCCGTAGCCATTGCCGCCTCGACCTTTGCTTGCTCATTGCATCTACTGCATCTCTCCTCCGACACTCTACCCCCAAAACCACACTCTTACCACCACACACGCCACAATGCTCCAGTCCCTAGCACGCGTCGCCGTAGGTCTTTTTCCTTTCGCACCCTCCACCGTCAATCAACCGCCGTGTCTGCCGTCGCCGTCGCCGTCGCCGATAAAGATAAAATCGCTCGTCCAGGGGACATTGACATCCGTCGTCGGCCTCTCGGCTCAGCTCCCCGGCATATTGTTACTGTCACTGTCGCTGTCATTCATCGCGTCGTCGTCAATCGACTGTCTCCATCCTACCACGTACCATCGACTCTCCGTCTGCTGTCACCGTCACCGCCATCCCACCTCCGATTAGCTCCGACCTTGCCATCCACCGTTGGACCTTGTCACCTCACCTTACATCGCCACCCGACCTCGTCGATGATAGCCTGAGCTATGATATGTTTGGCTTGAACATACACGGCAACTACCACAACACACGACGACACACAACAACCCGATAGCGTCATGCTCGGCAGCAACCCGACAATGACCCAATGACCCAATGACCCCATGCTGCCGACGATGCCGACACGACGAACGCGACAGATGCCGACGACACAGACACGGCGATTGACTTTGCTCTTACCACAAAACTCTGCTAACTCTGCATAGCCCCGCCGGGCCCTGGCCGCCATTGCCCGCGCCCCCGCCGTCCAGGTCCAGGCCCGCGCTTTCATCGTGCCCTCCGCCGCCCGCCGCGCCGACTTTGTCCAGGAGCTCTACCTCAAGGAGCTCAAGGCCTACAAGACCCCTGCCGTCAAGCCCGAGGACGCCGTCGGCCAGGTCGCCACCTTTGACCTGCCCAAGGCCCCCGCGTCGCCCGAGGAGGCCGACCTGGCGAGCAGCCTGCAGGAGTACGAGTCGATGGCTGTCGAGGTGGAGGGCCAGGAGACGGGCGCAGACGGCCAGGCTGCTGCTGCGCCGGTTGAGGACTGGCTCGTCGAGGAGGACGAGGAGGACGCTCACCACTAAATGTCTCAAACCGTCTCGCTTCACGTCTACGCACAGCGTATAAAAGGATAAAAGGATAGCCATCCAACACCTACATTTACATTAGACCACGGTCGTGTGTACCATTTACAATACATTATATTTCATACTATATTTCATACATACTTGCTGATATCGACGCGTGTGTGTGCTGAGCAGAGGTGCATCGACACCGTAGAACCGTGCATCTGCTGACATCACGATATCAAGGGGTACCAAAAAAGACACACACAGTTCACAGCACACACGATAGGGAATTGTATATTATAGTTTCTCGTTTTCATTTAATGCGTTGGGCCTATATCGATTTAGAGAACAGTAAACCATGCACGCAGGACAAAGCAGAATACAAGAGACATGCAACCTCCCACACGAAAACAAAGATGCAAACATTAGACATGAGACATGATTATGAAAGGATGCAATGCAGAGATGCAGAGATGCAGATGCAAAGACAGGATGCAACGGAAAAGAAACCAAGACGTGACATGATTAAGAGTCGTTTCAGTCTGTGACTCGTGGTGTGCGTGTGTGCAGTGGTTTTATTTCAAATGCTCGTCGATAGGCAAGAAATACAAAACTGATACATGGAAGAATAAAAAGACAAAAGACGACAAGAGAAAAGAGACGACAAGAGAAAAGACAAAAGACAGACTAAATGTCCATGTGCGAGCCGCCAAACATGGGCTCGTCCGTGTGGCCCGCCCGCGCGCCCGCCATGTGCGTGTCGTTTTGTGCGTCGTGGTCGTCCCACTCGTCGCGCTGCCCGCGCCCGCCGTGCGCGCCCAGGTACGCCGCGTCGTGCATGTCGTCGTCAAAATCGTCAAATTGGTTGTTGTACGAGTTGCGGCCGCGCATGTTGTCGTCCAGCGCGCTCTCGTCCACAAACGTAAAGCCCTGGAAGTTGGCCTGCATCGACGGCGACAGCGGCGTGCTAGTCGCGAGGCCGCGTGCCAGCGCTGCCGCCCGCTCGTTCAGACTGCCGCCCTTATCCATGGCGTCTGTGAATATCGGGTCAAAGTACGACACGTCCGTGTCCGACTTGAGCTTGGGCTTGAACGGCGGCGTAATCAGCTTCTTTGACAGCGCCGTCCAGTCAATGTCCCGGAAGAACGGGTGCTCCATAAGCTCCGCCGCGTCCTTGGTCGCCCCCAGCCGGTGCTTGGGGTTGCGGTTCAGCAGTCCCTTGACAAAACTCCGGCCCTCGGCCGACAGCGTGTCCTTGGGGAACCGCACCTTGCCAAAGGCAATATTCTTGTACATTTGCTGCGTGTCCTCTGCGTAGAACGGGCTCCAGCCACAGCACATTTCAAAAACAAGCACGCCCAGCGACCAAAAGTCCACCATCTTGGTGTAGCCCGCCTCGTCCAGAAGCACCTCGGGCGCAAGGTACTCGGTGGTACCGCAAAACGTGTTGGTCGTGTCGTTCTTGGTCAGGTTGGCCTTGGACAGGCCAAAGTCGCACAGCGCAATGTGTCCGTTGGCGTCCAGCAGAATGTTCTCCGGCTTGAGATCGCGGTACACAATGTTGTTGTTGTGCAGGTGCTCAATGGCCAGGATCAGCTCGGCAATGTAGAATTTGGCACGCGCCTCCTCGAAGCGGCCCTCCTTTTGCAAGTG
Organism: Ophiostoma tasmaniense; assembly: GCA_022392925.1. Taxonomy (NCBI): domain Eukaryota; kingdom Fungi; phylum Ascomycota; class Sordariomycetes; order Ophiostomatales; family Ophiostomataceae; genus Ophiostoma; species Ophiostoma tasmaniense. The sequence continues at coordinate 195,371 of JAKRGK010000014.1, read as the reverse complement.
CCAAAACAGCTCGCCGCCCGACATGTAGTCCGTCACCAGATACAGGTCCGACGGCGTCTGGAACGAGAACTTGAGACCGACAATAAATGGCGAGTCCGACGTGGCTGTGCGCACCAGAATGTTGCGCTCGCCAACCGTGTGCGCGACTTCCTTCTTCTGCACAATCTTCTTCTTCGAGAGCACCTTCATGGCGTAGATCCGACGAGTGTCCTTTTTGCGCACCTGGTACACCTGGCCGAAGGTGCCCTTGCCAATCAGCCGCAGGATCTCAAAGTCGTCCGGTCCGTAGTGCTTCTTCTCTGTTCCTTGGTACAGGGCCTCGACGTAGATTTCACCCGTGGGCGCGTTCTCGGCCATGGTGTCTGCGTGTCCGCGTAGTGGGAACCAGCCCCGGACAAGGCCGTCCTTCTCCGAGTTGTTGGCCTGGAAATCGAAATGGCCAAGGAATTCCTCGCCGGTGGGCGAGTGGTCGTAGACGGAAACGTCAACAAGCATATTCGAGTCAACGACGTCGCTGCGTTGATTAGTAGTGCTCCCCAAGTAAAAATATAAAAAAACATACAAGATAGCTTCTGCGTCCCATTTGGGGTTGGTGAGAGACCGGCGGCCGGACCGATTCCGGAAACTGCTGAAATCGTTGATGCTGGTGTTGCTGCTCTGGCGGCTGCGCATGGGGATGGCCATGGGCCGGCCGCTGTCGCTTGCTTGTCGCTGGATGGCAATGCTGCCAATGGCGATGCCGGGCGCAATGGCCTCGCTGTCCTCTTCTGCAGGCCGCGGGCCGCTGGAGATGAGCTCGCTGCGCTGGAAGACGGCAACAACATATGGGTCTCTGGTGCGTCGGAGACCCCGGGCCTCGGAAATCTTAATTGTCAATCTGCCCTTGGGCACCGGCGCCTGGGCGCCGTGCGGTGTGGGCGTGACGCTCGGTGCGCGGCTCCGCGTGTTGCCGCTGGGTGTAACTTGGCCGGAGCCGTAGTTGTCGTTGGGGGTGGCGACAGACATGCGCGGCGTCACGGTTGTAGAGTGCGCAGTGGACAGAGAGCGCGTTGGTGTAGAGTGTCCACTCTTTTTACAAGACATGTGAGTTAGCTTTCTGAGATGACCTGCAGAAGCAGAGCGGTCAAAGGAGGATGCAGCGGCACTGGCAATCGCCATTGCTCCGGCTGCAGGTGAGTCTGCGCGAGCCGGCGAACCTGGAGCCGTTGCAGCTGCAGCTGCAGCTGCACCAGCCAGAGCACCGCCGCCAGGAGTATGTGTGAGGGCAGGAGAGCGAAGAGACGTGGGGGTAGATGCAGTGGAGGAGGGTGGGGGAAGGGTGATGGGAGGGATGGAAGGAATGGAAAAGTGACGAGCTAGGACGCTGGAAGGAGTGACGACACCGGACAGAGGGGCGGTGGAGGGCGATTCGGGACGGCTGCGCACATCGGCAACGTCAGACACGCTCTTTTTGTGGCTGAAGCTCCAAGGGGCGTTCCATCGGTCTCGTTCTGTGCCGCCGGGGGTGCTGCTGCCAGAGGGCGGATTGGACCCGACGGTAGCACCGCCGCTATCTCCTGCCCAGCCTTTCCGAATCTTCTTCTTTATGGCCAGCTTGTCGGTGTCTCTTCCAGTGTCTGCTGCCGGTCCGCTGCCAGGGCTGATGCCTCGAGATCCAGGTCCAGATCCACTGTCGTTTCTGCTACCACTGCCGCTTGCATTCGCGCCTGCATTTGTGCTTCCATTTACACCTGCTCGTATTGACGCCGGTGGTGTTGGGTACGGGTGTGGTGAGGAAGGGGCCGTATCGGGCGCATCGACCGTATCGACCGTATCGACCGCATCGACCGCATCAGCCGCATCAGCCGCATCGGGACCGCTAGTTGACGGGGTATCTATTGGTGATGTCACTAGCGGGGGTGCGGCAGAGGTTGGACAAGGTTGTCGAGTCTGCGATTGTGGCGGCGGCATTGATTGTGAAGAGGGCGACGGCATCGGCATCGAATTGGAGAGCTCGTGTGGCAATAGAGGAGGGGTGTCGTCGCAGGTTCGTGGTGAGCTTGAGCTCGCAGGGACCATTTGTGAGAGCGGCGACGGTTGTGCTGGCTGCGAGGAGATGGCCAAGGCATTGAGCTGTTCGGCCAGAGTGGTCTTTTTGGCTGTTGATGACGTATTTGTTCCAGCTGGAGCTTGCCGTAATGGCGCAGACGCCGGGTGTGTTGATTTGGAGTCTGGCTGAAACACGGGTGACTCAGAGGGCGGCAGAGAGTGCTCTGGTATGGACTGGTCGGCGGCGGCAGAAGATGCAGCGGCGGCAAGATTGGTAGAGGACACGAGAGGGGAGGGAGTTGCAGAAGAATTCGCAGAAGGATTTGCAGAAGGATTTGCAGAAGGAGAAACAGAGGAGGCATTGGAGGTGTTGGAGATGTTTGAAGCAGCAGAGGGAGGTCTCGAGGGTGTAACGAAAGAACCTGATAGCAAGTTCTTGAAAGAGGCAGCACGAACCTGGAAGTAACTCATGATTCCTGGCAGGCGTTTATCGTGAAGGTCCGGCTGGGGCGTAGCAATGCCAGAGCGCGGCGTGTCGGTGCCGATCTGGTCGGTGCCGTCGTCCTCGGCGGCGGCAGACCTGTTTGGCTGGTCAATTCCGGAAGTTGAAGACATGATTGGGGGTGTGCATCAGCTGCGGTGTGGAGCAGTCGAGTAGGTAGAATGAAGTAGAGTAGATAGACAGCAGACAGTAGAGTAGAAGAGGTTGCTGCGTGAGGCGTGATGAGGGCGTGATGTGAAGACGTGATGAGACGTGGAGAGAGCACAGGTGAAACGAAAATGGAAGAAAGAAAGGAAAGATGAGTATAAGAAAGACGAAACAAGAGACAAAAGTAGACAAAGCCAGCACAGCTACAAGAGACGTGAAGTGTTGTTGTGAGCTGGCGATGGTGTCGATGATGTCAAGATGAAGCGAGGAAGAGAAGCGGCCAAAGGCTGACTGTGCGGCAGACGATGGGAGATGACTATGGCTATGGCAGACTGGGGGATGGCAATTCGGGGAAAAGAGGAGAAAGCGTGAAAAGCCGCCTTTTGGGTGGTGAGAGAGAATTGGTTTAGTGGACTTAGTGGACTCTTGTGGTAGACTAGTAGGCAACTAGCACTGTAGTCAAGACAGCGCCCGGCGGCAGGGACAAAGGGGCGAAGAAATAAAGGATTAAAGGATTAAATAATTAAAATGTTTAAAGAAAAAAAGGAGAAAAAAAGAAAAAAAGAAAAAAAGAAAGACGAAAATAACAGAATAAAAACAAGAGGAAAAGAAGGGATTTGACTGGATCCCGTCAGAGTGAAAACGTATTTTAGTCGGATTTGCACTAGCAAATGGAAAAAGGCGGCAGTCGAGCTGAGTGGGAGTTTCGAGGTTGACGACAGGCTGCTGAGAGAAAAAGAGGCAAACCAAAGCAGATGACTGCCTCGCATTAATCATCAAATGAGTAATACTGTATACGGAAGTCGCAAGCAAGCAGCACAGCGAATAGCCTCGCTGGGAGATAGCTCGGCAGGGAAGGCGTGGCCGAGTCAGTGAGGGGCAAGAGTAATTGAGATTAAATCGGGAAGGAATGACAAAGGCAGGCAAAGGCAAATTGGCGTACAAGTGTCGTGAAAGGACCACGAATGGCAGGCCACTACTGCCGAGGGACTCTTCAAGACACTTGAAACCTGAAGAGACTCGGATCAGGCCTTTTCTCGTGTTTTCATATTTGCAATCGCGATTGCCGAACAAGGGTAGCAGAATAATAGAAAGAGTGTGACTGGAGAATGGAAGAAATCTCTTCTCTCTTCGGAAGCTGCAAGCCAGTCGCACCTCCCTTGTCGGTCTTTAATGTACAGTTCTGTACGAGTGCAGAGTTTGCTCTAGCGGATGCTCTAGGCTCTAGGCCCTAGGCTCTAGGGGCAAGTTCGCACGCAAGGGCCGGAGGGTGGGCCGCTTGCACGCCTGAAAGGAAGAGGGGAAGTATGACGCGAGTGTGGAGGAAGGTAAGTGAGTGACAGCAAAATGTAGATGTGATGAGGCAGGGAAAGACTGATAAACACACAATAACACACAATTGGCCAGGTAGACGTTGAACAAGCCAACACACATAACAACCGCATACGAAATGCTGCAAAAGTACCAACCTCCAGGCAGTGTGGGTGTAATACCCTGTACTACACGACCAGCTGAGATCGTGATATAAGGGATGAGCAAGCTGTGGCCAGCCAGCCATAGGACATGCTCATAGGACAGGACAGACTTGACTCAGTAATCTCGTCTTGTAAGAGCAAGGTCGGACCACTGGTTAGCTCATGGCCCCATTTGCCCCCGTTGTGGCTATCTTGCAGTGAGGTACGGGTCTACCATTTGCAAATGAATCTTTATCTATCTTGATCGTGCCGATAGAAGAGATGCAAGCAATGCAAGCTGCAACTCTACAGCTCTGCAGCTCTGCAGCCCAGCTCTAGACCTCTGGCAGAAAGCTCCCGCTGTTGCACTCAAGCAGTCCGACCAATCTGGCCAGCCATGTGGCCGGAGCAAGGGTGGACCGGGTGCTTCTGACCCGCAGGTGGCTATAGTATTGGCTGTAGGGATCAAGAAAAATACTTGCAACAAGAACAGCCAGTGGTGTGTCCAGACGTTGCACTGGCAGGCCGTGTTGCAGTTGCCACTGGAGCAGCTGGCCTGATACGCCGAGGAAGCAAATTCAACCTTTGGAGAATAATGCATATCGACAGGAAACGCACTTGCTTGGTCCCTGTTCTCTGTTTCAACTCTGACTCTGCACTCAGCACTGGCTGGTCCGCTCTAACTAACAGTGGCGTCACACTGGAGCGGGGAGCTAGGCATCATGGCAGTCCCACTCTGACGTTGAAAGCAAGAACAGAGCAGCTTAGCTCTGTTCATTGTTGACAGCTGGTAGGAGAAGAAAACGATGGAAAAACAAATGAGCAAACAACGAGATACATAGCAAGCTCTCTCCAAGTAATCGTGAACGGCCGGGCATGGATGTGGATGAAATATGGCAGATGTGGGCTGATGACGTAGTGATGCTGGGCAGGATCAAGAAATCGAGTTGGGAAGATGAAAAAGAAAAAAAAGTAAAAGAAGAAAGAAGAAAAGAAAAAAAGCTCACCTTGATATCACGGCGGCTGTGGCCCGGCGCAGGAGATCAAAGCTGTCGTTGCCGTGGTTGGCGTGTGCGCCGTGGTTCGGAATGGCGGGATGCGCATGGGCGCCATGAACATCGCGGAGGCCCTCCATGGCGGACGTGAAGTAGAAGAGGTATATGATGTAGATTCGGAGTACCGGTAGAAAATATGTGTCTGTCTGCACCTGTATGGTACTTTGTGCTTTGTGTTTTGTGCGCCGTGTACTTTGGTGCCGTATGTCTGTCTTGTGCTCTCGGTACTGGTATCACCGGCTTCCTAGATCTTAGTCTTGTGAGCTTGAACTTTTTGTCAGTATTCGATAGTTGGCGTTTGTGGGCCAAGGGCCGGGTGTTTGTTCTGAGTCTTTGTCAAAGTATTCGATTCTGAGTCTCTTGATCTTCAATATTTTGTCTGACCCGTTGGATAAAGAGGTTCGAGTTTGTATGCGTTGCTGAGTTGTCGAGATCTGACAGACCGAGATGTTGAGTATAAGAACGTATAAACAAATGAGCAAAGATGTACAATAGAAAGATGCAGTCAAGGTGTAAAGGAGAAGTGCAAATCCAAAGACCAAAAGCAGCCAAAAGATAGACAAGCTGATATGATAAAGATAGGAAGGAACCAGCCAATGCGAGAGATATAACAGATAATAAGCGAGAGGGAGGCGTGGAGGATAAGGAGGCAGGATAAGGAGGCAGGATAAGGACAGGAGCAGGAAGCAGGAGGAAGATGGGGATGGAGATGGGGGGCAGCGGGAAGCTGGAAGGGGAAGGGGAGCGAGCACAAGCATCAATGGCGGGGTTGATCGTCGTTTGCCTGTGCTTGTGCTTGTGCAGAAAGAGCGCAGCCGTATCATTGGAGGGAGGGAGCTCATGCATGTCCAAGCTCCTTCCCTTTTGATGTGATTTTGCATCGATACTGTGCTCTTAATGACGCCCATAGCTCTTTCTGCGAGACACGTGCAAATGCCATACGTATTGATTACATAAACACCGCATCCAAGACGGCATCATATCAAGGAATGGTCAAGATGGCAATGTCGATACATCTGTACATGTCCAGTGCAAATGACTACAGCTACGCACATGCATAATCACTCACATATTAAATATCGAAAGTCGATAGTGCCCCTCCTGCTTATGTTTCTGTTTCGGCGTGTTAGTGGGGGATGATCTACGGAATGGCAGACACGCATTCTGCAAGTGCTTCTATTTTATTAATGAATTAATTAATACAGTATGCACTTTGCATCCTACGTCGGGCATTGGTCGGAGCATTTCAGAGCGGCCGACAGTACTTGTTACCTGCGCCGGGTCGCGGCCACTGCTCTTTCCACATTCAGATATCCCCGGGCAGAAGGTGTTTGGGAAGGAGCCATGGTTGTTCTTCCTTCTTCAGTGTTTGCATACAAATTGCATATTCTTAATAAGCATCAACCCTCTGACATGTCGTCTTCGTGCCGAGCCAGCAACAGCTAGTGCGGTTAGTGGTGCAACCGTTAGCTCCCGCCATCACTTCAAGTATTGCAAGCTCGTTCTATCCATGTTTATGCTGCTAGTTGCCACCATTGTCAGCCTCTGCCGCTCCCTGACTCACGTCTAGACCATGATACCGCGATCAATGCAGCGACAGTATCAAACAGCGCATCGACATGGTCTTCCTTGTTGTCTTCCTTTTGGTCTTTTGTCTGCGCTCTGTTTATAAGCTCCTATGTCGGACCCGGTGCTTGGTTCCCGGTATCTACCAACAGGCGGGTTGCGCCGTCTTATCTGCACCTTCCAGATATGGTAAATTGTGCATAGAGAACAAAGTACTTTGCACAAGATGAGAAAGAGCAAAATATCACATGACAACGAGATTGTCGCTTCATCCGCTTCCGTCCAAAGACCAGCCCTGCTGCGGTACCAATAGGCTGTATAGCAGCTACTTCGCCATCGACACATATCCTACCTGCCAAGTCCTGGCTCAGCTCACGCCGGCCCTGGTCCCAGCAATGCAGACAGAATCACGCGAGGACCGGCTGTTGCCAGAGCTCTCCTTGGTAGCAACCGAATCCCATATATCTCACCACTTTCATCCGAGGTCAGCCCACTTGAGACGCTGAAAATGGATCCTCGGGAGAGCATTAGAGGCGAGCACGTTGTGAATCATTGGCAAAAGCTACATGCGACTCGTCAAAGATTATACCAAATTAAAACACACTTATCAAGCTGTTCACTCTATCAACTAGTGTATCGTGTATGATTGTAGAGCTCTGGTGTGTCCAAGCCACGGTGATAATCATTTCTTCTTGCCCTTTCTCTTGACACCTTTGACACTCTTAGCACGAGCCGGCGCCTTGCCTTTTCCTTTGTCCGCTGATTTCCGGGGGGCAGGTCTCGGATCGACTGCATCCGCCGCCTCCACTGCCTCCACTGCCTCCGCCGCCTTGCGCTCCTGCTCCCGCACAGCCCGCCCGTGCCAGATCATCATCTCTGCAAAGTGTGCCGGCGTCATGGCCTTGTCGCGGAGGTGCTTCTGCACCCGCACGTCTTCGAGGTCGGCCGTGTAGACGCGCGCCATCAAGCGCACAAACGGGCCCATCGTCAGCGAGTCGCGGTCTCGTCTCCCGGGCGGCAGGCTCTCGTCCTTGGTCTGGTAGATTCTGGCGAGGTTGGCCTTGGTGTGTGCCAGCCGGGCCTGGATGTGCATCCGGGGTGCACTTTCTGCCTCGGCTGCAGTTTGATCTGCATTCTGGACGGCAACGCCTGCGAGTCGCTCGGCCGCTTCGGGCGACAGGGACGGTGTCTGCGCAAGAAACGACATTGGCGAGGAGGCTGGTGGGCGTGCCGGCTCTGGTGCTGGCTGGTTTTCCAGAGCTGAGCGTGCTGGCGTCGAGTCGACAGGCTCTGGGCTGGCTGGCTCTGGCTTGACTGCTGGAGGTCGGGCCACTGGAGGTCTACCTTGCGATGCGTCCAATAGGGCAAACTGTGCACGCTGTGTCTCAACAATGGCGGCGTGCTCGCTTGGGCTGCGATAAATTGGGACAGGGGCATGCTGTGCGTTGATGATTCCGCCTCTTATAGTTGCCAGGCCGGACGGCTTGACCTTGGGTTTGGAACCTCGGCGCGGCATGATGGCGAGTTGACCAAAGTTGACCAAAGTTGATGACAACATGATGGCAATGACTCGGTGATGCGATCATATATAAATACACCAGGTGAACTGCATTCACGCACATCGACTGCAATCATAACATCGTTGTATTTATCGGTTCCCGTGATATAAAATGCAGTAAAGTATACCTTTGGAGCGCGTCAATGACGAGTATTCACTCGAAATGCACTCGGAATTCACTCAGAACTCAGGTCCAGTCCGAGCTCGCCCAGACTCCCCAAAACGTCTATTGTCTTTTCGCCCCTGCAACTCGTGCAAGATGCTCGTCCACCTCGGCCTCGAGTTGGGCAAACACCTGCAGCTCCTCTCCTGGGAACTCGCGCTCGTAGAACCTCCTGAGCGGCCGCACCGTCGTCAACGGATCGCCATAGTCGGCTTCTCATTAGTATCTTGGTATCTGATAACTCGAGACCCGTCTCCCCTTGGCATCGACTCACCTGCGTTGAATGACTGGTCGGCAAATCGTGACTGCAGTTTATCCATCTCGTCACGGTATGTGGGTGTGTTCCACGCCGCCCGTTTCTTGCCGCTCGTAGCTGGTGCCGAGCTTGCCGTACCAGCTGCTGCTGATGCTGCTGTTGATGCCGTTGCCGATGCTGCTGCCTGTGATGATGCCGCCTCGGCCGCGTCTTCTGATGCTCCACCTGCCAGCCGCTGTGCAACCTGCTGCTGCTTGTCACTGACAATATCCATAGAGTCGGACATCTTGTATATATTTGCTCTTGATTCCTCTGAACTCCGTCAATGCTGCTGCCCGGCGTTGCTGTCGGCAGGTGAGCCGACGACGTCAACACAGTGTGGGGATTATGTAAGGTGCCGTAGCTGGCAGCCAATCATACCCCGCCATATCGGACCTTTTCACTGAGCATTAACAGCCCAGCAATACGTCTCCGCAGCGCCTGTGACCGCTGGGAATTTCCCAAAAGGGCAGGCTTGCAGGTTAGTGGCCAAGTATAAACCTCAGAAACCAGAACCTCTGAACTTCATCCCGTCCCGCGCCCAGAGGCTCACCACCGCACATCCTCTGAATCCCACCCCACAGGACCGCAACAAACACAGCGCAAGCATCACCGGCAGGCCACATGCGTGCAACGATCCAGCGGCATTTATAGCCCTGCCCTCTACCCGGCTAGTCTAGTTGCACCTTTTTCTGTCTGTCTGTCTCTCCGTCTCTCGATCAATCATCCGCAATGGCCCGCAAGGCAGACATTCCCAATGCGTGGGACGACGACTGGGAGGCCGAGGCCGGCAAGATGACCGCAAAGCAGTCAAAGCCAGCACAGACGACGTCAGTGTCCAGACGGATCGACGACCCTTACAACGACGACGAGAAGGACACCCCGTTCAGCGGCGGCGCGCTTCTGTCCCAGCCAGACGACGCGGGCGCAAAAGAATCAAATTCAAAGCCCGTCATTCTGAGCCGCGCCGAACGGCTAGCCCAGCATGCCGAGCAGAACAGGAAGCTCTGGGAGACTGCGTATGTTTTTAAGCACCTGTCACTCCCCATCAGGACTAACAGAACAGGGACAACCCACAGGAAACCTACTTTTTGTCGGCAGGCCCGGCCAACGCCGGTAGCAGTGGCCCCTCCATTGTCTCTGCCGCCGCCTTCCGTCCCACAATGACGGTCCTCAGCCGCAAACCCGCTCCGCAAATGGTCCGCCGGCGCGACCCGGTAACAGGGCTCGAGCAGCTGACAATACGCGACGACGCCGCCGAGGCCGAGGCCGAGGCCCGTGCGGCAGCGGCGCGCAAGCAGGAGACGCCGGAGCAGATCCGGCAGCGGCAGCTCAAGGAGCGCGAGGAGCGGCAGCGCAAGTACGACGAGGCGCGGGCCAAGATCTTTGGCGAGGTTGTCAACGGCGGCAGCAACAACCATGGTGCAAGTAACACGGCATCATCGCGGCAGACGTCACCGACACAATTGAACAACAACAGCCAAAACCAAAACACCCCAATGTCGCCGCAGTCGCATAACAATCGACGAGGCCGCGGCCGGGGTCAGGGCCAGGGCCAGGGTGGACAGAGCAGCCGCGGGAACAACGGCCAGGGCCGCGGAAACCACCACCACTCGAACAGCCACAACAACGGCAGCCCATCAGCAGTGCCCAACCACGCATCCCAGACGCAAAAACTGTTTGATCCGCACTACTCGCCCAAGCCCGGGTCTAGACGACAGGGCGGGCCGAACCTGAATGGGATGAGCCGAAACAACAGCAACGGCAACAGCAATGCAAACAGCAATGCAAACAGTCACGAGCCATCGCCGTTCCCGAGCCGCACGGCCACGCCGCGAGACGACAACGACTTTGTCACGCGAGCACCCAAAGGGCCAGACGGGACAGGCCGCGGCGGCTTTGGGTTCTCACGAAGAGGCGGTTAACTCTAAACACACTTGGATATGTATACATGCAATTAATGAACAAAAGCATTTATTCCTCTGGATGTGTCGAGAGGTCAGGGTATCATCCTATCTACCGAGTTTATGTCCCAAAAACCATGCCAGCTATGTGAATGAAGATGTAAGATGAATCAAATAAAAAACGCCAGAAATGCCAGAAATGCCAATGTAGAAAGCTGTAATGGCAGCAGGCTACTGCCCGCTGCTGTCTACCACCCGCCGCCAATCTTGCTCGACAGCTGCACAACGTGCTCCGTGACGTCCACTGTCGACCCGTTGGCCTTTTTGCTGCCCACCTTGCCCACGTCGCTCACCACCTCGCGGTACGTCGTGTACACCAGCTTGTCCAGCGCAATGCCCGTCGTCCGCGACCAGTGCGCCAGCGTCTCGCGCACATGCGACGGGCTGATGCCGTCCACTAAATCAGACTTTGTAGACTCCAAAACAGACTCCTCGTCAGAGTAGTACGCCTCGTCAATCTCCGCGAGCCACGCCTTTTGCTCCTGCGGGCCCGGCTTGGCCCCGGCCGCCAGCGAAGACATCCCCAGGTCGGCACCGCGGCGCTCAACGACCACCGGATCGTCCACCTTGATCTGGCCGCCGCCGTTGGTGCACCCGCCCGGGCACGCCATCACCTCGACATACGCAAAGTCGAGGCCAGCGCCAGCTCCGCTCGCACCGCCCTTGCGCGCACTGCCGACGGGCCGGCCGCCGGGCAGCCGTGATGGACGCGCCGGACGCAGTCTGCGCACAAGGTTCTGGATATTGCGGAAGCCGTAGTAGCGGGCCGCCTTGAAGAGGGTGTCGTCGCCTGCAGCAATACTGTACTCGACGACGTCAATGTTGCGGCCGCGCGTTGTGTGTAGTGTAGCGCCCGGGTTCTGGGCGAGCACCGACTGCAGAACAAAGTGCAGGTTGCCGCCAGAGCTGCCTGCTGCCAGGCTGGGCCGGCCTTTGTTCTGCGACTCGGCGAACAGAAAGCGGCCCAGCACAGGATCGGGGAATGTGGCTGCGGCAGACGCGGCCGCGTCTGGCCGCGTCGTGGGCAGGCTGAAGAAGTCGATGCCGCGCGACTCGGCCAGCATCAGCACCTCTTTGCTAGTGATGACGCAGTCGACGTCGCGAATCTTGCCGTCGCTACCGGCATTGCCCCATGCGCCGTCCATCAACTCTTCGCGACTGGCCTCGAGCTTCTTGTCAAAGCACGGCATGACAGCGACGTGGAAGATGCGGTCGACGGGGATGCCGAGGTTGCGGCTGAGTGTTGTCTTGAGCAGCGTGCCCATGAGCGCCTGGGGCGACTTGACTTTGGACAGGTAGCTGAGCACGTGCGGGTGTGTCTTTTCGGCGTAGCAGACCCAGCCGGGGCAGGACGATGTGAGGAGGGGTTTCGGCTTGGGTCTTGACGTCTTCTTCAAGACCTCGTCGGCCCCGAGGACGAGCGTGGCATTGCGCGCCGTGTTGGTGTCGACAACCCATGTAAAGCCGTTGTTATGTGCGCCGCCGGAGCGCAGGCCGCCGGGACCCGACAGCAGGTGCTCCAGCATGTAGCCGGCCTGCTGCTCGGTGACGCCGCCGCCGCACGCTGCAGCCAGGTTGGCCCTCGTCTGCGGCGACACGCTGGCGACAAACAGGCGCGCTTCTGATGACGGCTCTGTTGAAGTCCACTCTGGCCCCGAGTCGAGGGCCCTCAACACCTCGGCATGGCTCTGCAGGCTAACCAGCACGGCCTCGGCCGACGTGACACAGCCCGAGCAGGCAAGGCAATCCGTCAGCGAGATCTGCGCCGGGCCGGCATCCTTGTTGGCTGTCGGGCCCTCGTCGCGAAAGACCTCGTGCTCGTTCTGCGCGGCCTCGTCGACGGCGGGGAGCGTTTCGACGGGTTTGATGCAGGCGACGCCGGGGCTAATAAAGTCGTTGAGGTCGTCGGCCGATAGAATGGCGCTCATTGTGGGGAGGTCGTTGTCGTCGATAGGAAGAGGTGTCGGTGTCGTCGATGTCGTCGATGCGTCAATGTATGCAAAATGTCGATGATGTAATGACGTCGAAAAAGGAAAGAGCGTTTGATGGAAGAAAGACAAGGAAGGAGCGACGGGTTATAAACGAAAGAAGCTGGCACAATACTCTGAGCAGTGCTTTGAAATACCACTTACACTCGTGTATTTGTAACTCGAGTTTATCTACTCCGTAGACTCGTCTCCAAGAAGAATCCCCGCATGCTGCGAAATCGGCTTGTCGAGGGTGGCGGATTTGTGTCGATTTTGTCGATTTTAGCACTTTTGCGCGTAGTCAGAATTGCACTGGTTTTGATTGGTTGGTTTTCTATTGTGGGGCCTTTTGTCATTGACTGGTTATTAGTCATCTTTGTCACTACAAGTCAACAGAGTCATCTTCAGCATGGCAGATGAAAAAGTAAATATAGTTGTATCTAAACCTTGAAACGAAAAACCCGGCCTGTCCGAGATGCACGAGATGCCTGAGATGCTCGAGATGATAGTGTAACAGCAATGTGCAAGGGAAAGAGAAACGCCGACGGACATGCAGACCTTGAAACTGAAACAAAAGAAAAGAAAAAGAAAAAAGTAAAAAGACATGAAAGAAATTATTAAAAACAGTATACATGACGATAGTCAATGGCATCCAGTGTCAGTCCAGGCCTAGTCGTGCCGGAATGTGCACTTGTCGCCTTTGGCACACTTGCCGCTGGCCCAGAAGACACACGCCTTGGTGCCGATCAGCGCGCGATTGATGCCGCGCAGGTGGCTCGGCGTGTTGCTGTCTTCGCGCTTGTTGCGCTTGTAGTAGTCGTAGTCGTTGTTGTCGTAGTGCGACTTGTTATTGGTATTATAGTGGTTGCCGTTGCCGTTGTTGCCGCTAGCGTTGCCTCCAACATTGCCACCACCACCACCACCCAACATCTGCATCAGCTGGTTCGGGTCCATGCCCGCACCGCCCAGCTGCGCAAGCGACATCATCAGCGCCTGCGACTGCGGATCGTTTGGATTGGCCGCAGCGGCAGCCATCGCCGCAGCAAGGGCAGCCTGCTGTTGCTGGGCAGCATTCTGGTTTTGACCCTGGTTCGGGCCGCCCAGCGTGGACAGCAGCGCCTGCAGCTGTGCATCAGCACCAGCTGGCTGTTGCTGTTGTAGTTGCTGCTGCTGCTGCTGCTGGTAGTATCCGTTCATGTATTGTGCGTAGGGGTCAGCCTGCTGTTGAGGCTGCGGAGGAGGAGGAGGAGGCGCATACTGGCCGTACAGGGCAGCCATAGCGGCAGCTGGGTCTTGCTGGGCTGGCTGTGGCTGTGGCTGAGCAGGAGCAGTCGGAGCCGGCGGCGGCTGCACACTCACAGCAGCCCGCTCGGCTTCCTTGGCCCGCGCCTTCTTCTGCTTCTCGCGGTTGAAGCCCGTCCACCACTCCTTGATGCGCTCCTGGTCCATAATGTATGCCGGCGGCTCTGTCGCAGGGAACGGCAAATCTTTGAGGTAATCGGACAGCGCCTCGACGGCTTTGACGGCCTGTTGCACCTCGGCGTCCTTGTAGTCCTGCCAGCGCGGATGCTGGCCGGCCTTGGAGAGGTCGAGCGTCGACTTGTACTTGCTGACGGTGTCCGACGTCAGCAGACGCACGACCTCGAGGGCAAGTTCGGGGCCGTTGAAAGAGGCAGTCTCGGCGGCACCAAACACGGATGTAGATTTGGATTTAGACTTGGGAGCGGCTGGCTTGGCCGGTAGGGCAGGCGCTGCAGGGTCGTAGCCGTCGTCGTTGTCGTCGTCATCGTCGCTGGCCGACTCCTTGGCCGCCTCGAGCCGCTTGAGTGCGTTCCATTGTGCCCAGTCAACACCGAGCGTGCGCTCCTCGTTCCAGCGCGTCTGCAGCTCCAGCAGCTTGGCGTCGCTGGAAGGCAGCAGCGACACGCCTTCCACCTGAGACACAGAGTCAGTGGCCCGCAGCGTCGGCGACTTGGGCGTCGGCGGGATGTCCGACGGGTCCGTGTAGATGGCCATCAGCACAGTATTCTCGCGCTCCGCCATGGTCTTTTGCTCGGCCGTGTCGACCGCCAACGCGCCGCCTCTAGTGGCAAACGTCTTGTCCTGCTTGTCGGCCGGCAGCGCAGCAAGCATGCTGGAAAAGTCGATGCGCTTGGGCATGTGCCACGGCCTCAAAGACTCATCACCGTCAATGGCCATGGCGTCGTCGTCGTCGTCATCATCCTCAGACCCCTTCTTGCTGCGCTTGAGCGCGAGACCCTCGGACCGATCGTCGCCGGCGTCGCGGAGCAGGTAATTAGCTCTGCCCTCGTCCTCGCCGACGTCCTTGGTGAAGACGCGCACCTCGGTCAGCTCGTCGCCAGCCTTCCACGTCACGCGCAGCTTGCGACGGCTCTCCTTACGCAGACGCTTGGCACGCTCCTCGGGCGTCTCGTTGGCTGCGGCGGATTCGTTGGAAGAATCGGGTGTCGGCGCTTTGGGGGTGACGCTCTTGGGCTTGGAGATCTCTTCGAGTAGCGCACCCAGCTTGGACGACCCGGACGGTTCTGGCTTGACCGCGGCGGCGGCCTTTTTGCGGGCTGCTGCTGCTGCTGCTGCCACTGACAAAGACGCAGACGCAGAGTCCGTATCCCGCTTAGAGGGCGACCCGGTCGACTTGTCCTTGGCATCCTTGTCCTTGGCGTCCTTGTCCTTGGCATCCCTAGTGTCCTTGGACTCTTTGGAGTCGGTGCGTGACATGCCCAGCGGCTCGATGCGGGTCGGCGGCTTGATCAGCGGCCGCGTCTTACCGGGCAGCAGCGCAGTGCCGGCCCATGGCTTGGCCGTTGTTGCAGGTTTTGCTGTTGATGTTGACGACGATGCCGCGGGCTTGGCTACAGCCTGCGGCCCCGACGCCGAGTTGGTGGCAATCTTTTTGGCCGACCGCGAGTCCGCCTCGTCCTCGCGCGGGCGCTTGGCCGGCTGCTCTGTCGTAGTAGCAGCCGCAGCAGGCTGCACGGTCTTGGCGACAATCTCGCCAACGAGACCCTTGACCTCGTCGTCGCCCTTGGTCATAAAGCGCTTCTGGATCTTGTCAAACTTGAGCCGCTGGTTGAGCATCTCGTCGGTGACAGTCGTAAACTGCGACATGAAGCGCAGCAGCGTCTTGGGCAGGCGGCCGTTGAAGTCGGCATTGTTAACGCAGTCGCGCAGCGCCGAGACAAGATTGGCAACGAGCGGGCCGTTGCCGCCCAAGTTCTCGAGCACCTGCTCGTGGCCCTTTTCGTCGGCAGCGTCGACGGCGCGGTAGAGCAGCTCCTGTTTGGAGGCCAACACCTTCTTCAGCTGGTCGAGCGTCTCTTTCTTTGCATTGGCCTCCTCGGCCTTGGCGATCTTGGCCTTGACTTCCTTGACACCGTCGTAGATGCCCTTGATAAAGTCGCCAAAGCCCTTGACGGCGCGCTTGATGGTGTTGACCGAGTTGTCGGTGACGTGCACGATGCCAATGGCATCCCATGCGGCGGCATCGAGCGGGTTCGTGGGCCGCGTCGCGCTGCGCACCTCTTCCTCCTCCTCCTCCTCCTCGCTGCTGTCGTCGTCGTCGCCGGGCGACTCCATGGCGGCCGGCGCGCGCGCGGCCGTCTTGGCGACCTTTTTGGTGGTGGGCTCGCCGTTGGATGCAAACTTGTACACCTTGGGCGGCAGGATCTTGCCCTGCTTCTTGAGAATGGCGCGCAGCTCGGCAATCATGCCATCCTTGAGCGCGGGCTCGGCGGCGGAGACGCGCTTGTCAAAGTCGGCAATGATCTCGCAAGGCAGGGCGGTCTTACGGCCGGGGAAGTGCTTCTTGCCGAGGTCCTTGGCCGGGTCGGGCTGGACGGCGGGCTCGGTGGTGGTGAGCGGCGCCTCGATCTGCACAATGTTGCCGAGCGCGAGAAACGGCACGTGGGGGAAGAACTGCTGGCGCTCGAGGGTGTCGGCGGCAGATACGAGATGCGGAAACTCCTTGGGCGCGGTGTCGGCTGTTGGCGGCGGCGGCTTCTTGACGCCGGGCTTGGCCGCCTTGGCTTTAGCAACAGGCGGCGCGCTGGGGGTGATGTCGGCGACTATGGGCGTTGCTGGCTTGGAGGCAGCGGGTTGGGGAGAGGGCCTGTTGGGCCGGGACTGGTTGGTTGCTGTCGGCTGGAGCACTGCCGATTGCTGCTGCTGTAGCTGGTACTGCTGTTGGGTAAACTGCTGCGGCTGCTGTGTCTGCAGACGGAACTGGTGCTGCTGCTGCTGCTGCTGCTGAAGATGCAGCTGCTTCATCTGGAGTTCCTGTTGGTGCTGGAGTTGTTGTTGCTGCTGCTGCTGTTGCTGCTGCTGTTGTTGTTCTTGTAGATTTTGTTGCCGAACAGCTTGTAACCTCATGGCATTGAGCTGTTCCAGCTGGTGAAGCTCCTGCTGCGTCCGCCGCAAGGCTGCTGCCTCGTCGCCTTGCATGCCACCTGCGAACTGTATTCCATGGTTGAGCTGCTGCTGATGCTGCTGCTGCTGCTGCTGCCAGCCATTCGCTGCAGGGTCGATCTGCTGCTGCATGTATTGAGGTTGTTGCTGCTGCTGATCAAAAAACTGCTGCTGCTGGTACAACTGATCGGGCATGGCGGGCTGCCCCTGCTGGGGCGGTGACTGTTGAGCAAGAGCTTGTGCTTGTGCGGCCTGTGCGGCCTGTGCTGCTTTTGTCTTGGCCGGCGCCTTGGGTGCTCTCGGCTTGGTGACCTTGGCGGCTTTTGTGGCTTTTGCGGCGGGCGCAGGCGCAGGCGCAGAAGCAGGCACGGGCACGGGCGTGACAGTAGGGGCTGATGTCTGCGGCACATGCTGGAGGCCCAGAGGAATTTGCTGTTGTTGTGGAGGAGGTTGGAACTGCTGCTGTTGCTGCGGCCAGCTGTTGGTCGGGGCAGGACTCTGAGTGGCAGAGACAGAGGTAGAGGCGACGGAGGGCTGTCGAGGAATGGGGGACGCGCTGGGCCGCGTTGTCGGGATGGGTATTGAGGGCTGGTGTTGCTGCTGCTGTTGAGCAAAGGGAAAGTTGTTGAGGTGGTTGTCGGCGAGCTGGTCGGGCATAAAGTCTGTGGGTATGGAAAAGTCGCCATTGTGTTGGTGCGGGTGGCCGTTGAACTGAGGCTGGCCGACAAAGGCGTGGGCGGCGTCAACAGAAGAGACTTCAAACGGCGGCTGGCTGGACTGCGGCATCTGGAACTGCTGCCACTGGTGGGGGGGTTGAGATAGAGACTGAGGAAGAGACTGAGGAAGAGACTGAGGAAGAGACTGAGGAAGAGACTGAGAAAGAGAGTTGTCGGGCGCGTTCGCGAGGCCGTTTGAGAGACCATTGCCGATGAGGTTCGCGTAGTCAGAGGGCAGCTGTGCGTCGCCAAAGCCCGAGATGCCGCCAGAGGCATCACCCGCTGAGGGCCAGCCGTCGAGCGGGTGCTGTGCCAGGGTGTTCATGTCTAGAAAGCCATTGATGTCGTCGGCGGCGGGCTGCAGACCAAAGGCCGAGGCATCGTCAAAGTTCATGGGCCAGCCGGTGTTGCCGGCGCCCTGTTGGGCCATTTTGGTGTTTTTTATCACCGCGGCTTACAAGAGCAGTTATTGCAGCCTTGGAGGGACCGCGCGCTCAATCGTGGGTTGTAGACAATAGAAATGCAATCGCAATTCAGAAATGGACTCAAAGTTGGACTCGCGTTCAAAGTCCAATTGGAGAGGAGCTGTCGCGATCTGTAGGGAGGTGAAACGGTCACGTGCGCTGCTGGTCTGGCATTCGTGTACAAAGTATTGCGTCGCGACGGCGAATCCCTGTCAGGGACGACTAACAAGGGTAAATGGCGCTAGTCCGGAAGCGGGAAGATAATGCAAGTTGTAGTGTGGGAGCTATGATGTATTAGCGATGCGATGGTGAGGTAGATGTGTGCAGTTGAGGATGATGACTGAGATGTGAATAGGAGTGTAGATGAATATGAAATGCAATGAATGCAATGAATGCAATTCAGATGCACAAGTTTGACACCGATGAGAAGCAGTAAACGACGGCACCGTTGTGATTAGTCAGCACGGCAGCAAATAGCAGATGGCAGACAACAGAACAGAACAGAGCATTAGTAGAGTCAGTTGGTCAGATACAAAGACTAGAGTTAATAAGGATGCAAAGAAGGAATAAAGAGAAAGAGTAATAATAGAAAAGAAGAAGAAAGAGAAAAAGAGAGTCAGGGTTCAAGAGGCTTTGTTGGAGGCTGATATGGCCGCATTAGGGCTGCAGGAACAGGAAACGGACAGACAAGACAGCCCAGGTTAGAGCCCAGAGTAGCCATTGTGACAAGCCGATAGCTGAGAGCAGACTGGACGAAGGTGTGATGTGATGCTGTTGGCTGCAGCTGTTGGTTGTAGATGCACAGTGTATATACAGTGTATATCAACAGAAAGACTGTATTCGCACTACTGCAAGCCATCAGTCTCTCTCTTCTCATCTGTGACTTATCTGTCTTTATGATTCAGAGTACTTTCTTTAGTTTAGTGGCCGGTTTATTTATGTTTCTTTATTTCTTCCATGTTGGACGTTTGTTTGAATGTTGTCTTTACCAGTTGGGTATGATCAGATGCTGTCGTGAAGTCGATGGGCTGTATTTTGGTGGTGCCTGCCTGATATGCCCTGTTCTGTGTACTTTACTCACTGTATGCTCTGTATTCTGTTCTGTTATGCTCTGTTATGCCCTGTTATGCCCTGTTATGCTCTGTCATGCTCTGCTGTTGTGCTGTTGTGCTGCTGTAGTGCCCCGCTAGAGCCCCAGGCGCAAATGCAAAGAGGTTAGGCAAAGAAGGCAAGCGTCGCGTCTCCCGCAAACTCGCCCAAGCTAGCCAAAAGTGCACTTTTTGCTGGACAAGAAGCAGAGACTGCGCAGAAAGGTGCAATAGCCGCAAGATGGAGGAAGACGGAGACAAAGGACAAGAGACAGAGAGTCAGAAGACAGAAAGACAACACCAGATGCTTCTAGACACTGCCAGAGACCATCAATAGGAGCAAGATGGGATTTTATGCCCGAGTCTTGTCCTCTGCCTCTATTATTGCCTCGCCGTTATGCTTTATACTCGGTCATGCTTCTGCTCTGTTCTGTACTGCTCAAGTAGACGTGTGCCCGTGACTCCTGCGACTCCTGCGTCGATGCTTAGATGCACCATTTAATCCTATCCAGCGAGAGACCACGGCATACGCGGGTGGAATGACAGGGGAGAGAAAGAAAGACAAGGGACAAGGGACAAGGAAGACGCGATCGTGGCAGACGATGCGTTGTACTGGCTATAGACCTACCCAGTGTTATGGTCGAAAGCTACTCAGTCATTGCCGCGTCGTCGTGTCGAGGTAGTGTCGTCGGGTCGAGATGATGACTGATGCAATGCGTCGCGCGTGTTGTCTCGTGTTTCTCGTCGTATCCCCGACAGTCGACGTCAAAGTAAATGATGAGCGGAATCGAGATGACAGGCACGCGATGCAAGAATTGACGATGGCGTTGATGGCGTTGATGGCTGCGATGTCAACGTCAAGTCGAGACGGCCAAAACAAAAGTTGCAGGAGGAGAATGCAGGGCAAAACGGAAAATGGCGGCAGACTCCTAGTAGATAATAGGTACTTCGTACTGAGTGGCCAGCCTATGGGACCCGCTTCAGCTAGCTGCAGTGAGCAGGTCAGCGGAGCACAGACGCTGTATTCAGTGTATCCTTATGGAATCAGCAGCGGCATACTGAATAAGTCACTGTAATTACATACAGCATTGTCGATTTGCCTTGCAATCAAGATCATGTTGTTATATGATCCAAAGTACATCAAACAGGGAAATCAAAAGATGAACAAGTTAATAAGATGAATGAATAGATAAGACAGAGATTATACATCATGGCCGCGTCGGGCTCAGAACAGAATAAAGATAAACCCCAAGATAAAACAAATCAACGAAAATCAACAAAACTAGACACCCCGGAACATGCGCACAATCAGGAACCAGCACGCGCCGATAAACTTGAACCCAGACAGTCCCGCCACAGAGTACAGAATCGCCGCCATGTAGATGGTCGCGCGCGAGTCCGTCTCCTCTGTCGACGAGCTGATAATCTTCTCCAGACCCGCCGTGCTCAGAACCAGCGCCGCCAGGCCAAAGTTGGAGATAATCCACGCCACCACCACAACAGTGCGCACACCACGGTAGTAGTCCTGCTGCTTCTCGTCGAGCTGCGCCGCCGTCGGCGCCTTCTTGACAACAATCTCCTTGCTTCCAAACACCTTGAGCTCCCGGTCGTACTGCGCGTTCAGATCGCCCTCGTCCGGCAGGTCCGTCTTACCCGTGCCGTCCTTGGTGCTGACCGTCGGCAGCGCCTCGGGCTTGTCGTCTCCCTTGGTACCCCACGAAATATCGTGCGTGTTGCAGAACGCGTACACGTTGAGAATGTTGGTAAACGTCGGCGTCAGCAGCAGGTACTGCAGCAGCGACGTCACCATGTGCCACGGGTCAAACATCATCAGCGACGCAATCAGCCACACGCCGTACGTCGACATCACCGACAATATCAGCGTCACAAACACCGTGTTCTGGAAAAGCATCGACACCGAGAACCCGTCCGCAATGTCCGTCTGGATCGCCTTGACCGAGATGAAGACTGCCGCGAACATGAGGTAAATGTAGATAATGCCCCAGAACACGGCCATCACCAGGTAGTACGGTCCCGAGCCCGCCGGCCGGTTGCCCATCGACAGCGTAAAGCAGATAATCAGAGACACGCCGTACAGCCACTCAAACACAACTCCCAGGATCTTGCCCACCGTGCCCAGCAGATCGTCGTCCGACAAACTCGACGTGAGAATCTTGAACACCAAGAAAAAGTTGCCAATCGCAAACCACGCAAAGATCATGTTGATCGTGTTGAAGATAAACTCAATCATAAACATAAACTTGCGGAAGAACGAGTGGTCCGAGCGGAAGAACTGGTAAAAGTGCACAATCGCGTAGATGGCTGCAAAGAACGAACCGTTCAGCCAGCGACGACGCTGCAGAATCAGCTCAGAAATACCGTCAGGCACATCTGTTTCGCCCGTCGCCGACTTGACGTACTGCAGGATCCAGTGGCAGTTGCGCTTCGTCACAAGCTCGAAACACAGAATACGATCCTCGGCCAGGTACATGTTGGCCGTGAAAATGCCCGCGCTCGCGCCGTGCAGCTTCTCACCCGCAAAGTACTTTTCCAGTGGGCCCTCGCCGTTCTTGTCGTTCTGCAGCGCCACGTACCGGTACGCAGAGAACGCACCGGGCAACACCGAAATGAAGCCAAACGCAGACTCCAGGGGCTTGTCCAAAATGTTGGACATCTTGTACTCAAAGTTTTGTGCCGCAATCAGCGGGTTGATCAGGTTCTTGCCGCCAGGGCCCAACATCGCCTTGATTTCACCACACGCGCCAGCGCACATCGGCTCCAGATCAAACGCCTTCCACAGTTGGTAGATCGAGCTGCCACCGGGCCGCGTACCCGCATCGATCAGGACGCAAATGTTGGGGTCCAGCACACGGCCAAAGGCCTGGAAGAACCAACGGTGAGAGTTGATCTTCTTCTGGTTCTTTTCCTTGAGACAGAACAGCATCTGCACCGGCTGCTGCTTGGGCACCAGCTGCACAATATCGTTCTTGATCTTCATGCCAATCTGCGTCGTGTACTCGTAAATGTGCGCCGTCACGTCCTTGCCGTTGACCTGCTGCTTGGCAATACCCTCCTGGTACACACCCATACCTGCGAGCAGCGCACGCGTGCGCGGGTTGATCTTGGCACGGCCGTCGCTAACAACGCACACCACAATCTTCTTCCACGCATCCTTGCCCCACGTCTTGCTCTCGTTGCGCTTGCACATGTACTCGACGTTCTTCAGCACACCCACCATTGTGCGTGCAAACAGAATCTCGTCTTCGTTGTACATGGTCACAACGATAAACAGCTCCGTGTGCCGGGCCTTGCTGAACAGCTTCTGCCGCAGCGTAAAGTTCTCCTCGTAGAATGACGACGGGTCGCACGTCGCCGCAGTGTACCGCATGTGCGTAAACTCATCGCGCTCGCCGTGCGGCACCTGGTTCAGCAGCACTGGTGGCACAGGACAATCCAGCACCAAGTTACCGCGGTACAGCAGAACCTGCTTCACGGTCTTCCACCGCTTGATGCCGCCACCGCCACCCAGGCCGCCACCAGGAGGACCGCCGGGGCCGCCGAGTCCACCGTCTTGTTGCGGCGGCTGGTCGGGGTGCTGCTCGTCGTGGAAGCCTGGCTGGCCCTGGTTGAAGGAGTCTTGTTGGTGAAGGAGCGGCCGGCCGTCTGCGTCGAAGCCCTGGTCGTAGCCCTGGTCGTAGCCACCGGTGCCGTGAGGGTCGTGTTGGGCGGGCTCATAGGGGGCGCTGTAATAGGCGTCGTGGTGCTGTTCGGGGTTGATGCTATAGTCGCTGGCCGGTGGTGCGTGATGGCTGCCGCCGTAGCCACTGAGGTTGTCTACTGAGTGCTGTGTTGTCAGTACACTCCATCCAACAAACGAAAAATCAAAGTTTATTCAAACATACTGCAGTCTGCATGTGAAGAGAGTCGCCCGGGCCCGGGCTGTACTGGCGCATGGGCATGCCGTGGACGTCGAGGTTCTGGCCCATGCTGCTGTGTGCGCGCGGGTTGTCGTCCAGCTGGTAGCCATGCTGGAGGGGGTTGCCCGGCGAGGGCGTGCGATGGTTCCGGGGATCCATCTGGTAGTATTCGCCTTGGTCGGCTAGAGAGTAAGTAAGGGTCGTGTAAACTTGTTATTCGTGAGGAGGCGAGACTGCGCGCGATGACGGGAGAATAAAAAACAAAAAGGGTATATAATGTGAGGACGCCGCGATGCCAGACCGAGCCAGTTCTTGAAATGTCTTTGTCGTGTCTTGCACGAACTCGGTATCCAGCGAGCTGTTGTTCTTTGTGCGCAGACAACAAGGAGATGTATGCGACTTGCGCTGTGATAGGATGCTTTTGGAGGTGTGGCAAAGGAGGACAAAGGTAGAGTAAGAGTAAAACGTAGAGGTAGAGGTAAAAGAAACAAGAGACCAGAAAGTTCAAGAGCAAAGCAAAACAGGAGACCGGGGCATAAGGGGAAGGGGAAGGCCGAGTTTAAGAGACATCATGCTCTCCCGTCAGAGCTCGGCGATCCTCAAGTCGAAGAATGGAACATACCTAATCGATTGTAAGCCATGGCTGTGGACTGCGTCGAAGACGAGGGGCGTGTAATGTGTGGTGTGTGGTATGGTATCTTAAGGTATGTATGCGGTTGCGTGGCTGCGTATACTCGTGTAGTCGTGGATTCGTGTACTCTGTACAGAGTATGAGATGCAGAAGAAACAATATCGAGTAGAAAAAGGGGTCGACAAGTCGTGAGAGACGGCGCAGAGATGCGGCACTGGAACGAGGTGTCGAGCGTTGGGTGGTATCGCAGTGCCCTGGGGGTTGGAGGAGGAGGAGAGAGGAGTGTCGTGGAAGAAGACAAAGAAGGAGGAGGTAGAGAATGCGATCAGGCCTGTGACAACCGCTGCCAGATATGAAGAGGCGCAATACAGAGGCAGAAGCAATACCCGGTACAGAGCAGAGGAAAGAAGAGTAGGCCAAAGTAGAGGGCACAGCCAACGGCTGGAATGTGTTTCGGGTTGTCGAGCGTGGAGGCAGTTCCCCCCTTGTTGCTGGCGGCTCTGAGCTTGGCAACGACTAAGAGACTGAGTACGAAGTAGATGCGATGGATTTGTATGGACCCTCTCCGTAATAGCCCCCTATTTTCTGGGTCTCCTGGTCTCCTGGGTCCCCTGCGTCTGTCTGTCCCTGGGAGTGTGCAGCTCTCTTGTTTGCTGTTTAGACTCCGCAGCGCAGGCTAGCAGTCGCCTTTGTCTACCTGGATTTGCCCGTTTTAAGTCCGTTTGCCGTTGTGTACAAAGTATATTATGCTTTGTTGCTGTTGCTTTGCCGTTGCTCTGCGTTCTTTGATGAGGTTGGCAGATCTTGTAGATATTTGCAGATTTCGTAGATGTTTGTAATATTCACAAATGGTACATAGTACTCAAATGTTCCAGATACTCAGTACTGACAATAAAAACTCAGTAAAGGCCTGTCTCCAAGACGGCGAAACAAGATGCGGTTGGTGGGTGTAAAGCAAGGCTGTTTCACGCTTGTCAACTACAGGGGAGGGGTGTAAAAGACAAGTACTTTGTATCGTGGTATCTGTACTGCGAAACATCAAACTCGAGCCAAAATGAGGGCAGAAAGGAGTCGAGATGAAGATGGATTGGCAGACGGAGATTTGAGGTTTGTGACTGAGGGTTCAGACGTTGAGACTCGGGAAGAAGATGAAGATCGCGAGATGGGATGAGGTGGGAAGGACAGCTAGGCAGTCATGTGCGGCAATACTGAATGCCAGAGGATGGGGAAGGTGCGAATGAGCCTTGTGTATTATTGCTTATGGCGTGCATGCCTACCAAAATGCAAAAGGAAGGAACGATGCAGAAGCGGTGCGAATGCCTTGGCTGGCTGCGCTGCATGCGATTCGACTGGCGAACCAAAACAGGAAAGAACAAAGACTTCCTTGGTCGCACCTCCCCTGTCTGCACTTCACAATAAAACGGCGTCGCTGTTGTGACTAGCTTGTGCTCTCTGTACATTGTACTAATTCAGGGTCTTTTTCTCTTTCACCTTACTCAGCTGTAACTTTCTGGATGCCTCCTATCTGCACTTGCATCGTAATTACTAGCACTCTACTATCAACAAATCTGCACGAAATTAAAGTGAGTGCCTGTTGCGACATGATGGGAAGGAGCGCGGGTGGGGTGTCGACAAAAGAGGCAGTCGTGATTTAATAAATGGAAATTAAAATGGTAAAACAGTGTTTCGAGTTGGTAGGAGCGACTCTGCCTTTGTATTGCTGTATTTTCCAGGGCTAATATGCCGGCGCAGCACAGCCCTTGCTCTCTGTAAAAACTGAGCACAAGTGACGTCGCCCTTGACTGCGCCAGGGCATACGCTGCTGTGATTGGCCGTCGCACGAGTGGGCTATGGTAGTAGGGCTTTGTAACGGCAGCCACGCGTAGCCAGTGTAGGCATAGTGCTGAAGAGAATGGAATAATGAGAGAGAGATATGGGAAATTTGATATTGTCTGCACGAGTAATTAACTGCTGAAAGTGATACACGGTATCGGATAGGCAATGTACTCTAATAACGGCGTAGATCACGTCGGTGGTCGGTGATGGCAGGCTAATCTACTGAGGGAGCCGGCGAGGTGAGCAGCGAGCGTAGCCACGGCAAAAAGAGATATAATATCATATGCGGTGTGATTGTGCTATTGCCAGGCATACAGAGTCTGAGAGTGCATATCCGATACGGTGCATTCGACTTGTGTGCTGGCGGACGCGAAACGGCTGCAGCGTTGCACAGGGCAGAGAGGGCTGAGCGCTTCAGGACGATCACACGGTGAAGGTAATTGTAAGGGAATAGGGGACTACAAAGATCTGCTGGTTCACTGGGCTTATGAGAAGAGGGTAGTCACCAGCTGCACCGTAGAATCAAAACCAGAATACATAGTACATGGCTAGTATCGCGAGATCCGGCCGAGGCTGACAGCGAGGTCAGACGTCGAGGTCAGGCACAGTCCGTTTGCTATTTTGATTCAGTCATACTGAGAAACATGAATACGAAACGAGAATACGAGTAAAATACAAGTTGACGTCTGTTAGCCGGCGTTAGTAGACGTTAGTGCCGCCAACGCTGCAAGATTCTTTGACGGCGGCTAGGATGAAGGGCCAATACGGGATACTCAGACTGTCTGGTATTTTGCTCCATAGCTATGCTCGCTATGCTACAGCTGGTGTCTGCTATATTTAGAACCGCCACCCGTCAGCCACGTTGGCTCTACAACGGCAAAGGCATAGCTGAGGCCGCCTCGCATAAGTCTCGTGAGTCTCGTTGATGGAGAGAACAGAATAAAGGCAGACGTGAACTCGGGGAAATGCCTCCAGAGTCGGATCTGTTTCAGGGTTCCCCGGCTTAGCACAGCCTCAGATAAAGCAGATCTTGTAGGTATTAAGCCCAGGGGACATAATCAAGACTGCGCAGGGAGAGTCGTCGTCATGAGTGGCCACCGCCAGGCTGCTCCCAAACCACGGCGTTCCATTGGTCCCTTGCCACGACCGACGGACATCACGATTGGTTCTTGGTTTCTGGTTTTATTTAGACTTTGAATTGAGTATGATTTTATTTAGGCTTTGCGGTGATCTTGGTTTGGCTCGTGTACCTGCAGAAATCATTCCCGGATGTTTTAATAGCATCGCCTAACAGCAGTCGGCAAAACTTTAGATGCGGCAGGCAAATGTATAAAAATAATAAGAGAAGAAAATAAAATAAACATAAAAAGCATCGGTGTGGGTTGGGATCTATTTTTGTTTGTTATTTTGTAATTATTAGTTTCGAAAACATTTTGATTCTCAGTGTGAATGTCAAGTGATTAATTACAAATTATTGATTAATTCTTGCAAGAAATCAAAGGCATCAACTACACTCAAATCACAATAGAACTGTGCCCTGGCTTCACATAGTAATACACCAAGCACAATCATAATCAAAGCTGTGATATTGCCAACTATGTCCCAAACCTTCCAACGCCGTGAGATACCCATAACCATCTCATGCCAAAAGCTGTATAAAACAAAGTAGACTGTAGACCAGAGAGACCAGAGAGACCAGAGACTACGCCATGGGCGTGCCGCCTGTGCTGCCCGTCTCCTCCCGTCCCGGAACGCCGAGCCGCTTCTTCTTCTTCTTCTTCGGCCGCGGCACCACTGCAGGCTTGGCGCCGTAGTTGCCCAGCCGCAGCTGCGACCCGCACGTCAGGCACTCGCTCGTCGGGTGCCCGTGGGCGTTGGTCGTCGGCGCGCCGGCAGGCACCTCGGGCACCTCGCAAAAGATACTTAAACAAATACTGCACACAAACCCAGTGTCAACAACGCGCCGGTGGCAGAAACACGCCGCGCGGAAATCCACAGCGTCGGCACTCGGCG
Organism: Ophiostoma tasmaniense; assembly: GCA_022392925.1. Classification (NCBI taxonomy): domain Eukaryota; kingdom Fungi; phylum Ascomycota; class Sordariomycetes; order Ophiostomatales; family Ophiostomataceae; genus Ophiostoma; species Ophiostoma tasmaniense. Next base: position 167,582 of record JAKRGK010000014.1, on the reverse strand, counting down.
CCACCAGCGCGTTCGCCACATCGCGCGCAGACGCCGCGCTGAACCCCAGCATCAGGTACGCCAGCAGGCCCCGCGTGTGCAGCGCGTTAATGTGCGGCTCGGCAGCCGACGCGGGCGGCGGCGATATGAACGTGCCGCGCGTAATGTAGGCGGCCTGCTGCAGAAACGTCGCGGCGCCGCGCAGAGCGAGCACGTCAATGGCAACGCCGGCATGGGCAGCCGCGAACACGGCGTTCATGGTGGGAATGTACTGCGCGGGCGACGAGTCGGACACGGAGATGACGAGAATGCGCGCGTGCAGGCCAACCTCGTCGGACTCGCCCTTTTTGGCGTCGGGAGCGGCGCCGCCCTTGGCAGCCGGGCCGGCACTGGCGCCCGAGTTGGCACCCGCGCCGCTGGCCTTGCCGTCCTTGCTGGCGGCGGCGGCGGGGATGAGGATGGCCGTCTTGTTGATGTGCGACAGCGCAAGCGTGAGGGCGCCCGACAACAGTGTCGTCGTCTCTTCGAGGTCGCGCTCTGTTGTGTTTGTCACGAGGTCGTGCACGGACTTGAGGACCGTCGCCTCAATCTCGCGGAACTGGGGAAACTTGCTAGCCCTAGAGCCCGTCGCACCCGACCCGAGAGGGGACTTGGACTGTCCGTTTCCATTCGCGTTTCCATTCGTGCCGTTGCTTCCACTGGCGTCTTCCATCATGACGTCGTCTCCGTTGGCCGTGCTCCTCTGCCGTGCCGCCTTGGTCTTGGCTGCTGCTTCGGCTGCTGTGGCCGCAACTTCCTTGGGCGAAGGGTACAGCCATACTGCTCGGTTGCTATGCGATGCAATAACCGCGACCTGGTTGGTGCTGCCCAGAGCCAGATGCGAGTTGGCAAACACGAGGATGTTGGCGATCGCCTTGCTGAGCGGCAGCGTGTTGGCCAGCGCAGCCCACGCCCGGGGGTTGGTGTCGAGCACAATCGTCAACAGAGCCGGTGTCTCGGCGGCCGCAGACACCTCGTAGTGCGCCGAAGCATCGACTGCGTCCATGTTGGCGTATCACGTTGTCGTCTATCCTCTGCGTCTGTCGTCTGCGTCTGCGTCTGTCGTCTCGAGGTCGTCCTGATTCGAGCTTGAAGCTTGCTGTCGGGGGACACGTGCGTTGCGTGCCCCCTGGGTGGCTCGTGGATGTAGCTGGGTGGTGCGGTTTGGGCAAAGCTCGCAGACTCGTCGATAGAGTGACTATTTGCTGTAAGTGCGAAAAAGTACAAAAGATGCCTGCTTGGACGTTTGTTCGGTGAGCCTTGACGTTGCAGGAGCTGCGATTTCTCGATGCAGGCAACAGAAAAGTGGGTCTGACTTATCGATATCGATGACAGCAACCCCAAGCAAACCCGTCATAGCTACGAAATGACTGCAGGCTGAGTTTTAAATATCAAATAAATTGTGCAGAATCTACCGACTAATATTCTTCTCCGTCAAAGCTACATGTACGAGATAAAACATACACGCTGCGGTTGAGGCTTCATTTACCGAAATCCGACTACAAATGGCTCAAGCTCCAAACCAATAGAATGACTTGCATCTATCAGTGCGCATCGCCGGCGGCATGCAGAAGATACGAAATACAAACCATGCAAAGCACGCAAGCGCGCAAAACACAAATAACAAATAACTCATCCAAGCTCTTGTTATCGCCGGATCTGGTGCCGTCCCGATGCCTACATACAAAAAGTACTCACGTGATGACCCCACCGGCGCGGCCTCTGTCATCACCACCTGCCAAGCTCCTAATCGCTCCATATCGCCTTATCGCCTTATCGTGATAGGAGGGACCTAGCTGCCCGCCATGAGCATCACCATCCTCGCTACGACGCTGCACCCATTCCGCACTCTGCTCGGAGTAATAGATGATAAACGGCTCAAACAACTAGCAAGGACTCGACCGACAGGCTAGACCGGGCTTTATCTTCCTCGGCCCACTTGCGCAGCGTCATTGCAGCAGATCCCTCGCCATCCCCGGTTTCTGCTCCCCTCCTCTTTTCCTTTCTTCGTCTCCTCGACGAATACATACTACATCCTTCAACCCGGGCTGTTATCTGCTCCCCAGGTGCTCCACACTAGCTGCAGTCTGACGTGGGCTACTGTGTGTCTGAACATATAACGTACAGCAGCCTTGTCTGTGGCACTAATCTTCTGTCACGCCCTCTTTTCTTTTCTTTTCCTTTCTCTTCCGTCACAACCACTCAAGGACATACACACTCACACAATGGCTACTGCTCCGGTGGCTTTGACGGGCGATTCGCCCAAGCAGTCTGAGCTCTCGCGCGAAGACCAGACTCTGCTCATCTTTGCAGGCCTCATGGAGGGCGGCAAGGAGGACGACGAGACCGTCCGCGACCTCGACCGCATGACAAAGGTCCTCAACGACGACATCGCCGCCGTCGAAAAGGGCGAGCAGTCCATCTGCCCCCTCATCGACTCCGACTGCGCAGACACCCTGTTCAGCTACCTCGACATGCGCCAGCCAGACATTGTGCGCGGCCACGCCACCATGACCACCTCGTCCTACCTGCGCGCAGCCGGCGAGGGCGGCGCCACCCGGCTCAAGGCCTTTTTCCAGGACCGCGTCAAGCGCGGCACCTACGACGACTACATTGTCGCCTTTTGCGTCGCGTCGTCTGTGTTCCCGATCGTGCCCGACCTGACGGCCGAGATGTTCTTGAGCGAAGGATTCCTGCCGAGCCTCGGCCCGCTTATGAGGCGCAAGTGGAAGAGCCGCAAGGTCGAGTCGGCGTGTCTGGACATGCTCAATGTCGCGTGCATGAACGCCGCGTGCCGCGAGGCCGTGCAAAAGTACTGCATCGAATGGCTCGAGGAGGTCGTCGGCCAGAACCCCGACGACTGCGTCGACAACATGTACGCCGCCAACCCGGACGGCAACCTGACCGAGGGCTCAATTAGCATGCGCCAGCACTCGCAGCAGGTGCGCAATCTGGCTGCCGTCATCCTCGCCAAGCTCAAGGTATGTTTTGACGAAGCCAGCCTTGAGTGAACCAATCTAACTAACAGACACCCGCGTAGGCGATCGTGCCACCACAGAAGCAGAAGCAGGCCGCAGACCTGGAAAAGGGCGATAGCGGCCGTATTGAACTGGCCACAACAAGCATCGAAGACCTCACCCAAATGTTCACATCCCTGCTCGTCAATAATTCTGCTTCGGGAGAGGCCAGCGAGGCTGACCAGAGTGCCATCGAGGGCCTGGCATACGCATCGCTGCAGCCAAAGATCAAGGAGGAGCTGGCCGGCGACAGCAAAGTGCTTGAGCGTCTGGTCAAGGCGCTCAAGGACGCAAAGCCGCGGTCCCCAGTGACGTACGGCGCCCTGAGTATCTTTGCAAACATGACGCGCTACCAGCCGCCACTGTCCGAGGAGCAGAAGCGCCTGAGCCAGCTCAAGTCCTATGCCAATGCCGCCGGCAAAGAGGGCGCCAACGTCGACCCGCTCAACAACGACGAGCACGTGGCAGCGCGCTGCAAGAAGGTCTTTGCGGCCGGCATCACGCCCGTGCTCGTGGCACACAGCAAGAGCGGCTCCCCGGCGTCCCTGGCTCTCATCATCGGCATCATCCACGCCATCTCGATGACCCAGAGCATACGCGGCCAGCTCGCGCAGCAGGGCGCCGTTCGCATGCTGATCGACTCGTGGAACGCACTCGCAGCCCTCAACACGGAGGTGGCACCCAACGGGTCAGAGGCGGACAAGACGCGCCGGCTCGCTGCCCAGGCACTCGCACGCATCCTCATCTCAACAAACCCCGCACACGTCTTTGGCGGCACACGGCCCGTGCCCGTGAGCGCAGCCATCCGGCCCCTGGCGTCGCTGCTCAAGCGCGACGAGGAGTCGTACGACCTGCTGCCCGCCTTTGAGGCGCTCATGGCCCTGACCAACCTGGCCTCGACCGACGACGACACCCGCAGCGGCATCATCCGCGCAGCCTGGCCCGACATCGAGGAGCTCATCCTGTCCAACAATGAGCGCATCACGCGCGCCGCCGTCGAGCTGATCTGCAACCTGGCCCAGGGCCCCGAGGGCATCGCGCTGTACGCCGACGGCAGCGCCAAGGCGGCCAACCGGATGAACATCCTGGTGGCGCTGGCCGATGCCGAGGACGAGGGCACGCGCATTGCGGCGGGCGGTGCGCTGGCGTCGCTGCTGTCGTTTGAGGGCGCCGTCGAGGCGGCCATTAAGCGCGAGCGTGGCATCAAGATTATTCTGGGGCTGTGTGCGCCGTCCGAGACAGAAGACCTGCGGCACCGCGGCGCCGTGGCCATCTACAGCATGGCGAGTGCGGACGGCGATCTGGGCAAGCGGGCACGAGACGCCATCCGGGCGGAGAACGGCATTTCCATCTTGACCGAGTGTGCCAAGGCGAGCCGAAGGGCCGAGGTTGTCGAGGTCGTCGTGCACACGCTCAAGACGTTGTTGGAGGAGGACAAGTAGAGCACAAGGCAAACATGTACAACAAAATAGGAGCAAACAAGTTTTTTATTCTATCACTTCAATTGATTTCCAAGAGTATTTTACAAAACAACCACGACTACGTTGCCTGTGCTTACCTCTGCTTACTTGTGCTCAAGGACAAGGAAAACCTAGAAATAAACGTGTTAGCAGCCGTTATGAACAGTAACAGAGGAGGTAGTACTTATCCCCTAGTAATAGGAGGGCTGTTCTCTGCACCTTTGCAGGCGAGAGAACAGCCGGGACGGGCTGGCCACGGTAGCCCTGTCCCTTGTCGATGGATGCCGGAAACCCGCAGTGACAGGCCGTCCCCCTTCTTTTCAAAAGGACAGCAGCCATTGGCGCAACAGCCCACTGTCCCCATGCCCACTGCCCCCGTCGCGATAGATTCGGTCCTCGGCGGCGAGTGACAAGTCCAGACGAGCACGAAACTCTGACTCCAACTCTAGATGGGTCCCGGGGTCAAGTCCTCACCTGAGGTGTCTCTTGTCGTCAGCGAGTGCAGCAGGCCAAAGAAACAGCGTGACCAGAGGCGCGGTCTGGTGCATTAGAACGACCGTATCCCGTCGGCCAGTCTTCCTCAGAAATGCATGCTCCCCTTCATCAGAACCTCGTCGGCCAAGCATGCGACATGCAAGGCTAAAACACGCCCGCACGGCGAGCAACAAAGCCGGCCTGTCTTGGTCTCTGTTCCCATTCGAAGCAGGCGGGAGTCCGCCTTGACACCGTCGTCGACCTTGTAGTTGAAAACGCACATCCAGTAATAGCGCAGCGGTATATCTGTCCATCAACACCCTCTTCCGATTTAGATTTTTCATTCTCAGCCCGTGTGTCCACAGACTGAAAACCATTTTGTATAGCGCTGGCAAAATCATAGGCAAACTGGCGCTCGCAATCGGAACCCGCATGGACGCAGCGACAGAAAACTGCCAAAGCAAACCAGCAAGGCCCAGAGACAAGAGATCTTGGTTTCCATACCCCCTGAAGTCTAAAAGACTTGGGCAAGCAGAGAGCACAGTAATCAAAATTCTTGGTTGTGGCGCCTTCTCGCCGGGGTCGGGACGTATTTCAGTCCCTAGCAAAGAAGTTGATGCGTCTGGTCATGAATCGGGGGCCACGCTCGGCAAACGCGCAATGTCCATTTTCATGTCCAATGCACAAGTGCGTTCGCGACACGTCGTATGCATGGGAACACAGACGAAGCCACTGGAGGTCGGAGCTAGACATCAGGACGAACAAGAGGTGTCCGTGGCCGCAAGTGTGAGGCTTTCTAATTCCTGCGGGAGCAGTTGGAATCGAGTATCAGGGAGCGTGACAGCAAGGGCAAAGAGCCATATAAAACAGCGGGAAGCTTCTGTTGTGGCCAGCATGGCAAAGTTGGATGAAGCTTCCGTACTGTTTTCGTAGTAGCCCAGGCTGCGTTCCACTCGCTTCCAAACAGATGAACAAGACGTCGAGAGGCATCTTTAGAAAGCCCACGCGCCCAAGAAACACCCGTCCATCCCATCCTTGTGCAAACATGCTAGCATGATACAAACAAGACCGTCATTCTGCTCGTGGACAATTCGCCAGTGGCAACCCAACAATCAAATCCATTTAGTGTGACCAGTGGCACTGGGTCTAGCCGCGCTGCCTGACGAGCGTCCTCAGACCAGAGGCTCTTATAAAAAAACTCATGGGTCAGCGGTCCTTGCGTACCAGAGGAGGCGGCCTGGAAGACCCGAATCACCAGATCTACCGGACCACCTGGCTCCTCGAATGGTAACTAGAATTACCCCCGTTTGGTTAGCCCATCCTTGCGTCCACGAACCGCCTGTCACGTCACCGTCCCTGGCAACCTGTCGCACCCTACTGCTTCTCAGCGGCGTGGTATGCGAGCGCAGAAAGAGGGCCCTGTCCATGTCCACCGTCGCTTGGCTCTTTGCAGAGCGAGCTCCAGTGCCAGACAGGTGCCTCAAACCACTCCAGTGAACCAAGTCGGGCTAGAGGACCAGGACAGTCGCGAAGCTTCAAGAACGAGCCGAGGGCTGGCCAGCAAACGCAAAACTGAAGTAGAACTGTCCAATGACGGGCAGCACCACCTGCAACCACTGTTGTAATTAGGGTTACGTTCCGAGACGAGCAAGCCCGCCTCGAGAAACTGCAGGTTCGGCGTGAGAGTAAAGGGAGCGTGGCGAGCTGGGGCCCGACCACTCCCTGACAGATAGGTTGCTGGCTAGTATGGGTGTGTCGTGCCGATTTCATCCCAGCCCACAAGATCGAGACGTCCCTCTCCGAGAAGAAGGTGGCGGCGGCCTGGGGTCGATGTGAACAGAGAGACAGGCTGGCATTGTTACCGAGATGGAGCTGTATATTAGTTACCCGGGGTGAGAATCCAAGTTGCAAAACATCACGAGTCGGAAAGGTGGATTGGCGACACTGGTAAGAAAGGAAGAGAAGAGGAGAGCAGAGGCGAGCTGTGATGTTGGAGCTATATTTACTTTCACGCGGTAGGCCAATCACGCGACGCGTCTAACACAGCTCGTGTGCACGTGACTATTATATAATACACGGCATGTGGGTCTATCCGTCCATTACCCGCCATGGCCCATGAGACAAGTAGCGCAACGCAATCTATCGGCCAGTCCCAGGCAGCGGCCAATCTCTCCACCAGTCACAATCACGAACCGGCAGCCTCCGAACGTCATCCAGCTGTTGAATTTTGTCGAAACGATCTATTTCCATCCAATTTCCCGCCTTCTTTCGATCGCACTCCTAAACAACTCCAACTCACCATCCCGAAATGTCTTTTGATCAGCTCTCTTCCGTTGAGGCCGGCCGGCGGCGCGGCGGCCAGTACTCTGACGACCCGGCTTTCCAGAAGCTGTCGCAGCAGCTGAGCAACAAGCTGTTCAAGCTCCAGGGCAACATCGCCAACCTCACCCGCGATGTCGGCCACCTCGGCACCCGCCAGGACAATGCGCGCGTCCGCGAGCGCGTCAACGACATGCTGGAGGAGACGCGCGACATGTTCAAGGAGGTCGGCGAGGGCGTCAAGAAGATCCAGACCTGGGAGGACGTCAACCCCACACAGCGCTACCAGCAGCAGAAGCTGTCGCGCGAGTTCCAGGCTACGCTGTCTGACTTCCAGACCCTGCAGCGGCGCGCCCTCGAGAAGGAGAAGGCCTCGGTTTCGGCGGCCCGTGCGGCTGTCGGCGACGGCGAGGCGGCCACCAGCGACGGCGAGGGTGGTCTTGAAGGCGGCCTGCAACTGCAGCAACAGGAGCCGGAGCTGCGGCTGGCCGCGCAGGACGAGGTGGACTTCCAGGAAGCGCTGATTATCGAGCGCGAGGACGAGATCCGCAACATTGAGCAGGGCGTGGGCGACCTCAACGTGCTCTTCACGCAGGTGGCGACGATGGTGCAGGAGCAGGGCGAGCAGCTGGACACAATTGCGGACAATGTCGAGAGCGTGCGCACGGACACGCGGGGTGCCGACCACGAGCTGCGGGCGGCGGCGCGGTACCAGCGCAATGCACGCAGCAAGGCGTGCTGTCTGCTGCTGGTGCTGTCGGTGATCCTGACGATTATCCTGTTGGCCATTTTCCTGGGCTAGCCAGTGTTTCTGATTCTCTGTATTTCTCTGCGTTTGCTTTTTCTGGGACTGCATGGCGTTATGAGGAGCTTTCTTTTCACTTCATTTCACTCTATTTCTTTTGTTACATCCGCAACTATTCCCTCGTTTTGTCTTGTCATTTACATAAGCCAGTTCAACTGCTGTTTCGTGGCTGCAGATATGTACATACGCATTCAAATGCAATAATATACTGTTGTATTCAAATACTCATTTTAAATGCCAACGCTGTTATACATGTTATCTACAGATGGTATCGTAACAACTACTGCAGCTGTTGCTTCTCCGCTGGAGCCTTGGGGACAATCCACGGACCTTCTCTGTGCTGTCTCAGCGGTGGTTCCTTGGGCATCGGCTTCAGCCACCGCAGCAGCCGGGTGATGCCATAGGTCGTGCCGGCCGACGACAGCCAGTACAGGTGAATGGCGGCCGGGAAGTTGAATGTGACAAAGCCCACGCTCGCCGACATGACAAGCAGCGTGCGCTGAAAGCGGCTACCGAGGGTGTGCTGCATGGTGATCGAACCGTCGGCCGGCGGCAGGCCAAAGAGCATCCGGCGGCCGGCATCGGTCGAGGGCAGAATGTTGACGACCAGCATGGCCGACAGGGCAAAGGGCAGGACGTGGTAGGGGTCGGCCACGGTCAGGTCGGGGAACCACAGGCAGCCACCCGTGGTGAGAGATGGTTCGGAGAGCAGGGCGATGGCGTCTGCCGGAGGGGTCGCTGCCGTAGAGCTAACGACAGATGCCGCAGCCTGGACACTGTCTGCCGTCCCTGCAGCCTCGGCCGGTGCTCTGCGAAAGATCATGCCCAGCAGACCCTGTGGTGCACCACACATACGCCGGATTGCCTCAATGACAATGAGCCATGGCGGCATGGCCAGGATGCTGGAGTACAGCTTCCACTGCGGCACGCCAAACTTGGCATAGAGGCCATTGGCGGTCTTGGTGTGGCGCTTGAGGACCTCGGCCTGCACTGAGCTGACCGAGATATCGACGGGCGGCTCATCAAGATCACGGCCAGCAGGCGATGCCAGACGCTTGGCCTGCTCTGCTTTCAGCTGCTGCCGTTCCTTGAGGATGTTTTGGGTGTGGACGTTGGCCCACGAGCGTAGCAACGGGTTGAGCTGCGCGCGCTTATACGCCAAGTTGCGAGACTGGACGCTCAGCGGCAGGCGGAACAGCATATTTACACTGAGTGCCACAAGTGGCAGGGTAATGTACCATGGTGTGTGGGTGATATGGTGCAACTGGGAAATGGTGGCCTCGGTGACGTCGACGGCGGTGTTGGTGAAGGAGGCGAAGCTAAAGTTGCGCCGCGTGGGCAGTTTATGGTGGCATGACGGGCATACAGAGTCTATCCTTGGTCGAATCCTTTGAGATGACACAGGTACTGATGTGCGAGGGTTGTGCGATGTGTGTGACGATGTCGCCGGCCGTGATGAAAAGTGACGATGCTGTGACGAGGACGACGAGAGCAGGGCTCCAAGTGGCGGCGACGAGGCAGTCCGCAATGAGCGGATACTTCTTATTGAGTTCATCCTGAGTTTCTAGATTTCTCTAGATTTATTCCGAGTATATATACAAACAATTCAGTGAAGCATCTTCTCATCTGGTGATGTTCGATTGACGTCGAGATGCGGTTCAAAGCTCTATTTTTCAGCCTCTCTCATTCGTCAGCCTTGACACAAGACCCACATATTCTACAAAGTGCAAGCTACAGCGGTCTTGCCTATTCTGTCATGGATTTGGACGCTGAATGTTGGAGCACGGTGCCTGGACCCCACTATAACATGTGAAATTCAGGCCACACAGCCGGTGGCGCCCCTCTATTGTGTCTATTCTAGGGGACGCGGCGAGTCACACCTTGGCGCGTCGTACCGTTAACACCGAAGGGACACTTTGACAATTAATTACATAACCAGAGCCGTTCCTGCCGTTTTCGACAACATCACAGGAGGCACACCGGCTCGTCTTCTTTCGACATCGTCACCTTTGTCATCACCATCCATCACGCTGCTTGTACTCAACCTCGTCCCTCGTTTGCGCCGCGTCATCTGTAGTCGCCACCGGAATATGGTCGACTCTGCATCCGCACGACGCCAGTAAGGCTTCCGATGACGAAGCGCCTTTTTCATACGAATACGACTCTCTTTGAATAGCGATTGAATCTTGATCATCTCAACCTTGTCTCGACCTCATACCCATCACCAAGACACACCCTCACTAATCATCCAATGGACGACAAGTGTACTACACCCCCCGGCCGGTCCTGGGGCGGATCGGACTGCACGGCCAGCAGCAGCTCCAGCACTTACGCCGTGGCGGCCTTTATTACTGCAGCCCTTGTGACGCTGATGCTGCTGCCGACGATATGGCGGCTTGCCGGTACGACCCTCGGCCTGTATCTGCGCAAGCGCACAGAACACCAGAGGCAGTACATTCTCGAGTCCATGGCTGCCGACGAGAAGCGCTTCCAGGAGGAGAAGCAGAAGAACAAGGCCGGCAGCGGCAGCAACAGCGATGACGACTGGGAGAACGTCGAGGCCCACGGCGTCGCCTCTGCTGGCAATGGCGACAAGGGCGCCGCCGACTGGGACGGCATCGTCGGTTTCTTCCATCCCTTTTGGTGTGTACCTCTATTTGTCCTCTAGTCTAAATCAGCACTCTAACTTCACAGCAACGCCGGCGGCGGTGGTGAGCGCGTGCTGTGGGCGGCCATCCGCGCAACTCAGCAGCGCTGGCCCAAGGCCAAGTGCGTCGTCTACACCGGCGACCACGACGTCAACAAGGACGCCATTCTCGCGCGCGTGCGCGACCGCTTCAACATCCACCTGCACCCGCCCACCGTTACATTCCTCTACCTGTCGACACGCCGTTGGGTGCTGGCCTCGACCTGGCCGCACTTTACCCTCGCCGGCCAGTCTTTTGGCTCGATCATTATGGCCTGGGACGCCCTGTCGCTGCTTGTGCCCGACATCTTTGTCGATACCATGGGCTACGCTTTTGCCCTCGGCCTCTCCAAGTTCTTGTTCCGCAAGGTCCCGACCGGCGCCTACGTGCACTACCCGACCATTTCCACCGACATGCTGGCCTCGCTCGACCCCGCGTCCAAGGTCGGCAGCCAGGGCGTGAATGCCGGCCAGGGCGTCGGCTACCGTGGTCAGGTCAAGCGTGTCTACTGGGAGCTGTTTGCCAAGCTGTATGCGTCGGTGGGCTCGTCAATTGACGTCGTCATGACCAACTCCAGCTGGACCCAGGCCCACGTGCAGGCTCTCTGGGGTCCTCTGCGCGCCAAAAAGGGCCGTACTCTGCCCACGAGCGACTCCAACCCCCAGGGCACGGATATTGCCGTCGTCTACCCGCCCGTGGCCGTCAGTGAGCTCGAGCAGGAGGTCGAAGTGTCCGAGGCCAGCGAGGCCAAGCGCGAAAAGGTGCTGCTGTACATTGCCCAGTTCCGTCCGGAGAAGAACCACTCCCTGATCCTGCAGGCGTTTGCCGCATTCATGAAGAAGGAGCGGGCCGAGAAGCCCAATGCGACAGCATCAGAAACCCCCAAGCTTGTCCTGGTCGGTAGCGTCCGCGACGACGGCGACTCCAAGCGCGTCTACCAGCTGCGCTTGCTCGCCAACGAGCTGGGCATCCGCGACGATGTCGAGTTCCACCTGGACGCTCCCTGGCCGTGCATTCTGCAGTGGCTGCGCCGCGCGTCGGTCGGTGTCAACTGCATGTGGAACGAGCACTTTGGCATCGGCGTCGTCGAGTACCAGGCCGCCGGTCTCGTGTCCGTCGTGCACAACAGCGGCGGCCCCAAGCTGGACATTGTCACCGAGATCGACGGCCTGCCCACGGGCTTCCACGCCACAACGGCCGAGGAGTTTGCCGCTGCTTTCGAGAAGGCGCTGTCGGTGCCGGACCCGCTGGCATGGCGCGAGCGTGCGCGGCGCTCGGCCAAGCGGTTCACCGAGGAGGAGTTTGCGCGAATGTGGCTGGAGCAGATGGAGCGTCTTGTTTCTCTGCTCAAGTGAGCTATCTCCTCTCTCTCTCTCTCTCTTTGTATAAAACTGCTACAACACTCGTACTATAGATCTGAATATCTCTTCAAGAGTATCTGCTTCCTGTCACATTTATACCCGCACATTTCTTACTTACAATGCTTGTTCTTCATTAGCTTCAAATCAAAACGCAGTATATATTCAAATCAAACGCTGTGTATCTATTCGACAGGCTCTAAAGTATCCAAAATTCAAATAAAAAAACCAGACCATGCTGGCCTAAAAAACAGTGCCGCCGCTGTTGAGCTGGCGCGGCTCGCCGGAAGCCTCAAACAGACCATTGGCCAGGATGCGGATGCCCTGCACGGCACTGTACCAGTTGTTGATCCAGGTCACATTGTGCCCACGCTCGGCCAAGCCTGCAACGATACTGCTGTCGTACTTGGCCTCAAACGACACATAGTTGGGCGCCAGCTGGTCGTGCAGCCGCGGCTCGTTGAGTGCGTCGCGGATCGACAGATTGTGGTCCAGCACGTGCCATGCCACCTGTGCCGTCGACGATATGATGCGGCTGCCACCGGCTCCGCCCGTGACAAGAACCAGCTTGCCAACGGTGCCGCCCTTGCCATCGTCCACAACATCCTCGGCCATGACGGGCGTGATCGAACTTAGCGGGCGCTTGCCTGGGCGGATAAAGTTGGCCGGGCTGGGCGGGTAGCCAAACTCGTTGTTGGCCTGGGGAATAGAGAAGTCGTTCATCTGGTTGTTGAGAATGATACCGCTCTTGGGTGTCATGAGGGTTGAGCCAAACAGGGTGTTGATGGTGGTTGTGCTGCTGATCGCAAGGCCCGACCGGTCCGATGTCACGACGTGGCTGGTGCCGTGGCCCGGCTCTGCATAGTAGCCCGACGGGTTGTACTCCTTGACAGGCAGCGTAGTGTCGTCGCGGATCTTGTGCCGGTTGGCGACGGCGTTCTCGGCGGATAGCAGGCTTGCCTCGAGCTCAAAGACGCCCTTGACGTAAGATGGGTCGCCAAAGTGGCTGCGGGCGCCGTAGCCAAAGCGAAGAGCCTCGTCAAAGCGGTGTGTGGTGAGGTTGGCATCCGACTTGCCGTCGCTGTCAACTGTGGGATACTGCTCCATGGTCTTGAGCACGGACAGCACAATAGCACCAGACGATGGCGCGCCTGTGGAAAACAGACGACGGCCGCGGAAAGTCGTGTTCACGGCTGGACGGATGATGAGCTTGTAGTCCTCGAGATCTCCTTGGGTGATGGAGCCGTTGTGCGCCTGAATAGTTTCGACGATCTCCTCGGCTGTGGTTGTTAGCTTTGATTCAGGTATATATAATCGCGCGACTTACCAAAAGCGCCGCTGTAGAGAATCTCGACACCCTCATTCGCAATGGTCTCGAGCGTGTCTGCGTAGCGCTTGCGAGTAATGGTCTCGCCCAGCTCGAGCCGCTTGCCGTTGGGCGCAAAGTCCTCGGCCCAGATAGGGTCTTCTGTAAGAAAGGCCCCGGCAGAGCTTGTGGCCGAGTCCATGTAGCGGATATGGTCTTCAGAGATGGGAAAGCCGTGTCGAGCCACATGCACAGCCGGCATTACCACCGCTTTCCATGGAAGGGCCTATGTTGTTAGACGGCTCTTCCAGCTACATACATTTCAAGCTTGACTTACGCCGTATTTGCGGTGCAGGTAGTCCAGGCCGCGCAGCTCGCCCGGCACGGCCACGGCCAGACCGCCAAACACGCTGCCGAGCACATTGCCCTCGTACATGTCCTCAAAGGCTGCAGCCGGCGCCGTCTCGCGAAAGTCAACCGTCTCATAGCTGCCGTCGGGCCCGCGTACGAGCATAAAGCCGCCGCCGCCAATGCCCGAGTGGTACATGCCAATGACGCCGACGCACAAGGTCGCGGCCACCATGGCGTCTGCTGCATTGCCGCCCTTGCGCATCAGGTCAACGCCGATATTGGAGCAGATGGCGCTCTCGCTGGCGACCGCACCGTGTGATCCATATTTTTGTTTCGCGTTTTCTAAGCTGTCGTCGCTCGTGTCACTGTCGTGCGACAATGGCTGCTGCAACGGTGGCAGGGCTGTTGCCAGTCGCGCCTCGCAGGCCAGTAGCAGCACGACAACGTGCCTTAACGAAGCTAGAGAACCTGTGCTGTCAGTACTTTTGAACTGAAACTCCTTCTGAAAGAATATCGATAGCGATATCTGAAACATCCGGAGTACGTCGCCAACTTACGCATGATGAGAGACGGCGAGGCGTTGAGATGCGATGAGTCGCGTGCGCCGGAAATCGGCCAAGTTGCTGTAAGTGAGCTGTGTAAGGAGTGTGGGTGCGCTAGAACATGCGCCGACAAACGCTGAACGAAGATGAGAAAAGACAAGATCAAAGAGGAAAAGGCTTGGAGAAGGTGAAGCTGGATGACGATGAAAGATGCAGCAAAGGCATCATTGCTTGCACAATATTCTTATGTAAGGTCGATCTGTAAGCAGCTCCCTGGACGGCAGTCACGGCCGATTGTGCCTGCCCCCGTGGTATCGTGGCGGACCTAGCTGCAGCTACAGTAGCTGATTCGAGATGATAAGAGGCGATAACGAGCGAACAGGCGGTTATCGCACTATCGTTTTGTTCCCAAAACGGCAGTTGCGCAAGCTAGCGGCTGTCGGTGTTACAGGGCCCGTGATAGCACTAACGGCGCCAAAAGGAGTGCTTGTGGTATCAGTTACAGGGTACTTGTTGAAGACCCACCTTGGAGTAAGAGTGGTCCATGCACGCCAATCAAGAGCGTGGTATTGAAAAATATGGACCCTGGCCAGAGCTCTCCACTAAAAAGTTGCGATTGAAATCTTAGTCATCAACAAAAAATACTATGAAAATTGGAATTTGTTCATGTCGACGTCGAAATTGTTGCCGTTGGACAGATTTTACAAACACCATAGCAGCTTGTATTTTGTGGTTGCTCGAAATACATGACTGCTCAAAGGTTGATGCAGTCTGTTTTCAGGAAAAAAGCGCTCTTCTCCGCCAACAACCTGGTGCACGCCTGGCTACTTCGATCATCACCAGTTTTATCGCCAGTTTCACTGTTGTTGACGCAACAGCCGCTGTTGAGCACGACATTACAGGCTCGCTCATACGCAAAGAAGCCCCGCAAGGCTAAATTCAACAGAAGAATGACTGAGCCGATGGACGCCGCAGCCTTTACGGCGGCTATGCAACAAGAGCAGCCAGCGCAAGAGACGCCCGCGACACCGGCCCAGGAAGTGCCTGCCAAGCGGCCACGCTCCAGCAGCAGCCCTGCGCACGGCGCGAACGGTGTGAACGGCACAAATGGCGTGAACGGAGGCCATTTCGAAAAGAAGGTCAAGTCCGACAACCACCAGCAAAACGGCGACGTCGCCAAGAAGCCAAAACCGCAGCAGCAAAAGTCGGCCAAGAAAAAGGTCAAGGGCGGCAAGCGGCTCAAGAGTGTGACTGACGGCTCGCACGAAGAGGTGCTGCTGTCGGACATTCAGTCGCTGCTCAAGGATCTCAAGATCCGCGAGGAGCGCGAGCACAGAGACCGCGAGCCGGTGCTGTTCAACGGATCGCACGGCGAGCAAGTGCGGGACACGGCTGCGGAGGCGGCCGACAGCGTGATGGCCGAGGCGTCGCTGCACGAGACCGGCGAGCTGCCCGAGGAGGACCTGCCCGAGCCAGGCTCGATCGTTGAGCTGGACGTCGTGGACCTGTCGTCGACGGGCGAGGGTCTGGCGGTCGAGCACAAGCTGCACCAGCTCAGCGACGGCCCCATTGAGCGCCGGCGGCGGCGCATCTACGTTGTGTCGTTTGCAGTGCCCGGCGACATTGTGCGCGCCAAGGTGTACCGCCACCTGCCGCAGCCCAAGATGGGCCCCAACGAGCACGAGCTGCCGCCGACCTACTCCGTGGCCGACTTTATCGAGGTGACTCGCCCGTCGCCGGAGCTGCGCGACCCGCTGGGCGATGCCAACCGCGTCAAGTGCCAGTACTTTGGCCGGTGCTCGGGCTGCCAGTACCAGATGCTCGACTATGCCGAGCAGCTCAACATCAAGCGCCGCGTTGTCGAGCGCGCATACCGCCACTTCTCGCGGCTGCCGGCCGATAAGGTGCCGGCGGTGCAGGACACGATGCCGAGTCCGCTGCAGTACGGCTACCGCACAAAGCTGACACCGCACTTTGACGGCCCGCCCGGATTCCGGCGCAAGAACAAGGGCGGCCGGACGCTGACGGAGATTCCCGAGATTGGCTTCATGGCCAAGGCGGGCGGCGTCGGCGGCGCGCGCACAACGCTGGACATTGAGCAGTGCCCGATCGGCACGCCGGCCGTGGGTGCGGGCATGGCGCGCGAGCGTGCGCGCGTGGCGCAGGAGTTTGCGACGTACTCGCGCGGCGCGACGATCCTGCTGCGCGAGAGCACAAAGCGGTACAAGAAGGAGGGCAGCACGGCCAAGACGGGCCTGGACGAGGCGTGCCCGCCGACGAGCGAGGACGGCCCCGACACGGTGCGCGTGGAGACGGCGACACACACGGACATCAAGACATGCATCACGGACAACAACGCGACGTCGACCGAGTACATTGACGACTACATTTTCACGAACCCGGCGGGCAGCTTCTTCCAGAACAACAACTCGATCCTGCCGCCGCTGACGCAGTACGTGCGCGAGAACGTGCTGCCCAAGCCGAGCGCATACATCAACAACCCCAACCGCAAGCAGCTCAAGTACCTGATTGATGCGTATTCTGGCTCCGGTCTGTTTACGATTACGCTGGCGTCGACGCTGCCCGGCGGCTCGATCGGCATCGACATTGCCGACCAGTCCATTGCGTACGCACGCACCAACGCGACGCTGAACAACCTGCCGCCCGAAAAGTGCAAGTTCATCGCGGCCGACGCGGTGCAGCTGTTCCAGAGCGTGATCGGGTACGACCCCGACGAGACGGCGGTGGTGCTGGACCCGCCGCGCAAGGGCTGCGACGCGCCGTTCCTGCGGCAGCTGCTGGCGTTTGCGCCGGCGCGGATCCTGTATGTGAGCTGCAACGTGCACACGCAGGCGCGCGACGTGGGCATGCTGGTCAAGGGCGTTGTGGACTGGGGCAGCGAGGACCCCAACCCTGAGCTTGCGGGCAAGATGCCCGAGGGCAAGAACGGACGGGCGCCCGCGCGGTACGAGATTGAGACGCTGCGCGGTTTTGATTTCTTCCCACAGACGGCGCACGTCGAGGGCATTGCCGTGCTGAACCGGGTTGATCTGTTATAGTTTCTTTTTTTTTGTTCTTTGGCTGTCTGGTTGCATACACTTGGGATAGAGTATTACTGCATAGCATACTCGCTGGAGTTTAAATATTATTTGTTCATGATTATCAAACTATCAACTTTTGTCAAACTTTTGTGGTATGCTTAGTCATCAATCCCATTGAGCACGTTGTCGTCAACATTAGAATCATACTCAAAGCCAGGATCTAGCAGGGTTCTGGCTGAGATCGAATGCCCTGACGAGTGTGCTCTCGCCGTGCTGGTGCGTCCAGCAGTGTGCACAGTGCTGCCATAAGCAGAGTCAGCGCCTTCACGTCCGGCAGCCTGTGATGTTAGCCGCAATTTTAGATAGCCCTATGGGATCTGTCGTATAGACTCACACAGCAGTCTGCACATGGGGCATGGTTCACATAGACCCAGTTGGGGCAGTCGTGGGTGAGAAAGTACTTGCAACGGTACTTGTAGAAGCCGCCGCTCATGGTGATGTGTGTGCTGAGACGAGTTGGTGAGGTTGGTGATGCTGGTGATGCTGGTGATGCTGGTGATACTGATGATGGCTGGATGGAGATCAAAGCAGCAGACATCTCGACAACTTATATACTCTTGTGGTACAAAGATACAGATCCGTCTGGACGAGCAAACAGAGTGAGATGCCTCCATGCTACGGCATCGTCTACATTCTGGCTGGGATGAGACGAGCAATCACGACAGGCGATTGTAGCAGTACAGATAGCGCAGAAGACAGAAAGCAGCAAGGAATAACAGCACCAAATCTAGGGGACGCCAATGCAACCATAGTGAGAGATATAAAATCAGCGGTCTTCGGAGGCAGACGCGTCTACCTCTGGTCTGCACCTACATCGACCTTCACGATGATCTTTGTATTTTAAAAAGACTCAAGACTAGCAAGTCAAGACTACGACGCCCAACGCTGCCAAGTTGGTGTAGAATCAGCATCAGGCTTAAACGGGCCGTTGCAGAGTAGAGTGCAGAGTCTGCACTGCCGTCTTGCTGTCGCATGGATCCGGGGTTTGGAGATGACGACCCTGAGGTGCAGAATCTGACGGCTAGAATTGCCCGACTTGTTGGTCTCAGAATCGACAAGCTACTGATCTAGGCAGAACCTGTTTAAAGTTACAGAACTACAAGGAACTGCTGGGAATAGATTCGGACCGGCCGTGATGTCGATGGTGGTCGTCGTTGAGCAGACGAGGAGGAAACCGGCAGACTCAAACTGTGGGGAAGTCTTTAGACAGCAGATAGATAATCAAAACAAAACAGAATTACCTCATACCGTCTGCTGTCCAGTCATCTTGGTTGTGTTTGTCGTCCTCTATCATGTCTGGCTGTCTTCCGGGCCGGAGTCTCACGTCGTGCCGTCGTGCAGTTTGTTTTCTTTTTTTCTTTTTTTTCCTTTTCTTTTTCTTTCTTCTATTCTTGGTTCATTTCTATTTCTATTCTATAGAGATGAACGCATCAGTATCCATCACAATGCACATCACTCTAGCCTTGCTCGAGCCTTGTCGATTTGCCAATCTCTCCTTTTTTATTACCATCGTCATGGACTGTGTAATGGTTGCATTTCCCCTGCATTGCAGCCATTATGCATAACTCGAGCACACTCGGCTCCGATTGCATGTCTAGTCCAAGTGTCTCCAAGTGTTATTCTACTCGACTATGCAGATACTACCCTACATTCACTAGCCAAGTGTGCATGTCCCGTTTCTCGGTGTGATGTGCGGCTCGGCGAATTAGGGCATCATCCCGGCCGATGACTTGCATGAGAATCAGTATGAGTGTTTTGTTTTCTTGGCTCGTAGGAGGTGTCAATTATAATAAAAGCAAGACATGCTTTACGACTACCGGTTCCGATCCGTCCCGTTCATCGCCGTCGAGCCCAACCTGGGGACCCCGGATAGGGGGTAGAGATGACAAAAGAACAAAGATAGCAACATCAGCCGATGCCGAATCCCTCGCTGAAATCTAAAAGACGGAGGAGGAGAAGGGAGTGCGTCACGTCGGGGTCGACAATGTGCTAAATATGCACCTAGAAAAAACGACGTCATGACGGGCCGACTAGGTCTGAGACGAGACTGACGTTGGGCAGAGATGGCATGTCGTATTGAGAAAGAAAGAGAGGGAGCAGACACAGAGAGAGGTAGAATAACATGGTACTTTTGATTCCGGAGAAAAGACAGAATCCAACAAGTCTAGATAGCAATCTATCCCAAAGACAACAAGCAGATGAAAACGGAAACAATTCATTCGTCCAGCCAGACACCAAGATGCAGAGACAGAAATAAAATACAAAAACGCCGTAATCAAGCTAGGATGGGAAAATCAAACACAAACTCAGGCGTTTTTAACAGCCTGCTTGCGGCGCACCTTGTCGTGGATCCGGCGCAGTGCAATCTTGGCCTCGCCGTCCTCAAACGCCTCCAGGTCGTAGTAGTTGGGCGCAATGTCCAGCAGCCACTCCGGTTTGACGCCCGTGATCGTGCGGATGTACTGCTTGCTCGTGAGCACAAACTCATTGTACACAACCCAGTCAAAGTCCGTCTTGATGCCCGTGCTTGGGTGGATCATCACCGCCTGGTTGTCCTTGATCGTGCTGTACAGCTTGCCCTGCGCCTTGCGGTGCGCAACCTGCATAAAGAACCCAGACACCAGCGCCCGCCGAATGTTCGTGTAGTAGTCCTTGTCGTCAAACTCCGTGCTGATCAGCTCGACATTGTGCGACTCCATGTACGACTTGAGCTGCTTGCGCACATTGTCTGCGCTCTGCAGGTGACGGTACGACAGGAACCACTCGTGGCACCACTTGCGCATGTCCGCCGCGCCCTTGTGCTCCTCGCCTTTGAACGCGTGGTATGCGTTGAGCAGCGTAATGTGGTCGCTGTCCGGGTGCTGGAAGTGCTCCTTGGCCTCGTCCGCGTACTTGCGCGACGACGCAGGCCGCATAAACACCTGCGGCACAGACAGCAGCGACACAATCGACAGGATCTCGTTGCTGCAGTAGAACTGCGGCGACGTAATCAGCATCACCGCCAGCGACGGGTCCAGCGGGAAGTCCGACGCCATGCTGCCCAGCTGTGTCAGCTCGCCCTCGTCGTCCAGGCACGCCAGGTAGTTGAGCTCCTCCAGCGCACGCATCATCGTCTCCGGCGGCGGCGGGTCCATAAAGTCAAAGTGCACAAGGTCCTGCACGCCCAGCTTCTTCAGCTCCAGAATCGTGTTGCTCAGGTTCGACCGCAGCACCTCGGGGTACGTCTGCTCAATCAGGTCCTCCTTAAACGACTTCTCCGTGTACAGGCGGAAGCATTTACCGGGCTGTGTACGACCAGCACGACCAGCACGCTGCTGTGCCGACGCGCGCGAGATGGGGGTCACCAGCAGCGACTCGACACGGATCCGCGGGTTGTAAATCTTTTGCTTGCTGAAGCCAGGGTCCACCACGTAGACAATACCGTCAATCGTCAAACTCGTCTCGGCAATGTTGGTCGACACAATGCACTTGCGGCCCGGCCGCCCGCCCTTCTTGAAAGCATCCGGTGCCTTGTCGAAAATGCGCTGCTGCTGCGCAGGCGGCAGCGTACCGTACAGCGGGTACACCACCATCGGGCCGGCATCTGACTCGCGCACCATCTCGTCCACCTCCAGGTTGATCCGCCGGCACGCGTCCTCAATCTCGTCCTCACCCGTCAGGAACAGCAGGATATCGCCCTGCGGCTCCGTGGCGTGGATCTGCAGAATCGTGCGCACAGCCGCCTCAACGTAGTCCTTCTGCGGCTCGGGGGTATAAAAGATCTCGACGGGGTGTGTGCGACCGGGAACGGCCAGCAGGGGTGCGTTGTGGAAGTAGCGCTGGAACTTCTCGGCATCCAGCGTGGCCGACATGATGACAATCTTGAGGTCCTTGCGGCGCAGCGACAGGTTCTTGAGCAGGGCCATCAGGATATCCGTAGCCAGCGTACGCTCGTGCGCCTCGTCGATCATGATGCAGCTGTACCGCGTCAGGTCGGGGTCGTTCATGGCCTCGCGCAGCAGCTGACCATCCGTCATGTACTTGAGCAGCGTCTTGGGGCCCGTGTTGTTCTCAAAACGGATGCTGTAACCAACCTCCTCGCCCAGCTTCACGTCCATCTCGTCTGCCACACGCTGCGCAACCGACATGGCCGCCACACGGCGCGGCTGCGTACACGCAATCATCTTGCCCTTGAACTGAGGAAGGTCGTCGTACAGAATGTACTGCGGAATCTGTGTCGTCTTGCCGGAACCCGTCTCACCCACAAACACCAGAATCTGCGTGCTGTGGTACATGTTGAGGAACTCCTGGCGCTGCTTGTGCACCGGCAGGTTGCGGCGGCCGTCGAGAATGCGAAAGTACTCTTGCGAGTGCGGCCGGTCGGTGAAGGCGTTGATGTCGTTGTCCTCCACCACAGCGGCCTGCTTAGCCGTCGTCTCGTGGCGCACAAAGCCCTCGAACAGCGAGCCGGCATAGGCGCCACCGTTGCCGTTGCCGCTGCCAGAGCCCTCCTCATCAAGATGTGCCAGGTACGGGTTGTAGTCGGCCTTCTTGTCCTTCTTGTCCTTCTTCTCCTTCTTGCTCTTCTTGTCCTTGGACGACGGCGCATCGCTGTCCGACGCCAGCTTGGCCGCCTTGAGCGCGAGCTGCTCGTCGTCTTCGCCCTTGACACGCTTCATTTTGGATGGAAAGTCGGTTTCGCTGGAGTCTGAGTCGTGGCGAGCGCGTTTTCGTGGTTGCGAGCTCGAGGAGGTCAAGACGTCCGGCTCGTGATGTTTGGCACCTGCCATTGTGGGAAGGAACCAGGAAAAATAAGACAGAAGGAGGACCCGGCAGAATCTGCTGGCATATAAATTAAATCGAAAATAAATTGTACAAATTGAAAACTGGGGATGTCTCTGTTGCCTTTTGGGACGATTTGGGACTATTCTGGGACTATTCGTGCTCACCGCACACCGCATAGAAAAAGTCTAGGCGGCGCATTCTGTTTACAAGAGGCAGGAACGCGCAAGGTCGTTCTTTCTTTTTCTGTTCCACTAAAAAGTTTGTCTGGCCAATGAAAGAGCTCACTGAATAACGCGATAAGAGATAAGGCCGGAGGGGTCCAAGTACAAGTACCTTTTGTCTGTACTTTTTGCTGTCGATTCTGCAATAGCTCAAGTATAGGTACTTCACAATTTTTGCTTTTGTTTTCCTTCCAAATTGAATGCTTACTTAATCATTAATTTGCCTGCTCTTTCCTGGCATCCTGTCTTCATCTGAATCTCGACACAATTTCAACCTCACTTTTCACAGCTATCAAATCACTACAAAAACATCAATCATCTTCAATCCCAGCTCAAAGGCGGTCTGTGGCTCCTGTGCTGTCACCACTATCCTTACAGCCCCAGCAAATACAGCAAATAGGGACGCCTCCTCACTTAGTGAATCCACTGCTGTTGGGTTTTGGTACTGCTGTCTTTTTCCAATTCTTTTTTATTCAATTTTAATTCGGTTTATCCTTGCATGCAGCATCGGTTTCCGTTACTCTATATTTTCTCCCTTGTCGCACTGGGCGCAAACGCAAAGAGGGGCCCTGAGTTTTCTTGACGAAGAATACATTGTTTGGACAAGATTAGAAGAAGAAAAGATTCAAACGAAAGAGAAAGAGAAGTGAAGAAGGAGAAAGACATTGTTCGCCTCTAATCTACAGATCAACACTGGGAATGGCTGGCTGTATGACTGGGTGTTTCGAGGCATAGACATCCTTGACATCATTGATTTTTCAACCACTCCGACAAGGTTCCGGTTCAGCATCTCATTCTCATTTATCAAATAGACCTTTCCCACTTCAAACGCTCTGCAAACGACACGGAAAGATGGCTCTCCAGCACGCCTATGAGGACTACCAGTCCGCCCGACCGGTGTTTTATATTGGCCAACACGACTCGGCCCGGACTGAAGTGCTGCCCGACGACCAGTACCGCCAGGTCCTGAGCCAGGGTGTAAGTCTGCTTGCTCGTCTTCCATCTTCTTATTCTAACATGCTAGTTCATCTTTACTACGGCTCCCATCACAAATTCCCACTTCCGCAAGCGCGTGGAGGATCTCAAGGAGCGTTTCATTGCAGACATCAACGCCCGCGACCTTACTCCTGAGGAGCGTGCCAACCCCTCGCTGCCCTCGCCCACTATCCCTACACTCTCGGACGAGGACACCTCGCTGTTCCCCGGCGCATATGTCACCTCCGTTGTCGGCTACTGCAGTCCATGGATCGACCTCTACTCGGCCGACCCCCTCGTGGCCAACCTGTCTCGCCAGGTCCTCAACATCGAGGTGGCCTATGCCAGCTTCTGCGGCGTTCGCAGCATTATCATCCCCGGCCCCCGTGCCGATGCCAGCGAGAAGCTCGTGGCGCAATATGCCCGTGCAATCCAGGAGGCTCTGCGGGTGGCGGCGCGCATGACCCTTGTTGTGTACCTGCCCATGTACCGCGAGCCCGGTCTTGAGGAGGAGACGACCACGCTGTCCGGTCCCGATGCCTACACCTCTAGCCAGTCGGGCAATGAGGAGATTGATATCTACAGTGCCTGGGACACCTGGCACTCCATCCGCACGCTCTGCGGCTACGACCAGAGACTGAGCGCCGCCGTGCGGGTGCCTAAGAGACTGCCCGAGATGGAACTGCAGACGCGCTGGTTCGCCGAGCCGGTCTACGCCCTCACGTTTGGCCCGTCCATCTTCCAGCAAAACCGCGCGGGCTACCCCAGCCTGAGCAAGAACCACCAGACCATGATCAACATGTTTATGCGCCTCAAGTCTGCCCCTTGGTTGATTCTAAGCGATGTTGGCCCGACCGCCGAGGAACTGGCGGACGGCTCGTCCTCGTCGTCTTCACCCCAGTCCCCGGCTGCTGCTGCGGCCACCGACTTCCCTAGCCTGGCCGAGGCTGCTAGCAGCAAGGGCCAGAGGTCGCCTGCCGATACGAAGCGCAAGCAG
This sequence comes from Ophiostoma tasmaniense, assembly GCA_022392925.1. Taxonomy (NCBI): domain Eukaryota; kingdom Fungi; phylum Ascomycota; class Sordariomycetes; order Ophiostomatales; family Ophiostomataceae; genus Ophiostoma; species Ophiostoma tasmaniense. Next base: position 143,187 of record JAKRGK010000014.1, on the reverse strand, counting down.
GCAGGCAATGCCCACTTCTCGTACCTCAAGCACCTTGAGCGCGAGCAGGCACCGTACTCTGAGACAGAAACATCTACCCTGACCAACTTCCAGGACTGGCTGCAGTCGCCGCTACAGCCGCTGGCTGACAACCTCGAGTCGGCGACATACGAGGTGTTTGAGGGCGACCCGGTCAAGTACGACCAGTACGAGAAGGCCATTACGGCCGCCATGGCCGACTGGAAGGCGCTCAACCTGCCGTCGTCGGCCCTCCCGCGCCCGGGCAGAGCAGCTCCCGCCGATGGCGCACGCACTATTCCGGAGCTGGTGGTCACTGTCGCCGGTGCCGGCCGCGGTCCCCTTGTGACGCGCGTGATCCGTGCCAGCAAGGCTACGGGTGTGCCCATCCAGCTGTGGGCACTGGAGAAGAACCAGAACGCATACGTCTACCTTGCCCGCATGAATAAGACGGTGTGGGGCAATAAAGTGCATCTTATCAAGACAGACATGCGCGAATGGGAGGGTCCTGTTGCTGAGGGCCACGAGGAGTCCAAGACGATCACCAAGGTCGATATCCTGGTGTCGGAGCTGTTGGGCTCATTTGCCGACAATGAGTTGTCACCCGAGTGCATTGACGGCATTCAGCGCCACATTGCGCGGCCACATGGTATCTCGATTCCGCAGTCGTACACGGCCCACCTGAGCCCCATTTCCTATCCGAAAGTGTATACGGACCTGACGGGCCGCATGGCGACTGATGATATGGCCTTTGAGACGCCGTGGGTTGTCCACCTGTACGCTATCGACCTGGTGTCCCAGAAGGTGCCGGGCCACCCGCGCTTCCAGCAGGCCTGGGAGTTTGTGCACCCAGTGCGTCTGCCGTTTGTCGAGGACTGGGAGGCCAAGCACGACCGCAAGAAGGTGCAGACCGGCGGCGGTGGTGCCATGAGCCTGGCAGGTGGCCTCAACGAGCACAACGCCCGCCACTGCCACCTCAAGTTTGTGTGCCGCCCTCGTGGTGTCATTCACGGTCTGGCTGGCTACTTTGAGTCGGTGCTGTACCAGCCCAAGGTGACGGCTGACGGTCGTGCTGCGGCACCCGAGAACACGGCAGAAGCCATTGAGATCAGCACGCGCCCCGACCAGATCGACCGCAAGAGCAAGGACATGATCTCGTGGTTCCCCATCTTCTTCCCGCTCAAGAAGCCCATGTACTTCCCGCAGGACGCCGAGATTGAGGTCAGCATGTGGCGGCAGACGGACGACACCAAGGTGTGGTACGAGTGGGCTGTGGAGATTTTTGTGTGGACAGGGCCGAACTCGCGCGTCAAGGTGTCTGCGTCCGAGCTGCACAGCAGCCGTCGTCTTGCGTGCCTGATGTAAAGATTGAGGCATGCCGTCCAAAGGGACAGTTGAAAAGTTTTGCTTTTATGAGAAACGATTGGGTATTGGTCACCACGATATATTGATATTGGTGGTGAAACTGCCGAGACATGTTATGAGTCTTGTCTCGGTTATAGTTTATTCTTGCATTAAACGAAATGAAGCATTTTTACTTTGATTTTATTTTGATTCGCTTTTTTTGATATTGAATTGTTTTTTGACAGTTTTATTTTCTTTCTCAAGTTTGCGACAAGATTCGCTAAATCCATTAAATCCCTGAAGATGCGGAAAATACAGAGAGACTCTCATGGATTTATAAAATAATCACAAGATCACACTGAAGCTATTTCAACAAAATCTTGTCGTGGACTGAACCATATCGAGATGCTCTGCGGTGGCTTACACCGACAATCTTGCTGACTCAGCACAACAAGTCTCACCGCCTTCATCTGGGCTCAATTCATTGCCCCAGTTGGTAGATTTTGCCATATTCGTCCCCACTCTAATTACACCAAGGACCACATTGGGCGGTGGCCTGGCCCATCGCTATTAGCAGCAGCACAGGCATCCACCGCCCCTCCACGCTGTCTCTCTTGACGTCGTTGCGACCCTGTTCAGTCTTTTTCCTTTCTCTATTTGCTCGGTTTGCTTTCGTTTTTGATTGCGTACATGGCCGTGCACCTCCCGCAGTCTCTCCGCCACACACTTCGAACCCGGTTTCCAGCTCCGTCCTCGACCCGACCTCTATTCGCCTCGACCTCCTCCTCGATTCCCATCACCACCCGCCTCTACAGCAAGATGCCTTCTCCCACCGATACCCGCCCCATCGTCATCTCCGGCCCCTCTGGCGGTATGCTCTCTCAAGTCCATCTATTTACATATACAACCAGCTAACAAACCAGTCGGCAAGGGCACTCTGATCAACAGACTCTTTGCCAAGCACCCCGAGACCTTTTGCCTGTGTAAGTTGATGTTGCTCTCCTTTGCGTCTGAGAATACAGCTAACAAACAGCCGTCTCCCACACGACCCGCAACCCCCGCGCCGGCGAGAACAATGGCGAGCACTACCACTTTGTCCCCATGGCCGAGTTCGAGGACCTGATCGCCAAGGACGGCTTTGTCGAGCACGCCAAGTTTGGCGGCAACCGCTACGGCACCAGCAAGCAGACCATTGCCGACCAGACCGCCTCGGGCCGCGTTGTCGTGCTCGACATTGAGATGGAGGGCGTCAAGCAGATCCAAGAGCAGCGCGCCCGTGGCGGCAACTGGCAGGCCCGCTACGTCTTCATTGCACCGCCGAGCAACGAGGTCCTCGAGCAGCGCCTGCGCGGCCGCGGCACCGAGACCGAGGAGAGCGTCCAGAAGCGCCTGGCACAGGCCCTCAAGGAGCTCGAGTACAGCAAGACTCCCGGCGTCCATGACATCATCATTGTCAACGACGACCTCGACAAGGCTTTTGACGAGCTCGAGAGCTTCATCTACAAGCCTGCCGAGAGCAAGTAGGCTGTTGATTGAGCACAAGTATTTAGTTGTACAAAAGTAATGCAGGCCACTATAGAAATATCAATACAAGGTCATCAGTTTGAATTATCTTGGGCAGTTCTGTTGACAATAAATGTGAATTTGATTACTAAGCAACACACAGCAATAAACTGCCATGCACAACACGACATCGGCAGTCACTATTTTATATCATAAATAACAAAAGGTACAAAGAAAATACGTGTTGAAGAGCAAAAGGAAGCTATTAAAGATACAACGGGACCACAAAAAAGCCAAGCCGACAAGAAGGATATTGAAAAGCATGCAAGGTCAGCGCCGTCTACCACCCATCGTTTGTTAAACCAGCAAGCAAGACAAGCGGAGCAAGAACTACTATGCCAGTTGACAGCCAAGAGTGTGCCTTCAAGTCCCGGAGTCAGCCAGGACTTTAGAATGATGCCGAATCCGCCCGCCTCCTTCGCCCTCCTTTTTAATTGCTGTTGTAGCTGGTGCTGGAATTAAAAGTCGAGGCCGACAACGAGGCACGGCGTGTCCGATTTTCGTTTCCTATTGTCGTGACAGGACCGAGTCGAGCAGCCGGCCAGGTCGTCGGCCAGGGGTATGATGAGAGCAGGAAAAAGGCTGAAACAAATAAGAAATAAGAACTGGAACTGGACAACTAAAGACCGAACACTGAGGAACCAAAGAACTGATCATGAAATTAATGCAAACAGAAGACGGGGTATGTCTGTTGCAGAGGAGACCATATCAGTCCCCGGGGCCTTAGTATCCGTTGACAGCCACGCGCTGCGAGCCACGGCTCAGCTCACGGTCGGCAGCAGGGCTAATGGGCCGGCTGTGTTGGCCGCCAGCACCAGCACTGCTCTCCTTCAGAGCGAGCAGCTGCTTGGCACGGAAAGTCTCGTAGTGGATCTGGGAAGTGGTCTCGATCAGGTCCTGCAGGTGGGTGCGCAGCAGGAAGTCACGCAGGTGCACAAACTCGCAGTGCTCCTCGTCCTCGACGTTGATGACACCCCACCGGTTCTGGCGGGCAGGGACCTGCTTGCCGTTGATGATGATGGACTTCTCGGAGCCGACAACAGCAAAGGGAATGCGGTTCTGTTTTGTTAGTTTTGCTCACATTCTGATAACAATAGTCCATGACATACCTTAATCTCCGAGTTGACAGCAAGCTCCTCCTCGTCAAACTCGTCGTTGTCGTAGGGGTACATCTTGAGGTTGTGGAAAGCAAACTCCTCCTTGATGCGGGCCTTGAACTCCTGACGCTCCTCCAGGGTCAGGGAGTCGGACTTGGCAATGACGGGCACAACGTTGACAACATCAGACAGCTTCTTCAGGACGACAATATCAATAGGCTTGAGCGAGTGACCCGAGGGCTGGATGAAGAACAGGCAGCAGTGGATGCGAGTGTCCTGGATGTAGCGCTCACGCTGGGCAGTGAGCTCCTTGCGCAGGTAGGCAGAGTGCTGGTCCTTGATGTACTTGACGATGGGGTCCCAGCAGCGGTCGTTGTTAATCAGATCGCCGTAGCCGGGGGTATCGACAATGTTCAGACGGAGCCGCACGCCGTTCTCCTCGATAATGTGCGACACGGCGTGGATCTCGGTGGTCGAGCGGATGGTCTCGTCGGGGACCAGGCGGCCCTTGGACTCCATCAGGTGCGAGGCGAAGATGGTGTTGATGAGGGTGGACTTGCCGAGACCAGTCTGGCCTGTGAGAGGGGTTAGTAGGTGCAACATGATGCAATGTGCTTGTGTGTGAAATGTGGTTGTTGAAGCAAAATGAAGCATTTGACCTCGTGATCGCGGCAATAGGGGTCGGTGTCCGATGACGGGCCCCTATTCTGACCACGGCCGGAGCTCCGCGAGCTGCAACAACAACAACACACCACCGACTCGACAAACTTACCAACGCAGATAACGTTGAACTGGAAACCACGCTTCAGCAGCTTGCGCTCAATCTGAGACGTGATGCTGTCAAAACCGACATGGCTCTGAGGGTAGATGGTAGCAGGGGGCATGGCCGCCATTGTGATGGATTTGATGGGGTGGTGAGAGTGAATACGGTGAAGCTACTCGTTAGAGGATGGCGGTCTCAGAGCTGTGCAAGACGATGCGCGAGAAGTGGTAGTTGCGGTGTTGGGAGGAGTGGCAATGAAGAGGTCGCGATGTCACAGGAAGGAGGAAACAAAATAGAACAAAATAGAGTTGCCCTTTGGGTTTTGGGGGGGGATTGGAAATTGGGACGAAACAAATTGTGGTGCAGGAGCGCAGGTAGCACCTGCCGGTTATTTCAATTTCAGGGGGGAAGGAGAGGAGATTTGCTCCTTCCCCTATTCCCAAAGGCCTGACAACGGTCTTGCTGTCGCTGTTGTCCTTCCCCCTTCCCTTGCCTTTCGCGAACAGGGGTTGAAAAGGGGAAGGAAAGATGGGCTGCGCGTTCCTGATTGGTCCTGGTTGTCGTCCGTGTGTCCTGGTCGGTCACCATTGGCCAGTCGGCAGTCTAAGTGGACCCACAAGGGCCCAGGAGAGCATGGGGAGGTGCACACTAGCAACTGCTAGCAAGCTTGTAGCAGTAGCAAAAGACAGAAGACAGCACTAGCTAAGACAGCGCCTGATTAGGACTAGTACACCTGAGGCGGGCCGTCGACCAACACTGCTGACATAATCAGAAAAAAATAAGTGCCCCAAAAAATAGAATTTGAAGTCGATATCGATTGAAGATCCAACGTCACGATACGACTGATTGTTGACGGCACCAAGACACGGACACACAACAGTGCCTAACACAATTGTCTAGACACACAAAAAAACCTACACAATGGCCACTGCCCCTCTCCGCTCGGCCTTCTCGGCCACCGCCCTGTTGCCCCGGCTCTCGGCACCCAAGTCTTCGGCCTCCGCCACCGCCGCCCTGTCGGCTTCTCTCACATCTACCCTCGTCTCGAGCTCATTAATACCATTACGGACATTCCGCGCTGCCTCCCTGTTTGCCCGCCAGATTACCGCCACGCCATACCTCCCTGCCTTCTCGATTGCGTTCCCCTCCATCTCGTCCTTCCTCGAGGGCATCTGGGAGTCGGTGCTGCGTGCGGTGCCCAAGAAGAAGACATCACACATGAAGAAGCGCCACCGGCAGATGGCTGGAAAGGCTCTGAAGGACGTCCAGTCGTTGTGCAAGTGCCCGGCATGTGGCCGGACAAAGCGGCAGCACCACGTGTGCTCACACTGCATGGAGTGTAAGTAACAACGGATTCGGCAGGAGCAGCAACTTTGCTACTGCAACTGCAATTGCCGCCTAAATATGAACATTGCTAACTTTCCACAGCAATACGTGATATGCTTAAGAAGTCCATCTAAGGATTTGAGGAAATGCATCGCACTACAACCAGAGCCGAGAGTCAAGGCGCTTGCTGATATGCATACGTACTGACATCCCCGGCAACCATGTACAACACTTGACGGGACCAGAGTCCGGCATACCGGCGCAGAAGGCTGCCGAGTTGAAATGCCGGACCACGGGTCACGTGTCCACGATCGGGACGGCAACGACAGAAAAGGCAGGAAGACAGGGGCAGGAGCGTTCTGTAGTTTTGTATGGAACGGGAGAGACTACTCTCATTGTATATTTTTAGCGACATGTAAAAGCAATTTAGACATTCCTTTCAACTGTTTGGGCAAGTACTGCATTGGCACCTCCCCTGCACGATCCGAGTCGCCAGCCAACATGTGACGTAGTGTATCGCAACTTCCCGCATAGCGAGATGTACTTTCCGAAAAAAGAGCATTTACAATCGCAAATAGCAACCATTAGATTAATGGTATTGTTCTATCAAATGTGTTCCCTAATAAGAAAGTACGGCCGTGCTTGCAACGGGAAAGAGCGACGCAAACGACAAAGAGGCAGTAAGCTTGGGCAGGAGCTGTTGGCCTCGCGCACCCCACATTAATTTTTACTACCTGCAATAGCTAAACGGCATCGACCTTAACCTCTGGACAACCATCATCACCCTGGCATTTTCGAGCAGTTGATTTTGAAAGCAGTCGAGATGGTAGGTGGTCCTCTGACCCCTAAGGAAGCAAACACAGCTAATCTTCCTAGTCTAAACAGTACTACATTGCCAAGGCGGTTGACAACGGTACGACCCCGCCAATGATGACGATGGCGATGGCGACGATAATGTTGGCAATTAACTAACTTGATAGCCCACGAGACGGACATCTTCTCAATAGCAGCGACGCCGACAACTGTCATTTCTGGCTCGGGCGCATCGACTCTGCGCTTCCACAGCACCGCGAGCGTCGACTTTCCCATTGCGCAGTCCATCGACGGCGCGCACAAGCTCGGCTGCCACCATGTGGCCACGGCAAAGGGCGGTGCCGGCAAGGTTGCTTGTTCAGCAGGATTTGGCGGCGACGTGAAGATCTGGAAGCAGAGCGAGGCGGGCGACTGGGTGCTCGACACAGCACTGCGGCCCAAGGACCTTGTGGGCGGCAAGGGCGAGGCTGGCGAGGAGGGCGAGGGCGACACCGGCGCAAAGTCGGAAAAGTCTGAAAAGACGAGTGACGCATGGGCCCTGGCCCTGAGCAACGATGAAAAGTACATGGCCTACACTACACACGACGGTCGTGTCGGCATCTGGGACATTGAGGCCAAATCGCGCCTGCTTGTCTACAGCACCCACAACCGTGCGACGAGCAGCTTTGCCATGGCCGTCGACCTGAGTCAGGATGGCAAATACACAGCCGCCGGCTACCAGAATGGCTCTGTCAATGTGTTTAACAACGACCAGTCTAAGCTGGTATACACGCTGCCCGGTCTCGCCAAGCCCGTGCGCGCAGTAGCGTTCTCGCCTCTCGGTCGGCGACTCGCGGCCGGTGGTGATGCGGGTGTCATCTCCATCTACGATATGAGACACGGCGAGCCAGTCGGTAGCCTGACACCACCGGGCGCTACAGCCTCGACCACGTCTGTGTGGGTCATGTCCCTCGACTTCTCGGCCTCGGGCGAGTACCTCCTGGCCGGATACATGGACGGCAAGGTGCGCGTGTGGAACATTGAACTGGGAACGTGTGTGGCTACGAACGGCGAGACAGAGATGAAGGCTCTTTGGAGTGTCAAGTGGCTGCCACCAAAGTCGGAGCGGCCTGGCGCAGACACGGAGAACTTCTGTATTGCCGGTGCGGACCGCAGTCTCAGCTTTTACCGCGAGGCAGGCTCGAACCCAATCATTTGAGAGGATGACGGATGTATGGGAGATATTACGAATTATGAATCAATCAAGGCAATCTACACATTCCCGGAGTGAGCCAGACCCTGCCTAGCAGGGCTCATCCCATCAAGTCAATGTTATGCTCAGCAACCACGTCGGCAGATGGCAAGTACCGCTATGCGCGACCATCCGGTTCGATATGCTGACCGACTTACTATCCTCTAAGGATTTATGCATATGGAAGAAAAGGGAAGCAAAGGTATGGAAGATCAAAAGAAAGTGGCCTCATAGATGCGCGGATCTCCATCAGATCAATCTTGCCGGAATACAAGTCTAAACTTTCCAGCGTCTGCGGTTTTGTGGATGAAGTGAGATATGCACCTACGCGAATCGGCATCGGGAATTTAAACAAGACGAAACAATCATCAATGCAGCAATACAGCACGGCGAGGTGGCAAAGGCAACAACTCCAACTCCCGGTCGGGGCTTTGTTGACTGTCGGCCGGGGCGATCAAACCGCCTTTGCACGGAATCTCGCTGTCGATCAGTACGCGATCAAACGGAACACAGATGCACGATCATGGTCGCAATTAATTTTCAATTGAATCCTCGTATTCATATTGATTTTCATTAAGCTTGTTATGGCTAGGATGTCCTTCAGATGGACACCGACCTGCAATGCCTTGCCTTACCCGTCTTATATCACGTCTGCTGTGTATGGTTCTTATTACAATTCCTGAAAGTCGTTTTGTTTTTCTCTAGTTTGCCAAGCCTCCTTCATCATTGAGAATCTCAAAGACCTCTGGCGTTGCTTGATGCAGCCATGATCTATTCTTCATACACACTAATCTCCCGCAGCGACTGGATCGTCTGATCAATACCATCACGATGAGGCCGGCTCTGGTAGCCTTTGTAGCTTTCACTGCGATTGGTTCGACACTAGCACAGGGCTTCAACTCAACGACAAAAGGAAACTCAACTGATCTCCAGCCACATGACGGCTTTCGGGGCCATGGATTTGGGTTCCATCACGGATTCAAAGGCTACGGCCAGGACGCGGATAACGGTGTCGGAGGTGGTGGTAATGATGGTGGCGGTGATGACGACAACAGCGATGACAGCGGCGACGACAGCAATGACGACAACAACGACAACAACGACAACGAAGACGACAGTGACGACGAGGACACGGAAAAGCCCAACCAAGGGTCAACGCTCGAGAGATGCGCCATCTTCCAAGACTTCAACCGGCTACTGGACACGGCATCCAACGATACACGGCTGCAGCTGATCTTCCGCGGCAACGACACGCGCATTGCCAAGTTCCGCAATGACGCTACACAGCTGCAAAATTCATCGACGCCACAGGGTGCTCTTCTACAACGCTTTCGCAGCAACGCCACCTTTGTATCGACGTGCAACGCCATCTTTTCCATCGAGAGCAGCGACAGATCGTGCAAGCGCATGCTTCGTCTGCAGGACCGTGTCGAGACTGTGAACAATGCTACGCGGCTGGCCAAGGCGTCCCGGGACAACAGCACCCGCGCCGCCCGGATCCAGGACCAGGTGGCGCGGAACCAGCCCGAGCTGGATGCACTGCAAGCCAACACGACGCTGCAGCAATTCTGTGCCGGATTCCAGACGCGTGCGCAGTGCCACTCAATTGTACGGCTCGAGGCCAAGGTGATGCTTGCACGTAATGCTACCAAGCTCAACGAGACGTTTGACGGCAACACGACACAAATTATCAGTTTCCAGGCAATGGCCACCAAGGCTTTGGCACGGCTGAATGTGCTTCTAGGCAACTCGACGCTGATGGGTATCTGCAAGACAGAAGTGCCGTCCATCATCGATCTTGGTATGTTCCTGTGTACCCTATCCAACTTGATATACTCAGATCTAACAACGAAGCAAACGAGCTGCCAAACACTACGGTGGCCGCAACAGAGTCTTCTAGTAGCTCATACGGCCCGGCTGGATCCGTGCTGCCTGTGGCTGTGTTGGTATTTATCTTTTTCAACATTCTATAGTGGTCTGCTTGGGTATTTTGGGTATTTTAGGTATTTCTTGGGTATTATTTAAATACATTTTGAAGTTTTGCATGATAGAGGCCATCATATGACAAAATGTGCTGCTCTACTCAATCTCTTCGATCCGCGGTCGGCCGTTGAGTGTCTGGCTCGTCGATGGGGACGCCGTGCTGCTCAGGTTTGCCGGGTTGATGGAGAGGCCGGCCAGTTTGGCAAGACCACCAAACGGACCATTGGTACTGTTCTCATGCTCGATGTCGCGAGGCATCAGCGACGTCATCTGCCAGTTCTCCAGGCTCTCAATCACGTCGATGGCGTGCTGCTTGACCAGGCCGTCCTCGTCCGTCCCGGCCACATAGCGCAGGATCCGCAGGATATCGTCCTGGCTCTGCTGCGTGAGGCCAAAGCCCAGCCGCCGGTTCGTCTCGCGCGCTTCATGCAGTGCACGCACAAAACTGAGGATCAGGATGATGGCCGCACGCCGTAGGATGCCCTTCTCTAGCTCCGTCTCCATGGTAAGGATGTGCAGACACAGGTCCACAGCTCCAGACGCAAGTGTCGCACCGAGGCCGCCAATATTGACCTCAATGCCGGCGCCGAGGATCGACAGCGCCGACGCCCGGATGCGCACGTCCTCGCTGCCGCGCTTGCTGCCCCAGCCCTCGACAATGCGGCCCAGGATCTCGTTTCTTTGCTTCTCCTCGTCCGTCAGAAGCGCCTCGTCCAAGTCCATCGGGTCGTCATCAACGTCTGTCTTTTTATTCTTATTCTTCATCTCCTGCATGCGTGCCTCGCGGGCTTGTTTGGCTTCCGTCTTGGCACGGTGGCCGCGCCGGCCGGCCGTTTCCAGCAGTGCCTCGCCGACCTGCTGGGCCGTGTCGCCGGCAAATGTGTCGCCCAGTCGCTGCACGACCTGCAGCAGCGCCTCGCCGAACCGCAGGCGCGCATCAACGCTTTTGGTCTCGGCGGCGTCGACGTAGTGGTCCAGCAGCTCCTTGGTGGTCGACTTGGGGTGGCGGTTGGCAATGAGCGCAAAAACCTTGATGACGCGCAGGTTGACATAGTCCTCGTTCTCGTCGAGCAGCGACGACATGAGCACGAGCATCTGTGCGATATCAAGTACGGCGCTGTTGGACTGGACGAGGCCCTGCAACAGCGCAATGCCTTCAGAGCGCACGGGCGGCGGCGAGTCGGCCTGCATAATGTACGACATAGCGAGGCTGTATGTCTTGCGGTCCTCGACGAGCTGCTTCGGCGTTGGCTCTGTAGAGTCTGCGGCGTCGGGGTCATTGAGCTCGTCGCTGTATTTCAAAAACAGGAGCAGGTTCTTGGCTGTCTTGGCGTTGTCGTCGATGGCGTCCGAGCCGGATGCGTGGCCAATCTTTTCGAGAGAGGCCTCAATCGACTGAATCGCCGTGGGATCTGACTTGGCGCGCCGGAACCCAGGCGATGTCACGACAAGGTTCAGCAAACTCAGGCAGACGGGCAGTGTCTCGTCTTCTGCCATTGCGTCGTCATCTCCATCTCCGCCTGTCTGCCGTAACAGCCCTTCGACTAGCTCGAATATGTGGTCTGGCTTGCCGGCGAGCTTCTCTGGGAACTTTTGCATCATCTTTTGCAGAATGCTGCCCTCCAGGACATCGGCAAGAGGGTTGCTCTCGCTGACGCTGTCGAGGTCCATCTTCTTGTCGTCATCCTCCTCTTTGATTAAGACGATGCCCGGCTTCTTCTTTTGCTTTGGCTTTCTCGACACGAGCCAGCGGCCAAACAGATCCAGAAATACAGACGAGATGTCCTCGTCGTCTGTCGAGATGGATGCCAGCAGGTCGATCAAGGCGTCTGATTTCGGGCCAATCTCGTTCCACCGCGTCTGCAGCACTTCGGCCGGGTGTGGTGGCGTATCCGGCGCTGACACGATGCAGATGCTGTTTCCTGTGGCGTCCTTGAGCTGGTACTCCCACTGGGGACTCTTGCTGGCGTCTCTGCGGCCCTCGAACAGCAGGTCGCGCACAATCGGCATAGCCTTGTCGGGATTTGCGGAGATTTTGAGGTAGATCTTCAAGAGATTGCGCGCCGGCAGGCAGTAGTCCCCCTCGCACTTCTTGGTGGCATTGGTCCACGACGACAGCGACCACAGCGGCAGGACGACTGCACTGAGCAGCCGCCGCGTCAGGCCGGGGTTCGGGTGCGAGATGATGAGCGTCTGTAGCCGCCGCAGACCCTGGGCGACAGCATCGTCCGACACCAGCACGGCAGCTGCGTTCTTGCGCAGATCGACCACCTTCTTGTCATCGTGCAGTGTGCCCAAACTCTGGCTGGTGGTCGGGTCGATGGCGTGCAGCATGGGCTCGGCAAAGCTGTTCCAGCCGGGCATGCCGGGCGCGCCAAAGCTCTTGCGGCCTAGAATACCAAAGCCAATGACATAGGCCGCCACTTTGGCCAAGTCCAGTCCGTCGTGGCCGTCCAGCAGCTCGAGCAGCTGCGGCGCAATGCCGCGGAACCAGTTGTCGGCCGTCACGCGCTGGGCCGGACTGGCGAGCAGTCTGGTGGCCATCTTCAAGGCCTCTGGGGTGATTTGGGCGCCATCTTTCTGCGGCTGGGCGCCTGCAGAGTCTCCCGCATTGGATGGATGCACGGAAAAGACAAACTCGAGCGTTGCGCGCACGCCGTCGTGGCGCATGGGCAGCATGGCGAGCTGAGCCATGAACTCGAGGCGCGCTGCATCGGGCACTCTGCCGGGCACGATGGCGACATTCAACGCGGGAAGCAGAGCTATAGTCGGGGTCCTGCACTTACAGTCAGCATACTATCCATCAGAAATACATTCGATAGCCCCCGCATATGCATCAACTCACCTCTGAAGCAGATCCGAAAGTTGCTGTTGGACGGCATGGCGGTCCGGGGTGCTTGGGTCGACGAGGGCCGTTCCCAGGCTGACGAGAGACTCTCGGAGTGTTTTCTGGGCCTCCTGAGCCTCGCTTACTGGCTTTGGCGCATCCATTATGAGATTATATGGAAATGTAAGGATTCAAGAGCACTTGAGAGCTCGTCGACATCTGACATCATGACGTCTGGAGTCATTAGTCAGCATGCGACTTGAGCTGTAGCGCAACAGCGACAGAGCTCTTAAAGTGGGTACTCTCGACTAAATCGCCAATCACGTCACGCACATCCACTACACCTGACCCCAAACGTGACCTGTTGTCAAGCGCGTTGGGCCTTTTGGTGTTATTTTTGGCTAGTTTTTAGTACCCCTTGCAGGCAGTATTTACTTTGAATTTACTGTTTACTTTGCACGCCAAAAGCTTCACAAGCTTCAAAAGCTGCTTTTCGATCACGACTTTGGCGATCACCACCACCGCCGCCACGCATCCCTTTCTTCCACGACCACACGCCCAACGCCGTCTCCGGTCAATGCATGGCCAGGATGTCGACGCGTGCACCCTCATCAGCCCCGGAGGCTGTCCGCCGGGCACCTCCGTACAAGGACTTTCTGCAGCCGGCGCTGCATAGACGCTTCTCGTCGACAGCGCTCGTGCTGCTGGGCATTGCGTATGCGCAGTCGCTAGCACTTTCCAGCTGGTCGTCATGTGAGTCTCTGCTTTTCTTATTCTTGGAAAAACAAAATACTGACCGCCAGGGCTCTGGGCTTGGTTCCCACTGAGCAGCGCCGGCTTCCGCGCCCTTGTCATCTTCTTCTGCGGCCTCATCATCATCATCCTGCGCATCGCACAGTTCCACATCGGCATCCGCACCTCCAACTCGCCCTTTGAGACCTTCCTCTTCAACGCCGCAAAGCCAAAGACCATTGAGACCGTCCTGTCCTATGCCATGTCCGCCTGGCTGTTTGCCCAGGTCTACCGCTGGTCGGCCTCGGAGGAGGCCAGCCTGGGCTGGGTCACGCACTACCCCGGCGACCGTACACGCCTCAACGAGCGCGCGCTGTTCCTGGTGTTCCATGTCGTCGTCGTGGGCAGCACTAACGCTGCGATGCACCTCTTCCGCGACAGCGACCGCCTGCTCCTGGGCACGGCGCGCACGATCCCCGGCTCCGTCAAGAACGACAAGAAGAGCCAGCTCTACACTGCGCTGCTGGCCGAAGTGCCTATCCACGCTTTTACTGCGCTGACGCGGTCGCTGGTCTCCGTCTTCCTCAGCATTTTCCTGTACGGCGTGTTCTTCCGCTCCATCGCCTGGCGCATCACGCTGGGCCTGTTCCGCCCCTTTTACAGCCTGCCCAAGTCGACGCTGCCGCCGACGCTGAAGCCCTACTTTTCGACCTGGGGCTTCCTTGTGCACTGCATGGGCGCCGGCTTCCTGCTGTCGCTGCTGCTTGTCGTGGGCAACGCGGCGTTCACGCTCTTCCTCGTCAACGAGCCGCTCAAGGACGGCAAGCCGCTGACCAACGGCTCCAAGGATCCCAACGGCAGTCTGCTTAACGGCCTGCGCAGCAAGAAGGACAAGATCAAGGCATTTGCGCTGTGGGAGCTGGGCTTCATTGCGCGGGACTTCCCCGACCGTCGCGTGGCCATCTACACCGACATTGACCGCAAGGATGGTTCGGCATGGTCGCAGGTGTGCAAGCACTGCCTGGATATCATCAAGACACTCGAGCAGCGCATCGACCCGCCTGCGCCAGCGCCTGCACCGGTTGAGCCTGCCAGCCAGTCCAGCGCTGCCACCGAGCCCGAATACAAGCGGCTCACCAAGCCAGTGCGCGACGACCAGATTCTCGTGGGCACGCCCAAGAAAAAGAAGTTTGCCAGCGACATGGTCAACAAGGTGGCCATTGACCCGCAGAGCCCGCCACGGCTGAGCCCGTTCACCAACAAGGTGTTTACAGATGCCAAGAAGCGGCTGCTCGACGTGCAGCAGGACATTAGCGGGCCCGAGAACCCCAACAGCGGCCTGCAGAGCATGGTGCGGCAGTTCCTGACGCTGCCGGCCGTCGGCTGGCCATTCCAGATGCGCTTCCAGAACCGCATCACGGCCGCTGTGCTGGGCGGTCCGTACGGCGAGCCCAGCATCTACATCAACGCCATCAACGCACTGTCGCTGCTGGCCGTGCACAGCTTGCAGGAAGACAAGTTTGGCAACGTGCAGCGCGATGTCGCGACGATCATCCGCGAGCTCACGCGCGTCACCCGCAAGCTCGACAGCTTCAAGGCCTCCTTTCCGCTGCACTGGACAGACATTGAGGCAGTGCGCACGTGCCCCGAGGTCGACATCATCCTCGATGCGCTCAAGGACGGCCTCACTGACCTGGTGGGCAACTTTGGCAAGTACAGCCGCGATCTGCGGCTGACACAGGCAGACATGCGGCTTGCGGACGAGGCGGCCAATGCCGGCCGGCACCAGGAGGACGTGCTCGACGACGAGTCACCAGAAATGCAGGAGGCGCGGTAGGAGATGAAGGACTAGCAATGAGATGAAGTGATGGAGGTCTTCTTCTGGGATACATGGGCGGTGTTTGATTTATCTATTTGATTTGTTCTTGTTCTTGTACTATTTCTGTCACGATACCGTAGACTGGCGTTTTCTCATCATCTGCTTCTTACCTATTTAATTAAAAAGTAAGTCAACTCAACTGAGAGCACGAGCACTAAACACTGAGACAATGACGTTGGTATGTATGGCAAAGAAGGCGACCAATTGCAGGCGTGCATTTGCTGGTGTGGGGCCATAGTAACCAATTTACAGGGCATGCTGCATATTAGTGCTGGCTGTTAGTAAACATTCGTTTAATTACGTCGGCTGCGGAAAACGTTGAGCTTCGCCTCTCTCCTGTCCACGGCCAGCATCGACGACACGACAAGACGACGACCGCCGTAGAATGTTTGCATCGATAGCCTCAATACAGATATGAGCATCATTGCGCCATGATACGGCCGCCGGTCCGCCCCATCTCTAGATAATCGCGTCGACATCTCGACATCAGACGAAGCTCGACGACAACCGCCCGAGACGACCCCGGGGAGTCGTCGGCCACCAACATGGCCTCCCTCTTTCAGATCCTCTCCCGCATCGTGTACGGCTTCATCTACACATTCCTCCACATCCTCGTCGTCGCCCTGCTCCTCGTCACCCCCGGCGACATCATCAACCAGTCGCGCATCCGCCACGACTACGTGCCCATCATCATCGTCTCCGTCGCTTACTTTACCGCCATCTTTGTCGTCCTCGTTGTCTACTTTCTGCGGCTCTTTATCAACCGCGCCGTCCTCAACTCCATCCCCAAGGCCTGGGTCCCCGTCGAAAAGGGCGACGTCCGCAAGCATGTGCGCAAGATGATCGCGGCCGGCCTGAGTCGCAGCGCCGCCATTGCCTTTGTGTCGCGGCCGCGCATCCTGCCGGAGGAACTGCTCGACGAAATGTGTCCGATGCTGTCGGCCACTGGGCCTCTCATGAGCGGTGGCAGAGGCAGCCAGGAAAACAAGGACCTTCCAGAAAACGAAACCGAAAAAGAAGGCGAGCCGGCGCCCAAAGTTGTCCGGTTCAAGCGCGTGGAGACTGTTGAAAAAGAAAAGGAACTGGGCATCAATCTGCCGCCGTGCCTCGCCGTCTGGGGCGAGATCGAGCACCCCGGCTGGGCGCCGCCCAACCAGCCCGTGCCTGGCCTGCGCGGACGCAGCGCTGGCGACAGTGCAGGCGGACGCAGTGCAAATGCACCTCCACTGGGCGCCAATCTCGACGGCGACAACCTCACGCTCCAGTACAGCACCGTCGTGGCCGAGCTGCCCAACCTCATCGAAGCTAAAGCCCTCACGCTGGCACCGCCCGACCCGACGTCGCCGCCCGACGCGCCGCAGCTCGACCCTGAGGCTGTCGCGCTGCTGCAGCGGCCCGTCTATATGGGCTTGCGAGAGTACATTGGGCACCTGGCTGAGCTGGGCGTCATCGATACTGTCTTTGGCAGCGACAAAGACAGCAAACAAGAACAAAAGCAAGACAACGACAAGCGGCCGCTCGGCGAGATTTTGCCATCATTCGTGGCGGCCTACGAGTTTGCGCGGTTCTCGACGCAGATGCTCACGCACCGGCAGTTCCAGCAGCTCATGCACGACCTGGCGACGATCCTGCGGCGCATGACACCGCTGGACCCGAGTTTGTTGGCGGACGACGGCAGCAACAGCGACAGCGACAATGACGACAGCTACAGCGCCTACGGCAAGGACGACAGCTACGCGTATAGCGAAGGCGACAGCCGGCCCTTTTACTCTGGGTACTCTGGGTACTCTGGGCATTCGCACGGCTCGGCAGACACCGATGGCGACGCCGACATTGACGACACGGGTGCCCGCTCGAGCCCAACATCGCTGGACCGAAGCCGCAGCCGCAGTCAGCAGCCGCAACAACAAGACGAGGAAGACGTCGACACTGACAGCGACGGCACAAGCCGGCGACGGCCGCGTGCGCGTGCGCATGCTTCCCATACTCTGCTGCAGCCCAGACAACGCCCATCGCGGCCGCACAATCTGCGCCAGGCGTCCAGCGCGTCGTCGAGCGGCAACAGTTTTGCACAGACGCGGAATCCATACACGGTCAGCAGCCAGCCGTCGAGCTCGAGCCTGCGGTCTGGCCTGTCGGCGCCCTCTGTGGCGGCATCTACATTGTCGGCACGGTCGGCATCCATGGCGTCCATGGCGTCCAGAGCAAGCAGAGCATCTGGTGTGTCGCGATCTACAGCATCCGACGGCGGATCAGTCATTATTCGGCTGGCCGACCGGCACGAGCAGGCACAAGGGCTGCCGTATGTGTTGACGATGCCAAACTAAATCAAGAGGAGAGAAGCAAAGAGGAGGAACTGATACCCAAGGCTTTGGAAAGCCAGCACCCTGTACATACTGCAACCAACATATCTAATTTTAATACGATTCTATAATGACTTGTTGCACGTGACCAGCACACGGGCACATGAAAATTTGCACATCTGTATTCGCAGCAAGTAAACAGCACACCATATACATCACACAATACGTTCAAATACTATCGGGGAAACTGTTCTTTTTAAATTCAAAGATATAAATTACAGCGTGCAGCAAGACAGAGCAAAAGACCAGAAAGGTATACTCCAGCCACAGCAAACACACAACCGCTCCCCCGCCGCGTACAAGTTCAACCCAAACTTTTCCGGCACCACAATCCGGCCGGACACTGCAGATTAGGCCAACAGACACCTTCTTGGGCACCCATCACCACATCTCTACCGTATCCGCACCAGACACATCCCCTCCTCTGGCCCGCATCACGCCAGCACTATGGCACCGGCATCATGTTGCCCAGAGAATATTTTGTGTTTTGGTAGGTTCCAGTAGTTTACTTGAAGGCCTTGCCGAAGACAATGACCTGGAGCTGGTCGTAGATGGACAGGACACCGGCACCAGCGACACCGCGCAGGATGTTGGCACCAGCACCCTTGAACAGGGACTTGACACCCTCCTTGGCGACGATCTGGCGGAAAGCGTCCAGGGAGCTGCTGTACTTGACGGCCTCACCAGAGGTCATCATCATGCGGCGACGGACGGTATCCAGGGGGTAAGAGGCGATACCGGCACCAGTGGTGACGCACCAACCCAGAGCGAACGAAGCCAGGAAGGAGTCGGCCAGGTCACCGGTCAGGGCGATAGGCTTGATGGAGTCGTACATACCGAAGTACAGACCACGGTAGACAACGATACCGGCAACGGAAGGACCGAAACCACGGTACAGACCGGCAATACCGTCAGAGGCCAGGGTCTTGCGGTAGACATCGACCAGGCCGTTGAACTGGCGCTCACCACCCTTCTTGGCGGACTTGGCGTCGTTGGCCAGACGGGTACGGGCGTAGTCCAGAGAGTAGACGAACAGCAGCGAAGTGGCACCAGCGGCACCACCGGAGGCCAGGTTACCAGCCATCCACAGGCCGTAGCCGTCACGCTCCTTCTTGTAGCCGAACATCTTCTTGAACTTGTCGCGGAAAGCGAAGTTCAGGGCCTGGGTGGGGAAGTAACGGATGACGTTGGCAGTGTTGCCGCGCCACAGGGACATAACACCCTCATCAGCGGTGGTGCGCTTGAAGCAGTCGGCAATGCCCTCGTAGCGGCGGTCC
Organism: Ophiostoma tasmaniense; assembly: GCA_022392925.1. Lineage (NCBI taxonomy): Eukaryota > Fungi > Ascomycota > Sordariomycetes > Ophiostomatales > Ophiostomataceae > Ophiostoma > Ophiostoma tasmaniense. The sequence goes on along the minus strand of JAKRGK010000014.1, from coordinate 123,992 downwards.
AGACGGCCAGCCTTGATCATCTCATCCTGGGTGGGTTAGCGCTGTTTAGCGACAGAGAGAAAAGGCAAATAGCTGCTTGTTGACCCCTCTAACCCGAGTGCCGATCGTTTTCACGTGACCGACAAGAGGAAAAGAAATATCTAAGCGAATGCTCCGGCGTTTCGACAACCCCAGACACCAAGGAGGGGAGTTGACGACCGGAAACTCTGCAGAGAAGAGGCCAGCCTGACAGGCATGCACTGGTGCAGAGCATGATAGCTGAGCACCAATGCAATGTCTTATCGCAGACATGCAAAGAGGACGAAAACACATACCTGGTTCTGGACGAGGAGCTTGACACGCTCAATGGGAGCAGCAGCGGTCTTCGAGACGGCAGCGGAAACACCGCCCACTGGAGAAAGTCAGTATACATTCGTTGGAGGGAGTCCCGCCAGTTAATATCGGAGTGATATGTGGCGGGAGTGGTTGTCGAGTGTCGGCTCATTGAGCGGTATAGTTGGGAGTAAACATACTCAGGAAGTCCACCACGAAGGACTGTAGAATGTTAGTGCGTGTTCTTTATAAACGTGTTGGTATAGCTGAGCTGGCAATGAGAATGAGAGCAAGGCGAGCTTGGCGAAATGGCGGGGAGCTGTCGGGAGACCCGGGCACCCCGAAGCCAAAAGATACCAGCTGAATGCTCAATTCCAATTGCGCGAGTCAATCGGATAGCAGAGCACTGCTTGCAATGGCTTGCACGGGGCTGTGGTTGTGGCGGCCACGGGTGTTTGCTGCTGGTATCTGCGTTTCGCTGAGGGAATTCATGATGCTGCACAAGTGTCGGTCAAGCGGCTGCAGCTGGCGGCATGTTGCTGCCACGTTTGCTGTTTGCCCTTGGTGCTGGCATTGCCAATCCGACTGCTTGTTGCTTGTTGCTCCATGCATCCCGTTGCTCTCATTGGCTCTCATTGCCCATCTCGTGATGCCATCCCGTCTTTGAGATGCTCGTTGTGAGTTTTTGCGTGGTGACTTACGGGCATGCCCAGGATCTTGATATCTTCCTTGGAGGTCATTTTGGCGACTGGTCACAGAACAATCTGAAAGAAAAGAAGGAGTGGAGTTGGTATGGAAATGTAGAGAAGATCCAAAGAGAAGAGAAGAGGAAAGGAAGAGAAGAAGAAGAGAAGGGAGGAAGGAAGAAGAAAAGGGAAAAGAGAAGAGGGAAAAAAAGGAGGGAGGGAAGGAGAGAAGAGGGAAAGAGGAAAGGGAAAGAGACGGGAAAGGGAAAAAGTCAGATCGCAGGAAGGGGGAAAAAATCCTCGGTTGCGAAATTTATTATGGGACACCGCCCCAGCCCAGCAACAGCCAGCGGCAATAGGTGGTGATAGGGGAGCTTGTTACAGTGCGTTAGCTATATCTAGGGACCTAGAGGGAAATACCGGCCCTGCTGGACGGTCAAGGACCCTGTATTGGAGGGGCTTTCACGGTCTTTTGTGGCAGACAGGTTGATAGGGAAGGTAGTGATGGTTACGGAAAGAGCTACCAGCGTATGTAGGGCCAAAGAGGAAAGAGCAATGGGTGCTGTTGCCGTCTGGCCAGCACTGCTGTGGCATCTCCAAATTCCAATTACCAAACATCTCGATGCCGACCCGCTATCACAGGCCTACAGATTGCTTCGTATCTTACAGACTGCAGCGGTTTCATACTTTCTATACATCTCATCTCTACCCCGTATCCTCTGAAAAACTCTTCCAGCTACCCAAAAGCCAATACCAGCGTTATCGTTGCTCGTTACAGCGCTCACGGCTTTGCGGAATTTTCGATTTATTTTTTCAGCGATTCTTTCCGGCCGGGCGCGCTAATCCCAGACGGACGCCCCACTTTTGGCATTCTCGCAGCCAAAGGACCGCCAAAGCAGGAAGGGACCTGGCAAAGAGGCAAAGGAAGGAGCGAGCGAGAATTCCGGCCAACAGGAGCCGTGGAGTAGCCTAGAAAAGGAGCCAGCAGGAAATGCAGGAAATACAGGAGATGGGGAATGGGATGGAGAACTCGACTCGGAGCGCGGATACGGGTGTCCAGGGCGCCTGCCAACGCCTGTCCGGGTACCTTGCGGCCTGAGGCAAATGCCTTTTCTCTTCTATACAATGCCATGTTATGTAAGCATCGGAATCGGGTTCACGGCGTACTGTATTGGCTGTGATGCAACGTATTCCGTACACAGACACTTTTGCTGCGTCTTTTGTGTTTCGGTGTTTCTTGTATCGGTCTGAGACACGGTGTGTTCGATGGGCTGTCTACAGCAGTCGGTGCTTCTTTATTCTGGGCCCTGTATTGTGTTCTCAAGCACGGCTTTTGCCGGTTCAATCCGACAACGAGTAGGAGTTGTCGGTTTATTTCCTGTTATTTCTATTTTGCTCTATTTCTATATTTATACATGCAATATCTCGCAGTAAATAGTTCGTAGTGCCGAATTGGTTACGGGATCAATGTCTCTTTGCCGGCCATGTTCAGAGCACCTCGTGGGACAGCAAAGTTGAAACTGGCAAACAGCCCAGCAAGGACATATTGTTTGGATCTTTGGTTCTTTGTATACATTAGATAACCGTGGTATTGTGTCATCTCTGCATCCAGCGGCTTGGCCTGGTGACCGCCAGCACCCGAGAACTCCCTGCACGGCGTGAGGGCTTTGTGATGGCAGGATGATAAAGATGCTGAGAGGAGAATGATGTAATATTGTATAAACAGACACAGAGCAGTGCACATTCTGCCGACAGTCACAGCCGCTGTCTCCCGCAACGTGGGATGCCATGCAGGGGACAGATGCCAGCCTCGCTTTTGGGTTTGGTCTGAAGCACCCGGTATGAAAGATACAGCCACCACTTGAAAAGCAATGACAATCACAGTAACCCATCGAGCTGCACTTCACTACTCAGTACCCTGGGAGGTGAAATATCGGATGAGCGGAGCCAGGGACTCTACAGGCCAAACTAGACGATAACAGCGCAACAAAGAACTCAGGAACAGCGTACTTTCGCTGTAATCCCAGCTGCAAGCAGTCTGCCCACACAGATGGCAAGGGTGGGGCAGCTGCGTCTTATCAGTGAACGATAAGATGGAAAACTTTACCGATAAGAAGCACTTTACGCCAGCTGTAGCCTTGGTCGTGCCAGCTGGCAGCCAGCCTCACTTTGGAACCAGCTATTCTGATGGTGAACTCGACAGCACCGTCTTGGCATTAACATGGTTGCTTACATTGGGTTATCAACACCGGATAGACACGAACTGCTCGGCATGTTGTAGTCAATAGCATGCCGGTGAATGTTCAATGCTTGTTATGGTGGTCTTCTTAATGCATGGCATCTACACCGCAAGGAGATACACTGGAGATACACTGGAGGTACACTGGAAGAGTTCGTAGACAAGACAAGAGCTATCATATATAGCTGTCACCCTTGACAGTGCATGTACATGGCATCGATACCGTCGTCAAGCATTGCCAGGGCCCTCCGGCATGGCGATACACTGACAGTACCAATACCATGAGACACATTCGAGACGACAGACAGCACGGAGACGGCACAGGACGCAACGGACACGGAGATGATTTTAAACTTTTTTGGTTGATTTCATTTTTTATTTTGACGTCAAGCAAGCAGCGGGCGCGAGAGGTCTTCTCTCGTACGCACGGCTCGTGTTTAAATTTTAAAATCCCAAAGCCGAAAACCCAAATAACAACTCCGTCAAGGCACAGTCCTTTTGTTAATATATAGGACTTGCGTTTTAGTCATCCCCGCTCAGCCTCCTTCTCTCAAGTGAGGTGGTTTTTGTTTGGTGGTATTCATAAGTGGGAATCGAAAATTTACTCGGCGTCGCCAATGGCGCGGGCTGTTTGTTAGCAGGATTCGATACGAAGAAGAACGGGCAGACATACTGAAGATCTTCATCTTGCTGTGGCTGACAACCTGCTTGATCTGGCCCTTCTCCTCAAGGTCGGCCAGGCACTTCCGTGCCAGGGAGCCGTTGATCTTGAGACGATCGACCAGAGTAGCGACGGTCACCAGGCGGTAGGACTGGACATCCTTGTACAGCTTCTCAGAGGTCTGCTTGTCCAGGATGACGGCGTGCTGGGCCTTGTCCTTGACTGTTGGGAGTTAGTGAGTGTTGGTAGAGGAGTGCCGGCACGACGCAGGCAGATGTGACAGTATGGTTTGGTGATGGGTGGCTGGCGGATGACTTGTAGATGTGATGTGATTCTGTATGCTGTCGAGTGTCAAGTAGGGCAGTTGACTCTTGTCGACTAGACATGTGTGTGGTTGTGCGTTACTTGACTGCTGCATCTGGCCTGATATCCGACTGTCGTAATATATTGCCATGTCGAGTTGATTGTGGTCGTCTTGCTGTCGCTTGCAGTTGTTCAATCTTTGTCTTTCTCAAAGTCTTTGGAGCTGAGATCCGCCGCCTCGTCATCTTGTCATTTGCATTCGCCATCGCCATCGTCATTCCGTAACATTGCCATCTCGCTGCGTCGCGCGTCGCTCGTCGATTGTCGGCATCGATAACTTACCCTTGCCCTTGGACCACTTCTTCTTCTGCTTCTTCGCACCAGTGTTTGCGGGCGCCATGTTTGCTGATTTTGTTGTTGAGTTGGATGAACTTGGTGATCTCACAAAAGAGAGAGGAAAGAGGAGAGGGGAAAAGAGGTAGAAAGAGGATAGGCAATTTAGGAATAGGAACCTCTACAGACGAGAGAGGGCTTCTCTGGCTGTGCACTACTTTTGGGAGAATAGTTTTTTACAAAGCCCTTTTTTGGTGTCCGGGGCGGCGATTGGCTGAAAATTTCACTTGGCCCCATAGTAACGTCGACAAGGCGGCGGCAGCAGATGGCAGTACACTCAGAGGTAGCAGGAGTGGCAGTATTTCTCCACGCAAGAGTCGTGCTTATGTCAGCAATAGAAGCCCTAATTTTGCGCGGCGTGATTGGGCCTCACGTGGCGGGGCACCGGCCCACTCAAACGACAAAGCCCTTCCTATCATCTTTGCGCATTCTCCACTCAATCTAATTTTTCCGCGCCCGTCAGCACACGACTGTGAGGCCTGTCTCTGCAAAAGATGCTTATGTCAGACTTTTGCGTCTGAGGACCTCCGCCCTAACACCTAAGAAAAGGGCAAACTTGAGAAAAAAAATCCCATAGCGGGCCCAAAAAATTGAGACTACCAGAATCCACGGCTCACAAAACTTCTCCTACCCTTTACTCTTCCACCACCCTCCCAACGACAAATCCGGTCCGCCCGCCGCACGCATCACGAATAATACAGAAAAAAGAGTTCATCACGAAACTTTTTTTTCTTTCGCCTGTTCAACTTATCCCGTCGTCCAATTCACATCAACAAATCCGACAACATGTCTGAGGTCGAGGTCGAGGTCGCCCCCATCTCCTACAAGGTCCTCCCCAAGGAGGTTACCGACGAGATTGGCTCCGTCAAGCTTTTGTACGAACACCCGGAGGAATGAAGGAAGAAGATGGCAGGCGGCGAGCACGAGCATCGGGCACGAGCGACGAGCCTGCGCATCCCGACGACTATGGACTTTTGCTGACCGTGTTTTCTTGAACAGCAACAAGTGGAGCTACGATGATGTTGAGATCCGTGACATCTCCCTCACGTAAGTTGGATTGCACAACTGCCGTCTGCGGTGTCTGTCTGGAGTCTAAGTCTGGGATACCACACGCACGAGCGTATCAATCGGCAAGGAAAGGAAGCGCGGAACACGACTTGGCGACGATATGGATTGGGAATCAGCAGGCAGAGACGAAAAGTCTTGACGGCGAATCAGAGTCAGCATGGGCATCCGACGATAATCGACGACAACACGACAACACGACGAGAGTCGTCGCCAGATCCATGCGCAAGATCGGCAAATTCTTGAGCCAGTCCGGAATTTCAGACATGACAGACAGACACAGACAGACACAGACACGACTCAATACAGCAATACTAACAGCCCAGGGACTACATCCAGATCCGCTCCCCCGTCTACCTGCCTCACACCGCTGGCCGCTATGCCGCCAAGCGCTTCCGCAAGGCCAACTGCCCCATCATTGAGCGCCTCACCAACTCTCTGATGATGCACGGCCGCAACAACGGCAAGAAGCTGATGGCTGTCCGCATTGTTGCCCACGCCTTTGAGATCGTATGTCTACAGCAACAACCATGTACACAGATTCTGCAGAGACTAACACCAACAGGTCCACCTGATGACCGACCAGAACCCCATCCAGATTGCCGTTGACGCCATTGTCAACTGCGGTCCCCGCGAAGATTCCACCCGTATTGGCTCTGCCGGTACCGTCCGGAGACAGGCTGTCGATGTGTCGCCCCTGCGCCGCGTCAACCAGGCCATCTCTCTGCTGACCACTGGTGCCCGCGAGGCCTCGTTCCGCAACATCAAGTCCATTGCCGAGTGCCTGGCTGAGGAGCTGATCAACGCCGCCAAGGGCAGCAGCAACTCGTACGCCATCAAGAAGAAGGACGAGCTGGAGCGTGTCGCCAAGTCCAACCGGTAAAGAGTTGGCCGTTGCCGAATGTACTTGCACTTTCTCAAAAATATATTATGTCGTCGTCTCTTCTCTCTCTTTTCTTTTCTCTTTCTACGGCTAGATTCTAGATTTCAGACTCTAGTCTAGTCTATAGAGAATAGGCTGGTGGAGGTCGTATCACAACTGAATACTGGCTACTGGCCGACAGATATCAGGGGAATCGGGGAATCAGGGAACCAGGGAATCAAAATGTTTTTGCCACGTTCGTTCTCGTCTCGTTTGTCTTGTTCTGGGTGTCTTTGCCATTTATCTGTGGGGAGACCTTTGTGATATTTTCTTTGTTTCTTTATTAAAAAGTGGGAGTTTTGTGAGAAGGGCAAATGACAAGACAAAAGACAAAAAAACAAATAGGAAAATGGACAATATCAATAATCTATGGTATCGTGATGTCTGGTCTGTCTAGTTTTCAACATCCACCGACAGCCGCCGGAACATGCCAATGTGCGGCATGCCCTCTTCCCACCACGTGCCCATCTGCTCGTCGACCTCAAAGCCCAGCTTTGTGTAGAATCCCATGGCATACGACTGTGCGTGCAGACACACGAGGCCCTTGAATTTGGTTGTCTCGGTGGCCGCCGCCGCCGCGCTGTCGTGCTCGTCAAAGAACGTCGGGTGTGCCTGGATCCAGTCCAGCGTCGTCTGCACCAGCTTGGCTCCCAGACCAGTTCCCCGCGCCGCCTTGACTACGGCGATCCGCCCCAGCTTCACATATGGCTCCTTGCCGTCGTGCAGCGATGTGGCCCTCTCGACGTCCTCGGCCTGTGATTCTGCAGCAGAAGCCGGCACAAAGTCCAGCTCCGACTGCGACACGCCCGCGCCCGGCGCCGTGCCGTCCTTGTTGACCCAGTGGCCCTTGACGACAAACGCGCCGTCGACAATCGAGTAGGCCGCGCCGGGTGTCGGGTGTGGTGCCTGCGGGTACGGCACAACGCGGATTGTCCCGAGGGGTGCCTTTTCTTTTTCTGTAGAGTCTGTCTCGTAGGCCACCCAGTGACAGCACCGCGGATCGTCCTCGTCAATCTCGCTCTCGAGCGGCACTTTCTGCTCGAGGATAAAAACCTCGTGGCGGACCTTCATGGCGTCGATGAACGTGGCGTCGATCTCGGCCTTGCGCGGCTGGAGGGCCGGCAGGGAGCTGGGATCGTAGGCGGCCGTGCTCGGCCGTGCGCAGAAGACGGTGTGTGTCATTGTCTGTTCTTGTAGATGTCTAGACTTATAGATAATGTACACACAGAGTTAGTGGGAGTGGTGATGGTGAGAAACTGTAGGATGTAGGTGCTGCTGTGGGGCCGTTTTATATGCAAATCGTCACTTGTCAAAGGGCGTGCATAATGGCAGAAGAGTGATGCTGTGATCAGGTTTACGAGTAAGAGATAGATACTAACTCAAGTCGCTGGTTTATTGGATTTATTGGATTTGTTTGGATTTGTTTGGATTTGTTTGGATTTATTTGAAAATGATGTTCAATCGTTCAATCGTTGAATCGTTAAAATAGATTTATTAAAAACAAACAGAAAATAGGAACAAATCATAAAAAAATTAAAATAGAACAAAATAGACTACTTCCCCTGACAGACAAACTCCAGACTGCTCAGTGAATAAACGCCCGTCTTGTTGAACGTCGAAAACGTCAGCGACGACACAGACGACAGATTTGCCCCGGCGAAAGCAGACAGCGGCACAACCACTGCAGACAAAGCAGACGGCACAGTCACGTTGTGGTAGTGACTGGCATGCGTGCTCGCATTGCACTCCGCTTTGGTCTGCACCTCCAGCAGCAGAGACGACTGCGCCGGCCCGCCGAGGACAAACGAGATGCCGGTGTAGCCGCTGGCGGGCGCGAGGTCGGGGTCGTCGCAGGGGATGTTTTCGTAAAAGTAGGAGCCTGCCGTGACGGTGAGGGTGAGGGAGGTGCCGGCCACGGCCAGTGCGGACATTGACTTGTCGTCTGCTTGTCAGTCTAATGTAGCGGGACAAACAAAGGGACAGAAAGAGTACCTCCAGAGACAGCACCGAGGCTGTTGGTCTTGTTGGCCCAGCTGGCAAAGTTGTCAATGACCTTGTTTGATTTGCAGGCGGCATATGTGTCGAGAGTAAAGGGAACAGCGGTGACTGAGACGGCCATGGCGAGGATGATCGACGTGTACGCCATGATGTTGATTGATGTTGTCGTGGATGGCCTTGGACAGTCAAAGTCAAGACAACCCGGGATGGATGTCATACTATATATCCCAAGATAGGACGGCTTGTCATATCAAGACATTGATTGCTTGGTGACGTACTCGACGGCTATAGCTAGATTATAGCCATATGAAAACGAGGGTCAAAGATCGGATATCAACCGGTGGTGTTCCGAGGGCTGTGGTCGTATGTTGGCATAAATTCAGGGGTATGGCAAACATCAAAGTGCCAAAGTATCTTATATTAAAACAAACGCCATGCCATTCATTGCCAAAGAGCCATCCATAACACCAAGAAGCAGACCGTCAACCGAGACCAACCATCATAACGTCATGGACAATATAATACAAGAGACAAGAGACAAGCAACCAATGAAATGGAAAGAGACCAACGAAACAGAGAGACTACTTGCGCACAATCTTCAACAAAGGCGCAATCCGCGTCTTCTTGCTGAGGCCGACGCGGTACAGCACCCGTCCACCCAGGCCGCCCAGGCCAGTCGAGAGGCCCGACGCAGGCCTGACTGCGGGCGCTTCTTTTTGTATTGGCATTTCGTTTTGTATCTTTTGGTCTTTTTGATCCTTTTGATCCTTTTCTTCGTCTTCCTTCTCTTCCACAGGTATAAGAGGCAGCTGTTCTTCGGCCTTCTCCTCTGGTATTGACACAGGCGCGGCATTCCCGCTTGTCTCGCTCAAAGCCGTTATGGTAGTGGACAGCTCGTCGTCGTCGTCGTCGACCACCTTCTTGCTGCGACCCTTGGCCTTTGTTTTTGCCTTGGCCTTTGCCTTTGCGGCCTTTGGCCTGGCCTTTTCTTTTTCTACCTCTGAAACACCAAACCCGTCACTCTCTTCGCTGTCCTTGTATTCAGTCTTGTCCTCTGTCTTGTCCTCTGTCTTGTCCTCTGTCCTTGCCTCTGTCTTGTCCTCTGTCTTGGCCACCTGCCTTGGTCGACCCCGTGGGCGTTTGGCCGGCTGTGGCTGCAGCGGCAGTGCCTCGAGCGACTGCAGCGACTCCCGTGATGGCGCATCCGGCAGTTCAATGGAAATGACCTCGTTCTTCATCTCGGCGTAGGGAGGCTTTGCTTTTGATTTTGCCGTTGACTTTGGAGGCGCCTTTTCCTTTTTCGTCTCCTTGGCCTTTTGAGCCTTTTTGGAAACACCCGCCTCATAGTCGCTGCCAGACTGCGGCGAGCCCGGCGCGGCGTACACGTCCCGGTAGCCACCGGCCAGGTCGTCGCCGCTGTCAAAGTCTTCGTCGTCCGAGGCGGCAATGACTGCCGGCTTTTTGATAATGATGATTTTCTTGGCCTTTTTGGGGGTTTTGCTAGGTGTTGCTTGTTTCTGGGGGGGTGCCGGCTCTGGCACTGCTAACGGCGACGGCTCTCTGCCGGGCGACGAGTAAAAGGACAGCTCCGAGCCAGAGTCGCCAATCTCTTGGCGTGGCTCTGGTGGTGTCAGTTGCAGTGGCGGTGGACCCGGCAACGCCTCTGGCTCTGGTGCCGGCCCGGCTACTGCTATAATGTCGGGCGACGACATCAGCAGAGGTGCCCGTCCTTTTCGTGGTGGCGTAGCTGTTGCCGTATGTGTAGTCGCAGGCAGTTCTGGCTCGGCAGCTACCACGGCTTGACCAACGATGGCGGGATCGTTGCTGCTCCCCATGCCGCGCCCCGACGAAGCATACATGCTCGGCGTCGGGAACGCGACGGTGCTCTGTGTAGGGTCTGCCGGTATTTGTTGCTGCTGCTGGCCATCACTACACGCCGCCATTCCGCGCGCAAGCGTGTGCGTGACCTCGGCGTAGCTCTGGTCCCAGCTGCTGCTGCTCAGCACGGGCGGGTACTGGTGCAGCATGCTCGGCGTGGGCTCGAGCGGGAGGGATATTTCGATTTGTTCTTTCTGGTGTTGTGATTGCTTTTGGCGCTTTGGCTCGTTGCTGCTGCTGCTGCCTTCGATCCTCCGTTTGTCGGTTGGCTTGTCGGCCGGCCTTGCTGGCGGCTGCATCGGGCTGCTGGGGACGTCCCAGGGATCCCAGGGTGCCCGGGTATGCACCTGGGCGCCGAGCTGTCCAAGCTGTGCGCCAATCTCGCGCTGCTGCTCGTCGTAGACATTCTGGAAAAAGGACGGATCGGTCGAGCTTGTCGGGTGCAGCTGAGGCAGTGTCGACACCGGCCGAGGCAGAGGCGACGGCTCCATAAGCGCCACCATGGCCCGCGGCGGTGTTGCCGGCCTGCTTTGTATTTGTTCGGTGCTGGTGTCAATAAGGGTCTCCATAATGCCAGCCGGAGATCGTGGTGGGCTGGCATCGCTGTCGTCCGAGTCGTAGACCACCCGCCCGGCCATTGTGATGCTCTGTATTGGTTTGGATTTGACGTTGTTCCCAATAAGTGTTTACTTTAATTGATTGAGGTTGACGCGACACGCGACGGGTGGGGCTAGTGTGATGTACCACTGCACCCAAATTAGGTGGAGAAGTACAACCAACGTCACCTCAGCCTCACAAACTCAACGTCAACTCAATCCCATCTTTACCTCTACCCCAATACTCAGCACACACGCCGAAATGCCTCCCCGCAACAATGGCTTTCGCGGCACAGGCCCGTTCAAGCCGCCGCGGCCGTCCAGCAGACCCGAGCACGAGGAGCCGTCGTCGGCGAGCAAGCGCAGGCGCATCGAGATTAGCGACGACGATGTGGCCGAAGTAGAGGCCGAGGCAGAGGCCGAGGCCGAGGCCGAGGACACCGAGGCGGCCAGCGATGACGACAATGAAGAGGAAAAGGAAAAGGAAACAGAAAAAGAAGAAAGAGATCCAGCGCTTCCCCCGGCCCTGCTGGCCCGGTTGCTAAACCACTTTTTCGAAAACCCCAAGGGCACGCCGACGCGGCTCACGCAGGACGCGCACGCGACCGTGGACAAGTACATGGAGATTTTCATCCGCGAGGCGGTGGCGCGGTGTGTCGCAGAGCGGACGGGCGAGCCCTTTTTGGATGTAAGTCTGATGTCGTGTATTCTCAGTAACAAAACTAACAGACAGGTCGACATCTTGCAAAAGGTGGCCGCGCAGCTGATCATGGACATGTAGAACGGGAAGAAGTAACGAGTCATGACAAATCTAATATTTTAATACTATTAATATAAAGCAAGTATACTATCATCTATGCACCTGACCACGGACTCCAACTCTACCAATTTACACAATAACAGACACCAGCATCGCAGCAATAAGCACAACCGCCAGGTGCTGTTCAGGGCCAGACGCAATGCTGCTGTACGGGCTGGATGCCGACGTGGTGGCGGGATAGCCCTCGCTGGTGTAGCCGGGGATGGAGGTGGAGGCGCCTGTGCCGGTGGCTGTGGCCGAGGCTGACGACAGAGTGGTGATCAGGGTAGTGTTGGCCCAAGTGTACGACGAGGAAGACGAGGACGCCGGGGTGGTGTAGGCAGGCGGTGTGTACGTAGACAGCGGGACCGACGAGGACGAGACGTGGTGGATGGACGTGACGGAGCCGTAGGCGGGCGGAGTCCAGGCCGGGGTCGAGGTGGAAGACGAGGTGGAGTAGACGGGCGAGGCGGACGAAAAAGTCAAAGAGGAAGACGACGACAGAGTAGTAGGAGTAGACGACGAGAAAGACGAGACCGGAGGGATGACAGTGTGGTATCCAGGGACAGAGTAGCTTTCAACGGGGCTGGTCGTGGTTGTGCTTTCAATGCAGGGGCTGTCAGTTAGCATTGTAGAGGAAAAAGGAAAAGAAAGAAAATAAAGAAAAGGAGAAAAGAAACCTACGTTGTGGGATAGCCGTAGCCTTGGGCGTGGACGGCAGCCGAGAGGCCGACGACGAGAGTGGCAGACTTCATCTTGTTCAAAGGTTGATTTGGTAGTAAAGGAAAACGAGTGTGGAACGAGTGACTAAATTGAAGAGAAGAGAAGAGTTGACTGTGAGGTGAGTGATGAACGCCCTTTATAGATCTCGCTTGATTAGAGTTTGAAGTGTGATCACGATCAAGATAGACATTGATATAAAGTGAGCGCTTATTTTTATTACCTGCAACACTTCCATCCCCGACGACACAACACGAGCATGCTGCGGCGGACCGAAATTGGCACAAGGATGACTTTTACCTTTTTTCTCGTGCATGTCAATCTCGTATTTGCACATCATCGCTCTGCAATGTCTCGACGTCTGTGCAACACCGCGCGGAAGAGACATGCGACAAATGAAACAAGACAGCGAGAGACAGAGGGTGTATGTGTTTATATGACTTGACGGCTACGTAGGCTGGGAGTGAAGAGTGAACAGAAGAAGAGAAAAGAGGGAGAAATAAAAAAGACAATGGAAAAACAAAAGACAATGGAGAAACAAAAGACGCCGCCACAACATCTACTGCAGACTGGAGACTTGGACTGTACCTGCAAGGATATCAAGGCCAACCCCTTGCAGCAGCATATATTATTCTTTATGAATACTGCAACAACACTGGTGATACCTCGCTATATTAGCTGGCAGGCATTTCTTCTAGTTTTACTGCAGGATTGCCAACACACAACAAAGACAGCTCCGACAACCAGCTTCTGCAAGAACACAACAATCAATATGCACTGCAGGGCAATATATTGTTGTCTGTATGAAACGTGCACTCTTTAAGATGGGTGGTTCTGTAGTATTCTGTTTCCAACTCGTGATGATTCGACTGTCTCTCATCTCGACTGCATTGCCGAAAGATGCGTCGACTTCGTCAGCGTCTTTGCTCGAGTGCTTGAGACCGGTGCATGACCAGTGAGACCACTGCGTCGCAAACAGACTGCAAACACAATCACATGATGCTTGCCACCGGACTGCTGCGTGTCGACTGTCCAGCGCGTGTTTGTCAAGTGTCCAATCTCGTTCCGCAGTTGCTGGAGCGTGGACGGGTGCGGTGGAAGCGTCCTCGCCGTGGGCGGCCAAAGATAAGACATCCGAAAACTTGGGTCTGCAACGAAAGAGACCATCCTGGCCAAGCTTGACAGGCGAAAGAAGTCGACGTGTAGATGATACTGCCAGTGCGTTGAGATTTTACAGAAAGGACCGCCTGCCAGCATATCTCCGGCTATCAACTGTCCTCCAAGGCTGTCTCTTCCCTAAACAAGCCATACCCCAGTAAAGCACTCTTGCCTCAGGTCAGTGCCGGCCAGTTTTGACGCAGGCACGCCGTCATTAGCCTTGCAGAGCCCAGATCTGTCGCGGTCTGTAGCAGCTCTTTTTGGTACCGTCCGGGCGTTCCTCTGCTGGTAAGAACTGGCTGGATGTGGAAGGAACACCTACTCTCATACGGCACACCAGTACCGATTCGGCCCTTCTATATCCCATCATTTAATCATTAAACAACAGAATCAAAATCCATCTCAAGCTTCCATCTATCCCAGTTGACCCCTCCACATAGTCTCTGACTGACCCTGAATCTCCAACAATCAAAAGTCAGGCAAGATGGCCGAGTTGGTTATGGCGTAGGATTAAGGTTCCTATGGAGCAATCCGCGTGGGTTCAAGTCCCACTCTTGTCAACTTCTTTTTTTTTTTTTGCCTTTTCGGTAGAAAAGGCAGTTTTTCTTCTTCTTCTTTTTTTTTAGAAAAAAAAATATATATATATATCATATATATCAAAAAGTAAAAATAAAAGCAGCAAAAAAATGCTAATAAAAGCAAAAAAGAACATGACAAGAGTGGGACTTGAACCCACGCGGATTGCTCCATAGGAACCTTAATCCTACGCCATAACCAACTCGGCCATCTTGCCTGTGTTTGATTTGTTGGAGGACTGACGCGTGGCAGGGTATATATAGCAATGAGCACATTGCAATAGACATGAAAACAATCTCAAATTCACATTCATCCATGCAATACTAAACATCGAATTGAAAAACTAAACCAAAGTAACAATTAAACAATAAAAACAAAATCAAACTTGGGTATCCTGCCGAGACGGCCTATTATGTCTCGCTCCTTCCTCCAGGGTATCCTGCGTATAATACATATTCTCGTTTTTTTGTCTTTTTGTGCCGGTTCGTTGTCAAACCAATATCGGCGCGGTTCGTTCTATTCCACTTACGTAGAGAACATGAAATCGGTATCGGGAGCTAATGCACGCCGCAGTCAGTCATTGCACCTGTCATGCTCAGCAGCCCGGTGAGACTGTAAATAATCGCTCTGTCGAGGATTAGATGTTCTCAATCACGCGGGCATTCACAGCCTGCTGGAAACCCTGGTCCTGACCTGAGAATTCGTTCATGCCCGAGGACCCGGCCTCGTCCTGGGCGGCCTGGCGCACGGCCGCGTCGAAACCTGCCGCGTTGCCCATTGTCTGGTTCGCCGCCGGCAGGAAAATGACCTTGCTGTTGGCACTCTTGGCCATTGCCTGCATCGCCTCCAGGTACCGGATCTGCATGGCCGGTGCCGACGACAGGATGTCGGCGGCCTGGCGCATCAGCTTGGCCGACTCGACCTCGGCGCGCGCCGCAATAATCTTGGACTCGCCGATCCGCTTGCTCTGCGCCGCCATCGACAGCGACTCCTGCAGCTCGGCCGTGAACACAATGTCCTTCATCAGCATGCTCTCAACCTGCACGCCCCAGCCCGCCGCAACGTCCTCGATGATCTCGCCAATCGACTGCGCAATCTCCTCGCGGCGCTCGACAACCTCCTGCAGGACACGCGCACCGACAACGTGGCGCAGCGTCGTCTGCGTGCGCTCAACGAGGGCCTGGCGCACGTTGGCGATGCCAAAGGCGGCCTTGTGCGGGCTCACAATGTGGTAGTAAATGACCGAAGTCAGCCGAACTGTGACGTTGTCCTTGGTCATGCACACCTGCTGGGGCACCTCGACAATCTGGATCTTGACGTCGACCTGGATAAGACGCTCCGACAGCGGGTTGATCTTGACGAGGCCGGGGTCGACGGCCTTGTAGAAGCGGCCAAACTTGGTGACAAGGCCAACGTTGCCCTGGCCGACGCTCTTGTAGGGGTTGGGGCAGCAGATGCAGCAGGGAATGGCGCCAATGGTGCCGATGCAGGCGCCGAGGGTGTTGATCATGGAGCCGTACCAGCCCGAGGGGTTGTGGTCGTCGCCGACAATGCTTGCGTAGCTTTTCTGGAGGTCCTCCTTGCGCGGCGGCACGACGGCCATGTTTGCCTGGGGGCGGAAGCCGACGTCGACGGACTTGCCGTTGGTTCCATTGGCGCTGCCACTGGCGGCAGCACTGCCTCTGGGGGCGGGAGCACTCATGCCGGCGCTGGGCGAGAAGAAGGCATGGCCTGCCTCAGAGTCGACGCTGCTGGCTGCCGGGACGGAGCTCATTGTAGAGGATGAACGAAGGAGTGGAGAAGAAATAGTGTTGGTGTTGATGCAAGTGATAAGTATGGAGAATACTTGATATTAAAAGTGTCGTGATGCTTGATAGATGCAGATGATCTTGGCACGGGTGATGTGAGTAAACATGAAACGAGAGGGCGGGAGTACGTCTTATATAGAAGTTGGAGAGCTAGTAAGGAAGGAGCAACCTACAAGACAACTAGACAACAGTACATGACTGACAGAGACAGCCAAGGCTGTGAGCTCATAGAGGCTTGGCAACTGGCAGCTAGTGTATGGGTTCGGAAGGAACGCTGTCTTATGTCTTGTATCTCTGTATCTCTGTATCTGTCTGTTGATCGCACGGGCTGTGCAGCGACGATTACAGAACAAAAGAAAGAGGGGTACGGAGTCGTACTTTGTATGTCTCGTCGGGGTTTTGTGTGTCCAGATTGTTGTTAGTACGGAGAAGGTGGTATTCAGTGTTTGGTTTGCATGGGCTGATGTTCAGCGCACAGTGCAGTGTGCTGATGAAGAGCATGATTCGGTGCGATAACAGTGCGGCGCACACAGTATTGGGATCATGGGATCAATCTCTGTGATACAAATACAAAAAGACAATTGATCGATTTTACTGTAAAGGCATCATTTGTTCTTTGTCTGTCTGCCTTGTTTGTATGCTTATTTACTGGGTCTCGTTTACATCGTATTGTTGAGTAATCTCTGTGGATATTTGATGCCGATCGGATGCTGTGACTGCTGAAGAGTGACTGCTGTATGTGCTGTATGTACTGTATTTGTACTCTGTAATTTGGCACTTTACCGCTGGTGTCTACCTGAGAACCTGGCTAAGTCGGGTCGGATGAACCCAACACGCCAGACCTAAAACCAAGACCAACCAAGACCCAAGAGTCAATAGTCCTCTGCCAGTCGTTATCAGAGTGACAGCAATACAGAGACGAGCTAGCCCGGCATCTTCTTGTGCCGACTGGATGCAGGGCGTAGTAGAAAAAGGTAATGTCTTGTTGCTACCCTTCCCTCTAAAGTCTGCGCCTCGATCAAGTGATACAAAGGAAGGAAAGAACTAGTGCTCGGTCGCCGGTTTGGAATCACCAGTGGACGTCACCCAATTCGCAGAATACAGACAAAATAACAATCAAGCTAGTGTGCCGACTTGCCGATACCTGGATGGCAGTTCAGATGACTATCAAGTACTTATGATTGCCGTTGATCATAGCCGTAGCAAAGACTGCAGACGGTCCTGGGTTCGGGTTGCTGTCATGGCCAAAGCTTGGCATCTTGGCGTTTTCTTCGCTTCTTCTTCTCTTCGTCGCCTATTTTCAACGCCATTGAATGAGACCGACACACAGATTGATAGCTTATCACAGCAGTGCTTGAGGATCTTCAATACGAGTATATGCACTAAAACAGAAGAAGCATCGCCTCATCCTATCGCCTCACGCATGGTCAGATGCATGCGAGGATCGAGTTGTCTGTCTTTACCGAGTTCTTCGTGTGCTCCATCAACAATACGAGATACGCGCAGAGAATCACGAGACGAATGAGAACAAATTGCTGACTCTGTCATGACAACGGAATGTCTACAATGTCACGTCACTGGACTAGCACCACTAAAACCACAACCACTAACCACTAAAACCACTAACCACTAAAACCACAACCACTAAATCCACAACCACTAAATCCACTAAAACCACTAAAACCAACCACTACAACCGCTAAAACCGCTATTACCCCAGGCTCTACGAAAGGCATAATGCAAGACACATTCTTATCTTGTCTCGTCTGCCGTTTTGTCTCGGGGAAACATCACAAATCTTACTCTTGGCTTTGTCTGCTTGGCCCTGGGTTCGGTCCAAACAATGAATACCGAGTGACGACATGGCACATACTGAGTAGTCGGCACTCGAGCCGCCGTGTGACGGCCGGTGTAAGCACTAATACAGGGCAATCTGTGGGGCACAATCGGCTGAGGCTGTTAGCAAGTTGCCGAGTGATGATCACGGGCACAGCCTCTCCTATCCTTGAGGCTGTGACTGTTGTCCTATGTCGGAAGGCTGACCGGAGAAACAACTTTGTCTTCTAGAAGACCCAGAGAAGACACAAGAACAGTGAGGCTGAGACGATGCTGATCAGGTCTGTCAAGGTCATGGGACGTTCTAGTTAAGCAGCCGAGGCCACTAGAACAAGCTTAGCTCTTGTCAAGTTTCCATCAAGTACAGTTGCTGCAAAGGCTCCCTACCCCGATTAACATGTATTCTTACTCGTACATGAAATCTTGAAATCCACGTATTACATAATCATAATTACAGGGTCCACAGCGCCCACGGGTCGTGTGACCGCTGTATTTCAGGATGCGGAGAACAGCACAGCGTGGAGGGGAAGCTCCTGTTTCAGCTAGCGTCGGTCGATGCCGTCAAGCTCGTCTACCCCGTTGTCGAATGCTTCCAGGTTGAGATTGCAAGCCAAGCTCACTTCCCACAAGAGCACACACAATGCCGTCGTCGCATCTGAGGACGGCCGTCGTCCAGGCCACAAGTCTCGGCACCGCCTCCAACCTGCTCGCCCAGATCCTCGCCGCCCAGCGCCCGTCGCCACACACGGGCCTCTTCATGGGCTGGCTCGACGTGCCACAGCTGCTGCGCTTCGTCATTTTTTCCCTTGTCACAGCGCCCCTCAACTACCAGTTCCAGCTGCTGCTCGAGCACGCCTTCCCCGGCCGGCGCCGGCGGCCCGCCCTGTTCCGCCACAAGCGCAGCGACGACCCCGAGCAGCTGGAGCGCGAGCGGGAAAAGGAAAAGGAGCGGGAGGCACACTTTGACGTGGCCGCCAAGGGCGCAACGTCGCTGGACTGGCCCAACACGCTGATCAAGTGGTTCCTCGACGCCATCTCGCTGGGCACGTTCCTCAACACAGTCGCCTTTCTGGGCATCATGGGTTTCTTAAAGGGGCAGCCCTCGAGTCTGATCCTCTACAACATCCAGACAGTACGTTCATTCATATCTCTTCCAAATCACTGCTGACCACCAGCAACTCGCACCGATCGTCTTTGCCGGCTACCGCGTGTGGCCGATTGCATCGTTGATCAGCTTCACCTGCGTCCCGCTGGAGCGGCGCATCGGCTGGAACTCGGTCGTTGGTCTCTTCTGGGGCGTCTACATGAGCATGATGGCAGAGAAGGTCTAGTCTTGCACATTCGGATCTGATCTGATCGGCACACTGTCTCATGCCATGCATGCATCGTGTTGTCTTTGCTGCTGTCTTGACACACTCTCAGCCTGGTTTTCATTTCTTGTCCATTTCTTATTCTTTCTTGGGTCGTACGGCGTTGGATAGAGGTAGCGTGTTGCTTTGATTCTCTTTTTATTTAAAATACTCAAATAATTGCACATTACCTACTTCATCATGACACGTTTCCCTTATCAGATGTCGTTGACCGTGCAGCCGTGTTAGTTGTTAGTGGTCTTAGCGTCGATTGGGTTCTTTCGGGCGTTTTAGCGCTGTGCCACTAACTGTGGATGCCAAAAATGACGTTGCGCGCCTAAGCTTGTTTGGACGTCATCAATTTTGTCTTTGTCTTTTTCAACCACAATTCACGTCAATTGCCAACGACAAGGAACAAGAGATGCCCCTCAAATTGCTCGCCAAAAAGTCGTGGCACGTCTACAACGCCGAAAATGTCGCCCGTGTCCGCCGCGACGAGGCCGCCGCCGAGGCCAGGGAGGAAGAGGCCGAGCGGCAGCGCCGCGAGCGCGAGTCGGACCGGCGCGCTGCTTTGCTGAGAGGAGAGCCGGCGGATGACGATGAGCAGCAGAGATGGAAAGATGCCGCAAATGCCTTGGCCGAAGACGGAAACGACGAGGACACAAAAGACACAAAAGACACAAAAGACAGATACGCCCGCCCGCCGCGCCGTGAACGCAAGCGCCGCGGCGAAGACGATACCGACTTTGAAATGCGTCTCGCCAGAGAGCAGCGCGACAAGGATGACCACCGCCACAGACATGGGCACAAACACTCTATAAAACAAGAGTCGATTGTCGACTCTGCCGGCCATATCGATCTGTTTGGTGCACCACCACCACCACCTGCTGCACAGCACGACGACGGCCCGTCCATGCGGTTCGCCGACGCCGCCGGCCGCGACGGGTTTGGCACATGGTATACTGGACAGGCACCACCAAAGCGATCTTTCACGTCTTTTACGTCTTTTGCGTCTCGATCGGGTCAACCTGATAAACCGCGGGCGCCTCTGCCCGCCCCTGCCGGCTCGACCGCGGCTGACCCGTTGGCTGCCATGAAACAGGCCACGGCTGCTCTGCGCGCGCTCAAAAAGGAGCGGCAGCGCGAGACCGACGAGCAGCGGCGGGCCGTGTCTGAGCTGGTGGCGGAGCAGGAGCCGGGGAGGGCGCGGCACCGGCGCGAGCGAGACGATCGTGGTGACCGCGATCGCAGTCAGAGGCGGCGAGACGACCGTGATAGAGACCGAGGACGTGATCGCCGCGACAGAGACCTCCACCACAGTGATCGATACAGAGACCGCCACGACAGACACAGACACGGCCGTGACGACCTTCATGACGACAAAGACTCGAGACGGCGCCATCATGACAGACACCGCCGCCGCAGCCGCTCTCCACGTCAAAGATCAAAGTCACCGTGATGCTCAAATTAGACAAATGTAGACAGATTGATGCTATGATACCCATTACCGTATGCAAAGACCGCTATACCCAAACTTTTGTGACAATACATGCAAACAAACAAAAAATAAAAAATAAAACTCTAATCAGACACTCCACCCCAGCCGTCGCCATTCTCCTCCGCTGCGGCAGCCTCTTCCATGTTCTTGCGCCGGATCTCCGCAACAACGGCCTCCAGACGCTCGGCCTCCGCCCGCTCCTCCGGCGTCATCAGTGCAAGCCGCTCAGCGTCACGCTTGCGCCGCTTCTTGTCCCGCCGGTCGGACCGCACCTGGTCCTGGTCCGCCTTGCTGCTCCACGGCGCGTTGCGCTTGCGCTTCTCCAGCTGCGCCTCCCGCACCGCAGCCGCTTCCGCGTCCATGTCACGCGTCGCCGCTGCCAGCTCCGCCGCGCGCACCTCCTCCAGCCGCTGCTTCTCCTTGACCTTGTCTTTGTAAGCAATATTCCGCAGATCCACCTCGCCCTCCAGGCCAAGCGACCGGTCCGTAATGTTGGCCGCCCGCAGCTCCGGCATCTTGGGCAGCTGCAGCAGACCCCACGCGTGCGCCATATCCACCCAGTCGACGTCGCCCGCGCGGAAAATCGACGACGCTTGGTGCTCCTTGAACGCACGCGCCCACGACACAAACGCACGCCGGCTCAGCTGGTGCAGCTCGCGGTCCGCCAGCAGTTGCTTGCGGATCTTCTTTGTCATCGCCTCGGCCGCCTCGCGGTCAGCCGTGCCATCGGCCTCCTCATTTGCCGGAAGTGCGCCCATGACGCCCACGAGATCAGGGACCATCTGCCCGAGCAGCTCGACAGGTGTCTTGCGTACAGCCAGGAAGGGGACGTAGCCCTCAGCCTCGCGCCCAGGACGGAGCATAGTAACAGCAAGACCACGGCGGCCGGCACGGCCAGTACGGCCGCAGCGGTGGATAAAAGTCTTGGGGTCGGTGGGGGGATCAAGGTTGATGACCAAGTCGACATTCGGCACATCCAGGCCACGACTGGCAACATCGGTAGTCAGAAGAATGCAGGGTTTTGTCGACGACAGGAACCGCTCGTAGGCCAGCTCACGCACGTGTGGCTTGAGCTTGCCGTGCAGCGACAGCACCTGGTAGCCTTCGGGCACGAGGTCGGGGAGAATTTGTGAAAAGTACATGACTGAGAAACACGACGCCATGAACACAAGTGTGCGCTGCGGCCGCGGCTCGATCTGCTCCAGAAGCTGCGTCATGCCCGGCAGCTTCTGGCTCGACTCAAGCACCATGTATGTATTGAGCAAGCTCGCAGGTGTCTTCTTCTCTTCGATATCCGGCTCCACTGTCTCGCCGTTCCTCTGTGCCTCTCTCTGCTTGGGCGTCTGCACACGCACGACGACGCGCTTGGGGTTCCGGAGGTTCATCTTGATCAGCTCGCTGATGGCCTCATTGACCGATGCAGAGCACAAGAACGTCCGGCGCTGCTTGGGGATGTAGGCCAAGATGCGGCGCAGCTCGTTGGCAAAACCCAGGTCCAGCAGCCGGTCGGCCTCGTCAAGAACCAGAGCCTCAAACGACGCAGTCGAGTTGACTGCCTGACTCGACAGCATCTCGGCCAGCCGGCCGGGCGTGCCGATCAAAATGTTGGTGCCCTGGCGAATAAACGTCGACAGGTCTGCGCTCGCTTTGACTGTGGCGCCGCTAATAACCAGCTGCGGCACAATTACGGCCTCCTTGGCGTCCGGCCGCCGCGTGTTGGCCAGCGCCGACGGCACATCAGGGTCATCCTCGCCTGCTATCCGCTTGCCGTCAGCCGACAGTCCTGACACCGCCTTCTTCTTGCTCTTAAACTTGTTCTTCTTGGAGATTCCTCCCTCTTCCTCCTCGAGCAGCTTCTGGCGGTTCTGCAGGTACGGCATGATGGCGGCGGTCGGCGGGTGGAAGGCGATCAGTTCGAGGAGCACGCGGTGCAGCTGGACGGCCAGCTCGCGCGTCGGGGCGAGGATGACGGCAGCAACGTGACCGCGCTTGATGGGAGCGGCATCCTTCTCACCAAAGCGCCGTAGTATCCTCACGACGAGCGGGATGAGGAACGACAGACTCTTGCCGCTACCGGTGGGGGCTTCGACGACGATATCCGAGTTGCCGAGGAACAGGGGGATGGCGGCGGCCTGGGCGGGGGTGGGTTCGGTGAAGCCCATGCTGGAGAGAGCCTCGCGACACCATTCGGGCAGGTTCATGGTGTCCCATGACCGCGCGCTGCGCTTCTTGACGGGCGCCATTGGAAGGTGCGATCGGGTTTCGAGATAATTTCGAGATGGAAGGGGCGATCGAGGGCGGTACTAGAATGACTTGAATTCTGTCGGGTAGTGCCTTCCTGATACGTCAGTCAGGCAGTCGATGGGGCAACGATGAGTCAACAATAGAAGGTGCGCTCGATGAGGCTCGAAATGGGATGCGCCTACTGTCGCAGAATCGCTGTGCAGCTCACATGCTAGTGCAGCTTCTTCAACTTTTTTTTCTTATCTTATCGATATGCAGATTGATAGAGGAACGGTGAAAGAGAGAAGAGGGCCGTGCTAATTAACAGTGCGAGGCACTATGAGCGCGCAAATGAGACATGGCTTACTCCCAAAAAGAGCGGGTCTTGCAGTTCTAAGATAACCAATCACAGAATATTACACAGGCCCAGCTCATCCGAACCGTCCGCAAACTCTGGCTCGCTGCGCGTCTAGAACTCTAGTGGCTCTAGCCCCTAATACTTCGCCCGACAAACCCCTGTCGGCCAGCGATCACACAACGCATAGTTGCGCTACGACAGCCTAATTTTTCCTTCATCCCCAATTTGGCGTCATGTCACGCTCCCACCTTTTTCAACGTCAACAGCAATCTCCGTACCCGTGTCCTCGACCCTACACTCTCACACGACCCCTAGACGGCGGATTTCCTATCTTTCTCTGCTGACCTCGGGCTCTTATCAGCCTGTTCTAATTTTTGTCCCATTTTGTTCCCTACAGCGGTTCTCATCGCGCTCCCTTCTTTCTTGTCTCTTTTGCTTCCGGCCCGACGATCACAAGCCAAACGTGACCACCTTGTTCTTGTTGGACAGGCACAGAGAACACGTTTACATTGGTTTTGCACGTCGATCAGACACGCCCTTTGCAAATAGCTTGCAAATACACCAGTCTTTAGTCACGACGCCGTCTGAGCCGTCACGATTCTAGACCCGACGACATCGTCAAATCTCCTCTCCATCCCACCGCGCCCGTTCGACTCTGTGGCCGAGCCCGCCTCTGCCGCACCGCTCTCTGCAATCGTGGATCCGTTAGTTCAGCTTGTGACCGATTTCCTGCAGGCGTCGCCGTTTGCACTCGCGCATTCACATTCTTCAGCAGCCCCGCCATCCGAGCTTTATCAGTCCGGCAAACGACTCCGCTCTTCTTCCTTGTCCTCCTGTTCTTCAGGCACTTCTTACTCCTCAGACTCTTCTCTCTCGTGCTGGCCGTACCTCCAGCTGTACGACTTCCGCCGGTTCCTCAACGGTGTCATCGCGGCGCCCGTTCTTCCTCCCTTCCCCTTCGACAACATGGCCTCCACACGGCGCCGGAGTATTCCCGCGACGCCACGCGTCATCTCGCCGAGTCCGACACCGTCGGAGCGGCACAGTCTGTTGGATAGCCAGACCGATGGCGAGTCATCATACAACGGACCGATGACACGGTCTGCGAGAAAACGGCTGGCCACACCGCAGCCGGTCGAGGAGGAGTCATACGACGAGGATGAGGATGTGAATGAGAAGAACACAGGAGAAGGAAAGAAGAGCAAGTCAAGTAAGGGCGGTGCACAGTCGGATAGCAGCGACAGCGGCCCTGACGCGCGGCACGCGCGGACACGAAGCCGTAGCCCGATTATGACGCGGCGGCTGGGCGACCAGACGCCCAGCAAGTCTAAGAAGACGGCAGCAGCCAGCGAGACCACGGCTTCCGCAGAGACCAAGGAGAAGACCAAGACCAACGGTCACCTGCGGCCGCCACCTTTGAACGGCATTCCCAGCAGCACGACGTGGAGCTGGCGTGACTTTAGTCGCAGCCCGAGCCCGCTGGGTCTTATCCCCATCCACCGGCACTGGCGGACGTTTGTGCACAAGCACGAGGTTCCACGGAAGCTGCTGCACGTTTCGATTGGCTTTCTGGTGATGTGGTTGTACGCGTCGGGCACGCAGACTCGCTCGGTGTGCCCCTACCTGATGGGCGGCCTGCTGCCCATTGCCAGCTTTGACATTATGCGGCACCGCTACGCCCCGCTGAACCGCTTCTATGTGCGCGTGCTGGGCGCGCTGATGCGTGAGAGCGAGTACGACGGCTACAACGGCGTCATTTTCTACCTGCTGGGTGCGTGGACAGTGCTGTACGCGCTGCCCAAGGACGTCGGCGTCATCAGCGTGATGCTGCTGAGCTGGTGTGACACGGCGGCCAGCACATTTGGCCGTGCGTACGGTCGCTACACGCCGCGCATCCGCCGCGGCAAGTCGCTTGCGGGCTCTGCGGCGGCGTTTGTTGTTGGTGTCGCGACGGCGGCGTGGTTCTGGGGCTGGTACTCGCAGACGGTCGGCCCGATGCCGGGCGACGAGGAATTCATGTTCCAGGGCACGCTGAGCCTGCCGTCGACGGTTGTGTCGTACTTTGGCCTGGACGCGGCCAAGGCGACCATCTCGGGTGGTCTTGCGCTGGGCGTTGTGAGCCTGTGGTCGGGCTTCATTGCGTCGGCGAGCGAGGTTGTGGACATTTTCGGGTGGGACGACAACCTGACGATTCCCGTGCTCAGCGGCTTTGGCATTTGGGCCTTCCTCAAGGTCTTTGGCTAGACTTTGATGCCGTCTTGCTATCTTGATACCGTCCAGCCGATTATCAACATTGGTTACACTGCTTCTATGCTCAACACCTAGCAGCGTTTCCCTTTTCTTTGTCCTTTTCTTTAGTTTTGTATATTTATTTTTGTATCTGATTATGTCTCGTCTTCGCTTCGACTATCCCTTTTGCCTAGTATTACTTTATTCCCAATGCATCACACTCGTTACAGCTTTAAAGTCACGACACTGGCGTTTCTTTTTCTTCTTTTTCATCTCTTTTCTCTTTTCTCTGTCTCCTTTCTCCTTTCGGAATAGAATGCTGGAGGATAATATCATTTTCTCTTTCTTACTCCTAATAATCCCGTCTCTTTTCTCCTCTCTGTCATGTCATCACCTACACACCTCCACATCATATACCTATCTATTTTTTGTCTTTGCATCACAACTAGGATGTGATTCAACTCATGATTAGAGCTAGTTTTATTATCAAGCATCGATACCAATACTATTACCAACACCCAAGCCATGGCCAGCAAATCAAATCATCTCACTCTTTGATGCCCAACATGCACGCACAACCACTGCATGACGACAAGCGTCTGCAGTGATCTCGATCATTATTATGTATTGAATTCAGCCCAATGCTCGCATAACCCTTTTGTCTGTTAATAACTCCTTCTATCGTCAATGCTGTTTATTTTCTTGGTAAGTCTGCTATTACGTCCTTAAACTCCTCTGCCGTCTCGCCATCCCACGCTACCAGCTCGTATTGGTTTCGCATGGCACACAAGTCATGGGGCTTTTCATGCCTGCGTGGGCACTGTTTTGCGGCGATGCTTCCTGTCGAGAGTTGTTTTTAAAACAATTCCCCAGATTCTCGCCGGTTGATGCACGTCCATGCTACCTTATATATGACTGATCCCATGCCTGACCTATTTACATTCAAACATCAGACACCATGCCACAGTACTCCAACGTACTAGGCGACGGAAATCCAGCCATGCCAAAGCCGCCAAAGCCAAGGAGGGGAAACACGAGCAGCAGCAGGTGGCAATTTGCAATGGAGGGGTGCATACAGACGAGAGAGCACCAAATGTAAGAAGTAGATAATAGACAATCCCATAATCAATGCGTATGTGCATACAAGCATACCGCAAAAGGCCAACGGCCAGGCAAGGGCGCACAAAACAAGACAAGAATACTCGGTAGGGCACGCCACGGAGATTCTTCTGCCATTTCTCACCTGTGCCATGCATTCGAACCGAGGCCGTCCTTGGTACTGTACTGTCTGTGCTCGTTTTCGCGGAGCATTAAGCAGAATGACCTGCAGATGCTGTTGGGTATTTAATGGCATCATCTGTAGGTCATCTCTGTCTCTAGTTATGCTTGTGCCATGCCTGGTCTGCCCTACCTGAGCGCTGCTCACCTTTACCTGTTGCATGACCTGCACAGGTAACTCGATCTACCGGTAGTGCCACTCTGCCTGGATTTGTGCTCTTCTTGTGCTCTTGTGCTCTTGTGCTCTTGTGCTTTCTTATGCTTTTCTATGCTTTTCTATGCTTTATGCCCTGGTGGCTGTGGCACCATGCACAAGGTCGACGAGGTCCTCGCCGGGCACAGCATCAACCGTTCTCATCAATGGTCTTGTCTTTCTGTCTTCTCGATATCGAGTATACACCTTTGCTTTTGCCATGGCATCCCTCTATGCTCTCTCCCAGCAGCATCTGCAACGCATCCTCTGCCCCTCCTATGCTGTGCATGATTAGTTTCTCTAGTCCCTTCCAGCGTGCCTTAGCTCGGAGACCCGGCCTTTTTGCTGCCAATTGCTGTCTGCCTGTCCTCTCGTTGGCCTGCTGTCTGCCTGCTGTCGGCCTGCTGTCTGCCTGGCTGTCCCCTTGGGGCTTACTATTGTGCCGGTCATGTCCTCTGTTCCACTTCCTGTAGTTCAGTCATCGGTATCATATGTGGTGTTGTCGAACCTGTTCTCTCTCACCATAAGTATAATATCTATATGAACAACTCGCCAGACTAGTCAACTTATAAGAGTGTGTTCTTACATGTTCTTACACTGAATTGCCTACTTGGGCGCCTAGACAGACTGTTTATGCCCCCAGCAAGCAACCGATAACCGCAAGATTGATAACCATTGCGATGCGTTGAACAGTTGACAGATATTATAAATATTATAAATATTATAAATGTTGATAAAATACAGTCTTCGACTTAGGATTTACTTCTCATTCCCAATCACCAACCAGAATTCGCAAAAATCAATTTCATCCCGCCTCCTCATTTCTTGCCAATCAAAAGTAAGAAAAGTCAAGCTCGGGTAGGATAATTTTGACAGTCAAGCCCAGTGCTACTAATCTGATAAATTATTTGCCGATTGCATTCTTTTGTTCGAGAAAGAAACCCATCCTTCAACGAATCACCAAATGACCAGCTGTCAGTTTAGCCAAACCACACCAAATAACACCTAAACACACTGTCGACCGTGCCTTCTCAAGAACCCCTCCACTCCACCCCTCGCCGCACAACGCACAGCTTGGTTCTCTATTCGCTGGTGTTCTCGGGATAAGGAGCTCTCCGGTCTGCACCGCTATAATTATTTACTTTTTTATTTTAACTAAAATTGCTCCTTAAAATGCCAACATACACAGCGTTGAGTCCTGTTTGGGTGTACGGTGCTCCTGTTGTGTGGACGGAATGACAAGAGCCAGCTGCACACCAATTTGCTGTTCTTTCCTATTCCGCTCGCATCCCACAACCGGTAGTAAGAGCCAATCTTGAAGAACAGAGCTTCTTTCCTCATTGTGACTCTTGTCATTGCTTCAAGCAGAAACGCCTGTATCACACGCACCTTTTCTGCTCGAGACACTGCTTTGACGCGTGTTGTGTCCTTTTGCCGTTGCCCTTTCACACCTGCCACCGTGCCCTGCCACTTGCGTTGCTTCGTTCCCTCGTTGCCAACGCATCAGTGCAGGGCACGACCGAAGCGGGTGGTGACCAGGGCGAATGAAAGAATTAAAAAGAAAATAAGAAAATAATACAAAAGACACGACACACATGAAAAATAAGAGCAGCGAATGAGGAAGCAGCTGTACGCATTTGATTATTAATTTTATGGGCATTCTTTCAACTCGGGGAAGCCAATGCTGGGAAGGCACGCCCGACAGAGCACCCCGACAACTGCACTCTTGCCCGATGGGCACGTTCAACAATAGACAAGAGCCACCGCGGCAGCCCATGGCACCTTCTTCCACCAAAGCCCCTTCCTTTTCCAGCATCTTGTTGCACCTCGTGGCTGCTGTTAACTGTCTTTAAGTGCCTTTTCTAGCCGGAACTTTGCTCGTTCCTGCCCTGCATCGGTTCTGGTCGTGCGATTGTGCATCGCTCTTTCTCTGGTCGGTGGCAAGGTGAAATCAGAAAGCGTCGAATTATGATGTAAAAAGAAGAAAGCAGAATGAATCGTATGTAGCTCTTTCCTATCTGGCTTATCGACGTGCACTTCATGCAAGGCATGCCGGTCACCGCCAACACTGGTATCCCCTTTTCCGTCTCAGTTTACCTTTGCATCTTCACATTCAACATCACCAACCCGTCAAATTGCCAGTATCACTCAACCACAACCTTAATCTCAGCTTGTACACCAACCACAACCACATTCAACTACATCCTTGGGTGTACAGGCACTTGCTTTTATCCCAACGATACAAGCCCTCACTCTTGCAACCTCCCGTCCCAGTTTCGTCTTCTCATCCTCTTTCTCTTCTAATTTCCATTCACTGTTCATCTACCCATCTCTTCTGTCTGCCCATATTCCTGTGCATCCCCTCTTTTACATCACACTCACTCATTCTCATGCCCATCGCTTCTCCTCGTCTTGCTCTCCCGCGCCGGCCTCCGACTACCACACGCCCCCTCCCTTCTGCTACATCCACTCGACGTCCACTTGCACTGGTTGACATCCATTGATATCCATTTCTCGCTCTGATATCCTCTTTACATCTTATTTACGTCTTATTTATATCTTATTTTGACAAATTAGTCCATTTCATCCCCAACCTCCCCGAGCATGGACAGCCTGCATATGCTCACCCCCTAGCCCATGTACTGTACATGCCGCCTGCTCGTGTCGTCTTCCTCGCCGCTGCTACTTTTTACTAGTCTCGTTCTCCATTCTCTCGTCCTCTCATCGTCTTCCATTCTGCTGTTATCTTCCGACCTTGCATGCGGCTAAACCTGGTTCTGCCTCCGTTTGGTTTGCCCTCCTCACCGTTTTCTGCCACGGTCTTTGATCTCTGCGTCTTCCATATTTCCATCCTTGGGCCATATTTGGCTGGTCTCTATTTTCAAGCCCTGTCTGCTGTTTAATATATTGTTTGATATTTTATCAATTATTTCTATACCACAACCAGTTTTGCCACATCCATCACATTCGTTGTTGGAATTCTTACCGGCTTGCCCACACCGTTTGACGGCACTCTGTAAGTCCACTCTTTTCTCAGCCTTTTGTGTCTCCAACAACCTTTCAAGTGCCCTTTCAACGGCTGTCAAGTATCTCTCAGTTTGCCCTAGTTTTACATCTTCTGCTACATCCTGCAACGCACTGCTCCTGCCTCCAACACCCGCAGCCCACAGAGACTGCATGTCTTTCTTTGCCACAATCCCCTAGGACTTGCAGCGTACTGGCTTCCATACGGGCCCAGTCAGCCGTACTCGCCCGTGGATTCTCCTCATACATGCATGTTCTTCACCTTCTTTTGTATTGTGATAGTTCACTTGAAGGCAGTCACCATCGTCACATCCTTGATTTTCTCTGGCTGTCTATACTCTTCAGTATCCTCTCACTCGCTCAACGTTTTCATCCTCCTGACACACATTTATGCAGTCTACCTTTTCTTCTCTGGCCGTCGCCTATTCATCAGCCAATCCGAATCTTGTTGCATTCTTCGTCTACCTCAACTACTCTCCATTTGCCTCCGCTCGTCCCCCTCCAACGTCTGGGTCTAGACATCCTTGCTAGCTTCCTTCCTACTTTCTCACCATCGTCTTTAGATTCGATTGCCACTACTTGTCAGTCCATCGCAGCATCCAAGTCCTCTATCTTGTGAATTTATCTATTTGGCCCCTTCTAAACTACTTTCATCCTCTTGTTTGTACGTTCACACCCCCTACTTGATGCCGCTTTGTTCTTTCCTCCATGCCACTTTTTCTTGTACCCTTTGCATATATCGTTGCAAACTCTGTTCTCCTGTTCTCAAAATCCCACTGCTCTCTTACCAGAAAGATAAACCACACATGCCGCATGAACAGCGTGCTTCCTTCTCTGTCACTTCAAGTACACTTGCTTGCTCTGGTATGGTCTAATCCTAATAGAACTTGCATTAGAATTTCTGCTTCTTAGCTTGGCACACCATCTTCTCGACATATGCCTTAATATACCGCCTATCGCCTCCTCGCTCAATATTCTCTCGTTTTCATCTTTCATATCCTTACGGCAACGGCCTCTACTTTCCGGATATCTCCTTGCGTCCGGACTTACCACACCCCACCCCCTCCAGGCCATGATTATCTCGCCCGTATTTATTTTCTGATCTTTTCGGTTCACTTATTTCTCTCATACATTGCTCTGATATATCGGACACTCCATTTGTCAACCTCGCTTGCATTTTTTTCCGCCGCTTCATGTACACACCCATCCACTAGAATATTCCTTTGATACAGGTATTTCACAAACCGCCGCAATTTATTTACACCCCCCCCTGGTTTGCGTTCGTCGGTTCCCATGATTTCCGTCACTCCATAATGACAAACTAACAACTACTCTTTCCACATACCAGTATTGGCACCGGCACATGTAAACGCACTCCAACAGAGAAGCTATACTTTGACAATCTTGACATCCTAATACCCTGCCCTTCCCATATTTTACATATTAGTATACCTTGCCCTTGATCATTGCCCAGTTGCCCTATCAAAACGGCTTTGCAGTTCAGAATATTGCCTTGTCTTTCCTTGTACGGATTACTCCGGTAAAACCCACCTCCTTCAAACAGTCGACTGCACGTTGGCGCAACTCACCTCACAAGAAACATACTTGTACATCTGTGAGTAACAAAGACGCATGAACGCAGTTTTCAAGCACTCCGTTGATTTTATTTTCTGGCCTTTCTTTTTTCCTTTTCACTACTCCTTCCTCTCCGACTCCGTTTTATGTCTTCTTCGTACCTGTGCACTTACTTTTATCTACCTTTGCCTCCGTTTCTCAAACCTTGTCCATGCCGCCTCTTTCCTCTTGTTAGAACTTCGTTCCCATACCTTGCAGACGTTTCCCATACCTTGCCACATCTTTTCCTACCTTGCCATCCCCCCCACCCTTTTGATGTCACTGACACTCATATCTTAGTCCTTCATCTCCGGCTCCGTCATTCGGCCTCCTTTGCCATACTTTCCCAAAGACGAGCGGGGTCTCTCCTTTCTTCTTGTCCTTGACGAATCGACTTGTCCTCTCTTATCCTTTTCTTCTCGAAAGTAGCCGACTTGATGCCGGCCAGGACGCTCAAAAAACTATAAATATGGCCTCTTTCTCCCTCGAAGAGATGTGTTTCCTTCTCTCTTTCTCTTCTCCTTTTTTTCTTTTTCTCTCTCTCCTCCTCATCGTCTCAAACATACTCTACTCGTCTCCTGAACTCATCAACTCATTTTCCCACTTCACAAACACTTTGAAACAAACCTTCCTCACACTTACTCGTCCCATTGCAAACGCACCTGCACATTCATCAAAAAACTCTTCTCATTCATCTACTCTACCTTCAATACTCCTACAAATCATCACAATGTCTTCATCATACACTACTCCCATGTACTCTGGCTCTATGCCCATGCCCGTCCCTGGCAAGGATGACTACAATGGCTACTACGGCGGCTACCAGAGCGGCCACAGTGCCTATTCTGTTTCGCCACCAGAGTCGGAGCATGTGAGCTCTGCATCTGGCACTGCTTCCTACGGCCACTCTGGCTACTCGGCCAGTGCAAGCTACGCAGGCAGTATGCACGGCGAGTACGATAGCTCTCTGTCGGCTGCCAATGTGGACTTCAACGACTACATGCAGGATCGTTTCCACGAATCAATTAACCCCATTCCCCTTGACAAGAGTGTGGCAATGCAGGCACGCACGTGAGTAGCGAAAACGAAAACCACCAAAAGCATTATTCGGAAGAGAGCAGAAAACTAACAAATAATCACATCAGCTCTGGTACCCTGAACGATAAGCAGCGTGAGCTGCTGGAGGCCCAGCAAAAGGCACAAGCTCGCCTGTCCAAGATGCGCTCGCGTTTCAACGACGGAATGCGCGAAGCTCGCGAAGTGCGCACGAACCTCGAATGGCAGCAGCAGAAGATCACGTAAGTTAAGGCAAATCGGGGGTTTAAGGGTGCCACTGGTCTCTGCGATTGAAATTCAGTTTTCAAAACTGGGTATTTTATTGCTGGCGCGCATTCTGCGAGTTCGTGAGATTACGAGATTGCTGTGTCGTTGAGAAAAGCGATTTAGTGTGGGACTGTAAGGCTGACCGCGACCAATCTAGATCGATGAACGCAAAGGCCGCAAAGAAGTACCCCAAGGAGTACAAGCAAGCCCGCGAGCGGTACCCTTCCCCGGACTACTAAATGGAGAAAGCGACGGAGCCTCATCTGTGGCACGGGACGCGCCGCCCCCCCTGTTTTTAGCGTTTCTGCTGGCTCCTCGATCTTTACCCCAGAAACCTTATCTTTGCGCGCCATTTCGAAATTTCCTTGGTTTTCATTTGTCTCTCAAGCGACCAGGGGCAAAAGCAAGGCTGCGTCTTCTGTACACCCCACCACCATCTTTTTTCTGTTCCTGCTTGCAGTTGCGTGTAGGCCGCTGCCCCCGTTTTATTTCTCGGGGCAGTTGGGCTGTTTTGCAACGTGGGACGTCTGACAAGCGCCAAAAAAAAACTGGACCAGTGTCAACGTCACAAAAGCGAGACAAGAACAGCACACAAAATTTGGGGTGTGCAAAACGGAGAGCGCAACGTGCTTTGCCGAACCTGGTGTGTTTCTGCAGGCTAGTTGCGAATTTGCACCCAAATTGGGCGCGCGGCGGCTACTGTGTTTTTTGTTTGAATTTTCGGCACAGGTTGTTTGGGCGGAGTTGTTGTTTTCTTGCAGTTTCGCAATTTTTGTTGATTTCCTTGTTGATTTTGTTATTTCCTTTTGTTCACAGTTTTGCGCGGGGCAGACTGTTCTACGACGTTACGACTTATGATTGGGCTAGATCAGACGGATCTGAAAAGCATGGAGGGTTATTTTTGGGAAAGTACAGTACATGACTCCTCGTGGTGGTGGGAGGGTGGCAGCATCCGTTCGGCAAGCGCCAGGGCTGCAGTAGCCTGCTGAAGAGCGTTCGTCGCACTAACACGCCCCCCTCCATTTCTGCATCTACTGCAAGGAACGGCAGGCGGGACGCGTGGGAGATCTAGCGAGCATGCATCTTTTGGCGGGCGACAGGCCAGCAGCGAGGGAGGGGGAGTGTGCTTTATTTTTGGGGCTACCAATGGATCGGCTGGGCTGGCTACGATCTGGATCTGGCGGGAAGGAAGAGCTGGACCAGGACCTGCAGCTACTGGCCACAGGGTGATGTGCAGATGGGGCAGGCACTGAATCCAGGATTTTGGCGAGTGCGGCAGCGGAACGATAGTGGGCTTCAGTTTACTGCAGGCGCGATCTGGGGATCCGGGTAGCAGCCGAGCAGATCAGAGATCAAAACGGTGGTCGGGCAGAGAAGCAGAGAAAACGGTCACGCGCTGGGAGGCGTCTCGAGAATGAGGCGGTAATGAGAAAACGGTGTGATGCAGCGGCGGACGGTGGCATGGCTTTGGGCAGTATCTATCGTGTTCTGTGTTTCACATACACGGGGGTTCTGCCTATCAGGCGATGCGAGACGCCCCGGACGACCAGCCATAGCGAAGGGAATAGGCGGTTATGGCGCTTTGAAGGGCTTCTCGCTCTGCTTTTAGGGGCCAGGAATGACAGGACGCCCTGATTGGCGACCTGGTGATGTTGTGCAGGGTGTAATTTTGCAGGGGATGGCTCTGTACCGCCCTATGACAACCTTGTGATAGTTTGGCTTGTTTATTGCTTTTGATATCTTACGAGTAGTTTTCTTTGTATTTTTGTCAATTTAAAACAATTTCTATTATATGACCTAAATGCACTGCTCTCGGGTCTCGTGACGTAACTGGGTGTAGTTATGAGTCTGTTTTGTAAATGTCAAGAGGTGGTGACTAGTGTGGCTTGAGTACGAGTGTAGTGTAATTAGGCTATGGCTTGGTATTGCTTGTAAGTAAACGACAATACATGTGTGTCAGCATGCATTTCGGCGGCTCGTGACTAGAGCCTGCTTGATTGAAAGGCGCTGGCACTTTCCCTCAATGTTGATCAAAATATGGCTACCGAAATACAAAGTATTTTGCAGGAAAAGAATCCGAAGGAAAACAAGACATATGATGCTTATGCTTGGGCGATAATACACAATTTCATGCCGTTATTTTGTATCACCATGTGTGTTGGCGGACGTGAAATTCAAATGACGGCTGGGCTCTGACGTTGACCCTTGTTTGTTTTCTTTACCCCTGAATGTCAAGCTGACATGGCTGCTGAGTCATCATTGAAATGCGGCCAATGCCACCAATACGGAAACGATTGGGCTACAGAGCGGCAAAATGAACGAAGCGAGATTTGATCGATAAAAATTGGCTTGCTAACAAGTGTATATGATGTGGCAGCTGATAATTATTCGCTCAAACAGACGGGGAGACAAGGCAGAGCCTTGGACAAACCACAGCAAATAGTCGGCCGCGGTACACAATTTGGAAACCATTGGGCATTCAGGCGGGACAGGCACAAAACGTGCAAGCCTTGCTCCAATCGAAATGGTTCAGAGTGGAAGTGGTGTCGAGTTGTGTTTACTGGACAATCGGATACTTATCGGGTATCATTGGGCAAGTGAATGCCGCAAAAACAAGTCAAGGACACAAGCGCTGGCAAGCAGCATGCAGGCAACCAAAAGAAGGGGACAGATGTGACGAGAGAAGAATAAAGCAACAAGGGCAGTCATTGAAAAGCTTGTGCTTTAGTTTATTTCTATGGTTGTATTGTTGTTTGCGTTGGTCTGGCCGGATAGTGATATACATCCTAGTACCGCCTTGGACCGCGGCCGCGGTTGTGTGAAAAGCCACGGCCTCGGAAGCCGCCCCGGTGCTTGCCGCCACCCCCGCCGCCGCCGCCAGGACCAAGCTGCCCCTTGTGGTGCCCAGTCTCCAGCCAGCACCCCTGCCGCGGCGGCAGTTCTAGTTTGGCTTCGATCTGCTTCCAAGGGTTCTCGTTGCTTTGCGGGTCGTAGTAGCCCGTCCACCAGTCCCGCTGTCGGGGTTCCGTGTTTGTAGTTGTGCTTGTGTTTGTGCCGACCTCTCCATCAACGCCCATCATGGTGCTCTCCCCTCCGTCTGGGGCAAGGTCCGGGCGGAAGCCGTGTCTGTCTTTGAGTCGCCCGCCTTCCGAGTGGTGGCCGAAATGGCTCGTAGATAGCACACTGCCGTCTAGTTGTTGGGGATTGGGCTGCGCCGAGGCACCCTCTGTCCCTGGTTGTGGTCCTCCAATGTAGTCATTTGACCCGTGGTCGCGCACCTCGCCTATTGGCCGTGACGTATCAATATACTGTGGGCCAGGTTCTCCGTCGCCCATCGCGCCGTTGTGGCCCCCCTCCTCGTGATCATCGTCATCAATATCTATTTCATCGGTGTTGATTTTTGTGGGTACAGGCAGCAGAGGGAGATTCGAGATGCTCGCGGCTGGTTTTGGTGGCAGCACCGCAGCGGGTGGTGGTGGGCGCGGAGGAAGTGTCGAGGAGGGCGGTGGCAGCGACATGGGAGCCCGAGGCGCTACGGGCACAGAATTGGCCGACGTAGTGGGCGGCCTTGAAGAATGACTGGCTTTCGCACCTCCTGCTGCCGGCGGCCGGTTGTTATACGGCGAGTCAATGACGGCGTCGGCGAGCGGGTTGAAGCGGCGTTTCTTGTTAGGATGCGCCTGCGACCCAAAGCTGGAAAAGCCCATCATGGCGGCCATGGCGGCCGAGTCGACATCGTCGACATCAACGTCAATGTCGTGGTCCGTCGTTGGTTCTGGCATCTTTGATGTGTATTGTGGGAGGCGCGCCGTAGATGCGCGTGCAGTCCAGTTGAGAGGTTGAGACGAGGTGACGTTCAAGCTGTGTCTGTCTGTGAATGGCAGGTGGGGCCTTTAAATTGCTAGCCAGCGAATCAGAGGCACTCCCAACTGGGAAGGCGCGAAGGAGGTGCAGCTGCCGTGTCGCGTTGCTGCTGTGCTGTACTTTGAGACATGTGATCAATTCTGCATTTCTTGATGACCATTCGTCATATTAAATCCAATGCATCACCAAGTAATCAAAGCTATAATCAATCAATGAAGGTCCAATCGCACTACTTTCTGAGTGTGAAGCTGCCCGGGAGGAAAAGTGCCATAGAAGAATTGTGGGGACCCTTCTTTGTAGTGTAATTAGTCCAGGTTCTTCACAGCGCTGCCATTTACTAGAATCATTACGATAGGAGGGTTAGTGTTGTCACCTCCAGAGATAACTTGTTTCAAGTATCAATGCCTCCCGCCGTGGGAATTCTAATTGTCAATGAAGAGAATACTTAACGAGGGCGCAGTAAAGGATCACGTTGTGCGTAGTTAAACAACTTCTAGCTTATTCGCACCAAATGGGCTAGACCCAGTGAATCGACTAAACCCACTACGGTCCTGCGCTTGTCTACAAGGGGGCCTAGATCTGCAACATCCGGGATCCGAGAGTGTTTGACCATTGGCGTGGCTGGTCAAGTGTATATATGTCGTCCGACGTCACTTGAAAGTTATTGTTTGTGACGTTGAATATCAAACATCATATCCAGAACCATATCGAAACATTCAACGTCGACACGACTTTCCATTTCTGTTTATCTGATTACATAATCATAACAAACATTGCATCATCACGGCTGCCATCTCTACATTGAAATCCAAGCTTTGTCCATCAACAAACTCATCGGCTTCGTCAAGCTCACCACTAAAATGTCTGCTGAACCAACGGCTGCCCCGTCTTCGGCCGCGCCTACCGACATCTCTCTGCGTGTCCCCTCAAAGTACCAAAATGCGCCGCCATCAGCATCACCAGATACCGCTAACCCGCCCGCCGCATGGCTCGAGCGCACCTGGTCTGTCACCCACTCGACCCTCAGCATGTGGCGCTCCGCCCAAAACGTCCGCATCAGCTACCGCACACTAGCCAACGACGACAAGGGCCGCGCCCGCAACGAGGACCACGTCCAGTACGAGTCCAACAAGAAGGAGGCCGAGGGCACCAAGAAGAAGGTCAAGGCCGTGCAGGGCAACAACACGTCGTCGGCGCCCGGCATTGGCTTTGACTGGCGCGGCAAGGGCTGGCTGTGTTTTGTGACGAGCCACTGGGAGATTCTGGGCTGGGGCGAGCGGCCGCTGGCCAACGGCGAGACGGAGCGCTGGGCGGTGACATGGTTTGCGCCGACGCTGTTTACCAAGGAGGGCATTGACTACTACAGCGACCGGCGCGAGGGCCTGAGCAGTGAGACGACGGCGGCGCTCAAAGCGGCGGGCGAGGCTGCATGGCCGGCGCCGTTGCTGGCGTTGGCCAAGGACCTGGAGCCGGTCGACATTAATTTGCCATGGTCGGAGTAATCCATTCGTCGTGTGATCCCCTTTGTTTGTCTTAATATATCTGTTTCGCGTCTTCTCATTTTCATACATAACATACGCTAGTTTACTTGCTCACTGTGTTTAAAGCCGTTTATCATTTCTGACTGTCCCATCACAGCCCAGCTCGACAGATGCAGCAGTAAATATCAAATTAAGCAATATAGAGACAAAGCAGTAGAGTCGTTGTCATTAAAATTCCAGAGGCTATTGTAAAGGCATAAATGCATAGGGTATGGGTATAGACCAAGAGCTGAAAAGCGAGAAAGAAGCGAAAGGGAGAATACAAAAAGGAGTGAAACAAAACAAGTAGAAACAGTAAATAGAAACTCCAGGCCCAATGTGTATCGTCGGCTCCCATGCTAAAAGATCAACCGATATATAGCTGCCGCTTGCCCCTCCAAGCGGAACAGACAGAAAAAGAACATGTAGAAAAAAGAATGCAAAAGAAGGAGAATAGAAAAGTATAAACTGGAAAATAGGATCACAAAGATCACAAGTAAATAAGATGGCGTCTAGATGAGAGGCATTTAGAAATCACTCCAGGACTTCGGAAAACTTGCGAATATCATCGTCGCTGAGCGCGCTCATCCACAGGCACCGTTCCGTGATGCCCTCGATCGGCTGGAAGGTGTACAGCGCACTAGCCTCAACCAGCCGGAGAAGCGTCTTGACAATGCTCGCGGCGACGCGGCACCGCTCAAAGTTGATTAGGGGCGCCGTCGTCGGTGAGCTCGCAATCTCTGATGGCCGCTGGGCGTTGAAAAGAAGATCGTGCGTGTAGATACCGACAAAGGGAATGCAGCCTGACTCGGCACTGTCAATGTCAACGGCCTCCATTTCCGCACGCAGGCTGTGGAAATTGCGCGTCGGCATCACCAGCGACTCGAGGTCCCGCAGCGTGCTGACCTCGCTCGGCGGCACCATCGCCCACGTTTGGCTAAGCCGGCTGATCTCGTTGCTGGAAAGCGCAATTGTGATCTGGCTCATCGTCGCGTAGTTGCGGTACCGACGGCAGTGCGATGCAATATGAATAAACTTGATCAGGCACCGCGCCCGCTCCTCAATGTCCTGCGTCAAGATCACCTCGGAGATGGCCCACTTGACCATAATGTTGAACCGCGCAATCACCACCTCGACACCGCGTGCGTCCGTGTTGCGCAGGAAATCGACCCACGACCGCGCATTGCCGTTCTCCGCATTCTTCCACCGCATCTCAATCAGCTCCTTCCAGTCAATCTCGTGCAGCGCGTCCTTTTCAATTAGTGTAAACTGCTGCGCCAGGATCTCCGACTCAAAGGCGAGAATAAACGGCAGGTGCACAGAGAACTTGCGGGCTGCCTCAAGTCCGGCGGCAGTGCGGGGCTGCGTCATGCGCTTCTGCGCGAGCATGGGCTGCATGCCAATCGCGTCGAGCATCTCGGCCTCCTGCTGCAACTGCTTCTTGGTCTTGCCGCCTGTCTTTGCGCCAACCTTGCCAGCACCAGCTTCTATTTCGCCTGGGGTCGGCGGCAGTGGCTTGTCTTCCCAGAGCTGGCAATCGTGAAGCTCGGGGATCTTGGCTGTGTCGGGCGACATCTGCAGCGCCTGCACGAGTGTCATGGGCGGCGAAGGTGGATGGCTGCCCATCACCGGGTCCTCCACAAGCTTGCCGGGGTGGAGGTCGGGCACAGGCACGTGCAGTGTTTGTGCAGGAGGGTCGCGCTGCGGGTCGCCAAGAGGGTGTGCGGGAAGTCGGGACACAACATTGTTGGTATCAGCAGCATTGCGCGTGGCTTGGTTGAACAAATCCTGCTCCTCTTCGTCCTCGGCAGACATCTCCGACGACAGGTCGCTAGCATGGTCGCTGTCGTCGTCGTGTTCAAAGTAGGATGCCTCTGTTGCCTGGCCTGGGCTTCTCGGCATCACCTCACTCGGGTGTATCTCGTCGAGGCCGATCTTCGTCTCTACTGTGAGGTGCGAGTTGTGGTGCAGCCCCTGCTGAGTGCCTCCGACGACTGACCGTGCAGTTGGCGTCGGCTGCCCACTGTCGTTCGCTTCGCTCATAGTAGACTGGTTGCCCCACTCGTCCGTCAGCGCACCCTTACTGCGCCCGTCATCGGTAAGGCCCCGGTCAAGAAGAGGAATCGAAGAGTAAGACTCGCCCGATCCTTGTGTAATAAAAGACTGCACATCGTCGAGCATGCGCGGTACGGCTGCTGGCCGGATAGTCGGCGGTGGAGAGAAGGCCGGGCCACGTGTAGACGGTGCCACTGAACTGTCTCTCGCATCGTCAGTTCCAATATGACTGGTGTCATCGTCATCGATAGTGTCGGCGGTGGTGCTGTATTGGCCAAGCTTTGAGAGAACAGGCTGGGTTTGGCTTGGTGAGGCCAAGCCGCTGTTGACAATTTGACGGTGCCGGTGCTTGAGTCGCTCCTCTGCAGTCATGCGGTTCTCGCGGGATGTGTTTGGTGCTGCAAACCCGCTGAGAACAGGCAGGCCTCCTTGCTTGCCGGACGTGGGCGAGCACTCCTTTTCTGGGGGTTCCGCGAAAGACAGCACCTTGGACTTGCGTTCGTACTTGCCCTCTAGCTTAAGCAGTGCCGACTCCACGCCGTTATCGTCGTCATCGTCTGGAATTTGAGCAAGCTTCTGGGCTTCTGCTTCAAACGACGGGCGCATAATGGGCTTCGAGGCATGCGAGCTGAACAGCGACGCTTGGCGCGGCTTCTTGTCGGTAATGATGCCAATGGAAAAGGTTTCGCCTGTTCCGCTGTGCTCTACCTGTCCCTGCTCCTGTGCAGTATCCGTTTCCTGAGTGTAGTCGACAGAGATCACATTAACAAACCCACCGGAGCCACGTGTGCGGCTAGGCTTGAATGAGCTGCGGAACGACTCAGAGTAAGTCGTGAGCGAGCCAACAGAGTGAGACCGGCGG
The DNA here is from genome assembly GCA_022392925.1 of Ophiostoma tasmaniense. NCBI lineage: Eukaryota > Fungi > Ascomycota > Sordariomycetes > Ophiostomatales > Ophiostomataceae > Ophiostoma > Ophiostoma tasmaniense. The sequence goes on along the minus strand of JAKRGK010000014.1, from coordinate 82,652 downwards.
ATCGGACCGTAGTCGAGATCACCAATGTTGGTTGCCGCACGCAAATCACCACCCGGGCGTCTTCTCAACACGCGCGGAGGCTGTGGTGCCTCGTCTTCCTTGGACTCGTCCATCATGCCACTGTCAAACGTGCTTGCGTCAAAGCTCCGAATATCCGACCGTGGACCCATAATACTCGAAAATGATGCAGCCCTTCTGAGGCCATATGACCGGTTGGATCGGTGGGAACGGCTGGAACGGTGTCTAGAGTGGCCGTATGCCCAGCTAGGGCGGGGCATACGCATAGGTGGCGAGCTGGGCATACCGAAACTATTGACGCCGTTGTTCTTCTCGGTGAACGAGGTGCTTGCGACAGACTCGGCCACTGTGATTCCTCCACCCGATACCCGCTTAGGAGAAAGAATACTATCAGCATCGTTGCCCATGATACTTGATGAGGGGATAACGCGTTCGTCAGCATAGGGCGCGGCATAGGGCGCGGCATAGGGCACGCGGGGTGGCTCAATAACAGAATCAGCACGAAGTGTGTTCAGGTCAGGGATAAATGGCGGCAGCGGGTCCTGCTCGAGGGAGGGCTTGATAGGCAGTCGGCCGAGGAGATACGATGAACGTCGAGGAGTACCGGTAGACATGCCAGGTGGCGTTGTAGGCGGTGTCGGGTCGGCAGCTACCGAGAGGAATGTGTCGCCAAACATCTCCACGGACAGGTTATGTTCAGGCAGTGCACCAGACATGGCAGGGTAATCAGATGGAAGAGTGCCATCGACAATAACGATAGACTTGCTTCCGGTCGTAATTCCTGCATCGCTCATGGGGGACCGCACCAGACTGTCGCCGGCGCCAGGAATCCAGCCGAGGAAAATGCTGTCCGAGTAGTTGGAAGGGGCGGCCAGGTTGCGGTACTGCGGAAGGTTTAGGCCCAGCTCAGGTAGTGTGGGCGTGGGCATGGCCAGATTCTCGTCTTCTGGCTTTTCTGCAGACTCGTCGGGGAACTCATCCTCACGGACGGCAATCTTAAAATCCTCTGCAATTTTGGCACCGAGAAGGTCAATACGGACAGGGGTCCGGAAGCCGTTCATTCTCGGCTGGGCTTGGGGCACAATAGGAGTTCCCGGGAGGCGGTTGGTGGTAGCATCGCGCGGGCCTGGCGGTGAAATGTTGATAAAATTGCCCAAGGTCGGTGTGATGATTTGGCCTCGAGTGCTAATTACGCGGCGCACACTGCCGAGCAGCTTGCGCATACCCTGGCTAGACATTGCCGAGGCCTTTTCCTTTTGAGATTCGTCTGCATCGGTGACAGTGATGGTGGTCGCAGTATTAGGGAACGGCTGAAAGAGAGTTGTCTGTCGACTGATACCGCCGCTGGTGCCTGGCGGGAGTATTTCGACATAAGGCTGTCCGGGAGGGAAGATGTTGCCGCGGACAAGGCTGCCTGCATACGGCAAAGACATGAGCAACTCCGTATTCTTCTGGAGCATTCTCTCAGTTGCAGCTGCATGTTCTCGAAGAGAGTCTGTAAGGCTGTTGCTCCGCTTGTGCTGGTGAGATTGGGTCGTGTTTGACTTTTGGCTGTCGCTGGGCCGGACACGCTTGCCGACCAGTGCGCGAGGAGTCATGGCGACTGGGCCACTGGAGCTGTAGGTAAGAGAAGGCTCGGCCGGGTGCGCACCGAGTGGCTGGCCCATGCTAGCTTGAAGCATGCGCAGATTCTTGGTGGGAAACGAGCACGATACGAAGTCCATGCTGCTAATGCTGACTGGAGATGCCTGACGCCGTTCGCTTACCTCACTTGGACGGGCATGCGTTGCTTGAGTTTCTGGCGAACTGGGGGGGTCGCCCATGACAACAGAGTCAATATGTGCTGAGCGACCGCTGGCATTGAAGCTACGGCCGGCGTCGGGATCGGGCTTGGGCTCGGGCACGGGCCCGGGCACGACCATGGACTCGGGCGACTGGAAGTGGGTCAAAAATGTCGAGCCGTTGTCATCGTCATCATCGGGCAGATCATGGAGCTCGCCGGACATAACCTGCTCCCAGAAAGTTGGGTCAAGAGCCGGGTTACGGTGGCCGGCAATACCACCTGGTGTGATGGGCACTTCAGGGCCCAGCGCGTCGTCGAAATCCTCTCCATCCCAGTACTGAGCACACGAGCGGCGCCAACACTTTTTGAGTTCAGTGAGGATCTTGAGCTGGACTTTGCGGCCCTGGGGGTTGTTGCTGAGCTCGTCGACAAAGCCGTTCAGGAGCGTGCAGAACATGATGCGCAGGGGATAGTCGATAACAAAGTCGTCCATAAAGTAATTGAGAATCCAGTGGCGTAGGGCAACAAAGGTGCGAACACGGACAACCATTCCCGTCTCGTCGTCACGCGCGACAGCCCAGCGCAGACGTGCAACGAGCATGCGGAGGAGGTCGAGAGGCTCAAGAAAGGCGCGGTACGTGAGGAAGAAGTCGGAAACGAGGTCGTAGTCCATGAATTTGGGCGACGTAATTTCGGCAACAAGACGGGGTGGGGTAGCCGCCGTGATGGCCCGGCTGGATGGAGAGAAGCGCACAATCGACCGGTCCTCGCTCGAGGGCTTGAACGTCAGGGAGTCAAACATGGACGGCTCGACGACAGCATAGTTGGAGTGGTAGGTGAGACGCATGCCACGTTCCGGGTCGTCCAAGTGAAAGCCAGGCGTGGCCAGGGGTGTCGGGATCCCGATCTCGGGTCTTTTTTGCTGCTCAAAGAGTCCTTGACGAGGCGAGATAAGACTGTCAGTGTCGCGCAGAGAGCGTGCGTTAGCAAAGGCGAGGCTAAAATACGAGGGCCGGTTGGAGCGTGGTTCTTCCGTCGGCGCGACCGAGGAGCCGTGCAGGATGGGTGTGCCACGCATTGTGAAGCGAGGCGTGCCGATCTTCCAGGACGGGATGGATATCTCAAGGTGCGGCGCATTAAGGTTGCCCAATCGGAGCTGGTCGAGATCCTCCAAAGTCTTCGAGCGCAGGCCGTCTTCGTTTGGCTGTGAAATGACAATCTTGAATCCGCCTGGTTCGGATTCGCGAGCAATGCTAGTGTCCTGGATGGTCGAGTCCGAAACAGCGCGGCGGTGGCCGTCGCCTGCGCGACTTCCTACGGCGCCGGCGGTTGTTGGTCGGATACTGTTTCCACTGCGCGACGACTTCTTGGCGGTAAAACGTGGCCTTGATGGTATTGCTGTCGGAGAGGGTGTCGGGTCGGTCATCCAGTCGCTGCCGAATATCGCATGCGACTCTTTGATTTGCGGTGGCGGAGGTGGCGGCGGTACTTGTTGCCTGGTCTTCTGGTCGATCTGGACTTGGGTCTGGTTCTTCGGATCTTGTTGAGGAAAAAGCGTTGGAGGCACTTGCGGCTGTGATGGGCGGCGCTGGGTGTCACCTCGTCTCTCCTTGTCCTGTGTCAAAAGGTCAAGGCCTGCAGTTGCAGGTGGCGTTATGGGAAACACAAAGTTCGGCTGGGGAAAGCGCAGATGTGCAGGGCGGACAGTAGGTCTAGGGTGTTAGCTATTGGTCCGTGACTCAAAATTTCAGATTCCAGGGCTGTAAGAATGGTGTCAGACATATCAGAGACAGCCGGCGCATGAGACATCCGCGCATGGCCATATCTGGTCTGATCTGAGTCTGGATCTGAACCTAAACAACCCAGGAGCCAGTGAGGTCATACAGCCGGGATCTGCATTCCAGAACTCACCTTAGATATATACGACCATTGTTGCCGACATTGGCAACGGTAAACTGGCGGCCTTCCCGGCTGCCAGAAGAGCCGTCGGGCGCAATATCCCACTTGTCGCCGTCGGAGACATCCTTGTCCTTTTTGGCCAGACGGTCCAGTTTGTTCTCTTCCTGGCTCTTGCGCTCTGTAAGCGGCAACAGGGGCTTCGGTGCTGGCTGCGGCGCGGTGCGAATCTTGGGACGGCCAATAACATTGCGCACGCCCGTCTGACGGTCTGTATCGCCACGGGGTGGAATACCGCGGCGCAGCTTGAGTTCGCGTAAAGAGCCAGCGCTATTTGTTGTCGGAGCCGGTATTGTGTCTGTGGTTGTAACGTCTGCTGCTACTGCGGCTGGTGTTGTTGTTGATGATGATGTTATTGCCGGTGCCGTGGCCGACTTGACAAGTGATGTTGATCCTTTTCTCGCCCGAGTGCCTGGTGCCAGAGGGGCTTGGTGTATGCGTTTTGGAGAGAGCGATGTTCGTGGCGGCGCAATCCGATATATTGGCAGTGGCAGCTGCGGCAGTTGTGTTGGTGGAGATATTGGTGATGTCGTCTGGCCCACGGGTATTCTGACGCCCGCGGACGGCTGAAGAGAGAGCTCAAAGGCGTAGTCCATTGTCGCGGTCAAAGAAACGGCCAAGAGGTACACAGCTAGAGACAGCTGTCACGCTCGCCGCTGCTTGTGCTGTTGGGGTTGCTGCTCCTGGACGAGAAGCAGCCAGCACGAGAGGGGAGCGATGAGGAGGATAAGTGCTGCGGCACGGGGATGTTCAATTCGGCATGGAGGGCATGTGCTGAATGCGTGCTGCTGATAGTTGTGTTTGTTTGTGAACTTGAAGTCGTAATTACGTTGCCGTCAGGAGTGTGTCGTCGTGGAAATCGTAAAAACTGCGTCAAGTGCAAAACAATGTCGTCAATATCGGCTGTCTGAGTCTGATGTCGTCGGCAGTTGTGATCAAAAGGAGAAGTGAGTGGACGCAGGGAGGGAGGCCGAGGGGTGCGGAGCTAGGTGAGCGCAGGGAGGAAAGAGGGAAAGAGCAAAAGTGTGGTGTGTTGCGCTTGTCGAGGAGGGAGCGACCGGCGTGTACAAAGTAGTAGATAGGTCGAGAAAAAAGAGATGTGCCGTAAGAGGAAAGAAGTGAGTGCGCGTTGACGAGACAGGATGAGATAATCGAGAAAATCAGAGAATCAGGAGTACAGTCCAATACAGGAAGGCACAGACCACAAGAGTACAAGGTACAAGTGATACCGAAGAAGCAGCAACACAACAGCTCTCCCAAAGGCAAAACATAGATACAAGGTACAAGTCACGGCTGAATTGATATTGAAATGGAAAGAGCGTTGGGGCGTGACTGCTGGAAAGTGGGAAGGGGCAGCGAGTGGGGCTAGTGGCCAGTGGCCAGTGGGCAAGTGGACGGTTCAGTAATACTAAGTACAAGTATGTCAGATATGTGTGTGCGCGCAAAGGTGCAGTTTCTCTCCATGTGGCAGGCGCGATGGGCACTGGTCTTGTAGTGGGACGCTCTGGCCAAAGGAAGGAGCCGAGAGAATAAATGGGGGCGGCTGCACTCCTACGCACGCTGTGTTATGTAATATTTTCCATACAGTACACAGCATATGTTTACAATGTATGATATTACGGGTTATGACGCTGACTTCGGAAAATAAAAGGATGGACGAGGAGACGACAAAAAATCGACCGACGAAAAAGACGAAAAAGACGAAAAAGGAATGAAAAAGTGTGTAGAGAAAACTCACAGAAAGGAGTTGAAGGGCCCCGGTTGTCCAATGACAGGGCCATTGCCGGGCGCAAAGACGCAGGGCGGACTGCACGAGGAGGAGAAGAGGAAAAAGGGGAGCATCAGTGTCAAGTGTAGCGGCAGCGGTGCGTCAGGCAAGCAGAGGCAAAGGCAAAAGGGGGAGCATGGATGTCCTCTGTAAGTGATTGGCCTGGTTGTCGAGGCGGGAGCCCAGGAGAAAAAAGAAGAGAAAAAAAGAGAAATACAAGGTACTTGGGGCAAGGCGACCGTTACAGGGGTCTGTTTACGACCTGAGCCATACTTGGGACGGCATAGATCATACATCATATCAGCTAGTGGCGGGCTAGGCTACGGCTGCGGGCTGGCGGCGGCGAGCTGGGTCTTGGTTGGGACTTGGGACTTCTTTGCCTGGCTCCAGTGTATCTGTAAGATACAGGCATACCAAGATGGCCTGCCAGGGCCCAGGGATAATAGAGTTATTAAACTCTGGTCAGGTGCAGCGGCATGCAGTAGCTTTAGTACGAGACGCTGGAAGACCCCTGCGAGTAAAGACAGAGCCACTGGAACCAACCGGGAGCGAGCCTGCATCCACTATGGACAGGCTGTAATGCAAATGAGTAGCATTGCTCTGGGACTCTGGGCAGGCCTGTGGGCCTGAGGGTGTTTGCGTTGCACTTGGAGGGGATCAGACGGAAGCTGCCTACGGAGCATTGCGGGCTGGACAGATGAGATGGAGAAGGGGTTCTAGTGATTTGGAGGTGTTTGATTGTGGTGGATTGTTCTGTGCTGTTATTTTTCGTTTGTTTGATTATGAGGGCCTAGATACCGAGAAGATGGTTGGTGAAGATGTTGCTTTCATATTGAGACTCGGGCATGATGGCATGAAGAGATAAGACGAGTAAAGGAAAATCAAAACAAACTGAAAATAAAAAGAAAAGAAATCAAAATACCAGACGAAAAGAAATCAAAACTAACGACGCCGCTGTTTCAGTGATAAATGAGGAGGGGGTAGGCAAGCCAAAGCGACCAGAAAGCGACAGGGCCAGGGCCAGGCGAGAGCCGACATTGACACGCATAGAGTCCACGCATAGAGTACTCTCTGTATCTTAATAGTACTGAATAGAAGATACTGCCATAGTAATTCCACAATCACAAGCCGCACGGAGCATGTCGAACAGGCTAGCAGTCTCACAACGGTCAATCACCTCCAAGATCGCTAGGAAATGGCCTGCGAGGTAGCAATGCTCCGCCGTGTGCTGATCTGTGCAGTCTTATTATGGATTCTCTTTTCAAGAGAGAGACAGGCGAGAGAGACAGACGTTGCAGTGATGGTCGTTTCAATCGATAGTTGATAGAGAGAGTGCCGTCGAAAGTGGGATGCGTGTGACGAGGTGCAGCAACAGTGTCGCTCATCACATTGATTGGGAAGACAGCCTGTGTACTTTTGTGTGGTCCTCTTGCCGCGGCGGGTATTTTTCATACATATATCAGTACTCTATTGTCAAATTTGTCAAAACGAAAACAATATCCGTTCCGTTGTTGACGGCTGCTGTTGTGCTTGCGAGTGTGTGCGCGAGAGTGCTAGCCGAGGGCGAGTGCCGTGTAATACTCTGTACCTGTCAGGCATAGCCCGAGTGAAACAAGCCATAGTGTTGTGCGTTCAGTCACGAAATCGCGTCACGAAATCAAAGGCACCAACCCGCAACAAGCTCCTCAGGTACAAGCATCATGTCTAGTCAGTACTTTGTACATTGTAAGTATGTTGGACAGTCAATACATCAGAGTCGGTGATGGACAATACTCTTGCTCTTATCTTGCCGGGATCACGCACGCTCAGGCCTCTCAATGACGGGGTTATGTGTCTTTTCAATTAATCTATGAATACAATGAATATTATGAACACTCTCTACTGGAAGTAATATGTGACCCGTCATAGCCATTGCTGTCCGAGTCCGAGTCGAATCCAAGGACAGCCTTGCTCATCTGCATCTGCCTTGTTTGTTTGGCTTCTTGTCCTCTGCTGGGTGCTTGTCCTAGCATGTCCTCCATGCCTGCGTCTGCATGACTGCATGCTTGGATCTCGTCAATCTCACTAAAAGGGGCACCATGATCAGACGAAAGTGGCCGATGCATAGAAGCATAGAACCCGTCGCAGTTAAGCATATGCAAGCTAGCACGCATGAATTTGATGGATCATGCAAGCTTGGTTCATGGGTACCAGTTTTGTCATTACGCCGTCTTCTCAGCACAGCAGTCTGGCTCTATAGTCTTTAGTCACTCACTCGAACCGAGTCGACTCATCCATGAATTAACTCACTTGTATCAAAACAAAGAAAAGAAAAAAGGAACAAATGCAACCGCGGTTCGGGGTTTTGGCAGGGTAGTAGATACGGAGAGACAGCTCGTCACCGGAATTCATCCCTTCTTCCCATCCCTCCTCTTCCTTTTATTTCGGAGAGTTTATGAGACGACAACAGACAACAGACAACATTCGAGTTGACAACCGAGCTATATCATATATAATATAGCTCCATAGTGTTGGGAGCTGCCATTGACATTGGTTAAAAAACGAAGTTGGCGATATACATCATGGATGTCTGTTTTCCTTGGAGCAATACTGCCACCGTCTGGATCGGACAAAACTACGAATCCGATTTCTATCAAAATAGGCTATTTCAATGTAAAATTCATCGTGGTTATTTCGTTATGAATGAAGATGCATTGCAATAATAAATTTAAAGAAATACATACATACGTGATAGCCTTAAAAAAAATAAGAACCGGCCGAGTTGAAAATAAAAGTTCTTCAAACACAATCAAACACAACAAATGCAAATACTTCTGGCGCGAGTGCTACCTCTTCACCGTCGAGCAACTGAAAATATCGCCAGCCTCGACAAGTAGATTTACCACTATCACAATGCTACCGCTGTGATAATATACCGCCATCGAGACTCTGCAAACAAAACAGAAACATCAACGCCGCAGAATACGACCATGAAAGCCCCAGGACAGTAACATCACTGCCGAACATGTAGAAATAGTACGTTGAGCAAAGGCAACGCGGCAGGCAATGGCTGGACGGATTGTAGATATAACAAGTATCACTCGTGAAGGGAGGCTTTGTCAGGCCCACGATCTGACACGGGGGCAGCACGTGGTGATGGCTTGCATCTGTCGGTGAGGCAAAGCGGATCTGATGAGAGAGAGAGCGAAAGAGAGAGTAGGATGACTAAGCTATAAAACTGAGAACGACAACAAGCCGACGATGATGGTGATGAAGAGGAACATGAATCTGATCCAAACGCTGCTATTGCTACTTCTCTAAAAGAGACACCGGGTCGTGGTCCTCCATGGCCGGCACAAGCCGCGACACAACAACCCACACATTCTCCTTCTTCTGCATTGTGTATGGGCACAGCACCCACGAGTAACATGCCATCAGCGACTTGCGGTACTCCTCCATCACCTCGGGATCGTCGCGCGACAACTCGGGCCCCCCATACGCGTGCAGTTTCTCAAGGTAGAAATCAAAGATCTCCATCTCGTGTGTGCGCCGGTCTTCGACCGTCAGCGCCGTTGTCACAAAGTACACAACGTCCGAAAAGCACGACCCCAGGTGGATGATCTGCCAGTCCACCATCATTGTGCTCTTGAGAGAGCCAGACCACGCCGCATTGCCGAGGTGCGCGTCGCCGTGCAGAATCGTAGAGAACCGCGGGTTGCGCGTCGCAAACCACGCCTTGATTGCTGCCGTCATGCGCTCCTTGTCCTTCATGTACGCCGGCACCGGCGGCCGGTCCTCGGCAAGGACAATGTGCTCCCACATGCCGCACAGCCCGAGCACAGACTGCTCGTAATGGCTGTCGAGCCACGGCACGTCGTGCGGCTGCACGCCCCAATTGGCGGCGTGCAGGGCGGCAAACTGTGCGACAACGAGCTTGACGCGGTCGACAGGCCACGAGTCGACTGGACTGGCAAAAGCGTACCCCGATGAAGCCGACACGTCTTCCATGATGACGACGGCATTGGTGTCGTCCTTGTGTGCCCATAGGGTCTTGGGCAGATTAATGTTGCACACCTTGGGAGCGACGTTGGTGTAGAAGTCGACCTCGCGGGCGTAGATGCTCAGAAGAAATGGGAACATGGTGAGCATGGCTGGGTTGAAGCCGCCCTTGACGCAGATACGGAGGGGGTTTGTTGACAAAGTGCTGTCATCCTCTGTCTCGGGAATGACAGACAGCTTGACAATGGTGGCAGTTCCCGAGATCTCGCCCGTCTTGACAGCGGACGCCTTTTCAAGGCCGAGCTTGGGCAGCAGCCACTCGGCCGTAATGTCGCCGGGTACAAGAGGCAGTGTAGTCATGTTGGGTGATGTGGCCGATGATGACGGGTAGTAGTGGACGGCTAGACAATAAACTCGTGGCTAGGAGGTCGGGGCTCTATCCAATATCAGGGCAGTCGAGACTTGTTAAAAGGGGCGAGCCAGGACACCACCGCATATATATGGAATACCAATGGCACAGGGTTCTGATTACAGACCGTCTTGTCTGCAGGTAGATAAGCTGACAGCGTCTACTTGTAGCCACATGTATCCAATAAGCCGCCTCCCAGTTCTCATGCTGCTTCTCATCCTCGTCCTATCCTGATCGAGTAAGCAGCTCGGGGGATGATGAATCCTTCGACAAACATTGATAGATGAGCACGCGAGTATTCTTTTCGGGAGTCGACAGCGGCTCTCAGGGGCCTGTAACGGCCGCGGATGTCGCCCGAGAATGCCAAAAGAAAACATCCAGTAGCTGCAGACTTGCATGCGTGGCAAGTAGATACGGAGTACCTAGATAGGTTTGAACAGGACGGGAATTCGACAGGGAATACCAAATCGGCAGTCCACTCCGTTTTTTTTTTTGGAATTTCTTTTGCTTCTGCAATGTACAATCCCTCGTTGCTTGCGACTTGTTGATCCTTGGGTGTATTGTGACTCTGGGGCAATGGCCCCTTTTCATGTGTCTTGTTTGTTCTAATTGTTACATAGATCGAGCTGGTTGTTTCTTATATATCAGCGCTTTAGTCTTGATGGCCTTCTACGGCAACTTGCTGCCATTTGTACCATCACCACCGGCACGATTCAGCGTTAAACCTTCGCAATGGTCCAGCTCGACTCGCTGCGGTCGTCCATGGGCGCCTTTATTGCCATCGACCTCGCTGTTGTCCTCGCCCGTTTCGCAGTCCGCATCAAACTCAACCGCCTCGGCTACGATGACTACATGATTGCCGTTGGCCTGGTGGGCTTCGTCATCATGTGCGCCTTTTGCTTCTGTGCCCTCGACAATGGGTTTGGCCTTACTGACCCGACTGAGATTGCCGCCTTTGCCAACTACAACGCTCAAGACGCCTCCATGTACTTTACCATTGCTCAGATCACGTACGTCGTGTCGTTTCCCATTGTCCGCCTCAGTGTCGCCCTCGTCCTGCTGCGCATCACCAAAGAGACCATGCCTCGCATCCGACTCATGTTGATCGCCAGCATGATCATTGTTTCTACCTACGCCCTCGGCTGTATTTTGGTTGACGCTTTGCAGTGTATCCCGCTCCGCACCGTCTGGGCTGGCGGTGATGGCAAATGTCTATCTTTTACACAGCTGGCCGGTCTCGGATTCGCCGTGTCCGCACTGGACATTTCGTCGTCACTTTTCTACGCCATACTGCCCGTGTTCATGCTCTTCGGTGTGCAGATCGGCTTCCGCACCAAGTTTGCTATTCTGTTTCTGCTCGGCCTCGGAGCGGTCACAGTGGTGATTAGCATTGTTCGTCTACGCAGCCTTGTGCTGATCGTGCACGCCCACGATCTGTCCGCTATTCTAGCGCTCGAGCTCGAGTCGTTTGTCTACTCCGTGCTCGAGTTTGGCATTTCCATCCTGACGGCCTCGCTCGTGGCGCTGCGGCCGGTAATTAAGTACATGCCCTGTGGTATTCGGGGCCGCAGCTCTGGCCGCGACCATGATCGGTCCAATCGGTCTCACTCTCGAAACCAGTCGGGCAATCTTAATTTTGGTGCTGGTGGCAGGCTACCGGTCGGCAGTGAGCACAATCTCGAATTGCAAGACCGCAGTCGAAACTACGCAGCTGATTCAGCATGGCTCAGCAGCGACTCGGAGAGCCAGCGGGATATTCTAGCCAACGGCAACAGCAATGTCAGCGGTAATGCCGATGGTGCTGCAACAAAAGACGACATGCAGCTCAAGGGATGGAAGCACTTTAGGGTTGCAGCGGCATTTGAACAGGGCAAAAGATAGATTGGTTGAAGCTACTACTTGGCGTTTCAGTGTATATATCTGTTGGTTCAGCATAGCATAAGGAAAGCCTTTCTTTTTCTTGATTTTCTCTGTCTCCTGGTAGACCCTCCACAATCATTGCAGGTCCGTGAAGGCTGCCTTTGCTTTGGAATTATCTTCCTCGGCTTGAATGTTCCAGTTTTAAATACTGTGCTCTTTAGCCTGACCACAGGTTTGGAATCAATAAAGCAAACACACAAGATGCGTGGCTGACCATTGGCGGCCCGAGACGCTCGTGTGCTGCTGGCGTGTAAGCAGCACAAATGGAAATATTGCCCTTTTTCTACTATCAGCCCGGAGTATATCGTCGTCTATTTTAGCATGTTGCTTATTGTAACCACAGGCCAGACATTGTCGAGATTTTGATGACATTCGCTTCTCTAACCGATTAAAGAGCTCTCTTGGCTTCTTGACTGCTCGCCAAGTTCAGCAGTTCTCCGAAATTTTGCAGAAATCTTCTCGGCCAAATACTAGCGTTGCATTGACTGCTGCTGGATTCCACACGGCTCGGGGTATAACAGGTCAATCAAGACCAAGTACTAGCTAAGGCATCACACCTGGCAGGCCGGAATAAGGACGGAATTGTAACGCTCGACACTTTGTACAGAGAACAATCCAATGTACAATGTAGACACGGGATGCTCCCTGGGCAGCGGACACGAAGGATTGCAGGGAGCCATCACTGGAGCATCGACGGGTCGGTGTGTTACAAATGTGTGATGAACTGCAATGTACTCGAAGGGATTACGAGTCAGTAATGCGAGTGTGCTAACCGGGTTGTCGGGTTCTCAGCCATCAGCGAAGCAATGAAGCGCAAATAGAGGCGCAGCACGTGAGGCAACAGAAAGAAACTTACTTAACAATACGTTGGGACACAATACGACAAAATCCAAATAAACAATATTCAATAACCTATACAATAATCATCTAGTAGTGTAAATCAACCTATCCGTAGACGTTTATGCCACATTGTTGGCCGCGATCTCGCTGCCGACCTGCTCGGCAAACCACGCCACGGGATCGCCAGCTGAAATTGCAGACTCCGACATCGCCGTGTCCGCTGCCGTCAGCACCGTCTTGATGCCCACGCCCACGTGTTCGCTGCCGCCAGTGTACTGCCGCACCGTGTTAATCGCCGCTGTAATGTCGGCCGGGTCCTTGAAAGCGCCAAATTGCTGCAGCGCCGTGCCCAGCTCGCGGATGTCCGCGATCGCCGGCACGGCAATCTTGCGGTCGAACGCGCGCGTAATGTCCAGCTGGTCCAGCACCGAGCGCGACGACGTTGTGCCGATGATCAGCAGGCGGTGGCCGTTGGGCGGCTTCACCTTGATCAGCGTCAGGATCGCCTGCGCCATGACCGTCGACATGCGCGGGCCGACGTGGAACCACTCGATCAGGCGCTCAATGCTGTCAATAATCAAAACACTGAGCGGCGACTTGTAGGCATCCGTAAACACCTTGTGCAGGTAATCCTTCTTGCCAGCATCGGTCTGGTAGCCGACGACGTTCTCGGGCGTGATGGCGCGCACAAAGGGGAAGCCGCTCTTGAGCGCAATGTGCGTCGCCAGTGCCGTCGTACCACTGCCGGCCGGGCCGTGCAGCAGAATCGACATGCTACGAAGACGCTCCAGCGTGCGCACACTGTCGGCATACGCCGTGCCCTCGTTGACGATAGTCTGGATGTTGGGCGAGTAGTTGAGAATGCCGTAGGTCAGAGCCTGCTCGAGTTCCTTGTCCGACACACCGAACGCGGCCTTGACCTCGCTCAACGCGCTCTCAAAATCGTCCATGTTGACCTTCATCTGGCTCACGTCGCCGCCAATCTTGGCATTGTCGACCTTGGTGTGCCGGTTGAACGCAAACGACGTCGCGCTCTTCACCAGACCCGATAGCTCGGCACCGCTAAAGTTCTTGGTGCGCGCGGCAATCTTCTTGATGTCCACGTCACGGTCTAGGATGTCATTGTTACGCAGCTTTGTCGTGTGAATGTTGAGAATCTGCACACGGCCCATCTCGTCGGGCAGAGAGATCTCAACCTGGACTTCCAGACGACCCTATATTGTTAGTTTTGATTTGTTATTTAGGCAAAAGAGGTCACATACCGGACGAAGAAGGGCATCATCAATCATGTCCTTTCTGTTGGTCATACCGACCAGCAGAATGTTGTTGAGCTGGTTCACACCATCCAGCTTACTCAGCAGCTGGTTCACCACACTGTCGCCAACGCCCGTGCCGCCGCCAGAACCAGAGCCTCTCTGCTTGCATACAGCATCCAGCTCATCGAAGATGATGACGTGCAGCTGCGAGTCGTCGCCCTTCTCCTTGTACTCCTTCTCGGCCTCGGCAAACAGCTTCCGGATGTTCTCCTCACTCTGGCCCACGTACTTGTTCAGCACTTCGGGACCGTTGATAATCTTGGGCTCGCGCGCGTTCAGCATCTTGCCGATCTCGCGCGCAATCAGTGTTTTACCAGTACCGGGCGGGCCGTAAAGCAGGACACCTTTGACATGCTGGATGCCCATCTTCTGAATCAGACCAGGTGGGAAAATGCGCGACGCGAACGCTCTCCGGAAAATGACGGCAAACTCATTGTCGAGACCACCAATGCCCATGCTCTCAAACTTGAAGTCGGGCGCAATGATCGAGTTGCCAGCCGCACGCTTCGTGGAGCCCGACAGCTTCATCGGCGAGCCGGCGTTCTTGAAGAAAGTGATGCTGGTTTGCGGCACCATGATACCGCGGGCTGTCGGGTCCGTGCGTGTCTCGGACTCGGACTTCTCCATGCCCAGGTCGGCTAGCTGCACGGTCTTGACGACGAGTGACAGGGGGGTGTTGCGCACGTCGAGCAGCAGCCGCTGGCCGGGGGCAAAGATCTGGTTTGCAAACGTCTTGGTCATGATCTCGGCCAGCGCATCCTGGTCGTAGGTCTGGTCGTTGACCTTCTTGGCCGACGCAAAGCCAACTTCAATGTCCATGTTGCCCAGGTAGCTCTGGCCGCCCTGGCTGTTGAAGGGGCTCCACACCTCGCCGACAAGCTCGTCCATCATACCCACGCGCAGCCATGTGCGCTGGGGGTCGGACAGGGCAATGCAGCCGTCGGGGAAGCCGGGTGTCGGCCGTGCCGTGACGACGTAATCGCCGTCGATCTGGTTGCCAGTCAGGCGAAGGTAGATGTCGTTGCCGTCGCGCGAGGGCGGGAAGTCGCGGGCAGACACGGCGCAGACGTTGGAGAAGATGTACACTTGCTGCAGTGTCTTGTCTTCAACCTTGGCCAGCCGTAAACGAACACCACGGCCTCCGCCGCCACCGCTAGGAGGAGGTGCACTGTAGCCTCCGCCGCCGCCGCCGCCGCCGTACTGCTGCTGGCCACCGCCCTGGTAGCTAGATTGCTGAGGCGCACCACCGTAGCCGCGCTGGGGTTGATCGTAGCCGCCGCCACCGCCGCCAGGACCGGCTTGTCCGCCGCTCGTGGGGCGGCCTGGCAGACCGCCACGGGGGCCCTTGCCAAAAAGGTTGTTCCGCAGATCCATGATGCGGTGTGTGTTGGTTTGTATATCTGGGCACGAGTGCCGCTAGGTTCGGTAGATGTCGTGGAAGTCGTGGAAGTCAAAATTCAATTCGATGTCGTCGACGTTGCTTAAGTCGTCAGATTAAAAGGAGGTAAGAGGAGCTAGAGGAGGTCAGCACCAAGTTGTATACGCAAAGCTTCTCGGGTCCAGCGAGAAGCAGCAATTGTCAATTGGATGTGATGATGTATACCTCTTATCTTCAATCGCCAAGTTCAGCGCAGCTATGTTCTTGAAGAATGTCAAGATAGAAGATGCTACAACAGCCGTTTCAGAAACCTTACATGTGCCAACATACGTGGAAGGAGCTGGTGACGCTGGGCTGTGCTTTCCACTTTAGAGCTGGTTTGCCCCGCCTAGGCTCTAGCGGCTGCAGTGGTAAAAGTGGGTACTTATGGTACCTATCAAGCTCTCAAAGTACATACTTGTACGGAATTTTGCGGTAGCTTCTCGCACTAGCCCATGTACATAATGTACCGATATGTATCGATCTTCCTTCTTCTCCAGGCTTCCAGATTCAGCTTCAGAATTGGAAATCGTTGATAATCGTCATCTGTCGCAATGGTTGAGATGTGTTTACTCAATGAGTTTGGGGTATCTTGTCTTTATTAGATCCGTCTTTGAGAGATATATCTGTTATTTTCCGTAATATTTTTGTTGTCCAATTCATAAATTGTATCGATGGAGGTTGGACTTTAATTTTAGATTCATTTATCTTTTTCTGTTAGACAGAATTATTTCCCTGAAAATTGTATTCTTGCTGCTTCTTCGAAATTATGTCAGACTGATCAGATAAGATTTTATTCCATCTCAATCCGTGCAGGCGAGAGACATGCACTCCAGCTTCGATCGTGATGCAATGCATTGCCGGCTTGCATCGTTGGCATTCCGATTCCTTGAAATCTTGAGAAGCATGGTCACGTGCTTTCCCGTCGATTTGGCGTTGCCCCGCCAGCACCCAGCGCTCGATCGCTACTTTAGCCACGCCTCCAACCGATCCCCGCCTATTAGGACATTATGTCACGGCCAATTGGCGGATTCGAGGCCTCGACTGCTTTTTAAGTCTTCTTTTCCACTTCTCCCTACCCCTGATAACACATAGACTACGCACATCTTCTAGTTGCAGATTCACACCTAGGAACCATTTCGCACTACTCATCACCATCACACAACATCATGCCTCCGAGAAAGGTTTCGGGCGGCCGCCAGGCAACGCTTAGCTTCAACCACCGGGTGACCAAGGCCTCTGTGCCCAAGCAGTCGGCAAAGGAAGCCATTTTGCTGAAGAAGGCCGACTCCGAGGTCAAGAGTGACAAGGCCGACAATATTGCACAGGCGATTGAAAAGGAGACTGAGCAGGTCAAGGTTGAGGCCGCAAAAGAGCCCGAGGAGGAGGTCGAGGAGGTTGAGGAAACTGCAGCTCCGGCTGCGACACCTTTTGTCCGTTCACCACTTGAAATCGAGGCCGACGTCATCTCCGATGCGCAGATCCGGCAGTACTGGCGCTCTATCGAGGCCCAGAGCCGGTCGCGGCCAGTACACCAGGAGGGCATGGGCCTTGGCGAGAAAGTGTTGCGCCACTTTGACGTCAGCTCCCAGTTTGGTGTAAGTTTACTTCTGACCATTACACAGACGGCAATACTGACTAACAGCCTTGCGTCGGAATCGACCGCAAGAAGAGATGGATGCGGGCCCAGCGGCTCGGCCTGGCACCGCCGATGGAGGTGCTGGCTGTGATGCTGCACGAGGAGGCCAATGGCGTCAAGAATGTCGAACAATCATCCTTTGATGCCATTCTGAATGCATCGGTGGTTGCATGAGCGACGAGAGTGATGACGTACGACTTTTATTACGGCGTTATGTATTTTATATCAGGTTCCGCGGGTTTATTTCCATCGTTCATCTTGTTATTTCTATTATTGATTATATACATCATATGTCACACCCTCTGCCATCCCTACTATTGACCAGGAGCAGGAGTTTTAAACAACTTTAGATCGCCGGTTGGTAAAGGTTAAATCTAATCTTTCGGCTTTTGATTCCGGAGAGCGGAACGTACCACCGGCAGCGGATGCTCACGCAGTAGGCGTTGAAGTCGGAGACGAAGATGTACTGGAAGACTGTGCATTAGCCGGCGGCACTTCCTCACGCGAGGAGTACACATGAATGGCCGATGCGCCACCGCAGGTCATTGTGGCCTGTCCCGAGCACGGCGTGTTGCAGTTGGTATCTGCGTCAAGCTGTGCTGCCGCCGCGTCAAGGCCCGTGCCGCAGATACATGCCGACCCGCTGCCGACAGCGAAGTAGGTGTAGTCGGGGAGACACCTAGCCATACAAATGTTAGGTGTGTTCTTAGCCATGTCTGTGCTGTTACCGGTGCCGGTGATAAATGCCGCTTTAGCAAAACATCCAACATCTGCATATCCGTAGTACGGTTGGCTGCCAGTCAAACTATACAGCGAGACATTGCCTTCCTGTTTAGCATCGCACACAGACGTCGACACACGGACCGAATTGGTTGCCACCTTGGAGCCGCACAAACAGGTCGTCACATTCCCGTCCTGGCTGATGCCAGCAAGGGAATAGCTGTCGCCGTAGCAGCTGGTTGCACATTCCTCCAGTGTGATCGCACTGCCTAAGAACGTCGAGTTAATAGACGGGCCCTGGAGCACCTTCAATGGGTCCACGAGATTACTCCAGCAGCCGTACGGCGTGAGCGACGTGTAAGTGCCCGTGCCTCCGGAAACCCATTGGCTGGGGTCAAAGACAAGAGACACGCAGTATGCTTGGCCGGCCTTGATGGACGTTGTGCAGCCGTCGGCAGTGCCCGAATATGCATCGATGGAAGGATTCATGCCTGCCAGCGAGGCCAGGCTGACCGAGTTCTCCATTGTGATGTATGCACATGTGTCGCCTGCCTGTGCCACATACCACTTGCCACAATCTGTCGTTGTGCGGGAGTCTACCGTCGCGTTGGCCGGCGGGTCGACGCCTGTAGAGCTGTAGATGGGAGAACCGCTGCCCGGGAAGGTCGACGTGTTGGTGGCCGTTCCAGGCACATAGGTACCACCGAGTGGCGACGCACAGAGCACTGTGCCGAGAGTTGCGTTGGCTTCGTGGAGGTTGTCGCAGCCGTCGCCGATCCAGCTGTTGTACTTCGTGATATCGCTGACGCCTGCGAGGTATGACGCCGTCAAGCAGTCGTCGGTCGATGTCAGGGCATACGTGACACAGGTTAGGGGCAGGCAGATCTCGAGGCCAGAAGGAAGATCGCTGCAGCCGCGAGTGGCACCCGCCGCAGCAGCGGCATAGTACACATTGGCCGACGACACGTTTTTGCCAAGGGCAATTGAGTCACATGTATCACCATCAGCTGTCGTGTAGTACTTGTCTGAGACACAGAAAGAGCCGGGGTCTGGGGTAGCGATGAGGGGCTCCGGGACATCCGACGGAAGTGCCAGCGAACAGCGCGTCTGCACGGCTTCGAGCGCCATCTGGTACCAGGGCACCGTGTTGTAGACCGAGTATGTGCTCTGCTGCATCATGCGAATCCGGGCTGTGAAGCACTCGGAGCACAGCTCGTTATCCGGCATGGCGGCGAGCGTGTCGCTCTCGGAGAAGCCGTCAATCACATCGTTGCAGTACTTGTTGGACGTTGACTCGGTCAGGCAGCTTTCATTATAGCCGTACCACACATACCCACCCGCCATTTGCAGCGGCGCTCCAGAGCTCCATAGGTAGCCGGCACAGCTAGTCGATACACCCTGGTACCAGGACGCGAGTGACGCTCCGCATCCTGCATCGCACACTTCATTCTGCAGAGTCACATTGTCGAGAGAGCCGTGGTACGCGGGCGACGTCCACTGCATGGTCTCGTTGACGCACGCTAGTGTTGCTGTCAGTGCCGTCTTGCACTGCTCTGAAAAAGAGTAGCTGTCTAGGTCATCGCGTGTGTACAACGTGTAGCCGGTAAGATTGCGTTCGCCCGTGGTCTGGTTCGCGCCTCCCAGCCAGGCCACGATAGAAGACGCATAGCCGTTGCGATTCTTGGCTGCAATAACGGGGTTGCCGTTGAGCGGCGCAATCATCTCGATGGCACCGATCGTAATGAGGTTATAGATCCAGATGTCGTAGCTTTGCTCGAGGTACACTGAGCGAAGCTGGCAGTCATTGGCGCCGCTGTTGACACAGTCTTGCGAATAGTCGTTGAACCATGTGTATAGGCCGCCGCTAATGATATATACATCGGAAGAGTCAATCACGCGCAGTGCCCAGGCCATGCCGTCTGTGTCAGCGCCAGCAACCGTCTTGGAAAACGTCGGGTCGTCCTTGAACACAAGCCCCTTCCCAAACGGAGCGGGTGCTGCCGGCGTTGGTTGGTAGTAGGGCGCCTCAGTCTGGATCAAGCCCATGACAATATTCTTGGCCCCGGACAGCTGGTATTGGTACAGCACCGCGTGTTCGGCTGCCGTTCCCCACAGCCAAGTTGGGCCCTGCGACTCGATGAGAATGCCGCGCGCCGCATAAATGCTGATTTGGATCTGGTTCGCGTCCTCCATATCATGGTCTGCAATCCACATCCACACGTTCTCAAGATAGCCCGACGACTTCTCTGTCATGTGCATAAGCATCGACGCCGCAATACATCCCGTCTTGCCTTGCGATGTCTTGGGACAGTCGGCGTTTTGAAGGTTACTGCCCTTGGCACCACCCACACGCATATGTGAGTCCCACAGGCCAGCAGAACCCTGCGAGGACTCGTGCACATTCCACTCCAGGAGAACAGCACCAGCTGTGGCACCACGCACCGTGAACATCATGCACTGGATCTCCATGATACCCACAGACCCGACGGCACCGGCACGCACAGCCGCACGGGGGTTTGCCATGTCTTCAAAGTTTGCCCCCGTTGCCATGATTTGCGGCCAGGCCTGGCCAATGATGCGCGAGCCGACGGGCACGTCAAGTGTGTCTTTGATTATGTACACGCCGTGCGGGAAGTAGACGATGCCAGAAACATTCGCTGCTACATCCAAAATGTGCTGCAGAACTGCTGTGTCATCTGTGGTTCCGTCACCATGCGCACCAAATGCCTTGACATCAAAAACTTGACTGTTGCCCGGGTCGGCATAGCTGGGACGCGTGCGGTGGAAGAACTTGGCCTGCGGATGGATGTCGTCTTTGATAAGAAGAGTAGTCGGGTAGGTGGGAGATGCCATGTCCGCACCATTCACAAAACCCGTCTCACCGGTAGGGTCGGCTACCTTGCCAAAACCCCATGACAAAACATTGGTGATACCGGCGCTATTGCCAGCATATAGGACCTTGTTGGCCTCACTATCGCGCACGATCGTGTCGCAGTTTTCAAAGCCACCATTGCTGATGTGCAGCGCTGTTGAGTTGTCTGCGAACAGCGACGTCTCAACGGCCACGGGCACACCCCACATGTGGACATCGACAAGCGACAGCGAGCCGACACCCTGGCCGGTACTAAATGGCCCGCCGGCACCGCCGACAATAATGATGCCTTTCTCACAGTTGTAAAACTCTGTGTCCTGCATGGTCCAGCCCCAGTCCCAGTGGATCTGCAGTCCAGTGCGACAACTATCAAAGAGAAGACCGCTGGACGTGAACTGTTGGTTGCCAAAGTAGGCACCAAAGTTGCCGCCCACAAAAACCAAATCGCTCATGAAGCCACCACTGCCGTTCTCCATGTAGATTCCCTGGTGCGTCGTGCCCGAGTATTCGGATGGCTTGGTGGAGATAAAGGCAATGTTCTCAAGCGACGTGCCCTGGGCGACTTGCCAGTGGATAGCACACACATAGGCATCCTGAGGCGCGGGGCGGATGTCCATGATAAAATTGCGCACGCTGCGCAAGAAGTTGTTCTGGTTCAAGTACCAGGTGACATCGTCACCCACATAGACATCAGACGTAATGACACCCAAGCCCGCGAAACTCTGTGCCGCAAGAATAATGGGCCGGTTCAGCGGATCACCGAGCATCTCGGTGTTGTAGAACTGGATAATGGGGCTGCTGACCAGGTACGTGCCTGCCGGGAAGTAGACAGTTGCTGGATACTGGGTGCTAGCTGGGCAGCCTGCACCACACCGACCACCGTCGGAGATGGCCTTGTTGATGGCCGCAGTGTCGTCATGGACACCGTCCCCATAGGCGCCGTAGTCCTTGACGTTGCGCCACACCTTGTAGCCTGCGCCTGCGTAAGGCGCTGTGCCGCGCTGTGTCATGGTCTCCATCCAGAATGTTGTGGCTGCGCGGCGAGTAAGATGGGAGCCATCATTGTCAGCGCTGACGGGACCGTCAGGGTGCTCGGGGCCAGCTACAAGAGTTTCGTTTTGGATGGTGATGGCCAGGTCTTGCTTGGGAACGTACTCGACCAAGCCCGATGGACGCTTGATTTTCTGCGGCATCATGTTGGTATCGTTATAGAGAGATTTGCGTGCGGTCACACGTGCATCCATGTCCGCGAGAAGCGCTTGGTAGTCTGCCGGAGGCAGTGGGTTTGCCTCGGCGAGAACGCGTGCTGCTTCTACTACCTCGGCCGGCACTGTATAAGATTGGCGATCAAAGGCGGTGGTATTTGAGGTTGACCGACGCGAGACAGGGCCACTGGAGTTGAGCTGACGGAGAGCTTCTGCGGTATACTCCAGAGGCTGTGCCTTGAGGCCCTGACGGCGACGCGTGGTGGCATTCTGCACCTCGGGTGTGTTCTGCTTGGGAGCTTCAAGTATAACCTGGTTGGCAACAGCCATGGCTTGATGGAAGCGGGCAATTATGTCCTCTGGGGATCCCGTCGTGACATTTCCAGACAATGCGGACGCATTGCGTCGGTGGTGATTGTGGGCATGGTCATGAAACAGCTTGTGAGCCCTCTCATGGGAAGGTCTGTGGACATGTGCATGTGCCAACTGAGTGGCAAGAAGGAAACAAAAGACGAGAAGAAAAAGATGCTTAAAAGCAGACGCCATGATGGCAATTTGTGAGTGTAAGCAAGCTGTGTGAATGCTTAAACTTGCTACTCTACTTGATAGAGGCCAGGACTCGAAGGCCAGATACAAAATCTTAAAGTGCGAAGGCAGAGACCAAGAAAATAAAGAACAGTCTTTTGACAAGGCCTTACACAGGAAAACAACGATATACGGACAGACAAGACCAAAACCGTAATTGTAGTCGTAGGAGAGACCGAGAGCCTGATGGAGACCGAAACACCTTACAACTGATAAAAGCATTAGTTACGCATGAGACGAGACTTAAAAGAAAATACTACTTGACGGGCCAGCCCGGTGGCTGAATCTCCAACGCCCTCCGAAGTACGATCGGCAATATTGATGGCCGCGTGGTGGACTTTCTCTAATTCATATCTTATTCGAGCTCGTATGATGCCAAGCACTAATTCTATTGTTGCGGTGTGCTCGTTGTTTTTACGAGAAAAAGACGAATTAGACTTAAACTAGAGCCGCGGTCCGACGATAACCTTAAATTGAGCAATCCTGGAGGATACCACTGGCTTGGCAGCGGAGCCGCGTAGTATCCAAGCGACACTGTCACGGCCAAACTTCTCATCAACCCTGCACATCGTGAACAGACCTCGTTCTGGACCATATCGAGCTTTTAATTCCATTATTTCTACTGCCAAGATCGGATAGGGGTCCGCGTATCCGCGGACTTGAATTACTTCCTCGCCTAAACTATCAACGACCAGTAGCCGACCTGAGCGAGACTTTCTTGTGGTCTCGAGGTGTCCCCAACCGCCTCCGCCGAGCACCTGTGATGCGGTCCATCCAAAGAAAGGCTCATAATGAGCCGCTGCCCCTGGGCTACCATGCCCAAGTAATAACATAGGGCATATCTTCTTCAGTTTCCTTTCTTCCTACGTAACACACATGATCGTGTTGCTGTTCCTGGCACACGCTCACTCCCCCATTCCATCTCATTCTCATGAACGATGCACCTTCCCCCTCTTCTAATACATTTGCTGTGCCTGCTATCGGCTCTTTTGCCGGTGGCTGCACAAGAATGCAGCGCCACTAAAAAGTGTGCTACGGGCTGCTGCTCCAAGTTCGGCTTCTGCGGAACTGACGAGGCTCACTGTGGTGATGGCTGTCTCAGTACCTGCGACTTCAAGCTGGGCTGTGACGCCTCCAACCCGTGTGCCGACGGCACTTGTTGCTCCAAGTTTGGCTTCTGTGGTTTCGGTAAGGACTTTTGTGCTCCTGAGAACTGTGTCGCCGGCTGCGATGCCAAATCTCAGTGCGACCCTGGAACGTACGGTGCCGACTATGTCGAGCTACAGAAATGTCCCCTGAATGTCTGCTGCTCCAAGTTTGGCTACTGCGGCTCGACATCTGAGTTCTGTGGCAGCAAGACTGTGCGTCGTCCCTCTTGTGCCGTTGATAGCAGCACCACCATGGGGCGCGTTGTCGGCTACTACGAAGGCTGGGCAGCACGCCGCCTCTGCCAGGCATACATGCCTGAGGATGTGCCCCTGGGTGTCTACACGCATCTCAACTTTGCCTTTGCTAGCATTGACCCAAATACATACCACATCGTGCCTGCACAAGACGAGGACATCCCCCTTTACACAAAGCTCACAGACCTCAAGAAAGAAGACTCAAGCCTCAAGGTGTTCATTGCTATTGGCGGTTGGACATTCAATGACCCTGGCCCTACCTTTCGCACATTTTCGGAGCTCGCTGCAGACGAGTCCAAGCAGAAAGTTTTTTTTGCGTCACTCATCAGCTTTATGAACACATACAATTTTGACGGCGTCGATCTTGACTGGGAGTACCCCGTGGATTCTGACCGCGGCGGTGACAAGGCCGACTTTGCCAACTACCCCAAGTTTGTGAAGAATCTCAAGGCCGCCCTGAACGCCGGCAGTGGTGGTCGCAATGGCCTCTCCCTTACTGTGCCAGTCTCCTTTTGGTACCTGCAAAACTTTGACATCGTTGAGCTGGCCAAATGGGCCGACTTTTTCAACGTCATGTCCTACGACCTGCACGGTTTGTGGGACAAGGGCAACAAGTGGCTCGGGCCGTTTCTCAACTCGCACACCAACATGACAGAGATCACCGAGTACCTCGACCTTTTTTGGCGCAACGACATCAGCCCTTCCAAGATCACGCTCGGCCTGGCTTTTTACTCACGCACCTTTGTGGCTGCAGACGCTGGCTGTACAAAGGCACAGTGTATCTTTGACTCTGTCGGCGAGGCCGGGCCATGCAGTCAAGACAGTATTGGCGGCACACTCACCAATGCCGAGCTTACAGACAAGATCCGCGATGCTGGCGTCACGCCAACACTGGATGAAGACGCAATGGTGAAGGTGGCTGTCATCGGCCGCACCTGGATCACATACGACGATGAAGACACTTTCAAGCTCAAGACGGACGCAGCTCGCAAGCTCTGCCTCGGTGGCGTCATGGTCTGGGCTGTCAGCCAGGACTATGTAGACAAGACAGCCGGTGTGGCTGCCGCTGTCGGCAAGCGGGCACAGCCGACGAAGCGCGCCACTGGCATTTTTGACACGCGGTACTCCCTACAGCTGCAGTCAGCCACCAAGTATAAGTCCCTCAAAGCCATCACGGTGGAACGCGAAACAAGCCAAGTTGACGAACCCACACCTAAAATTGTGCGGAACCAGTGTTTCTGGACCAATTGCGGCGAGGGATGTCCAAGTGACGCCATGGCAGTGCCCCGACTCGACAACGACGGCCACAAGAACGAGGTGATGCAGGATAGCTACAACTGTCAAGGTGGTACGCTCCGGAATTTCTGCTGCCCCAATGGCAAGACAATTCCAAAGTGTGGTTGGTTCGACTTTTTTAACGGAAAATGCGGCAAGCACGGCGCCTGCCCGGCTGGAAGCGAAGATATAGTAGCGCCGTCGGACCAGCAGCGTGAGGTCGGCTCGACACAAGTCGCGTGCAACAACGGAAAGGCGCAGGTAGCTTGCTGCCAGACAGAGAATGATTCAGGCGCCGTGCTGGACTCGATGCGCGGCTACGATATGTGCAAGTGGTTTGGTACCGCACCAAACAGCTGTGATGCAGCGGGGGCTGTTGAAGCTGATAATTTGCCGCGCAGCGAGGCCTGCAAGATCCAGGACAGCGACCGTCCCAACTACAAGCTGGAGACATACTGGGGCAGCGGCGCCACTCACTGCCGTAACAAGGCCTACGGCAGCCTTGACCAGTATCGTCCACTGTGCTGCAAGGTTGATTCGGATGATGCTCAGTGGCGAAACTGCCGCAAGGTGTATGCTGACCGGATGGACGGCAACTTTTGCCAGGCGCGCTGCCCTGCCGGTACTATGCGGCTTGCAATGGAAAAACCCGAGGTGTACGAGAATTGCAAAGGCGGCGGCCATTCCATCTGTTGCGAGCCCGCCTTCTTGACTGAAGCTAACAACGCTGACGAGGTTCATCAAGGCTACGTCTCAGCTCTACACAATGTCTTGGACAATCCAGGCTTGTGCAACTGGGACGCAGTGGAAGAAAGCATCTCCTCAGCCACAAGTAAGCGGCAGTCTAATTATCTTTCATTTTTAGACTGTAAGGTGTCCCTACAGGGAACGCTGAACATGCTTGGATCCTCAGACATTGGCATCAGACAAAAGTACACCAATGACTGGAATAGAGCCATTGAAGAGTTAGGCATGCCTGGCAGCCCTGCGTCGAGGATGGCTAACTACCCGACTGGCTTCGCGTTTAGCACAGCACCTGCTGCCCCTGTACAGACAGATATAGTCCAGCTAATTCTCGGCTCTGCCAAGAGTATCAGCAATAATGGGGGGCCGTCTGCATACACATGGAATTGTCCCGAATCATGGTACTGGGATTCCACTTTTGATTACTCGACAGATCCAGATGACGGCGGCGAGGAGGAAATTACTCCAGACTATTTGGGTGCTGGGCAAATTCCATTCCGTCGCGATGTGAACTCAGGTGCGGCGGATTCTGGAGATGTGCATGGAAGCGGAGGTGGTGCCCCAGGTGAGGCTGCTTTTGATTCTGGCTCCAACTCTGTTTCTGACTCTGGGTTCGACTCTGGCTATGATTCTGGGTCTGACTCTGGGTCTGATTCCAAGGACGAAGCTATTCGCGACCGGGCAGAGATCGATTGGGAAGCTGCACTGATAAGACTGCGCAAGTTCCGTCCCGATTTCAACATGATAAGAAGAGGCTTCAGCGAACATCCAAAGAGAACCGAAGTCGACATGGACGATATGGACGATGAGACATGTCAACAAACTCCCCGGTGCCGTGCCCATCGTATGGGGTATGACATCTCCAAGCCAGACGACAGAAAGGCCTTTATCGAGGCAACGGCGGACGAGCCATGGCTTGGGCCTAAGCGATACAAGGACATTTTTGATTACAGGCAGAGAAGAAAGGAGATCCGAGAGAAAACAGAGGCAGGCGATAACGCAGGCATTGCCAGTTCTCTGGAAGAGCGCGACAGTCAGCAGCAGATGGGCGCCCCGCGCATTTACACAGTGCGTTCTGGAAGATACTCGAGAAATGATTGGCCGGGTGAGATTATTGAGTCGTCACCGTATCCCAACGGAAATCAGGGGGATGATCTTCTAGATGAAGATGATAGCGATTATCGTTATGTGGTCAAGTCCACCGGCTGTGGGCCATCTGGCTATACTCTACTCACCAATGCCGACAAGTCTGATGTGAACGGAATCTGGGTATCGGAGCATATCCTGGAACTGAACACTATTGGAAAGTTCATTACAGCTTCGCTAGACGGCGGTATTGGTGGCATCGCTGCCCCTATCGCCGTGCCCGGCGTGCAATTCCCCGGAGGCGGAGCCGACCTCGATCAGGCACGCAAGTTCACAAGCATGTTCGGCAGCTGGTCAGACATTTCCTACATCACACCCGCCGACGCGTGCTTGGCCGAGCTGGGCTCTATAGTGAACACAATAGGCCTTGTGGTGTGTGATTCGGGTCTGAACCAACTTAAGACCAGCATCTACAAGCTTAAAAACCCCGTCGGCGATACCAGGTGGGATACAATGTGCCGCCAGAGTAACCCGGAAAGCCTGGAGAGGGCATTTTCGTATCTTCAAGGCATCATGGCCGTGTTCGACTACTACGATGACGAGAATGTGAAATCTCGACACAAATCTGCGTACGGAGCAGTCATGACCCAGCTGCAGTCTTTTGAGATAGCATATCAGAGAGAGGTCGGACTCAACATCATTGGTGAGTGGCAGGACCGGTGGAACTTCTACATGAATGCGCACCTTTACCGTGTTGTCACTTTTGCACGCATTTGGCTGCAGAATAAGCTCGACGATCTAGCTACAATTTGGCAAGATTTTGAGAGTGAATGCTTGCTGGATATTTTATTGAGAGCCAGTGAGTGCTTGTATGCCGCCCAGGCACTTTTTTATATCTACTGGTACAAGTCGGCCATCGATTCAGGGAGGATAGACTTTGACACTTCAATTTTTGACGTGTAGATAACAAATAAGAGAAGAAAGTTATGGGAAAGCAAGCTCGATTCGAATGAAAGGGAAATGAAGCATATTGATATCGTAGATACGTGAGAATATAACGGATATATAACATCAGATTTAGTCGTTGGTCTGATTGACTAATTAGTTTTTTTCCCTGCCCAACCCTAACCTGTCTCATTTCAACGGGGAATTACTGTCTAGCTAAAGGCCCTGAGATGATGCCATCGATTAGACTCCAGCATGCGATGTCGTCTCATGATGGCGGATACCTTGCATGATCTGGCGGTGCTCGGCTTGATTTTGAGTATTGATCTCTTTCGCTCTCGCCCTATATGACTCTTTCTCTTGCTGAGAAAGCTGTTCATACTTTTCGCGCACCATTCTTGCATGTTCTTTGTTTCTGCCTGGACCAAGACCAGTGCCGGTGTCTATGCCGGTGCGCACACCCACACCAATGCTTGGCCCGACCTCTTCTTTAAACAATGCTAGCCCACTAAAAATTCTAGGCTCCTCTGGCGTCCGACCGAGGACATGGGGCCTGCCGTACATCTCATCAAGGCCTTCAACTTGTTCGTGCTTTCCATATAGTTTCCCCGTGTATGGATAGCCCATGTCGTCTTTACCTTGGGCCTTGAACCGTTCGTGGTCTGCCCAGGCTTTGAGACGAAGTTCTTCTGACCTGGTGCGGTAGTCTTGACGCTCCTCGTCGGTCAACTGCCGGTACGCCTCCAGCGTGAACTCTTCTCGGGGACGGCCCTGGGCCTTCCTCTCCTCCTTGAATAGGACAATGGGAGACATCATCTTGACCAGAGGCGGCCAAGAGTCAACGCCGACCGAGTCTTCATAAGGGGGCCATGGGGGAGGTGCAGGAGGTTCGGGGGAGGCGATAGTTGAGGGGCTGGTGAGAGGAGGATTGTTGTACCTGTCCCAGGCCTCACGACGGAGTCTCTCGGACTTTGCACGATACACATTTTTCTGAATATCAGTCAGATAGAACCACGCTGGCGAGGCTTCATAGCCTGAGAGACTTGGGTTGTCATCCATAAACAGCGTGTATGGCGGATAGGGTGCACCGACGGGAGGCCAGGATGCCATGCCAAACTGGTCCTCCATAGATGGCGGCGTTGGGTGGGTCGGCGGGGGTGGAAAGACAACACTCCGTCTCGGGACGGCGGCATTCAAAGTATCCGTGAGCTGAACGATTTGTGTGGCGGCATCTTCCGGGGACACAAGCTCGAAAGATATCCGCCGAGTCAAGTCCTCCAAGGCCGCGAGAATGGCTCGAGGGTCCTCCCCGGACCCTGGAATAAAAACGAGCCGGGCGTCAGAGAACTGGGCGAGAGTTCGTTCAGATTGCCACTCTTCGATGAGACGAGGTAGCATTAATTGAGCCATTTTCTCTACTCCAAAATTACTGCCAAAGCGGCGCTGCAACAAAAGCTGTGATGCCTGGCCACCCCCGGTCACGGATGCGCTCCTGCCAAGCGCATAGAACCGGCGGCTGTGTTCCTCGGGATTCCTTAGGCGTTCTTCAAACAGATAGAAGCCAGTTGCTATCAATTCGATTTCGGCACTGCTCATCGTCGTATGGAACTCGTTGCGGTCAATTGCATCCCGTGCCTTGGCAAACAGCTCTCTCGGTGTGCTGATGGCCCCCCCAGACACGCGCAAAAGTTTTGCACGAACCTCATCTGGTGGCGGCCAATACAAAAATTCGTGCGCCTCCTCCTCTGTCAGCGAGTCTGTATCAGCCATGATCCTTCCCGCCATGTCGCCGCGACCACGTAGGATCTCTTTTTCTTCCTCGGTGAGTTGATCATGCTGGTATAATGCCTTGGCATACAGGACCTTGGGGATGTGCGGAAAAGTGTTTTCCGAGAATGTCTGCGCAAGACGCTGGAGCAACCTGTCATTGCGGCTGAGCACGGGGGGCGCTTCGCCAAGATCCTCGTGATCAGAGCCATCTCCAGAATCCCGGTCGGGGTCAATGTAGTCCATTGTAAGTGTGGATTGTTAGATGACGGGAGATGTATGAGTGTAAATGAGATGTATCCCGCGATCGAAAGAAGGATGAAGAGGGGAGAGAAGAGAGAAGAGATGACATGTTGACGATTGGGTTCTTGGGCGGCGGGACTGAAAGTCTCGGCGAAATGGGTAGTGGTGTTATTAGTGAATGAGGCCACGGGTGGAAATTACACTAAAACTGTATTCTACGCTGCGGTAATTTAAGGTTAATTTAGTGTGCTGATCGGTTGTAATATGAACGTGCCACATTTATGACATTTCTCTACATACACTGTAACCCAGTTGAACCACGAATCAATATGGTCCCAATTACCTCAACCACGTCACAGGCTTGCTGGGCGTTTCTATTTCCACCGACTTCTTTCGACCAGCCATTCAGCCTTCTACTGCTTCTCATAATCACGATACGTAATGTAACGGCACCAAAGGTATCAACAATTTCTATCGTGGTATCGATTCAACAAATCAAACATGCGGCCCGAGCAAAGAGCTTTCAAGACAAGAGACAGAGGCAGGTGTTTGCCTGGCTCAGTACCAGATACTCCGTGTCCGGTGGTGAGGCACTGCATCCTTGCCGGCCGCCTCTTTCTCTTTCATTGTATCGTACAGGAAGAAATCTATCAGGATCGCGTTGATCTTGTGCTCACCCGATGCTGCTTCCGGGTGTTTGGAGATAATCTCCCGCCGGATCAGCTCCACACACCAGATGCTGCACCCACGCAGCTGCATCTCTAGTACACCGCCACTGGGCAGATCCGTTTTGGCTTCAATGGCTCCCAGCAATGGTGGGCTGTAGTAGAGGCAGCCCAAAGACTGCAGGATCTGTGGCACACGGTAGTCGGCAAACATGGTGATCTTGTCGATGTCACGGAACTCGCCATAGCCCTTGCCTTCAAAGCACGCCCACAGCTCAGCCACCAGGATCTGCGCCCTCTTGAGGAACCGCACCGGCTTTCGCCGCCCGTAAGGGGATGTGAACTCGTCGCGGAAGCATGCAAAGTCGCGGGCCAGGATGTTGACGAGCTTGGTTGCTGACCCGCCAGCGGCCTTCAGCACGTTCACAAAACTGCAGTTGTACTTTTCGTACAACACCTGGCCTGCTTTGCGCAGACACTCAAGCCGCTCAGCCAGCAGTGGCATCTCCTCGTCTGAAGCCGAGCGGAACACCTGGCGCATGGTGTCCATGTTGCATTCGTCCTCGCTCTGCCAAAAGTCCGATGACGTGATAGGCACGCCCTCCTCGATCGCCCGTTGCAGCGCGGCCACCAGGCTCCAGTAGCCTGTCCACTTCTTGCCGCGGTACTCGATGCCGAACCGGTCGGCCTCGGGTAGCTCTGACCAAAACGAAAAGTTGAGCAGATCCATAACAAAAACAAACTCGACCGTGCTTTCATCGCGCGTCTTGGGGTGCAGCTCGTGCTCGGCCCATGTCGATGTTGAGTAGCCCTTGGCCTGCATCTGGTTGTAGATGGCCTCGGCCGCATTCTTGCACGAACGCATGTCTAGCGCCACATCGATCGAGTTTTCGTAGATGTGTTCTGCACTCTCCAGCACGCCAGTCTCAGCATCCTCATCGACGGTCACCTTGCCGAGAAAATGTTGCCGCAGCAGCTCCAGCAGCTCGGGGTCGGCCTCATCGTCGGACATATTGCTAGTAGTAAGTTAGCGCTCGAAAGTGGACGTATAAGTTTCATCAGTAATAGTATTGACTAATGCCATCATGTTGACTGTGTAGGATCGCGAGATCGTGAATGTGGCATATGCATCGTGAGATCTCGGTGAAAATTGTGATGGCAACCATACTGGCAAAGAAGCCGTTCTTCTAATTGTAACTCACATTGATGAATAAACTGGCAATGGACTCGCCAATTGACCAGTTGATTGTAATTGAGTGGGAAAAAAAAATCAACGAAAATAAAAAGAGGCTCGATGCCGTCAATCGTTTCCGTGCTGTAATAACGTCACTGACCGACAATCGGCCGTCTCCTTTTTTTCACCTTGACAGCTGGCATGCCGGTTGTCGGGCCGCTGAACGTGTACTGATTGTTGTGTACATAGGTACATCTAGCGAGCGCAAGGACAACCAGGCGGTCGCGCCTTCCTCAGAATTTACAGAGCCCCATCGCTCCTTCCTGCCGTAGATCCACTGGCCCGCAGCTGCCTGCAGCAGTCGCATCGCACTACAGCGAGTCTGCCATAGTGGGCGCAATAAGCAGGAAAGCGCGTCGTCTTTCACCCGTGTCTTGTGTTAGCGAATGCGCCCTAGTGTGAATCGGGTGTGTGAATTCACCACCACCTTTTGCCTCGTTTGCCTTGACTTTTGCTTCACTTTGGCCTCAGTTTCCCCCCAACAGCGCCGCATTATTGCTTTTCCGCTCTTTGCATTTGGTGCCTGCGACCACTCTCATCCCTCCTGTTATTCGTGCTTTCATACTCTAACCACGACTTCCGATCTTCCGTTTGCCTCATCGACGTCATCTAGCTCGACCTCGACTTGATCTCGACAAAACCACCGACAGCTTCTGTTTCACACACTTCGCAGCACTTCCGGATTGACATAAACCATGGAGGCAGCACCGGTCTCCATGACGCTCCCGATCAACGGCAGCAAGCCCGTGGACGCCAAGCCTATCCAGCGCCCATACCCAGACCGTGACCACCACGTCGAAAAGACCCTAGGTCGGGATCTGAACCGCAAGGTCAAGGAATCGCGTGTCCTTGTGGTCGGTGCTGGCGGTATTGGCTGTGAGCTTCTCAAGGCGCTTGTTCTCTCCGGCTTTGGCGAGATTCATCTCGTCGACCTCGACACTATCGACCTCAGCAACCTCAACCGGCAGTTCCTGTTCCGCCACGAGCACATCAAAAAGTCCAAGGCACTTGTTGCCCGTGAGGCTGCACAGCGCTTCAACCCAAACGTCAAGCTGGTCGCCTACCACTCCGACATCAAGACCTTCCCCGTTTCCTTCTACCGCCAGTTCGACCTCGTCTTCAACGCCCTCGACAACCTCGATGCGCGGCGGCATGTCAACCGCATGTGCGTTGCGTCGGACCGCATTCTGATTGAGAGTGGCACGACGGGATTCAACGGCCAGGTCCAGGTCATCAAGCGCGGTGTCACTGCGTGTTACGACTGCACACCCAAAGAGGTGCCGAAGTCGTTCCCCGTCTGCACGATCCGCAGCACGCCCAGCCAGCCGATTCACTGCATCGTGTGGGCCAAGAGCTATTTGCTGAATGAGATCTTTGGCGAGAGCGAGGACGAGTCGGCCTTTGATCACTCGGACGATGCACAGAACGCCACCGAGATTGCCGAGCTGCGCAAAGAGGCACAGGCGCTCAAGGACATTCGACAATCGCTGCAAAAGGACAACTTTATGCAGATGCTGTTCGACAAGGTCTTTGACTCGGACATTGAGCGCCTGCGGTCCATGGAGGATATGTGGAAGACGCGCGCGAAGCCTGAGGCGATTAAATACACTGACGTATGGCAGCGCGTCGCCGCGGACGGCAAAGAGCTCAAGCCCGAATACTGCGCCGACGTGCTTGCCCGCGGCGGCCAAAAGGTGTGGTCGCTCGAAGAGAACTTTGCCATGCTGCGTGACAGTATCAGTCGACTCGTTGAGCGGTCTACGGCATCGCCAGGTGTCGTGATCGAGTTTGACAAGGACGACATTGACACGCTGGATTTTGTGGCAAGTGCTGCCAACATCCGCGCCGCCATCTTTAACATTGACCGCAAATCGCGCTTCGATATCAAGCAAATGGCCGGCAACATCATCCCGGCCATCGCCACCACCAACGCTATTGTGGCCAGCCTGTGTGTGCTCGAGGCGTTCAAGATCTTCAGTGACGGCGTGCAGGCAACACCCGAGGTGTTCCTGATGCCGTCGGCGATTGACCGCATGCTGTCGTCGGATAAGTCGCGGCAGCCCAACCCCGACTGCCCCGTATGTAATCCATTCTACGCCACAGCCACTGCTGATTTCTCCAAACTCACCATCCGTGATCTTGTCGAGGACCTGGCCATCAAGCACCTCGGCTTTGGGGAGGACAGCGAGATCGCCCTCAGCAGCGACGGTAACCTGCTCTACGATGTCGAAGAGACAGAGTCTCTGGACAAGAAGCTGTCTGATCTGGGCATCAAGACCAGTGCCTGGATGAAGTTTATCGATGAATCTGACGACGCCGAGAACGTTAATATTCACATCTGGGTCGAAGCAGCGTGAGTTTCTCTTTTTAAAAATATTATTTTACATTGAGATTTTATCACACAAAGTATCTAACGAACAACAGACAAGGACCAGAGCTCGAGGCTTTGAGCGGCAAGTCGTATGCCATCGCATCGTACTGCAACATCAACTCCGACGGCACTGCCAACATTCCCAAGAAGCCCAAGAAGATCACGCCAGCACCCGTACCAGCATCTACAGCCCCCACGACAACCAACGGCGCATCAATCACCGTGGACGACGACGACGATCTCATCATTCCAGAAATTCAGCCCGCCGGCACCAAGCGCGCGCGTGGTGATGACGACGACCAGCCTGCAGCAAAAAAGGCCAAGGTGGCCGACGCAGCGCCAGCAGCAGCGGCAGCCCCTGCACCAGAGCCAGTAAAGGACGACAACAGCGGTGTGATCGCCCTTGATTGAGCTCACCATATATTCAATAGACGAGAATTGGGTGTTGAATAGTATCGATACCTAGCTATCTAATCTAGACAAAGAGGCCGCCGTCGAGGTTCAGCTCGCAGTTGTTGGCGTACTTGTTCTTGATCAGGAACGTCACGGCATCGGCAACCTCATCGGGCCTGCCCAGCCGTTTTACGGCAATCTTGCGGAGCGTCTCTTGTGAAAGCAAGCCTAGATGGGTTGGAAGAACGGCAACGGGACAAAGTCCCACGCCATGTATTGTTAGTCAACTGTTTGCTTGTTTTTGTCGTGTTTGCATTATCTGCGTTTGTATCTATATTGCCGATTTCGGGTTTTTTGCTGTCATTTTGTTTTTTGTCGGTTTTGTCGTTTTTCTTTTTTTCTTTTTTCTGCTTTTCTGTTCTTTTTTTCTTGCATCAAGTCGGGGACACTGGCGCTAGGTAGATATCAGGCATGGAGGCGGAGTGCAAAACAATGGACAGGCTTGCACAAATATAGCAAAGCAACAAATCAAATATTCTTGATCAGTTATTCATAAGCAGAAATAAAACTTACTCTCTGTCATGCGCGTTTGGATGTAGCCGGGCAGGACGACATTGCACCGGATGCTGCGACTGGCAGCCTCGAGGGCTAGCGACCGTGTCAAGGCCACAACGCCCGCCTTGGACGCCGCGTAGGCTGCAGCACCGTAGCCACCCTGCGTCGCCAGTGCGCTTGACACGTTGACGATGCACCGGTCCGGCTTCTCCGACGGTAGCCCGTGTGCCTTGTGGCTGCGCGCCCATGACCGCAGCGCCGCGCGGCAACCAATCGTAGTGCCATACAGGTTGACATCGTAGATGCGCTGGATCTCGTCGGCCGGGAAGATGGCCAGCAGCGAGCGGTACGTGATGCCGGCCGCATTAATCAAGTAGTTGGCATTGGGCGACTGTTGGAATAGGTCGCGCCAGGCCTGTGGGTCGCAGATGTCGGCGACAAAGTACTTGTGCTGCTTGGCGATCTTGTCGGTCTCGCTCATGTTTCCAGAGGCAGGCAGCGGCGGCAGCGTCTCGGCGGCCTTGCGCAGGCGCTCCTCGGTTCGACCGACAAGTGTGCACTGAACGCCCTCGGCGGCAAGGCGCTGGGCAATGGCAAATCCGATGCCGCTGGCCCCGCCGCTGATGATAGCCTCCTTGTTTGCGATGCGTCGTGGCCGGCGCAGTAGCGGGAAGGTGAACTTTTCGCATTCTGTTGGGTTGGGCTCAACGGACACGATCTTGGATGGCGGGCGTGTCTTTGTGAACATTTCGGAGCGCGTCTCGTTGTACGCTGTGCGCTCGCCGGCGGGTATCTTTGTCACTGTGAACGATGAATCATCTTTTGCGGCGGCGCCGCCATTTGGCATAGCCTCTGTGGAGCTGGCCTTGACAGAACTGTCCTTTGCGAGTGCATCATCTAATATGCTGTCTATCGAGTGGGTGTATGTCGAGTCGGCCTCTGCCGGTGTGACCTCTGCCGGAGAGGCCTCTGTGGATGCAGCCTCCTGTGCCTCGTCTGTACCCTTCTTCGGCTCGTCTGCTAGCCGTCTGCTACCGGAAAAGCATCGAGCCTGACGGGCGATCGGGCAGCATTGCCGGGATACCGTCCGCGATGCGATGTGCGATACAAGCGGTGCCGAGAGTCGGGGCTGAGGACAGCCGGAAAGCAGCTGAATAGCCGGCTGTATCCGGAGAACCCGCTTCATGTTGACTTCTAGGCGAGTCTGTAGTACTTGAGAAAGACGTGGATTGTAAAAATCAAACTGACGGACGTCGTGATATCATAAGCCTCGTCTGTGTCTGACGTCGGGCTGCCAGGAAAAGCTATCAGTAGCTCAATTCGTGAATGTGATTGGATGGTAATGCTTATAGACCCATTTATACCATGTCAGTAAAAACCAGTGAAAAAGACTAGATGTTGCGCTGGTCAGCCTTGTCCTCCGCGTACTTCTACACTGGGGCCGACAGCACAGCGTGGCCATTCTACCCTGTAAACGACCAAGTGCACAAATTCTTACATAAAAATGCGTCAGAGCTGATACACTATAAACCCCCTAAAAGTTGACCCTTTTTTCGTATTTAGCTCTGTTTTCTTAGCTTTTAGAGGGGCTTCATCCTAGCAGGGCGTGACTAGCCAATAAGAGTGCGCAATCGGCTTCTTATGGCAGGCGCCGTCCACTAGCAAAACTAGCATATTGTGAGACTGTAGGGCCAGACACATGCAATTTGAGAAATTGACAGGTGTGTAGCACTATCATTTCGGGGATCTTGAACCCTATCGCTCTTGCCGTCCGTTGATTTTCGGGCTTTGGATCCCATCTCGACTTCCCTTGCTCTTTCCTAGGACGAACACTCTTCTTGCCCTTTTTGTGACAATTGGGCCTTCAACTTTGAATTATTCGGAAGGAGCCAACTCACGGTTCCCTGTGTCTTTCCTTGCGCACCCCTGTTTGCATCGCACTAGTCGCAACATCACCCACGGCCATATCGCATCTTGCAGCCGCCCCACGGGCTTCCCCTTTTTGCTTTTGGCTATATTGCTGCGCTGTCCTCTCGAATTCTATTCACGGCAAGAACGCTTTAGTGCGTCTAGATTGATTTACCGCGCCTTCCCTTCTCACCAGTCCTAGCGATATCGTCACTTCACCATACAAGACAAGTACAGCACCTGCCTCGTACGGCAGCCAGCCTTGCATTATCCGGCCTGCAGAGTCTCCGACACCCGACGACCGACACCTCCCTACCCCACGGCCTTCGCCCACTTGCCGACCCCACGGGCCGCTTCTCCAGACGCGCGCTCTCTAGCCGGGCTATCCATCTGTCGTCCACCCTCTCCCGCCTTTCGACCGCTTGGACCGTCCTGCGCCCAATCCCTGTCGAGACCCAAGACCAGCAAATCGAATCTCAAATCCCACCTCGGCTACACTCCTTTCCTTTTTACACTCCGTTTTGAGCGGCTGCAGTATTGAGTGTTGTTAGCGACTGCCACCCCACCACTCATCGCTTGTCTTCTGTCTGCGCTGCTTTCACCGCCGACAGCGACTCGTGTCCCAACTTTGCCTCGACAAGACACGCATCCAAGTGTTACCACGACCCGTTTGCGCCCACCTACTGTCTGCCGGTTGATCTATTCTGCACACCACTGCTGCCGCCTGAATGAGTGGCGCGACGGCCAGCATCCCGGCCATTCAGGTCGGGGACACAAAGGAGGAGCACACGCACACACACGACCATGCACACGACACGGTAGATGCCGGCCTCAAGAGTCTAGATCACTGTAAGATAGCAGCACACACGACCAACAAAGCTAAGACTATGCACATATACTAAATATACAGACAAGCGTGCACTGCCAAAATGGCGGTACCGGCTGCGCCAGCAGCTGCTGCCCCTGGTGCGGTGGGAGACGCCGTACCTTGCCTACTTCCAGAGCAGCATGCGCACACCAGCGCTCGACAGCTACTTTGCCATTACGGCTAACCTAGGCACACACACCTTCTTTATGATCGGCCTGCCAATGCTGTTCTGGTTCGATTACCAGCAATTTGGCAAGGGTCTCGTGCATATTCTCGCGTCCGGCGTCTTCTTTAGTGGTTTCCTCAAAGACATGTGCTCGCTTCCCCGTCCTCTGTCGCCGCCGCTGCACCGCATCACCATGTCTGAAGGCGTGGCGCTAGAGTACGGCTTCCCGTCAACGCACTCAACCAACGCCGTATCCGTCGCCGTCTATGCGGTCCTGCAGCTAAGCGCATCCGAATTCTCACCAACCACCAAGCTGACGCTAGAGGGCCTTAGCTACTTTTACGCCATGTCTATCATTATTGGCCGTCTATACTGCGGCATGCACGGCTTCCTCGACGTTATTATTGGCGGTCTCATCGGTGCGGCTATCAGCCTGATCGAGTTTTACTGGGTGCCTGCCCTGGAGGCGTACATGCAGCAGAGCTCGTGGTGGGCGCCGCTGACGGCCGCCCTTATTATCATTGTTCTTGTGCGTATCCACCCCGAGCCAGTCGATGACTGTCCGTGCTTCGACGACTCTGTGGCCTTTGCCGGTGTCATGATTGGTCTTGAGATTGGCACATGGCACGTGCCCCGTCTCCGGAACACCCTGTCGCTGCTGCCCGGCGGCATTGCATCGCCTAGTTGGCCAATTGCGATTGCTCGCATCGTGTTCGGCGTGCTGGTCGTGTTTGCATGGCGCGAGGTTATGAAGCCGACGCTGCTCAAGGTGCTGCCGCACCTGTTCCGCATTATCGAGACGCAGGGCCTCAATCTGCCGCGCCGCTTCTTCATGCAAGCCAGCGAGTACGGCAACATTCCTGCCGTGTTGAGCTTGCGCACCGACAATGTCATTCCTAGTGTCAGCGATATCCCAATTATTGTGCGCAACTTCCGCAACGCGCGGCGCGGCAGGTCGGTCAGCATTGGCCCACAGAGCGCGGCTGACGCGTACGAGACGCTAGCGTACCGTGAGCGGCGGCGGCGCGAGAGTATCGGCAGCCAGGGTAGTGTGCGCAGCAAGAGCAGTTTCTACGACTTGCGTGGCGAGATGGACGGCGCGTCGGCCGTTGCATCGAGTGCAGCCCAGGACCGCGAAGGCAAGGCGACGACATCGGGCGTGCAGCGCAAGCCATCCCTAGCGCAGTTTGAGGAGATGATGGGCCAGGGCACAGTGGTTGAGGTGCCTTCGCCAAGGATTGGGCATGCCAAGGTAAACCGCGCGAGTCCCGAGCCGAGTACGGTCGCCTTCCCGACGCTGGAGGAGAGCGGCATCGACGGAGAGGAAGAGGATCCTGAGCTGTACGTCGGGCGGCAAGACGAGCTGGGGGAGCGTGAGATGTTTGAGAAGCTGGTGAAGCCGCGTGTGCGGTACGACGTGGAGGTTGTCACAAAGTTGATTGTCTACACTGGTGAGTACACTTTCTGCACTTCTTATTTACTCGAAGCACTACTAACAACACAGGCATTGCATGGCTGGCCGTCGAGGGCATCCCGGTTGTGTTTGAGCTGATCGGACTCAGTTCATAGGGTGGCCCGTTATAGATTTGTGTTCATGTTTGTGATACTTGATACTTATACTTGATGGAGTTTTGGTGACTTGATAGAGCCGTGATTCTGCCGCTTCTTATGCATTAATCTTTTTATTTCAAATCTTACTTCTTCTCCTCCCGTCTCTTCATCTCTGCGACTCTCTCATTCTCGCTCCCTCTGAATCATTCAATATTTCATGATCTCTCGCTTGTCCCTCTTTTTTCGTCTGTGTCTTCTCTGGGCGGTTTTCGTATAGCAGGTTTTATAATGCCTTCCACCTCTTCAGAGTCTCAATCCATTCGCTGTAATGCCATCGCTACCTCGTGGTGGATTCCCAGTTCATTATTCTTGAGTGGAAGGTCTGCATCAATGGTCGGTGTTGCTTACGTAATTGTAACAACCCGATTGAGTCTACAACCCATTGAAAAACACCCTGAATGTTACTTGCGCCAGGCACCTTCGAAAGGACCAGATGATGTGTGCTTCCCCAATCCGAACCAGTCTACTGATTAGAGTGTAAGGCTCGAAAATAGTCGACGACATATGTAAAAGTGGGTCTATATAACTACTCGAATAGGCCGAAAGCCTCACTTACACGTGAATGGCATCAAAACGACATTAGGTTGACGATGCCGTGTATTGAGGCTGCAATACGCTTTACTTACCTTTCATCTCCTAGCAAAGTTTATACTACCATCTTATGACTCTTTATACTCCGATCTTTGACTCAAAAATGGTATATCGTCATCGTTGCAATGACCCTCGTGCAATTTTAGGTCCGCGGATTTTTGCATCTATCATAACTTGAAATGGACGTACTACCGATATAGAGATGGATGAAAATAAAGAATTAGTGCAACTTAAAGTATGCTCAAAGCTCTTCTGACCTGTTACGCTTCAAGGTTTCGTGTGCAATTTTGGTATGGCAACGAGATTTGCTACATCGACGAGGATTGGGAAAGAGAGAGAGAGGAAAAGTACTACTCAAGACACAAAACTAGTTCAGTCTGATCTTCCGTGGTTGTCATTCCATAAATTTCATCGGGACTTTTGAGCACAGTCTACAATGTCGATGCGAAAGACTCCAGGGACAGTCTACTAATAAGAACTTTCCTTCTGCTCGTCTCCCAAATATTATATAAACGTATGCCGACCCCGAGCTTGTCTTGTTGTTTTTTGTTCTCCTTTTCTTCAGTCATCCTTCATTTCTATGGTACAAGACTAAACCACCCCCAAGAAATTTAAACAATTTATCACAATATGTCTTTCACAACGCAAAGCCCTTCCAAGGGTGATACACCCAGAATTACCAACGACGAGGTCATCGTCAATCATCTTCGTCCCAAGCCGTCCAAACCCTATGCCCCGCTCGATGAGATCCCCTACACCTTTGAGCCCATCTTCCCCAACCCAGTGGGCGATAACGGCTACAAGTTTGAGAAACGCAGCTGGTTCGAGCTGACTCAGTATGATGAGCTAAGCGACAAGGAAAAGCAGAATCTGAAAGATCTAGCCAGCTCCCCAGAGATGCGGGCCGCTAGAAGTGCCGCAAGAAACGCAGAGAAAAAGAAGAGACTACAGGAGTTAAAGACTTCTGGGAACGAGAAGCAGGAGGCCAAGGCTGAGGCAGTGGCAGAGGCTGAAGCCGCCCCTGCCCCTCCAGTCAACGCAAAGAGAGCCAAGCGCCGCCTGAGAGAGAAGGCCAAGAAAGCTCAGGCGGCTGAGGACGCTCGGGCAACCCAGGCAGCCCAGGCCGAAGCATCAGCAGAGCCAGAGGAGGCTAAAAAGGACGAGGCTGAGAAGGACGAGGCCAAGGAAGCCGATAGCGCCCAGAGAACAGGTGCCCGAATGTCTCCTGGCGTTCAGAGTAACAAGTCTTTAAGTCAAAGTCCTTCTTCTCGGTCTTCGTCCTCTATTTGGTTTACGCCCCCCAGCAGTCCTGATCGAGTCACAAGCACTACCAGTGCCCCGGTGGAGGACAAGGCGGTGCTCAGCTGGAGACGTCGCGACTAGTGGGGAAGAAAGTACCCGCGAATCGACGACGCTATGAACCTTATCACGAAGCTTATGTTCCCACGACTCAAAATACCTGCAAGACCAATGAAGCCACTTCGAGCCTCGTATCATACGGATAATACATCACAGTAGGTCTTTCTCTTGTCCCCCTTTGTACAAGCAAATCTAACAGCTACAGGTACCAGCCACTGAGTGACAGCAAATACGCACAATGCACACTGCACGATGCACAGTCACAGGCGAAAGTATAACATTCCGGAAGCGCATGCCCCGAGCCGCGCTGGCAATACATAATTCCAGACGCATATCGCTCTGAATATTCCACACCTAAATTTGTACTTAGATTCATTCATTATAGATAATTATCAGGGACGAAAATAAACTAGGCGATGGCTGTCTCATAACTCATAAACCTACTTAGCACTGGTGCATAAAGTAAAGTGAATGATATATTGTGATTGTAGATGTGATAAAAAGCTAGCATTGCGAGATGAAGCATTGCCAGATGCAACTCATATCTCCATAGGACGTGGTTCACTTTCATATATGCATATACCTACATATATACCAACGCTTTGGTACCGTTCACGACTTAGACAAAATATGCATAAAATAAAACCACACTTGATATAATTTAGTATATTAATACCACATAAGTTGAAAGATTGTGGCTGTCTGACAGGCTAGTTTCTGACTGTCTTGGCACACTCGCAGGTCAGCATGCAGGGGTGAGACGGATGAACTTTCGCCATTGGGGCGGACGGTTGATAGTACGAGGTTCTGTAAAAAGATGGTGTGAAGTCTGAACTGAACCCAGACGAAGCATCGTAGCCTTCTCAGCTAGATATGGAAGAAATACCATTAAAGCAAATCAGAAGGAGAACGTCAAAACCATACTCAAATTCAGAGTACATCGCAGATGGGAGAACGGCACACTCGAAATTAACCTTATTTCAGACGACTATCTTGTCGATTTATTCCACAATCTTACATCTCCAACCCTGCAAGTCCCCACATACGAGGCACTGTCCCCTCATCTCATCGGTAAAACAGTAAAACCTCTGCATTTGCAACCTGATAACAGTATGCACAGCGAGAAAGAAAGAGATAGACGCGAGAGAAGGGTGGGAAAGGAGAAGAATATACATGGGAATGGGGGCTTAGCCGGGGCTCAGCAGCCAACATTTTATTTTATTCTCGCTGTACATTGTACACACTCTCTGGTAGACATTCGAGAGACTGAGACTTCGGACATGCTTATATTTCTGCGTCTTGGGGGCTGACCACCTTTATTAAAATACTTGCTGGAATAGGATCTGCTATCCATCAGCCGGTTCTATCTGGGTCATGTTTTTCTACA
Source organism: Ophiostoma tasmaniense (assembly GCA_022392925.1). Classification (NCBI taxonomy): domain Eukaryota; kingdom Fungi; phylum Ascomycota; class Sordariomycetes; order Ophiostomatales; family Ophiostomataceae; genus Ophiostoma; species Ophiostoma tasmaniense. The sequence goes on along the minus strand of JAKRGK010000014.1, from coordinate 39,655 downwards.
ATAGGCGCTGCTTACCACCAGTAAGGTTGCCGAGAACCATACCGACTGGTCTGTAAATATAGCCACTTGCATCAGTCCAGCCACCGCTTGGAGGACAATCTAGCGACATATTTTCTGTACGACGTATGGTTTCTGTCATTTCGGTCATTATTTTACTCTGTAGGACTGTCCTCTCATGTGCTGTCTTGAGTAGTGGCACCATCTTCGCTCCGGCCCCTGAACATGTGAACCGGCGACCCAACTAATAAACAAGTGCTCCCCATTTTTGTTTAATTTTTGCATGGGGTAATAGCCTGCATTTGTCGAGACTGGTTGGCCACTGTTCCCTGCTCTCTGTTCCGTCAGGCAGATTCGACAGTCGTTCATCTTCTTACTTGGTACATACAAGTACTACTTGGAGACGTGACTTCATCACCTCACTTTTACATCTTCTTATTTCAAACTCTTATCAAACGTCGACGCCACGATGACAGACTACTTTGACAACTACTTTTTCACGTCCAACATATCAGACTACACCTGCCCCGGCTTCGGCAGCATCGCTTGCCCGCCACCAAAGGCCTGCGCACGCGATCCCAACACCGGCCGCCGGTACTGCTGCGACTACCAGCATCCTCCCTACAAAGGCGTATGCTGGGCCCTCAAGCAGGACTGCGCGACCGACGGCAGCACCCTCGATTGTGGCACCGGCGACGGCACATGGTGCTGCAGCAACAAGCACGAAAAATGCACAGAGCGCACCGGCCAGATCAACATCTGCTGGGCCACGGCGCACGACACCCTCAACAACATTACCAACGATGCGCTCAACGAGACATACTCGTCGCTCAGCAAAGCTAAGCCATCCGCGACAACGTGGGCCTTCGCTCCCATCAATCTAGTCGCGGCGACGAACCCGGCGATTACTCAGACGCAGGCGTCGAGTGTGGAGGCGAGCTCGACGGCAACTGGCAGCGGCGCATCATCGACTCCGACAGACAGCAATGGCGACAGTGGTTCCGGGGGTGGTCTAAAGGGCGGTGCAGTGGCCGGCGTTGTTGTGGGTGCTGTTGGCGGCGTGGCCCTGGTCTTCCTGGGCCTTTTTTTTCTGTGGAAGCGGAAGCAACGGAAGCAGGCGTATGCGTCCGTGTCACCCTCAGCGGCACCTGTGTTTACTGCTGATGGCAAGGCACCCGATGGCACAGAGGGCGCATATAGCGATTTGTATGGACACTCACCGGCACCGCCGACAGAGCTGGACGGCCAGGCATCTATGGCACACGAGCTGCCGGCATCCTATGGGGTCAGTGGTCACAGCGAGCTGTCAGCGACGTCACCAGCGGTAACATCGTTTGAAGCTGGCGCTGCATCAGGCTCAGGGTCGGCATCGGGCGTCAGTCCGTATGGTACTCCCCATCTGACAGGATCCGAGGCACACCGGCAATAGTTGTCTTGATTTCTGTATTTTCCCTCTTTCATCATACTTTCATTTTTTGTTTTCATATGCGCGGATACCTAGCATTTGTTTTCGAGTTTTCCATCCTAAACTACCTGAAATATATATCTTTTTATCCATTTTGCTGCTGTTGCATTCGTGAATATTAAAGTAACTGTAGATTATATTAAAATATCAAATGGTTTAATACAAAGCAAACGGCTCTTTCGTCATTGAACAACTACCTAGTATGTCGATGCAGACAGTGACACTGTCAGCAGCCCGCCCTGCGTCTTGTCTTTCGTCGCACCCACAATGTTGAGTGAACCGCCACCGTGGTTCCAGTTCGTCGCAAACATCTGGTAGGTACACGCCAGCAGCGTTGCCGTACTGCCTGCGGCCGCGATCGAGCACGTAATCACATCCACATCGGCAGCCGGGCTTGCGTTCGGTACAACATATCCGCCTACAACCGTTAAATACAGCTGCTTGTTGACCTTGTTGTTGCCGCTGCCGGTCGAGATGATCGTTGCCAACCGGCCGTCTGCATTCACCACAAACAGGTCGCCGTTCCCCGCGCCGCTGACAAAACCCAGCGCATAGCTGCCATACGAGAAGCTACTGGACAGCGCGGACCAATACGACACGGTAAGCCAGTCGATGTAGTTTCCGACCTCGTTTGGTGCGGAGCCGCCGGCGGTTTGGGCGGTGATTTTGACGAGGTAGGGGGTGGGCGATGCGGTAGCGCGGGTTGTTGTGGTGGTTGTGGTGCCGAGGGTCTTTGTGGTGATGGCGCTCGTGGTCGACGTCCGTGTCTTTGTGTAGGACGTCGACGTGGACGTACTCACGACCTCGGTGGTTGTCGACGACACGGTCTGTATACTGTGGAGCGACGGCAGCGTTGTCGTAGTCGTTACTGTCGTCGTTGTGCTGATGATGATGGACGTGTCGGCCGAGGCAGTCGAGGTGATTGTTGAGCTGGCCGTCTCACTGTTGACAGACGGCGTGATTGTTGTAGTCGAGCGTGTGGCACCCAGAGACAGACAGTTGTTGATGTACCGCGGCAGGCGGTAGCAGGTTGCTGCATATACCGGGGTATTCGACGGTGTGATTGTAGTCGTACTAAGTCCGTCTTCTTGCCGAGCAGCAAGACCGCCTCCGCTTCCAGAGCCACCACCTCCGCTACCGCCACCACCTGGCTTGGTAGTAGTCATAGTGGTGGTAGTGGTGGTAGTGGTGGACAGAGCCGTCGTCTGCGTGGCAGTGAACTTGGTCGTCGTTGTCGTCGTAATCTCCTTGGTCGTTGTGTGGGTGACGCTATTGACGACATCGACATAGGTGTAGGTCGACACGATGACACTGCTGGGCTGGTACGACTGGGTGTAGCTAGATGTGTCCGTCTCGGAGATAGTCTCGGTGTGCGTCTTTGTGACGATAGATGTAGGCGTGTACGAGTCAGTTCTGACTGTCAGCCCTCGTTGTCTCTATATGTGGGAAACTATTGCTTACTCGGTCGGCAAAATCATCGTGGTCAGCAAAAACGAGTTGCAATCCGCAATTCCGTGCGGTGCCTGCGAGATGACTCGGATGTTAGAAACGATATACAATTCAAAGCAACTTGGCGATACTCACGCTGGCGGCACCTGTGCGGAACACAGGACGATGCCGCAGCCATGCCGGCAAAGCTGGCGGCGAAAATTCTGAAAGCACGCATGTTGAATCAGAAAAGAAAGTGACAAACGAGCGGACGGTCAGAAGATTAGATATCTTCTGGCTCAGAAATAAATGTCTATTGTTGTGCTTTAAGTACAAGACACGAAATAAGAGACATCCTGCGGGATGCCAAGATATATATAAACAATAAACTGATTGCCACAAGTGCACCTCACCTCACTTTACTCAATTATTGACGATGGTGCATCCTTCCGTCTGCCCAACATATGCTGATCAGTACATATTCTGCCCACAGCCCCGGGCTATCTATCACAATTCTTATGTGCAATCATCAAAGAGAGCAATCGCCCAACATGGCCTCAAGTGTGATGGTTATTGGCACTATCAATGCACAGCCGACTCTTGTGATGTTCTACAGTCTCAAGGAAGTTAAGCTTAATACTTTGATGTGCCGCATGCCCCTGAATTCTAAAGGCAAAGGATTGTAATAGCGCTGAAGTGGTGGAAATTGCATCGTACCTAACCCAAAACGCACTTACACTTGTGACAGAGTAATATTGATGAGGCGGAAATATGGTTGGCTGGCCTGAGTGTTGCCGCTCGACGAGGAGCTTGATCAACAACAGGCTTGCTTATACCGCTGTACGTTTACTTTTTTTGTTGGTAGGTTTGGCAATCCCGAATAATGGGCACGGTTGGACGTCGTTATGTCTAAGGATGGAGATCGCATGACAGGGTAAGGTCGAGAAGACGGGTCAGATGCTGTTGGCTTGTCCACTGTGATAACACTCAGAGGCAACGAGCAACAAGGCTGGCTTAATACAGCGGAAGGAAGGACGTCACAAGGCTTATTATCAAAAGAAGAAAGTGCAACCGTGCATGGCCGCAACTTCTGTATTGGATGGAGGCCGCGCCTTCGATACATTATTATACGCTTTTCTAGACCTAACATAACCATCTACTCAGTAAACGTGGCTGCTTAGTCTAATTACACGATCTTCAACATCAGCCAGCTTTCAAATCAGATAACTTTTACATAACTCACAGCTGTAATAATTATCCATAACCACACTTGCATTACGCGAGCCGCTTACAAGGCTCAAGATATTACCAGATTGGGAATCAATATCAATCCTTCAGGCGAAGACTATCAAAATTGACCGGGATGTCGGTCCATCCGAAGCTTTCCATGCTGATTTAAATTCAGGCGAGCCTAGAAAGTCTCGTCTTAAACCTATCTTGTACCATTATTTTGTATTAGGTGAGTCTTTGTGATATTGCAGACACTCAAGGTGTGTCTACTCTACAATGAGATCATGGCAAACGGCAACACTGATCCGATGAACAAAACACATCAAAGACGGTCATTTTTGTATATTTTTGTGTGTTCTAATTTATTCCGAGTACCTAAATGGGTTTAGTCAATGGTCGTTTTACTTTTTGGCTTCACTTCTCGTGGTAAGATACTGAAACTATCAAAGATACCACACAAAGAATGGCTTACTAGCATAGCCTCTATATACTCTTCAGCCGCTCAAGTCTTTAACAAATCAAGCGACTGGTTCCGTGGTGCAGTTGGTTAGCGCATCGTACTAATATCTCACAAGAATATATGCGAAAGTCGAGGGTTCGAGCCCCTCCGGGACCATCAGATACGAAATAATATCTGGGCCTGCTCCAGCCCTTGATTCTTTTTTTGCTCCTTTTTTTTTGTTTTTGCAAAACATTTCGCCACTTAGTTTTGCATCCAACAAATTTCAGCAATGTGCATTATTTGGGTTTTGTTCATTTTGTTTCATTGTTCAGATTTCGAGCCCGTCCTTTTTTTAAAAAAGGATTTGTAGTCGTCCGAATCAATTTATATTTTACTTCAAATTATATTAATGAAAAATAAACAATAGCAAAACAATAGAAGTTTTCTTTTCCAAGTTCCTAGAACATTCAAAATATTACAGCTCAGGAAAGGCAAATAAAGTATACCACAGTATAGGATTCTGAAAACACCATTTTTTCCTCAAGTTAATGACGAAAACTGTGGTTGCAAGAGTATGGAAACAAGGGAGATCTTCAGAAAGCATAATGGCCTTTCGTATATGCTGGTCAACGCTTTGCACTCTCTGGTTGTCCTATATCAGGCTGCATGTAAACTATTGACGTGATATCATATCAGATTAAGGACAGCAGCATGCACAATGCCAAACTTACAGCAAAGATGATGCCTGTAGATGCCTGTATATCGTCTTATTGGACCGTATTTCGTCTCTCTCTTCATGCTATATACCAGGCTCTGCCACACGCCTTGGAACGTCACCCCGAACTTGATTCCCGTTGATACTTTTATCATGTTTCCGGTTGAGGCCACTTTGTGTTAACGATTTACTGTCAAAATTCCATCATAACCACGGAAGACACTTGCCCTATGCATCTGTATTACTGTTCATCTGAAGCAGACATATCTGATACACATGGCTGACCAGAAAATGCGGACTGGTTTACCATCGTTCTCCGGTAGACTATTCATGTGGTGCAGAGTTTTCACAGATCATAATAGAGTCCCCAATGTGTCTCCTTATGTCTCCTAATAAACTCGATACGGCCGTACTAGCTAGCTACTAATTGCATTCATCATCTTTACGATATGTCGCTATTACCGTCATCTCGCAGAGTCTCAACTCTCCTCCTATAATCTTTCCGACGGGATGGGTCTTGCATCTCAGGCGTCGGTGGTTTAGTGGTAAAATCTGTCGTTGCCATCGACAGGCCCCGGGTTCGATTCCCGGCCGACGCATTGAAACATCGTGAGATTCATTTTTGCCATTTTTGTCCCTCCCGTAGAGCGGCAACCCCGTCGTCATAGACTCTCTGACCGGACCGACTTCCATCAACAAGCGTCGGTGGTTTAGTGGTAAAATCTGTCGTTGCCATCGACAGGCCCCGGGTTCGATTCCCGGCCGACGCATTAGAACATCGTGAGATGTGTTTTTTTTGATATTATTTTTTGGCCCGTCTTAAAGCCTCAACCTCCGCCGTTATAAATTCGTCGACCCGGCCGTCTCCCATTAGCAAGCGTCGGTGGTTTAGTGGTAAAATCTGTCGTTGCCATCGACAGGCCCCGGGTTCGATTCCCGGCCGACGCATCGGAACATCGCGAGATGTATTTTTTGCCAGTTTTTTCAACTTTCCGGCATCCTGCACCCTTCTCGTCATAATGGCTCAGACGGAGCCGGCTTCCATCAACAGCGTCGGTGGTTTAGTGGTAAAATCTGTCGTTGCCATCGACAGGCCCCGGGTTCGATTCCCGGCCGACGCAACGAAGCATCGTGAGATGCGTATCTGTGTTGCTATTATTTTGCCGTTTTTTTGCTCGGTGGTGGTTATGGGGACACTCAATTGTGTACCGACCGATCCAAAGTTTTGCCCACTTATCTCGCCAGTGTGATGTGAACACAAATCTTGCTCAGACCGTGGGCTGTTGATGTTTTGTCATGTTTGTAGACGAGATCTACAAGCTGTGGCAGCAGCTGGTGTCAAAGGTATAGGGGTGATCCTAAACTTACTACAGGCTATCTAAACCCAATAGCTTGATAATGATACTTTGGTTCGGTATGTGTAATGCCTGTTGTTTAAAAGATTTAGGAAGAATAAATGTGAAAGTAGTATATGGGAGACCGGCGCTGTTCGGGACCAGCAACCGGACCGGACCCGGGCCACTCCCGAAACAGCTCCGAGCAAGCCGGCATTGTGAGAATGAGTCACATTCGACCTGAATTTGATACAGCAGCAACTATGATACCTGTTAATTCAATCTTGTTCTGTGCCAAATACTTATTGGTGCTGTGATGAATATCCTGCGACTTGGTGGCCATCGCACTCGATCCCAACATACGACACAACGCGGGTTGATATCATTAGATCTTGACTGCTTTGATGATATCTAGCACACTGCGGTTGCTGGTATCACTGACATGACATTGTCTTGTATGCACCTTTGGGTTATTAGACATGCTGTCTCTGACTCTACTGTGCATACATGTAAGGGATACTGTCATTGTGGGATGGAAGATCATGAAACACCATCTCACAAACATAAATGTTTATGAAAATGACTGCAACTCATGTATAGCTATTGTAAGTTGTTGGCGCGTAGGTGCAGTGCAGGGTTATTGCAGCTTGATAGACTCTGCTTTATTTTTTTGATACACGCAGACAATGGCAATTTTTTTCAGCCTCCAAGGGGAGTTTCAGTCATGACAGCAACTGCATCGTGGGACAATCTCACTATACGCATAATTACATATTTTGTCATCAGTCTGTATAGATATTTATAAGCTGTTGGACGTCAAAATGCGGTCACTGTCCTGTGGTATCAAAATATGACCAACATTGCCACTCTGGAGGTGAGCATGCAAAGCCGTCAAATGCCGCTCCGCGTATATGCTCTGTACTGATACATACAGCACGGCTATTATATTTGCCGATCGATCCTACCTGTGCTCGTACAGCGCCTCAACGCATCTTGCTCCTCTCAAGCCCTTGTAGATACCTGTATATGATCCGCAAATATTGTTCTGCAGCAACACGGACACGAAGCCAAAAGTGGGAGACAAAAACTGGGCCACGCGAGCCCTATGAATGTAGCTGTAAGTGTGAATCTACAGAGTACGATTTGTGGTTCTGATTCTAGGTGATATGACTGGGATATCTTCATATATATGCAGTAACCCTGTAGGCAGATATGCAGTCAATGTAGCATGGGGATTGGAGAAACGAGGCAGTGAGGCAGAGTTGTAGGCAGTGAGGAATAACGATATGATTTGCTCTATTTTTATGCCATTTTGCAAGCACTTGCAAGCATTTGCAGGCCGCAAGGGGCACACGAGGATGCCAGTTGCACCAGTGTTACGAGTTCAGCAGGGTAGTTGGAAGTGAAGGCGAAACAGTCTTGAACGAGAGCCGAAAAGCGAGAAGCCAATAGGCGATGATGGGCAATGCAATACCGAACCAACATCGATATGCCCTGTGATCCGAAAAGGCGCACTCTGTAATTCAATACACAGATAGCAAGGCCTCGCTCTATCGCCTCTCGGTATCGCAAGTCACACGGCAAGCCATGGCGTCTGCCTTGACGGGCGTCTTCCTGTCATCCTGTACATTGTATTTGCAACGAACACACCCTCAACTTATAACGAGCCGTTTGCATGTCTTACTCAATACAAGAAAAGAGATGGAACAAAGCACAAGGCTTATCGCGTTGCTTCTACCAAACCATGCCGGTTGACTCACCTCGACGAGTGTGCCAGATGGCGATTAGACTAGCCTAGGCATGCCGTGAGGCCGGTCTCACAACTTCATATTCTGTCTCTGTCTGTCTATGCTCTTCTTTCCCACGACATGCCGTCGTTTGGCACATGTGACTTGTCATGATGTTCAGCAGCCATCGCTCTTGCCTACTCAGTATTTCCTCTCTTTGGAATATCTTTGATTTCTCCATTTCATCGCTCACAGTGTCGTCAATTAAGCGGTGTAGCACCTTGGAAGGAAAGAGGGTGGGCGACAACGGACGCTGATTGGCCTTGATATCGTTAGCCTGAAAATTAAAAGATACGAAGCAGTCCTCGCACGGGCTAGACCAATAGTCGAGCGCTAATAGAGTGGATCTTAACGCCTCAGGCATCAATCTACACTTGTCCTGCGTGAGGAAGAGTGTACAAGGGTACATTGACTTTATGCCAGAATACGTCACAGACCAGGATAAGGGTTGACTTTTGATATTCTTTTCGTGGGCTCAGCATCTGCTAGATGGATATTCCGATGCATCAAAGGTCACGAGTCTTTTAGTTTTTGATTGAAATTGGATCTAGTAATGTAGCGGTCAGTCGAATAATCAATGGCCCTCGAATGAACCTCTGTTTTGTAGAATGAATCGAGATATTGAAGCTGACTCGAAGCTATGATATGTGCGACCGCGAGCCGTGCGTCCATTTGACCAGTGCTCCGTTATTACAGCAGAAAAGGGGCAGTTCCAGAACGCAGAGCTATCTTTGTACTTCAAAGTCAGAACTACAGTGAGCAAAACCTCCGGATGAATACTTGTACTTGTTACAGAACAAAATGGAAACTCTGACTTTGTCCTGTTCTTGCTGTTCTTCCTCTTTTCCTGTGATCTTCATCATCCCGGCCACTCAGGGTCCTTGCACGGCCTGCGTGACAATGGAGCTCATGCACCGCGTGCAGTAGCAGGAAGGATGGAGCAAGCATGGAGCGTGAAATTTCTGCACATAATACAGAATAAGTTATCTGGGCGGAGGGCGGCGCCGAGTGGTCAGAAATAAGAGAAAGCAATAAGAAAGTAATAAGAAAGCAATAAGAAAGCAACAATGAAGATGAGGTGCATTTGAAATGGAGATAGTCAAGATGAGGATGGATATCTGCCCAACAACAGTCTACTTTTGTGGGTGCATGCAGGACGGGACAGGCACATCTGAACATCTGAGGATGGCAACTGTAGACGTGAAACCATCCCCATGCTCAAACTCCAGGAGAATTTCAAGATGTATTCGATGGTGTGGCATAGCATAGCATGGTGGATGGCATGGCATGAGGCATGGCCGGCAGGGAGCTAAACTGGTGTGTGGGTGTACTCTGTCTCTGTAATACGGCGTCGTAGGATGACCGCAAGAAGACCGGACAGCTGTGTCGTCTTGCAAGGGTCTCCATCAACAATTTGCATAGGCGCCGTACGCGAGAAATACTCAATTCTCTGTACTCGACGGCGATGATCTCAGCTTCAATTTATCCGTCAAGATCTCCATCACCGGCCTTTTATTTCATATAGAGTGCAACTCTTCATCGTCCATTGTCCACTACTATCGCCTACCACCTTCACCACCGTCCATCGGCCATCGTCATGTCTTGATGCCCCACTGCAACCCTGGAGGCTGGGCATCTTCTGCAACCTCGTTTGTGGTTCGCGGCTGGCTAGTCGATAGTCTGGTCTGTGTCTGGGATGATTTGTGATGGTTGATATTCCACTTGTTTGATTCCAATTTCACCAATTTCACCATTCTCCATCCCAGCCAGAGTGAGTCTATTCACGTCGAACTCAGTAGTCTAAATTTTCGAAATAATAACAATAATCAGAACACGCTTTTACAGCGCAGTCGGCGGCAATATGTCCACGGGGGAACATGTTGAAACGTGGGCCGGTCCTGGCAGACTGTGGGCCATATGCATCTGTACCGTGCCAATTGACGACGAGTCATTTTTGCTGCTTGCAGATATCAGAGTTGAATTGCATTTGCTGATTTGAGAATTATCGTGGCATCTCGATGTCTCTGGTGTTCGATCCCTATTAACAAAAGTCAGAACACGAAACAACCATGCGCGATGCATTCTACTATGAAGGTAGATACAGCAATTTCAATTAGCTCTGTTGTATCCAAAGAGGGTGTCGCCGTCACAAATAGCATCATTCTCACGTCGCACTGAATTCACTGGTCGCTCCTATTTGACAGTCTGGAGTCTCCATACCCCGTATCGCAAGTTGTCAACGAGTTTAGAACCCCTCCAGTTTGAATGGATTGAATAGGAAAGTAGACCCAATTAACCCATTAAACTGCGCCGTTAAAATATAAAAATAATACACACATAAAATGTAATAACACCAGGCAGAAAACTTTTCGCTCTATTTCCTGTTTGGATGCTAGCTGGGTTGAGCTACTGCCAGATGGCCGCCGTACGCGATGTGACTGGCTGGAAAAGCTGTACGGAAGACCACAGAAGGGGTAGGAACTGGTGAGCCACGATACTCTGTAAGACGTTGAGTGTGGCATCGTTTCTTGTCTTGCGCACGAGACGAGGCAGGAGCGACCGGAATTTTATCTAGAATGGAACACACATAAACACGATCAAGTTGGAAAGAGCACTCATCACAGCAGGTGCGTCTGTCACGGAACATCTACGGCAGAACCTCGATATCAGCCTGTCTGCCTACGATGGCTCGATGGCCCAGTCTATCAGATGGTCCCACAGAGTATTGCCATCCCAGTATCTGATGTGCATGCTACTATCCCGTATACGGAACAGCCCTGACAGTCCAGGGCAGGCGTTGGTGCATCTGTTCGAATTCCTGCCACATCTCGGTGCAAATCCGATGCTACTCCTGCGGCTAGTCTATTAGGTGTATCTTGTTGCCCATCGTGGGTAGCTCTTGATGTTGGGCGCCGTCGCACGCTCCTTTGAGCTGAGCTATTGAGAGTGAGATGTTGAGGATGAAATACAGGCCGGGCGAGACATGTTTGCCGCGAACAAAATCGGAAAAGTTTACCTGTAACACACCACCCGAGCATACACCACCAGACGACCTGGATTTTGAGTACCGAGTAAATGAAGGCACAAAGACGGTTTATGTACTAAATTTCAAGATATCAAATGGCTGGACTTGATATCAAAATCAAAATCAAAGGTTGACCAGCGGCCATGATGATCTGGACTTATACAGTATCCCCACATATTCGCACGGAGCGCATCAGCCGCCAAGTTTTTGACAACGAGGAAAACAAATACGCCGGGTTATTTGACTGCTTTTTGCATTCGTTACTTGAGTTTTCGTAGAAACAAACGGATAAGCAATCAAAGGAATAGCCATGATACGAAAACAACAAAAAGACACCGTCATGCAATGCGGCTTAACTAACAACAGCCTGACAAAGAGCAGCAAGCTGCCACTGACAAAAGGACCACCAGAGAGCTGAGCTCCAGGGGCGAAACAGGAAGCATCGGCACCGCACTATCGGCAATTGCCAGAAATAGCACCCGTACGAAGTAGTCAGTAAGCACAACTCTCAGAAACCAACCAGTGCAAGCTGGCATTAAGCAAGCGGCTCAAAGCCAACCTACGACGTATCTTACAGACCGTTGCCGGCGTTCCTGTAAGACACTCGTAGATCGCTGCTACATGTCCCATCTCAAAGAAACCGCGCAAAGCATCTGAAACCGTCCGCAAATTATCCATCCCTTGACAGCTGGGTGCCTGTTGCCGTAGAATATACTGTGCCTGTACTTTATTATCGCTCGTTTATGGCGCAATTGGGACAACAGAGCACAGTATCCACACGGCCTGCTATTTGTAGATGCTTTTGTACGAGATACGCTGTACTGAGCAGATGCGCCAGGCTCCAGCACAGTGCTAACTGACGTCGCGGCATGCGTGGGTAGAACGCGTTGTCAGCCCACACGCACATAAAACCCACCAAAAACAGCAGGCACACAGTCCTGACGCCACTTTCTCACTGTGGGACTTGGATTTGTCTCTTGTCATTTTGTACCAATTCGCTTGTACCTTGTATTTTGTCTCGCTGTATCTTTTACTGCAGCCCACACACAAACGGTACATCCACCCTACACGCACACACGCACAGAGCAGAGACTATTAGAGGCCCAGAACCGCCAAAACCACCAAAAGGGCCAAAAAGCCAAAAAGCTGCCCAACCGGAAATCTCATTTCAAGGGTATCCATTCTGTCGGCCGCTCCTGCCTCTTTTCTCATGCAACATACCCCCCCGTCCTTCCTTCCCTTTCCCTATCATATCGCCCCTCTCACGCACCTTCTCCCTCTAGACCAGCCAGAGCAGGCGCTCTTTCCCTCCCAGTAGAGACGTTCCCCAAGCTTTTTTTAATTTATTTTGATTATTATTTTAAATTAATTTTATTCATTTGATATTATTATCTTGGTTGCACCTTCTTCCACCTTCTCTCTCCTTGTGCGAAGGCAAGTCCGACGAAGGAAAGTGCTCCCTGGCTTACTGTCGATTCTCGATTCTCGTGATCGTTCACATTCCTTGCCACGATTTCACCTCCAACCACACCCACGAACCTCACCTTCGCTCACGCCTTCGCTCTCCAACACCACATCTATTCATTCCTCGCCCCTTTTCTTTGTTTTGAAGAAGAGAGTGCGAGTTTTTTGCCGTTATCATCTACTCTACTATCTACATCGACACCCCAGCATATCTACGCTTCTCGAGGCGTCCCTCCGACCCCGACCTCTGCCGCGTCTCCCCCGGACCGCGACTTGACGACTTTGCGCGCTTTACTGCTACCGCTCCGGCTTCCGGCTTTCCCTACGCCCTTGCTTACGCAGCTTCGACCCTCTCGACAGCTGCGTGGCAACCCCCCTCCACCCATCGCGCTGTCATTACATCCTCCTCGCTCCCCTACTCTCCTCCGGGCTACACAACCCCCCCTTCACGATCGCATGTAGCCTGAGCGATTGGCCATGTCCAACAACAAAGCGATCGGCGCTCATGCGCTTGGGGGGGAAGCCGACACCATCGCCGTCGCCAGCCCTCTCCTCGGCTTCGACCCTTCGACGACAATCTCTCAGGGTCCCGATGCCCCGGCTGCGACAGCGATGATGGCGACCACTTCCTCTTCCGCCTCCTCCAACTCCAACCCCGACCCCAAATCCCGCAACGCCCTCCCCCAGGCGACCTCCATCGGCCTCCACTCGCCTCCCGATAGCAACAATGCTACCAAGCTCGACGGCAGTTCCGACTCGGAGCTGAGCGACCTCGACGACGACGCGCTCGGTGAATCCTTCCACGCTATGCAGACCGACAACGCCGAGGCCGCCGGAAACTCTGCCATGACGCCCTCAACCACCGCCGCTGACCCCCTCCACCTCTCTGAGAACACTGCCTCATCCACCGACGCCGATGCTGCCAACGCTAATTCCGGAATCCCGGCCGACGCAGAGGACGAAGATATTGGCGATGTCGAGCCTGACCATTACTCCGGCACTGTCCCTGTTTTCCGGCCTACGATGCACCAGTTCAAGGACTTCAAGAAATTTGTGCGCTCCATATTCCCCCGTTGTTTTCTGCCTTTCTCTTCCCTTATCATCCGTTTCGCGAACGAGATTTCTTATCTCTGCCTTTTTTGCCTTTCCCCATACGTTTGATATCCCCCAAGCTGTGTCTGCTGCAGTTGGTAGAGCACTCGCTTTCTTTTGTTCTTTTGGTGTATACTTGTAATTTTTAGCTTGGGTATGTTTCTAACGTGATTTCTTTTGCTCGTCAGATGGAGAAAGTCGACAAGTATGGCATGCAGTCTGGCATCATCAAGATCATCCCGCCTCAGGAATGGAAGGACTCTCTCGGTCCGCTCGACGAGAAGGTCAAGTCAATCAAGGTCCGCGAACCCATCAAACAGGACATTATGGGCTCTGGCGGCACCTACCGTCAGCTCAACATGCTTCACCCGCGCACCTACAACCTGCCCCAGTGGAAGTCCCTCTGCGACCAAAGCGAGCACCAGCCGCCTGCTCGCCGTGGCGAGCGTCGCGCCAATGCCGAAAAGCCCAAGCCTGCTGCCCGCACTCGCGCTGCTGCCACCTCGACTGCCGCTTCCGGCGCTGGAGCTGGTAAGAAGGGTCGGAAAGGTCGTGGTCGCAGAGGAACCCGCAACACCGCCGACGACGATAACGCCTCTGTTATGTCCGAGCCGCGCCCTCTCACACCGGAGTCTCAGCGGGGCGATGATGATAGGATGGCGCTGGATGACGACAAGACCTGCGTCGCCTCCCCCCAGGATGCCGACCATCCCGCCGGTGAGAAGGACGAGGACGATAATGCTGTTCTGTCTTCCGTGGAAGTGGAGTATTGTATCAAGAAGGAGGATGACGAGGACTACGACGACGACGACAACCAGACCGTTGACAGTTCGATGACCGATATCCCAGTTGCTCCCCGTCGCATGGGTGGTGTTCGCCAAGCTGCCAGCAAGACCCAGTCGACCTCTGCGCGCCGCAAGTATATCAAACGCGAGGGAACATCAAAGATTGACGAAGCCGCCTTCAAGGATTGGGACTACCAAATGGACGTGTCGGACTACACCCCGGAACGGTGCGAGGAACTGGAGCGGAACTACTGGAAAACACTGACGTACGCTCCGCCGTTGTACGGTGCGGATCTGCCTGGCACACTCTTTGACGAGTCCACGGATCTTTGGAACCTCAACAAGCTGCCCAATCTCCTAGACGTCCTTGGCACCAAGGTTCCCGGCGTCAACACGGCCTACCTGTACCTGGGCATGTGGAAGGCCACCTTTGCCTGGCATCTCGAGGACGTCGACTTGTACAGCATCAACTACCTCCACTTTGGTGCGCCAAAACAGTGGTACAGCATCTCCCAGGGCGACGCGCGCCGTTTTGAGACTGCAATGAAGAACGTGTGGCCCGCCGATGCCAAGGCTTGTGACCAGTTCCTGCGCCACAAGGCCTTCCTCATCTCGCCCCAACACCTCGCTAGCCACTATAACATCCGGGTCAACAAGTGTGTCTCTTACCCTGGCGAATTCGTTGTCACCTACCCCTACGGCTACCACTCGGGATACAACCTCGGTTACAATTGCGCCGAGGCCGTCAACTTTGCTCTCGAGTCGTGGCTGCCCATGGGCAAGATTGCCAAGAAGTGCGAGTGCGCCGAGGCCCAGGACAGCGTGTGGGTGGACGTGTACGAGATTGAGCGCAAGCTGCGTGGCATCTCGACAGACGACGAAGAGTTTTCCGAAGAAGACGAGGACGAGGACGAGGATTCCGAAGAGGATGTTGACAACGACTCGGTCAACAACCTGCCAACTCCACCATCCGGCGGCCGGTCCGCCCGCGTGCAGGGCCCTGCCGGTCGGAAACGCAAGCGGGCTTCGTCCAAGGCTCCCACCAAACGCAGCAAAGCACGTCTCAACCCTGACAACGAAGACGGCCACGAACTCGACCCTGCTGTTCGCCGGCGGCTCAAGAAGATGCGCGCGCGTCTGCGGTCCGGCGTGGCCGCCCCCTGCTGCCTGTGCCCCAACAACACGCCCGAGGCCGAGCTTCTTCCCACCGACGATGGCCGCCAGGCCCACCGCATGTGTGCCACGATCATTCCCGAGATCTTTATCGAGGAGATGGACGGCAAGGAAGTTGTGACCAACGTTGCAGCCATTCCCCTGTTCCGACTCGACCTTCGCTGCATGTACTGCCGCCTGCGCACTGGTGCCTGCCTGCAGTGCTCTTCCAGCAAGTGCACACGCTCGTACCACGCGACATGTGCTGCCGCAGCGGGCGTATTTGTGGAGGAGGTCGAGATACCCGTGTTTGGTGAAGATGGTACTGAGTACAAGGAACGCGCGTACGAGTTTACGTGCCGCTTCCAGCGCACAAAGCGCGACAAGAAGCTTGACAGCATGGCTCTGGAGAGAAACGAGCGCATCCACACGGCGGCCGCAGCCCTGACGACCGGCTCCATGTGCCAAATGCAGCTCTACCGTAGCGACATCTTTGCCGGAATTGTGCTTGAAAATCGCCACGACGAAGAGACTGTGCTTCTGCGCATTATCCCCAGCAATGACGAGGTCGAAGTTGACTGGAAATGGCTGCTGCTGCCTGATCCCTCCGACTACCGCCTGCCCAAGCCTTCTGCCAATGCCCTGCCTCTACCCACGTCGCGCAAGGAGGTCGAAAGTCTCAACGTCAAGAAGCGGTCCTATCCCATTCCCGATGACGTGTTTGTTGAGGGTTACACCTGGAAGGAGTTCCACATCTGCGAAGGTTCTTCCTTTGTCCCAAGCAAAAACCAAGCCAAGGTTGATTTCGCCAAACCCGACCAGGTGTGGCACTACATTGGAGGACCGTCCACCGACACAAAGGCACAGTACACGGATGACCACTCGAATCTCGTGCACAATACCAAGAGCAACTTCCTCGAATCGCTCCCGAAACCTGTGCAACCTGCCACGCTGGGTGTCCACCCGGGCATGCTGCCACCAAAACGCCCTGCTGCGGTTGCTAGCGTGGGCACTGTTGCGTCTGCTCCTGCAAGTGCCTCGCCTGTCCCTGTCCCCGGACAATTTAGCACCTTTGTGCCATCTGCATTTTCCTCTGCGTTTGCGCAAACTCCCAACGCCATTCCTGGCCAGACTGCAGGTCAGCCTGGTGTTTTGTCGTCGGCCGAGCCAAGGCGGTCATATAGTGTTATCAAGCCTCCCTACGTGCCGCACACATCTCCAACAACTTCCGTTTCCACTTCTCCACAAGTCACAGCTACTGCTGGATTGCCTGCAGTTGCAGCCCCCACGACACTGGCAGCACTCGGCGCCACCGAGGCTGAACCGTCAGTCCTTGCGACTGCCGCACAGCCTGTAGCATCCGCAGCTCAATCTGTCCCGACTTCACCTTCGACTACCCCTACGGCCCCAGCCACCCCGGCACACTCAACTGTCGCTTCAACCGCATCCCCTGCTTCAGCCTCTCCTGCTGACGCTGCCACTGCCAACAAGTTCAAGAAGACTGCGGACGGGTTTGTCCAGCCCCAGCTACCGGCGTCAAGACACGGCCACCGCCACGCATCTTCGTCGTCCAATCGCGCACCCTTTGGCTCGTTCTTTGCTATGCCCCCATCCGGCGGTAGCGGAAGCAGCAAGTTCCCTCAGATCCAGCACCCCAACTTGTCTCATGGCTACGCTACCGTATCGGCCACGTCACAGTCGGGCAGCGGCGCCATGTCACCCCCTGCTTCGACACCTACAAATGCAAACAACGCAAGCAGCGAAAACACCGAGGCCAAGTCGCAGTCGCCGCCAAGAGGCCCCAACATCCCGACAACTGTGGGCAAGAAGTTTGCATTCTACCAAGAGCACGGCAATAAGGAGGCTAGCAGCTACCGCTCCCCATACATGCCCAACAATGGCATCAACGCCGCCTTTGCGAGCAGCGTGAGCAAGCCCCAGGCACGGAGCATCCGCGGTCCGTCCAGAAGCCGAAAGAGCAGTGTCAGCGGTGCCGCCGCCCTCGCCGCCGCCGCCGCCAAGCTCCACAAGCGCAGTGCTAGCAGTACCAACAGCGTCAGCAGCTTCAGCATGGGTGGCGGTCTTAGCGGTCTGAGCCGGCCATCAACACACACTAACTATGTCGGCCCGCCGCCTGCCCCGTCTTCGACTGCTTCCTCGCCGTTCTTTGGCGCCTACAACATGAACTCCAACCGCCCTGGCTCTTCTGTGTCGTCGTATGCTTCCTACGAGTCAATCATGAACGGTGGTATGTCGCCACACTCGCCTCGGACAGTCGACGCCAGCCCGTTCATTGGCAGCCCCGGACCTCAGATGAGCGCATTTGACTACCCTTCCTCGGCATCTTCGTACCACCACCCTGGCATGCGTCCTCAATTTGGCGCTTCTTGGCAGAACAGTTTCCACGCACCCCTGGGCTCGTATGCGACAGACATGGATATGAACTTCTCGCCGCCGTCGCCCATGTCGCAGACCCTGTCTCTGCCTAACGCTGGCCTCGGTGCTGCTGCCAATATTGTCCCCAGTCACCAACAGTACTCATTTGGCAATGCCGGGTCTCTCGGGCCGGACTCGCTTCTCACTAGTGGCTTAAGCGGCGGCTTCAGCGGCTTTGGATCCATGAGCCCGCCTATGATCCAGGAGTCACCAATGGCCATGAGCCCGACAATGGAGATGGAGATGGACCCTCCGCCCGAGCCTGGCCTGGACCAGTCTCCCGCCGACCAGCTCAAGCAGCAGCTTCGTAGCATCTCCGACTCTTCCCTGCCGTCGTCATACCGCCTCCGGTGTCTGCACCAGCCAAGACGGCGACACCAGAGTCGCAGCAGTCTCAACCGGATATTCACCAGCCAGCTTTTGGATCTCAACCCAACATGAACGATGTACAACTCCTGAGCTCGTTTTCCGCCACTGGTTTGGTCCACCGTCCACCACTTTTGTCCGTCCCATACCGAGCCGCATTGAGCTGCAATTGTGAACCGTTTTGCGCCATGCGTACTCGTTCTTGGACATTACATTACACATTACCCTTTCACCCCTTTCGCACCACTACATCCACATCATTGCATCCACAACACAACATTCACCTTCCAGCACGTCCCACATTTCACCAAGTTTTGTTTTTATTATCACCAAGGGGTGGCATCCCCAGATTCGCAGGGCGTTTTATATCTTTTCCCCAACGGCGTTATTTGTTGTAACTTTTTTTTTACTTCTATACAACCATCACCTTTGAACTTCGCTTCTTTGTTTCTGTCAAGTCTTTTTTCTCTTCTTATCTCTCTTATAGATGGGTACGAACTAGAGAAAAGCGATACACATTTCACCTCGTGTGCTTGGGCCACATTTTTTATTGTTGTTGCAGAATTACGACGGGAGTTTTACGAGAAAGATGTTCGCCTCTACCAACGAGAGCACATGAACCATGATATCCACAGAGACGGGGAGTCGAAAAAAAATGGGGAGGAAGATGATTATCATTATATACGAGAGCCGAGCCGAGAGGCACAGAGATGAGGCTACGGGGACACTGCAGGAAGTGTACCCCCTGAAAAGAGGAGGAATCAACCAGGACGGGATATCTTTTTGTACGAGCGGTGTATTTCATTTGTTGTTGTTTTTTTACCTGTCTCTTTTTTTTGTTACTGCTGGATGTTTGCTCAGAAAAAGAAGCAGCACCGCAGACACACGCAATGTGTACCCCATGGCCAGACTTTCAGGAACGAGCACGTTATATAGGAGAGAACCCGGGGAGAAGGCGAAGAAGAGATTCGTGGCCAAGAACAGGAGGCAGCAGAGGAACAACTCTAAATTCTTGGTTTCTCTTCTTCAATTGGTGAGAGGATGAGAAGGTCGCTAAAGAAGCCAAATCATGTAAGTAGTTTTAGATAGCTTACAACGTACAAGCAAAGCACCACAGACTTTGCATTGTACCGTTTTCGAACGTGAACAAAAATTCAATCATCAATCAAGATCAAAGTGCGAAGATTCATAATAATGGGTAATTGAAGTATGAATATCCTAATCATCGATGTCTACAAACGATGCCTAAAATCTGATAATCAAAACGAAAACAAAACTTTGCTGGAAATCAAATCATAGACAACCCAAAACATCATCTAAGCAACGTAGCCATGGGTCAGCAGCCACTGCCGAATGTCATCGGCATCGCGGGACCGGTATGCAGCGCGGCCGCGGATGGTGTCCTTGACAGTGCCCAGGGTGCGGTCGAAGCCCTTGGTATCTTTGGTCTCGAAGAAATTAGTAATCTCCTCCAGAGAGTCACGATCAGAGAACTTGTTCAGCGTCACGCTGACAAAACGGTCGATCAGGATCGGGTTGCCACCCAGTTTGTTGGCGACGGCACCATCCCACTCCTTCTGAATGTACTCCCACAGGGGAGGACGTGACTCAGTCTTATTCGACAGCGGTGCCGACAGAATATGCACATCGGCCGGGGCGACACCGTTGGCACCTGTGTCAAACATGAAGGGCAGAAGGATGTCCTTGGTAATTGCAGCATCATTGGTTGCCGACATTGCGAGCAGGGCAACATCCTTGCCATCAGGGGCCGAGGTCGTCTTCCACTCCTTTATGAGCAGGGGTACGGCACGGGCCGGGTCAGCCTTGACGGCAGCCATGTACACGGGCGTGCGCAGGTCACCAGTGACAGGGCTGGTGCTGGGGTCGGCAATGTAAGCATCAAACAGCTTGAGAGCATCCGCCGTGTATTGCGGGTGGCCGCTGCTGACTGCGGCAGTCAGCAGGCGCTTGCGCAGCTCAGCCTTTGTAAACTCCTCGTTGGCGGGAAGCTCCAGCTTGAACTCGGACAGAGGCTTCTCAATCATACGAAGAGTGAAGGCCTGGAGACCCTTTCTGATCTTCTCATCAGATCCAAAAATGCTCTGAATGGTTGCAATCGAGTCAAGGGCCTGGCCAAGAACGCGAACGTGAGACTCGCTTCCGAAACCCTCTAGGAAAGACAGGAGGGCGGGAGTCGAGGCGTTGCCTGCAAATGCAAGCTCTGCGGCGGAACCGGCAATGAGAATCTTGTCGGCAGCACTGAGCCGGTCCAGTTGAGTGCCCAACTTGCCAAGACGCTGGGGAGGGTAGTTGACACGGTAAAATGCGGTAGAGTCGGTGTTGAGCTTGTAGAAATCCTCACTGACGTTGGAGATGGTCTCCTCCGTCTTCGTTAGGGCGAGCGATTCAACACTGCCTTCAGCGGTTCCAACGCGGCCGGTCAGGGCCAGTGGCACCCACCACGTAGTTCTGTTGTCGGCCGGGGTGACGTCGCCAGTAGACAGGAAACGTGACTGCTTGATCACCAGTTCGCCGCCCGACTTCTCGGTGACATCGAGAACGGGGAAACCAATCTTGGCGATCCAAGAATCCATTAGAGAGTTAACGTCCTGACCCGAAGCTTCGCTAAGCGAGTTCCACAAAGCGGTAGTCTTGGCATTGCCGTACTTGTGGCCCTTGAGGTAGTTGGAAACACCCTTGAGGAAGACGGGTGTCGTGAGGTGGTTGGCCAACATGCGAATCACCGAGCAGCCCTTGAGGTAACTGATGGCATCAAAGACCTGGTTGACATCAAGAGCGTCGGGAACTTCCACCTGGATGGGGTGCGACGCGCGCAGCGAGTCGAGCTTGAGAGCGCGTTCCATGCCCTCGTTGACAAACTGAGCCCAGACATCCCACTCCGGGTGCAGAGCCTCAGTGGCCAGCCAGCCAGCCCAAGTAGCAAAGCCCTCGTTCAGCCACAGCTCATCCCACCAGTCCATGGTAACAAGGTTGCCAAACCACTGGTGAGCAAGCTCGTGGGCAACAATGTAGGCAATGCGGTTGCGGAAGCGGTTATCAGAAGTCTTCTCGTCAAACAGAAGCGCACTTGAACGGTACGTCACCAAACCCCAATTCTCCATGGCGCCGTGGGTAAACTCGGCCACTGCCAAAATGTCAGACTTTGGCAGCGGGTAGTCGATGCCGAAGCTCTCGCTGAAAAAGTCAATGTATTTGGGAGCATGCTCCAGGGCCCAATGGCCCTGCTCCTTCAGACCGCGGAGAGTGTAGACACGGACGGGGATCTGCTTGCCGTCGTACTTGCGGTCGGTAAAGGCCTCAATGTACTCGAAATCACCCACAGCCCAGGCCAAGAGGTATGTGCTCATGACGGGGGTGCGGTCAAACTTGACCAGCTTTCTACCATCAGCAAAAGGCGAGGCCGTGGACTGAACAATAGGCATATTGCTCAGAGCAACGAGATCCTCGGGCAACTCAATCTGCAGATCGAATGTGGCCTTGAGATTGGGCTCATCAAAGCAGGGGAATGCGCGGCGGGCATCGCAGGACTCGAATTGCGTGCTGAGCATGTAGTGGAAGTCGTCGTCGCGGGGTGTCGAGGGAGCAACAGGCAGGGAATCGGCACGGGGCGTGTACTGTGAACGGTAGAAGCCGGCGAGATCGTGGTTCAGACGGCCTACGAAGGAGATACTAACATCGGCCTTCTCTGAGGCCAGGAAGAGCTCGCCGCCATCCTTGACAAAAGTGAGAGTTGAGCGCTGTGTCTTGGCGTTCTGATGAATCTCGAGGGTCTCTGCAGAGGTCGGGCCCTTGGTGTTGTTGGTGCTCAGCGTGGCCTTGATAATGTCGATTTCAAGGGTGTTGAGAACAATCTGGCCGGTAGGCTCTGTCAGGGAACCTTCAATGACGACGGAACCCATGTAGGTCCAGTTCTTAAAGTCGAGCTCGCGGATGATGAGGTCATAGTGCTTGGGCTTGAAGTTGCCGGGCAGGATGTTGCGTGCCGTGGCCATGATGCCTGTATGTATGCTGTCGAGGTAGGTGGGCAGGGTATCGTGGTATCGGGGGTAACTGTTGTCTAGAAGATGGTTTGATTGCAAAGAAGAGCTACAGCAGCTCTGCTTCTGAGCTAGCAGTAGACCGAGTACGGAGGCGAGAGAAGTGGAGAGCCTGAGACAAGGATGAGGAGTAAGTGTATGCGTGATAAGATGACGGTGAGAAACAATAAAGTAAACAATGGCAAAAAAGAAAGTATGTGGGAGAAGAGAGAAATCTAAAAGGAACGGAAATCAAGAAGAGCACGAGCTCGTCTATATAGAACCCAAGCAGGCAGGCCAAGACGTTATCACTACCAAGCAGAGCTCCCCTCTTGCGAGTGTATATACCCCGATTGAGAAGGCGGGGCAACAGTGTCATCCGCACCTGCCTTGACGATCCACTGGCGCCAATCCATGTACTTTGGATGCCGCCTAATAGTCGGCATCCTCGTGCGGATTTCTGGCGGACCTAAAGTTTATGCCGAAAGAGCAACTCCACCGTAGCTGCATGCTGCCATTCTATAGTTGTTTGGGTCTGTAGTGACGATGGTCCGGTGTGAGGGCTGCTCGGGAGTGACGACGTGATGCTGGGCAACTCCTTCCTTTTCCGAGCGAGGTGGCCACTCTTGCCTCTTTGGTGAAGTGCCGTTGCATAAGGCTATTGATCTTGCTGGCCAATGACAGTTTAGGAAAGCGCGGCCGGCTCCCGTGTCAACGTGGAATCAAATGTCCACCCGACGTCTGCCGGCTATCCCGATTGAGAAGCTGCAACGATGTCGAGGACGACCTCCATAGCTCTTGCTCGTTTTGAACAATTTGTTTCTGTTTTTGTTTCTCTCTCGTAATAAAGAGGACGTCACCAGACACACAAAATGGGCTGTTTGTGACCCTTCTTGCTGTTTCTTGTTGCTTCTTTGTAAAATAGAGTGGCTCTCCGTACTGGCTCCTTCCTGTCTAGGGAAGAGCAAATGGACAAAAAAAAACACGACTCGGATAGAGAAAACGTGGAGTCGGATAGCATAAGTATTGGGAATTTGGCGGCAAATTATTGCTACTAGGGGAGCATTCGCGCTAGCTCCGGCTTGCGGCTCCATTTGTTGACGAACTGCTTGTTTGGGTAAGTGCAGAAAATGGAGAGAAGCGAAGAAAGCAAGTTTGCAATGTTCACAATCATAAGAAACCCAAATCAAAACTAATGAGAGATAATCATAATTGCATTGAATAGATATATTGTTGCCTGGTAATACTGAACAGCTCAAAAGCAAAACACTGTGGTATAGAAATGACAGATGGTGTAGTCCGCGGAGAAAAACAAGAAAGAAAAAACGAAGAAGAAAAGAAGAGCAAAGAAAGAGAAAAGAAAAGACGTGTATGACCAAGAAACTCCAGCACCGTTATGGCCATCATGCATATAAAGATGGCCGTCAGTCTGCAGCATGCTTGCCTCCCATGAATGCCAAAACAAAGAAAACTCCATGGTGTCCATATGAACGTGCCTCTGATGTGTATGCGTGTATGCGATGCACCTATGATGCAACTTCCATCAGGAGCAGACATCTACTGCTCCAATGCATAGATATGACTTCCATATCCCATGTCATTTATAATATGTAAACCCATTAGCCCAACCCGAATTATGATATTCGAAAACACAAGTGAAATATGAAAACGCCGATGAACCAGATACAGGACGAAGCCAAGAAGAAAAAAAAACAGACTCGAAGGGGACTTGACAGTCTGATGATAAACAATATAGGGAATAATGAAACAATAATAGTAAGAAATGGAGGGTGCACGATGGGAGGCCTAGTTGGCAGTCTCCTCTTTACTAACGTGCTCGTCCACAGCCTCCCAGAACCGCGCATGTGTATCGCGGTCGACGGCGCCGACACGAGAGATCACGTCTGTCATCTCGCGCACCTGCTCCGCAAACTCGGCAAGACCAAGGCCAGCAAGGTGCTCGTTGATTGCATTGGACTGGCGCGACTTTTCACTAGTCGCGGCAATGGCCAGTCGGCTCGCGAGGAAGCCGCGCAGGCGGTGCAGCAACAAACGCAAGACAGGCTCCTGTACGACAGCATCGACGGCATCCGCCCCGCGTTTGCTATAACGGGACACAGCCGCTTCGGCGCTGGCAGTAATGGTGCGCTTCACAAAAGAAAGCATGGTTGCCTTGGTTGTGGGTGGCATGGCGCGGCCCGACTCGAGTGCGGCGACGACGCCGTCGATCACGGTATTGGAGCAGAGGACGGAGTGCATGATGACGTCATCGGTAGGTACTTTCGTTTGGGTCCTGCGGCGTTCCTGATACAGTTCCTTGATCTCTGCGTCGGCCTTGGCAAGCACGACGAGCACACGGCGCGCTTCGGTCTTCCAGGGCAGACGCACATTGCGCTTCAGCAGGCTCTTGCACTGTAGTAGGAGAGCGCCCACCGTAACAATGTGTCGTGTTAAAATAATGCAGTTGTCAAGACGGGCATAATCAAGACGCAGCATCTCAGGAATGTTGCGCATGTCAGCGTGTCCGATCTGCACAAACACGTTGATAAGCATCTGCGTATAAAACTGGTTCATGGAAGGCTGCGATTTCGGGTGGTTAACGCCTTCAGGGTCGCGCTTGGCCGTTTCGCTCAAAACCTTTCCACGGGCGACCCTCCACACATCCAATGAGACTGGCAGCCGTTTCTCAACATCGATAGATTGACTCGTGCTTTCGGCATTGGAGCCAGAGGCACCTTGCGACACATACTTTTCAAAGTAGCGAGTCTCATACTGCGTCGCAGACTCCAGCAGCCGCGGCGCAGCAACGTGAATCATAAAATTGACGTGATCGGTAACCATGACGTCAATGAAAGATAAGAGCGCCTGCAGTCCGTCGACATAGTCGCCCTGCTTGAGTTTCACCTCTAGCAGCTCCTTGACCTCGGCGTCGCGCACGGGCGCGCAAAGTTTGGGCAGCAGTGCACCAATTGACGAGGCAAACCGTTCAAACGAGAAGCTGCCCATCGCAAATTGCCGCTGCGCAACCTCCGTGTCGAGCAGCTCGCCGATAAACTGGTGCATCTTGCGGCCCTCAACAGTGAGCCGCTCCAGCTTCGTCCGCATGCAGTCAGCAATGGCGAGCAGGTAATGAAAGTGTTCTTCCTGCTCTGCGCGTGTTTCGCCAGACATGGTCTTCTTCATACGGAGGAACACGGGCTGCATCCACGCAGCCTGCTTCCGGCTATAGTTGATGGGAGACACACGAAATTCGTGGTCAATAGCTAACTCGTGTATGACGACGCGGTTCTCTGGGAGGGGACTGCTTGAGTACGCATTGCCGATAGATGAGAACTGTAGGGACCGCAGTTTACGGTCGACCCTCGTTTCAGCCGAGGAGTTGGGCTGCGGCAGCATGCGAGAAATCGCAGCATCACTGACGGGAACGGTCGGCTTTGCTGACGTACCCGACCCACCAGTGCCGGACAAAGAGGTGGTTGCCGAACTCTTGCGGTTGTGTTCTGTCCGAGCAGCCTCGCCATTCAAATCGCCCATGGCAGTCTCGATAGTGCCCTCAGTCTCGCGGGGCCGCATTTCACGACTGGCTGCGCTGGCGGCCGCGGCAGTACGTCTGATCTCCTCCTTGGCCCGTCGGGCTTTGCGGACAGCCTCAAAAATCTTTTTCTTACCGGCCTCGTGCCCAGCTAGCTGTTTAATTCGGACCATCAAAAGCAGCTGGTTCTGCTGGATGCTTTCTCTGTAGGTAGCAGATACAGATGGATCAGAACCATCTTTGACAGTCTGCCAAATAGCGTCCAGTTCGACAAATTGCATGACCATGACGTCGACGAGAGCCGAGGCATCACGAGCCTTCCAAGCAATAAATGCTTCATAGAAGCTGTCGTAGGCATCTACCAATTCACTGGCCAGCGATGGCGATGGCGTGTAGTTGTTGGCATGAGTAAGACGGGAAACATTTGTCTCAAAGCAGATAAGCAGATCCTTCGCCTTGCTAACCAGCTCTTGTAACTTGGGGTTGGAGAGGTCACCCTTTCCGATAGGATTAGGTGAGTTGTTTAACGGGGTTGATGTAGTGGCCGAGCCTGCAGACACAGATCTAGCGGCGAGAGCCGCAGCAGCATCGTGGTTCTCCTTGTTGGTCAGGACCTGGGTTGGGTGTCCGAGGATCAGAAAGGCACTCAGGAATGTGCGGATGACAACAATTTCCTTGACGGAGCTTGTCTTGCCATCCTGGATTCCGCAGAGCCGCAGGACTTTGCCTGTGGTCATCAAAACACTATCTTGGCCAAGCATTTTAACAACCTTTTCGAATGAGGTGCCGCGCACACTTTCAATAGCTAGGCCGAGTTCGTGGAACTTGCTGATAGCCTTTTTGCGGCTGGCCCGGCGCCACCAGTGCAGAATTTTGCAGGCAGCCTCATCCGGGGTGAGATCTGGTGTTGGTGTGTCGCGCGACGGGCTGCTTCTTTCCTCCATCTGTGACGATGTGCTGCCGGGCGACTCATCGCGCGACTGGTCCTGTGGCAAAGTCTCCTTAAGCTCAGCCACCTGCGGCATTACTTCCACCTGCTTGCGGCTGCTGTTAACACTTTGGCCCCGCGTCCGTGTGCGGCTTCCGGCATTACGACGCAGCTCTTCACGGCGACGCTCGGCCAGGTCAAGCCGATCCTGAATTTGTTGGCGCACACGCAGCAGTTCTTGCTCACGCTTCTCCTTAATCGATTCCGCAATGGCCTTTGCGCGCTTAACCTCTTCGGCACAGGTAGCGGCAATCTCCACTAGCTTCTTCTCACGAGCCTGAGCGGCCGCGAGAGCACGCTCTTCGCTCTGCGAAATGTCGCGAACTGCAGCCTTGGCCATAGCAGCCCGCAGGCGCACCTGCTCGGCATGTGCCGCACGGTCGGCAAGACGGGCCTTGCGGTCTGCCAGGATAGATGCACGCCGCAAATGCTGTGCAACATGCTTGCTCTGAGGTGCATTGTTGGAGGAGTTGGCGAGTCCATAGCCATGCGATGAACGCGAGTGGTTGGAAGATATAGAGTTGCGGCGGGATGATGCGGCGGATCCCTTGCGGTGCGCCTGTTGTGATGTGCGGTAGAAGCGAGCGGCAATGTGTGGAGGTGGGGTGTAGATGCGGGACGGGCCACCCAGCAGTGCGTCATCTAGCAAGGAGTCATCCAGCGGGGCGTCGTCCAACATTATCTTCTCTTCGCACTCAGTACCGTCGTTTACCGGCGGTAGGTCGCTGCGAGGTGCGTCGAGGGGGGCAGGTGCATCGTTGTCCATAGCCATGGTGTTGTTAGCCTGCTGCGACAGGTTTCGTGGTGGTGGTTGTATGTCTTGCTGGACCATATCAGCTTGTTGTGTGTGTCAATGATGCGAGATGTTAGGTAGTGAGAATATTAAGAAGATGGAGGTGTCGAGTCGAGGTGGTATACAATGTAGACGGATGGTGACTGATGACGTCTGGATTGTATGGTGATGATGTGGGAAGATATAAAGTTGTGATGATGTGTGTGTGGCAAATAAGAGTCTAAGACCGCGAGGAAGTCACAATAAGAACGAAAGAATGTAGAATTGAAGGAAGATGAAGGATGCCGGCGCTGATAAAGGCTGAGTCAAACAAAGCTCAGGCCAGCGGATGGAACGGAGGCAAAACAGCAAGCAACCTTGTCGATAGTAGTGGAGAGGCAAGCAGGGCTGAGAAGGCGAGACAGTAGGGACAAAGATGGCCTAGGGTCCCTTGATCTGTGTTGATGTCGAAGATAAAGTTGAGGAGGTCGAGGTAATCGATGAGGGCGAAGAGGATGATGACTGATGCAAAGACGGAAAAGGAAAGAACGCTAAAGCGCGATTCGGTGATTCGATGACCTCGCTAGATAGCGCGATGGCGAGAATGACGGGCAAATGGCGCGGCCCGCCAGGTATCGATATCAAAGTCTGGCCTCTGGATGGCCAGTGTTGGTTGCAGTATGCAAGTATGCAGCCTCAGTCTCGAGAGATACTCAAAGACTCGATGATAATACACCACACCAGATACAGGAGAATGGAGATCACTGATAAAAGGAATGGGCAGAAAAGAGGGGAGGAGCGGCAGAATGGGCAACGCGGTCGAGAAGGGCAGCGGCTTCAGTAGGAAAGTGGACATTGCGTGGGTGTCTCTTGCATCAGCATGGTGGGCGGTGTGGGTCGTGCAGCGAACAGGCCCCCGAATTGTGACTGCTAAGAATCCCGCCAGAAGGGAAAAGAAGGCTGGGGAAGGGGCAGTAGCGCTTGGGATTGGCTGAGCGGGAAGGCGAGACTGACCTGGGATTTGCATTTGTGAGCAAGAGCGCACTGCAAGAGAGAATGATAGAACAAACCACAGTGGACTCCACTCATTAAAAATAGAGCGAAACAGGCCCACTCCACCACGCGCAGATTAACGATAAGATAAGCAGAGATAGATAAGGCCTGAATCAGTGCAGTGATGCTGCCGGTGATATCATGATATCACATCAAAGACCCGCTGCATGCGGTCATGGTGTATCGGATCACGATGTAACTTGGTGACGACAAAGACGTGAGACAGCTATCACGAGACAACGAAAAGCAGCTTTGCGCAAGAAGCCAAGTGGTGAGAAAGGATGAATGAGTCGAGTGAAATGGAAATTTGATCAATAGATTGCAAAATAAGAAACAATAGAAAATGAAAATGAAAATGAAAAAACTCCAATCTAAACGATTTGTAGAAATCCAAAGGATAACAAAACAGGAAAATATTTTACACAAAACTGTAGTAAAAATTAAAACAGCTCTCTAAGTCCCTTCATTTTATTTACATAAATCCTAATCAATGTAAAATGATTTTTGTTGCCGTAAACTCATGAGAGAACTAGTGAAACAGACGTCTTTGTAACTGAGGCTCCGATTAATATCCCAACGAAAATAGAAATATGAAGATGCCATATTTTTTTTTAAAAACGAAATCCTTCCGTGAAAAGTGCAACAAAAACACAACAAATACAGACTATGATAGTAAATACCAAGATGCCGCAAGTACCAAGGATTAACGATCGTGAAACAGATAAACAAGGATACTCAGGACACACGAGCCTCGTATTTGTTAGCCATTTTGGCTGCCTCCTTCTCAAACCGCTGGCGTCGCTCCTCGCGCCACTCGGGGCCCCAGCGCCTCACAACCAGCACACTTGGGCTAGCCGCCAGCACGACCAGGCCCATAAACACATATGTCCAGCCATAGCCCCAGGCGTTGATCATGTACTGCACGACGGCTGTGCCGACGGCGCTGAGAGTGGCTCGTGTGAGGTTGAACGTCGATGACACACGCCCGGGGTTCATCGGGTACAGGTCGACAAGCAACGTTGTTAGGATCGAGACAGGCCCGCTGAGACCAAGACCGGCAAAGAAGAGCACGACCAGCGGTGCTGCTAGGCTCACATCGTGAGCATCCACCACCCAGCCCCAGGCAATAATCATGCTGATGGCCAAGATCGTCCAGGGCCACATAATGTCCAGCCGTGCACGCTCAATAGGGAACTTGCGCATGTCGTCGCCGCGCTTGCGGTCTGCCGAGACGCCAATGCTGTGGGCAACACGAGCGTAGTTCCAGTTCATCAGACGACCAACGCCGGCCGCGCCAACAACAGACCCAATGGCAAAGGGAATGTAGCAGAGGCCGACTTGAAGGTCGTTAAAAGAGTACCGTCTGCGGATGACGTCCTGAAGCGGCACCAGCATGGCGTAGTTGGCCATGACGAACAGCGACATGAAGAGCATGAGCGGACCGACGTCCTTTTCAAACATGATGCGGACAGCCGCCAACACATCAGGCACGGGTATTTTGGATTTCTTCCCAGTGAGAGCTCTTTGCTTAGCGAGTGCTGCCTCTTGCTCTCGTCTATGGGTGGTCGCTGCCTCTGGGTCCTCGCGCTCGAGTCGGCGTAGATGAGATACCGTCATCAATGACATGTTGATGGCCGGTGGCCGGACCGAGCCGTCACCAACAATTTTGCGAGCAGACTGACTATTAGTGGAAATTGGAACCACAACTGAACTGGGACGTACCTCTGGAACAAGCGGCAGATAAATGATCAAAAAGACACCAGCAGCAATGGTCAAAAACCAAAAGGTTGACCGCCAGCCGAGGTACTGCGTCAGGATGCCACCGAGAACAGGCGCCAGAGCCGGCGCAAACATGATACTGGCTTGCACTGCCGTAATGTATCCACCACGTTCAGCACTGGTCGTGCAGTCAGCCATCACCGCGCTGCCAATCGCAACGGTCGCGCTGCTGCCCGTGCTCTGGAGCGCCCGCAGCACAAGTAGCGCCGCATAGCTGTTCTGCAGTGCAAGGCCGATGTTTGCGCTGATATAGATGGCGAAAGTAAGCATGTACACGGGCCGACGACCCAACTGATCGCTGAGGTCGCCAAAGAACAGCGGCGCCACAGCCTGCATGACCTGGTATAGGGTCACGCTCAGATTGATATCGGCAATAGACCGGTGGTAGGACTCGGCAATGGGCGTGATGGCTGGTAAGTAGACAAATGATGAAAACGGCGAAAAGAAGGTTGCAAATACCGTCATTAGCACCAACAGAATCTTGGTTCCTGGCGAGAATGTCGAGTAAGCCGCCGCCGGGGGGTTGACAGTGGTTTCCGGCGCCGCATTTTGTTCTTTATTGATTTTTTTGGCGCCGGACATCGAAGGCGTATCATTAATCTGTTCACCGGCCGCTGGACGAGATTCTAGAAGTCCCGTCTCCTTGTCGACTTCTTCCTCGTCAGCTAGATTCGGAATTGGTGCCATCGAGCGAAGGTGTTGAAAGAGACGATGACGTAATGCTGGCAATCAACATCAAAATCATTGAAATACAAATGCTTGGCAATATATATGCCTGGCCGTGAAGACGATTGCCGTTTCGCTGCCGAGAGTAATAAACACTAGCAAACGACGCCGACAAGAAAAATGCTAAGCAGAAAGCTGAAGGACAGAGGCCCGGTGCCGGTTGACGACTTACATCGTCATGGGTGGGTCCGCCCGGACTTAAACGGCCTTACACCCGTTGGCCAACGGCATTGCACCGTGATTCTCAGCCATAGCAGCTGCAGTTTGTAGGATGCCGTGACAGGGGGAAGGCGCAAAAGTACATGTCCCAGTAATCCAGTTGACTTGACCAACGCCGTTTGAGACTTTCTTAAATTATTGTGGTGCACAGCATCGAGCGGATCCAGACTGCTCCAGTATCGGCACCGAGACGGCAGAGCTTCCGTTACTGTGCATATATTCTGTTGCTACGTTCATACACTTCATACACTTTAATAGACAAGCTGTCAGAGCTTTCTCGAAGAAAACAACCACGTCTTGGACGTAACGACGTCGGCGCATCACGTGTATGCGCGACTCTACACTTTTTCGACTTCCCGACTTAATATGGCAGTTATGTGGTAATAACGCTCGCACCTTCCTGGCAAGCTCCTCCAAAAAATGACGCGGGGCATTCGAGACCGGCAGCTATCGTTTCCCATTCGGGAAGGCACTTATCAATTAACCTACCAGTCCACGCAAATACGAAGCGGATAGCTGCACCTAGGCGGGACGTTGAGCTTCGAAGTTACCTAGTACCGTCGGCCGGACTGCACAACAAGATTCCGCAAATGATTGCTGTCGACATTAAGCTAGCAGAATACTAGCAAGAAAACAACAAACACCCGGGTGACTCGTGCCGGCCAAGGTTGAAAAAATCTTATTAATCAAAATCCATGAACTCGCTATATGTCCGTGATCGCTCCTTCCAAACGTGGCCTGCTTGTATTTAAGGAGCTGCCCTCCACTCTGTAGGTTGTATTGATAGACGTCTGTATCTATCTACCCCTCCGACTACAACATCCCTCTTAACACCCCTCGCCAACATTATCTATACAAAACAACGAGTTAAACCGAGAACATACACAATCACAATGGCAGCTACCAAGTCTGACGACGTCCCTGAGATGGAGTACCGGTTCCTTGGCCGTTCCGGTCTCAAGGTCTCGGCCCTGTCACTCGGCGGCTGGCTGACCTACGGCGGCCACATCGATGAGGGTGAGTTTAGTCTGCCCAACAGCAGTTGCTGAAACAGTGCCGAGAATAGGATCTAAAAGTTTAAACAGAGGGCACATTTGGCTGCATGAAGGCCGCTTACGACATTGGCTGCAACTTCTTCGACTGCGCCGAGGTCTACTCCGACGGCGACAGCGAGCGCGTCATGGGCAAGGCCATCAAGAAGTACGGCTGGAAGCGCAATGACCTCGTCATCTCCACCAAGATCTACTGGGGCCACAAGTTTGGCAGCATCCGCGCCAACAACGTTGGTCTCTCGCGCAAGCATATTGTCGAGGGCCTTGATGCCGCTCTCGAGCGCCTGCAGCTCGACTATGTCGATCTCGTCTACGCCCACCGCCCTGATCGCCAGACGCCCATGGAGGAGATTGTGCGCGCTTTCAACCATGTCATCAACCAGGGCAAGGCTTTCTACTGGGGCACATCCGAGTGGAGCGCCGACGAAATCGCCTCCGCCTGGCGCTATGCCGACAAGCTTGGCCTTGTCGGCCCCGTCATGGAGCAGCCTGAGTACAACATGCTGAAGCGCGAAAAGGTCGAGCTCGAGTTTGCGCACCTGTACCGCGAGGTTGGCCTGGGTCTTACTACGTTCTCGCCCCTGCGCCTCGGCATCCTGTCGGGCAAGTACAACGACGGCATTCCTGAGGACTCGCGCCTGGCCCAGACCCAGGTCGAGTACATTGCCGGCCTGTGGAAGCGCACCGGCAAGGACGAATTTGCAGCGACTGTTGCGCAGGTTGCTAAGCTTAAGCCCATTGCCGACAAGCTGGGCGTGTCTCAGAGCGTGCTGGCCCTGTCGTGGGTGCTGCACAACCAGAACGTCAGCTCGGCCATCATGGGCGCAAGCAAGCCAGCACAGGTCTTTGAGAACGCCAAGGCCATCTCGACCTACAAGAAGCTGACACCAGAGCTGCTGGAGGAGATTGACTCGATCCTCAACAACAAGCCCCCTGCCATTATCGAGCGTTTCTAGATCTACCTGTGACCTACAAATTGACATATGAGATAATTTTAGAATAAATCCAAAACACTTTGTCTTTCTCAAATACACTACACTGGGAGCTGTCTGCGGGGCATTTGCCTGCTAAAGTGCAAAGCTAAAGTGCAAATTGGGGGGCTTCCCCCACTGAAAAATGACTATCGATAAGGGAGCGTTCCTGCGTCATCGGCTACCTTTACGACCTGTGTTTAAGAGCATTCTGAATCCTTAAAGTTGTTATATAAAATCCGCACCCCCTTCATACACGCTACAAGGAATGCATAGAGCGCTTTCTGGGGCTCTTCACTGCTGCCGCCGCTGTCTTTTGCCCGTCCCGACCTCGCTGATACGCCCACTGCGGCCGAGATCTTCTCTAG
The DNA here is from genome assembly GCA_022392925.1 of Ophiostoma tasmaniense. Classification (NCBI taxonomy): domain Eukaryota; kingdom Fungi; phylum Ascomycota; class Sordariomycetes; order Ophiostomatales; family Ophiostomataceae; genus Ophiostoma; species Ophiostoma tasmaniense. The sequence continues at coordinate 5,440 of JAKRGK010000014.1, read as the reverse complement.
CCGTTCTGCGAACCTCTCCTTACCACCACGCTTACCCTGCGTACTTCACAACGAGTCGAAACACAGCCATGGCACCACCAACATACGAGGATGCAGTCAGCCTGCTCAACTCGACCCAGACGGGGTACAAGCTGATCGAAGAGCGGCGCAAGGCCGGTATCACACTCGACATGTCAGACCCCATTGGCCAGATGAAGACATGGCTGGGATACATTGGCCACACCCCCGAGGACCTAGACCGGCTGAACATCGTCCACGTCGCCGGCACAAAGGGCAAAGGCACAACGTGCGCCTTCACCAACGCTATCCTGGAGCAGTACCGTCTGCGTAGAGCAAAGGGCGTCGCGACAACAGGGCCAACTAAGACCGGCCTCTACACATCACCGCATCTCGTCGCCGTGCGCGAGCGCATCCGCATCAACTCCAAGCCAATCTCGACAGAGCTGTTCACCAAATACTTTTTTGAGGTTTGGCAAGCCTTTGAGGCCAGCGCGATCAAGGCCGGTGCCGACCCGGCCATCAAGCCTAGCTATTTCCGCTTCCTGACCCTGCTGTCATTCCACGTATTTTTGCGCGAGGGTGTTGATGCTGCTGTCTACGAAGTCGGTGTCGGTGGCGAGCTTGACGCCACAAATGTATTTGTGCACCCGGCCGCGACGGCCATCTCGACGCTGGGAATCGACCATGTCGACACGCTCGGCGCGACACTCGACAAGATCGCGTGGCACAAGGCCGGTATTCTCAAGGCGGGCAGCCCTGCTTTCACAATTCCACAGGAAGAGCTGGCCATGCCTGTGCTGACTGCACGCGCGGCCGAGCGGTCTACGTCAATACAAGTTCTGGACCCGGCCACATACAAGACGCAACTGGCGGCCGTCAAGCTGACGCCGGCTGAGGACTTCCAGCGCAAGAATGCAGCGCTGGCTATCTCTCTATCGGCGACCGTGCTTGGCCGCTTGGGCGTCGAGCAGGACAAGATGGACGAGATTGCTACACGAGGCGGTGCTCTGCCGGCCGAGTTTGTCTACGGTCTGGAGAATGTGGTGTGGCGCGGCCGGTGCGAGACCAAGGCGACAGGTCGGCAGCGGTGGTACCTGGACGGCGCACACAATGAGCAGAGCCTCCAGGTCGCGTGCCAGTGGTTTGGCCGGGAGGTCCAGAAGGACAATCTACTGCAACAAAAGAAGCCAGTGAACATTCTCATCTTCAATCAGCAGTCGACGCGCGATGCTATCGACCTGCTGCGGACCGTGCACAAGACGGTGTCGCGCTTCAACGAAGACGGCAGTTTTGCGTATGCCATCTTCTGTACCAATGTGACGTACAAGAACAACTCGTACAAGGTGGACTTTGTCAACAAGAACGTGGACCCGGCGGCGCTCAAAAGCCTGGAGCTGCAACAGACGTTGGCGACCGAGTGGCGGGCCATCAGCCCAGACACCAAGACCGTGACGGCGATGCCAACGATTGAGGACGCGGTGGACTATGTGCGGCAGATTGAGGGCGGCGACATTGATGTGCGGGTGCTGATTACTGGCAGTTTCCATCTCATCGGCGGCGCCCTGACAATTCTGGAACAAGGCGAGGATTTTGTATCATAGATTTTAGAAGAATAGCAAAAAGAAATACCCATGAAATCTCTGGCATTCCGTGTAGGTTCCAGCATGGCAAAACACAAGGGAGTAGCAAAACAAACCAAAAAGAAATGGGATCGGTGAGGCTCGAACTCACGACCTTAAGATAAATCAGATATTTGATATGAGACTTACGCGCTAGCCAACTGCGCCACGATCCCTGTTTATTGGATGTTGATGGCCGGCTGTTTGTAATCGTGGATCACAACATCGACACCGGGGCATGCAGCGGAGTATGGAAGCGGAGAATTACAACGGAGTGTTACAAGCGGCGCGGGGCTCAACAATGAGGTTCACATGAGATATGAAAAGTGGCAGATGGCAGAAAGTGTAGGAGATATATCGCCAGCGTGATTGAATGTATAGTTATGATTTTAATTTACAGTTTGCGAGCTTAAAAATCCTCCAGCTTGATGACGGAGTAGACCACCTCCTCGTACGGGTGAGCCCTGGTTGATTAGCATTTTCCCACACTGACGCATAAAATGAAAGGCAGTCAAATACTCACTTGATCAGAGCAGCCACAGCGGCGCGAGCAACATCCTCGCCGACGCACAGCGTCTGCACGCGGGCCTCCTCGAGCACCTCTAGCTTGCCGGGCGTGCCAATCGTGGGGTCGGCAGTGGCGCCGGGCCGGAACTGACCAACGCCGCCGTGCACAGTCCAGCACACCTCGGTGTAGTTTCCCTCGCCGGGATAGCAGCCTGCACCGGCAGCAAAGATGGCAGCCTTGCACTCCTCGAGGTTGGCCGGCGGCACAATAAACGAAAGCTGGTACTTGGTAGCCATGTTGATGTCGAGGTGTAGATACTTGTTGATGCTGGAATATTAGGTGTTGCTTGTTGATGCTCGCTGATGTCGTGGCTTTTCAAATCCCAATACTGTGGTTATGCTACGATGAAATCGATGCGAGTCATACACGTGTTAGTCATAGCGCCCATCTGGACCGATTGTAGCCTTTATCGTGGGGCGGATTCCGTAGAATGACTAATTGAACATTGTAATCCAAGTTCACGATGAAAATTTATGTAAGTTGACGATGCTTGCATCTCTTGACGATGATAGATGAGAGCAGCCGATTTCCAAAAAGAGTAATTAATTGAAGAATGACTAAGGCCGAGTACTTAAGCTTAATTATGCGTGACTGAAACAAATCAAGCGAAAGCATCGACCCGACCCTGCGACCGCCCAGCCAGGCTGACTTTTAGATCTATGTTTATTTTTATCTCGTTATTAAATAAGGAGGGGATCTTTACTCATTACGAGACACAAGAATAGTGAAATTGCCGACGTACCGTTGTGACAGCTGTACTCTGGAGTCCTCGTTCTCTACATTCGGATCTCTCGGATGACGGTGCATTAGACTGCACCCTCTGCCGGTCTAGCATGGACAAAAATCGAGCATCCAACCTTGATGAGACGGGCCAGGTTAGTAGTGAAGCATTGCCAATTGATTTATAGCGAAAAAGAGCACAAACTACAACGGAAACTGACGTACGGTGAATCACGAGGGTATCTTGCAATTGCAATTGCACAGACATCATGTTGAAAAGACTCCTAGATTGGACATGCGGTCAGGAAGTAAATCATTGTTACATTGAAACAAAAATAAGAACACTCGTAAATCATATAAGATGTCTGTCACACGACACAGTACCAGAATAAACATGTTCTGGGCACACTCTTCCATTCTTTCTTGGTGCGAGGAACATGCATAATGACAACTGCCTACTAAGTACTAGTACAACGGACATTTAATGTCCACGAAGCTCGTACTCGTTTGAACGGTATGTTGTCGGGTGCGCGTAGTCAGTCTTGAAAGTCGGAAGCTTTTATGACGCGAGCCTCTCGTTCGACTTCGCTGTATGCCACAAGTGAGCTGCTGCTGACATACACCGACTACATTTTACTTCGTTTACATGTACCGACCTCCGTTACAAGGACCAATGCCATGAGCGAGCATTGACTTATGCCCAGATTTTGCAGTGTCCAGTTTACATACATGGAAGACTGGAATAATTCGTCGTCCTGACCGTTATCTTCGGGGCACCCACTGTGTTACGAATTGGCCCACAGCACTAGATAGCGTCAATAATGTTCGTGAACTCTGTGTTTGGTACATCTTCGTATTTGCATTTTATTTGCATTGCATTTGACGTCTGCCTCTTGTACGTTCTTCCCGCGTCGTCCAGACCAGAGACACACTAATCTCAGCCAACAGTAGGAGCTAGAATTGCCTTGCATAAAGCTAGTGAAGTAGCAGGGTGCCGATGGTAAGACGACGAGATGCGGGACAACTGCCGCCATCTCTGATTCTTCATCATCAATTTCCAGCCGTTATTGCCACTGGCGTACTCTGTCTCTCTGCGAAATGACTGCACACGACGACTCGACTCGAGCCCAAGGGCCATCCCCGCTGGTGACTAGCCGGGCTGTTGGGCCATCTGAAGCAGACATGAAGGTGGACATAGCGAAAAACGACGTAATGGTCGCAAAACTATCCACACCACCTTACCATTCTTCATATTGACGGTTGGCGCCATTCGACAACACAGCATGTCCTTACAGAGAGACCCTATCACACAACACTGGCGACAGTGAACAGACTGAGACATTGATGATGTAGCTAATCGGTGCAAAAACTCCGTGTGTGTTGCGAACTTGATGGTCTTTGTCTATGGCTGTATTGCCTATAGATACGGTCGATTTCCATATGATTTTGGACATAGAAGGTCGCGATGAGCCTATGCACTACTGCTTCCAATACAGACTGAAATCGACCAAACGACAAGCCTTGGCGGAGACGAGCTTACGTTTGCGGTTGTTTTTGTATGCTGTGCGAAGAACGAGTGCGAGCAGATGCATTTTCATCACTGCACAACCGCTGGCCGATACCCAATATGGCTTATTATTTCGCCCCAAGGTCTCGTTTATATCAAGGCGTAATGGCCAGTGATCACAAAATGCGAGTACTTGCACTCCCTTGGCTGGCTTTTAGTGCCTGGGTATGGTCCAAGACGCACCGCAACAGATGCAAGCCTGAGACAGAGGTCGCGTGCCGCATTGGTATATCAGTACCTTTTATTTGTATGATCATAGTAGGGTCGTGGAAGTCACTCCGTAATGGCCTAAATCTGCACTTTTTTCACTTACACCAATAAAGACCCACTTACGCAAGATGCCGCCCGCTGACGCGTTGGCTCTTGTTCCCTATTTGCCATATCGGGACTCACCAACCCCCGAGCCGTCCGGACGTATCAATGTGGGTGAACGCTGATGTAGTCGTATCTGCCAATATCGTATGAATCCCTTCAATGTTCAGGCCATCGTACTATGTGCTTCTTCATGGCCCTTGGAATGACAGCTTCTGCAAGAACGTGGAATGTGAGACTGGCCTGGCCGATCGATGACTTACACGGGCTCCGCACTACTAGAGGAATTGCTAAGAAGGAAAGACCGGACGACTGTCTTGAAGCTCTTTGCATCTTTGTTCTCCAAGGCTACAGAATTTATAATCAAACAGGGCTGCCTCCGTTTGTAGAGTCTCGTGACGTTAGTGATCTCGATTTCCGGTCCATTTCTTGCCCCGCACGCAAGATACCGTCATCTCAGTTTGACTCTTGAGCCAACAATACTTGAGCTCGCTTATTTTTCGCAGACCGCAGCGTTAGGCTCTTGAGCTCTTAACGGGTCTTTAAACTTTAGGTTATCTATCCACATGCACCAGACAGGCGTATCCTTTAGCATCCCAGACACCGGCGGTAGTTGCTACTACTGCAATACTTTCGCCGCATGGGAATCAAGGA